>CM053581.1:205038023-205124984 GCA_028627135.1 Pseudochirops cupreus | reverse complement strand
AAAAAAAAAGCAGCTTTCTCTAGGTACTATTGTTTTTCATCCAAGTCACAACTTGGGTTTTTTAGGGTTTCTTCTACCCTAGTACATAATAGAATTCCTAGTCTCTAGAGGTTGAATGATAAATGTTGCTGAATTGAATTTGTTGAAGTCATTGATTCTCGAGACGTTTGTAGATAGAAATCATATATGAATCAGACAAAGGAGTCAGTTCCCTTTTAATGTAGTTCATTCAAGGGCTGATGGTTTTGACAGTTCTGGGTCTGCTGCTTCTGAGGACTGCATTCTTCAGAGCGTGGTCTGGGAGTGATCCTTTGGAAAACATCAGGACCACAACACTTTTGGCTGCTGCAGTCTAGAAGTTACGAGACAAAATTATCAAATTTCTGGGTACTTATTATGCATAAATGTTACTGCTTTTGATTTTTTACAGTTAATGTTCCACAGGAGAGGTCTTTTTTCTGGGATGATGTCTTGCCAACAACTGTGATTTCAGCAGTATTTCCCATTTTTCAGAAAACAAGGTTGAACTGATGATTCCCTTCCTGTGTCAGCCTGTCTCCTGTCAGGTATATTCACATGATTAAATAAAGCCCCCAGCCCCTTCATGTGAAAAAAGAATAATGTTATGTAATCTTGAAGTACTGTTTGGAAAAATGCTTAAATAACCACTGGCCTCTTTAATTTCTTTTTGCCTTGGGGACTGGCTAACTTCAATGTAATACACTACGCCAAGTTATCTTTTTGCCAATTGCAGCAGAAACTGACAAAATATTTAGACAATTTGTTTCAAAGCAAATGCATATGCTGGAAAATAAAATTAATATTTTGATGTATGAAGTACTGAGCCAGACTCTCCCAATTCCTAAACTCATCCTAGGATACATGTGCTAACCACCTTTGAGTGGTAATTTAAAAAATGGTTTGACTGTGACCTAAAAGATGCAGGTGGTTAATTGAGAAAGAGATTAGTTTGGGACAACACTTTGAAAACTATATAAAAAGGATGCTTGTTAGTCCTAAGGGTAAGGACCTAGTGAGATTTCTAGATATTAAAGTTAGTGAGAATGACCCTGATCTCCTGGGACTTGAGAGTGGAGATGAGGTTGATGTGTGTGGTGGACTAGGAAAAAAAGGGTAGGAGTTTATAGTTTCAAGAAGGCTTGGCAATGGAACAAATAAGTAACATTCTAAACAATAGAATCACAGATCTAGAGCTGGAAGGAACCTCAGGGGCCATCTGGTCCAATCTTAGATGCTGGTATTAGAACGAACACTGAGGTAACAATAGAAAAATCTTTAGTGCGGTGAAAGCTGATGTTTCTTTCTCAGTGTAAAAGAAAAATGAAGGTGCTTTCAAAAAACATCTCAGAAGAAGAAGAGGGAAGAAGAAACGAAACTTGATGGTCAGGAGGACAAAGTTGGAGTGTACTGGGATTCTAGTACAGATGCATTATATATTCAAGACTCCTGGGGAAGCTGTTTGTAATCTGTTTGGCTTTTTTTTTCTCCCAAGTACAGCTGCTGGAACACAAAAGTAAGTAAATATTGCTAGAAAACAAGCATCCAAAATGACAGCTCATGCACAATGCATGTTTGACAGTCTATTATTTTAAAAAGCCAAAAATCCATATAGTTACAGTTGCCAAACTAAGCTTTACTCCCCCAAAGGCTAAATTCTCCTGATCTTATAATTAGCTAGAAGATTAGTAGAGTAGCCCCTAGAGGCGATTCTTCCTTCCTATTCTACAGGGAATTCCACCTTCTTATATGTGGGCTTTGCCCAAACTTGCATGGGTGTTTTATTGCTAGTTCTGTGAGTTTATGACTTATTTCCCCCCTACTTGCCTTCTTCAACTCATTCATGTTTCCTGTTGGGAATTTTAAAAGATAATTATATAGGCATTTCTTTTCCTCATGCACACACAATGAGAGACCAAGTGGCATTGTGAATAGAAGGCCAGTTTTGAAATCAACAAGGCCTGTGTTCAAGTTTTGATTTTCATAGATAACAGTGTTACCCAGAGCAAGTAATTGAACCTCTTAAGGAGGCAACTCTGACAGTACAAGTTATAAAGCCTGCCAAATTGAGGGAGTTTCCTATAGCAGAAACTGTGAAATCCCTATCATAGAAAAAAAAATCATAGGTCTAGACCAAATATATATCAATACTCACCTATTTATGTGTTAGAGATGGATCTATATAATTTTTCAAACTTTGACCTAGCTCTTTTTCTAATCTCTTTTCCCTGAAGTTAGCACTGTTATCTTTATCTGCTTATAGAATAATGGCTAAATTACTGCTAATGTTGGTCAACATATATGCCTTGAGGATAATTCAGGCACTCAGGAAATATGGCTCAATACTTTCCCTACATAAAAATGTTAAATTGATTTTCTATTATCTATTCTATTATCTGCACATGCTTTGCTTTGCTTTGTAGGGGTTTTGATATCTGGATAAGTAAGACTGCCTTAGTAGGACTATATGGTTTCAAGAAATGCAATCCTACCTGAACACATTCCAAATTCCAGCCTATTAGAAAAGGCCTGGCCGACAAGGCTGCTACTGCCTTCCTGTGGGCATTTCTTTTCTCTTTATTTGTTTGTCGGAAAGTTCTATCCTGAACAGTTGAGTTAAGCTGTTCTTTCTCAGTTTAATTACCAAACTTAAATTACTGACCCTTAGACTGTTGTATTAAGATGTCATTTAAGATAATAATTGGAGAAGGGGAAAAAATTCAATTTCCTGTTTAAGTGCCTCTGGATTAAATCTTTTTGAGAATGGTAACTCTATGAATATGGATCTCATGCCCTTCCTATTTAAAGTTACCGCTCTAGGCAGGGAATTCGTTGCTTGTGAATTTAGTGAAAGTAAAACCATGCACTGGAATGACATTTACTATTTCTACAAAACCGTTAAGCATCCAATCCAATCCAACAAATATTCCTTATGTGGCTATGGTGCTGAGCTGGGTGTGGAAGAGATACAAAGTATAGCTAAGACATAGTACTCACTTTTTCTAGAACTTATTGTTTGGTCAATGGTATAAGACACAAATACAGATACACAAAAATACAGCATGGTCCAATGGAAAGATGACTAACTTTGGAATCAGGGCCCCTGGGTTCATCTCTTGCCTCTGACACTTTTACTAACTGTGACTTTGGGCAAATTATTTGACTTCCCAAGGCTTTGGTTTCCTCAACTATAAAGTAAGAAGATGAACTTAAATTTGTTGGCCTCTTCAGTTCCTCCCAGTTCTAGATCTTTGATCTGGTAATGCTAAGCATGAGAGAATGTTGTGATATCCCAGGAACCTCATCATCAACCAGGGGGTCATTGGGAGAAAATGACATTTGAATGTAGAAATTTAAAAGATATGGGAGGAGTGGGGGTGGCTGACAAGGGAAGTAGAGAAAGATCTAGAATTTAAAGCTCTATAATCAAATGTTAAAAATATATATGTACATGTATACATATATATACAATTATTATTACTATTATTATTAACTACATCCAACTGGAACTTAAGATTCACAGGCACTGTGGAAGGGAGATTCATCCTGCCCTATCAGAAAGTTAGAGGAGTGATGGGGGAGGTCATAGGAGAGATTAGATTGGGGGAGGGATCATACAAGCGGATGGCTGTTTTGAGGGGGGGGTAGGGGAAAGATGGGGAGAAATTTTGTAACTCAAAATCTCATGGAAATGAATGATGTAAACTAAAATAAATAAAATAAAATATTAAAAAAAAAAGATATGGGAGGTCCAGGAGTGCGGAGTGGGGAGAAATTCCACAATTGAAATAAGGGAGCAAGAACATTCCCAGAAAAGTCAGTGATGGAAAAAATGCAACTACTATTCCTAATCCAGACTTTGTTTTATGTCAAAACAAATATCAGAAACCACCATGCCGATTGGTGGAGAAAGGAGACTCTTCACCTAAAAGGAATTTTCCATCCTGTCCCGATACTGCCATAGGATGTTGCTTTAGTACAGCTGGCATAAACAAGATTCATTTGTTCTCCTTGTTTACAACCTTAAATAGAGCTTCTCACTCAAAACTTATTTCTCTGTGGACTCTATTGTGAAGATGACTTTAGAAGCACATTGATATTTGTCCCTCCTAACTTCAAATTAAAGAAAGGCACCATGGAAGTTGCAAACAGAACAATAATACTGCTACTTATATTATTATAACGTTATTGGATCAACACATATAATCATTTTCACCCTAATAAAGATAGTCAGTACATGGAAATTGGATTAAACAAGGGAGTGAATGAAACATATTTCATGAAGTGAGCCTGCATTGGTCCATTTCTGCTGAGAATTATTACCTGTTAAAATTATCTATGTGAATTTAGGGTTTCTTTCTGAGCATCAAAAAACAGTTAAGAAAAAAAAAACCTGTAGCCAATGCTTGCAAAGGGGTAAGTGACAAGTTTTACTCTCTTTCTTTCTCAGATTGAGTGATTAAGTGGCCTTCCAGAATCTTAGAGGAACTCATATATATCGCATTTCTATTATTAACTAGAACCATTCTCTTTTGATGAGGCAGGGGTGTGCTGGAGTAAGCTCAGACCACCTCATGAGAGCCAATTGTTAACTTTCCTTGTGAGTATTATACCTTAGAAATCAGCAAATGCTACAAACCAGTATAGATAATCTATAAAATAGATTTATTGATTAACTATACTTAAGAAAATGATGGAGAAAAGTTTTAATAATACACGCTTAAAAGTATATCCAGCATCCATTTATTTTTTCAAAGTGTCAATTGTTAAACATTTACCAGAATGCCACTTGGGGAGAGCCAAGAGAAGTCTCAGATTTCTAAATAAGCTGTGGAAAGTTGAGAGACAAACCTGAGGGGAAAGTAAGCTTATATATTTCATTCCCTCTTTCAATTTCAATTTTCATAAGATTATTCTACCAGGTATCTAGCTAGGCTTGCTTTTGGGGGGAAAATTTCAGTATCTTTTCCATACATGTACACATACATGTGTGTATATATCTATACATATATGTACATGTATGTATGCATTTATAAAAAATGAGAAAAATGAATTCCTTCTCTAGGATCCAATATTGAATTAGCATCCCATTTCAGGAAAAAAAAAGTTTCAGGCTTATTCACACCCATTCTGAAGTATATATACTGTATTCAGATTCAATTAGCCTTGTATTTAGTAAGGTTTTTTGGTTATTATTTTCTACATTCTCTCTCGGTGATCTCATTAACTCCCATGGTTTCAATCTTTAAACATGTGACTTTCAAATCTTTATAACTTGCCTCTGGCTCCTGAGCTCCAATCTTGAACCTTCATAACTTGTGGGCATGACCATCTGGATGTCCAAAGGGAATCATAAATTCAGAGCTCGTTAATTTCCCCTCTTCAGACTTGCCAATGTCTGTTGAGTCATCCAGGCTCATAATACTATATACAATCAGTTGTCAAGTCCTATTGATTTTATCTTCACAACTTATCATGAATCTTTCTCTTCTTTTCTACTCACATCAATAGCAGCCCAGTTCAGGCCCTCATCATCTCTCTCCTAGACTATTGCAGTGACTACCTAATTAGTTTCCAGGATTCCAGTATCTCTCCCTTTTCAATCCATTCTCTACTCAGCTATCAAAACAATCTTCCTAAAGCACAGCTCTGGCCATGTCACTCCTCTGCTCAAAAATCATCACTACTTCCCTATTGTCTCAATGATAACATATATAGCCCTCAGTTTGGTATTTAAATTCCTTCATAATCTACTCCAGGGCAGCTAGGTGGTGAAGTGGATGGAATGCCGGAGCCGAAGTCAGAAAGACTCATCTTCCTAAGGTCAAATGTAGCTTCAGATACTTATTGGCTAGGTGACCTTGGGGAAGTCCCTTAACTCTGTTTGCCTTGGTTTACTCATCTGTAAAATGAACTGGAGAAGGAAAGGCAAACCCCTCCTGTATTTTTGCCAAGAAAACCCCAAATGGGGTCACAAAGAGTCAGACAAGACTGAAAAGCAACTCAACAACAATCTAACTCCTGTCTTTCAAGACCTAATTTTTCTCATTGTTTCCCCTTATGGGAGCTATTTCTAGATAAAGAAATCTGCTTGCTCTTCCCTTGGCTAAGTGTTTCTTTTCCACTTCCATACCTTTGCAAGGAGATACTTCCTGCCTAGAAATGAACTCCCCTCTCATTTTCATCTTCTACGTCCTTTAGCTTTTTTCAAGACAAATATGAAGTACCACTTCCTACAAGAAACCGTTCTTGATGGCCCTCATTAGTGCTTTCTCCCTTCTCAAATTATCCTGTATTTACACACACACAAACACACACACATATACATACACACACGTATAATATATATATATGTTTGTATTCATATGTAAATATTTTTCTACTCCCTGTAGAAGTTCTATGAGGCCAAGGACAGATTTTTATTTTTGTCTTTCTTTTCCCAGTACCTAATATAAAGCTGATAGTGGCAGGTAGGTGATATAGTAGATAGAGAGTGCTGTACCCAAACCCAAATCCCAGGTCACTGCACACCACCTGATTTGTGGCCCACCATTAAGCCCCTTTTGTATTTCTATTCTACATTTTATCATACCTTGAAAACTGCTTAAGGCATGTCTGGGCATATTGCTCAAGGCATAGTTCCATGACCCCTCCTTTCCTAATCAGCATTTTATATATTCTCCTTGAATTATTATAGTATATAAGGTTCATTATGGTACAAGGATCTTATCTAGAGACCACCCTGTCCTGTCCTGCTGACCAAGCAGGGCCCCCACCCTCCTCGCCCAGAACATGACCCCAGACTGTTCTGGGGAATTCTGGTCCCTTTTACCCCATGACCCTCCACCCTGCTCTGGAAAGCGCTGACTATGGCCCTCCACCCTGTTCTAGGAGGGACCCCCACGACACAGGAAGGTTGCACCCTTGTACTCTTGTGCCATATTCCCAAATTAGCACTGGCTATAGATCTAACCAATGGCTGTTCTTGGCTTCTGTACGTCATAGCTTCTGCTGGCTCCCCTCCCTGATTGTGGGTTTTGTGGTTTTAGCCTTTATAATCAAGTCTGTACCCCCAAAAGATTACTACTCATTTAACTGAATACACTCAGGTACACTCAGTCGCATGCTTAATTAATAAATCCATACCTAAATTTATCTTGAACCCAGGTCTCAGCTCACTCTTATTCTCTGCATGACAAGAGCTCAGCCTAGAATCAGTAAGACCTGAGTTCAAATCTGGTCTCAGACATTTAAAAGCTGAGTAAGTAATGGGAAAGTCATTTAGTCTCTCTCTGTCTCAGTTTCCTCAATGATTAATGGGAAAAATTTTAGCACACACCTCCCACGGTTGTTCTGAAGAACAAATGAGATAATATTTGTAAAGCACTTAGCATAATGCCTGGCACATAGTAAGCACTTAATAAACACTTGCTCCCATCCCTAGCTTCTTCCCCACCCCAACCCCCACAACACAGGAAATTTCCTTTATCAGTTTGTATTGACTTTGCTCTCAGAAAGTTTCTTAGGGCCCTGACAGGCTAGGCTAACTTGCCCGGGGTCAAACGGCTGGTATGTAGCAGAGATAGGATTTGGAACCATATGTTTTCCTGACTTGGAGCATGGTCCTTTATCTACTCTGCTACATGGCCTCTCTCACCTTCCACGTAGTATGTGCTTTTAACATTTTTGTTGAATTTATTTGGTAGAGAAGAGATAAACAGCACTAAGCCGAATCTGATTATAGCTCTTCAATTCAATTTAGTAAACATTTATCAAGTGCCTACTATGTGCTAGGCACTGTGCTAAGCAGAGGGGAAACAAACAAAAAGCATAGTCCCTGCCCTCAAGGAGCTTTCAATCTAATGGAGAAGACGACACATAAAAGGAAGCTGAAAAGCAGAGAGGGGTACCCATCTCTTCCAAAGAGTCAAAACAAAGTAGAGCTGCTGGTGGAAAATAGAATTACAAACAGTTCTTGCTTTATGTGAGTGGACTGCAGACTTCTATGTAAAGGATTTTTATATAATTTGAATTTTCCCGGAGAAGTAGGGGAGAGAAGGAGTGAGATAGGAAGGGACCATACGCCTCGGGAGGGAGGGGGCTGGCACATGGTTCAAGGACAGCTGGGGGTTGGGCCAGAGAAAGAAGAGGAAGGGGAACAGGCAGGGACAGTGTAAACGAGGGCCAGGTCAGAAGGGAAAGGAAGAATGATTAAACTGTAATAATAGTGTTTACTTGTCTATACCAGATATCTATTCTTGTGTTGGAGGTGCTTTTTACATTAATGTTTCTGTCTTTTCCTTCATTAAACTGTGAAATCTTATGTCTTACAACCTGAATGCAGAGTCTGTTAATGTGGGAAAAAAAGAATGAGGGGGTGGGCAGACGTGGGGGCTAGATACAAGGGTGGATATAGTGGAGCAAAGGTCTTCTCTTGGCACAAGAGGTCTGAAGCCAAGCCACAATCTAGCCTCAGTGGCATCAGTTCTGCTTTCACATGGAGGGGTCTTTTTTAGGTTTTCTTTAGTTTTTTTTTGGTTGGTGGAGGTAAGAGCAGAGAAAAAGAGTACCCAGTTATAATGGGCATTTTTTTTGGAATGACGATTTCTTTCAAAATTCTCTACATAAAATTGAATTTGCATAATTGTAAAGTAAGAATTGTCAGTGCCTGAAAAGTTTTGAAAGTTCTCTTTAAAAAAAAAGGCTTTGGGAAAAGTTCACTGCTCCACTCTCCAATCCTTCACTCAAAGTGGGGAAAGCAACTGAGGGAGTTGAGAAGGTGCTCAGTATGGAAATATAAGTCAATCAGCTTGGTGATAAGATTTCAGATCCTTAATCTTTGCTTCTCTGATTCTTGGACACCTGTGTGGCACACTACACTCCTCACAAACCAGAGGACCTAAGGCCAAATACCATGGTGTGCCACCTCCAGTCCTCCTAGCCATAAAAGACCTGTCCCACTTAAAGCAGCCTACCGACTCTTGCCACAGTATCCATTCTCACAGCCAAGTAGTCTGATTTCCACATACCACGTACTATCATACCATTCCCAGCCCCAGCCCCATTCATGCAGCCATCCTCTTCTTACTCTCTGGTGTACTTAAAAACACTGGTTTTAAAAAATGCTGATACACTTAGCTGCTCCTTGGTCTAACTATTCCCCATAGCATTGGAGAGACTTAGGGAAACTTTTCCCATCCTGAATACAGTCACATCTGAGCTCCCTTCTACCTTCCAATCCCTCAAGGCTCCAAACTCATGACATAAGTAGGCCATTGACTTTAGGAACAGAAATTTAAACAGAGAAAAAAAAATTCATGAAATATGTAACTATCTTTTGTAACATTAGTTCCTTAGCTACTCTGATTATATTCTTACCAGTTAATTGGAGAACTTAAAAAACTTTTAAAACTGAACAAAGCCTATATGAATGTAAAGATCTCCAGGGATTGGAAGGCCTGAGTTCTACCTCCAGCTAAATAAATATGTCTCTTAGCAAGTAACTACAAGAGATCACACTTTTCTATCATAAGGCTCAAATTGGATAACTTGCATGAATAGTATATGAAAAGTAACTTGGCAATAAAATTAGATCATTTCTTTAAAAACAGCTAATTTATATGAAAAAAAGTGAAAGGTATAAAGTGTTAAAGGACTAGAAAATAAAATATTTTCCTCCTGGTACAATTCCTCAGAGTTGTGCCTTCTGTGTCTTCTAAGAGACTGTGAGTTCTCAAGAAAAAAACTTGCATTTTCTGTTTAATCAATGATAATACTTTTGTAGACACTTTAATAGCCTATTGTTAAGGAATGACTCAGACAGCAAGGGATAGAATCATCACCTGCTTCTATTGACTTCTGGGGGAGAAGGAGTGTGTGACTTTAATGATATTCCAGAATAAGCATTTCTAATCTATTTTTAAATTTAGGATTTGCAGGCACCTTTTGACACAGAGCTTGTCTTTAAGAATAGGAAAATTATTTCTTTTGCCATTACATTCCTTTGAACTACTCTAGAATGGATTGGGGGTAGGGAACTCTATCTCCAATTGTTTATAAAGGTATGGTGCTATCACTCAGGGAAATAAACAATAAATTGCTATAAAATAGAATAGGAGAATTAAAAACAAGTAAAGTCATGGAAGGGGATATCAATTCACTTTGAACTTTTTGAAAGAAAATTATCATGTAATTCTGGGATTTGTAGATTTAGCTGGTAACTATTTCTTGACTCCATCTCTAGAATAACTGGCACACAGTTGGCACTCAGTAAATTGTTGTTGAATTAAATTGAACTGGATCTTTTCAAATTGCTAAGACAAAGTTTGCTGAGGCTCATCTTTCCTGAACCTTCTTGATCTGCACCTGTCTAGATCTTAGCTCTATGTTTATGGTTCTCAGGGTATATAAACTCAATTTTTCTTTTCCTACTGAGGAATGCGCATTCCATGGTTCATTGCTCACTTAGCAAAGCATCCTGCATATGGTAGGTACTCAATATGTTGACGGTGATGGTCATTCCACAGGAGGAGACAGCATGGTGCAGAGAAAATAGCACTGACCTAGAGTTTAGGAGATGTAGGGAGGTTCTCTTTTTGCCTCAGTTTCTCCATCTAAGAATGGGAATACAGATTGTTTTCCAAAGAAAGCTTTGATTCAATTCACTTCAAAAGCCATGTATCCAGAATAGAGAATAATAGAGAGAATAGAAAATAATATCATATGCATACAAAGAAGTTTAATAGGGGCAAGGTTGAATGTAACAGCGTCAAAGGAAAAATAACGTATGGGCAAAGTCCTCTAATAAAACTTTCAATAATTGTTGTAAGGATCAAAATATAGACTGTAAGGAAGATTATTTTGAAGAATAGAGACTACTTTTGTCTTTGTGCCATGTATGTAGCAGACACTTAATCAATGCTTGCTGATGGGATGATTGAAGGATATAAAGCATTGAGAAAATGTGAAGGATCACTATTACTAAAAGATCTTCCCCCCAATGGTCCTCCCAGCTTCAGGGATGATAGTCTCCTGGTACACACCCTCTCTAGCATGGAGGGAGTGGAGTGAGGAGAAACATCTGGACAATCACTGGAAGTTGAGTACTGATTTCCAGTCTACAAAGTGGAAGAGGGGAGATTGAGGATAAAGGAAATTCCAGAAACCTGCACTTTGGGAGGGAAGCAGCAAGATTTCTGCTGACTACAGAGTGATACTTACCCTGGGCAAAATGGTGAAACTTGTCTTGAGTGCCCCCAGACTCCTATTTCTGTTCCTTTTCTCCCCATCTAACACCTTCTCTTCTTTCCCTCAGAAGCCCAGATCCTGCCTCTGATACATTTCCAAAATCTGAACCTGCTCTCCCTCCTATATACATACATACATACATACATATATATATATATATGTATGTATATATGTATATATGTGTGTATATGTATGTATATATATGTATGTATATGTCTATGTATACATATATGTGTATAGATATAGATATATATAGAGATGTGAATGTAGCACCTATGTTGGAGGAGAGGGGAGGATATGCCTTTTAAATTTTACCTTTCTTTTTGGACTAAAGAGCTTTATCACCTCTTGGATAAATTCCATGTATCAGAAGGTTCTAGTGAGTTATTTTTGAGTCCAGGGTAACCTCTTAATCATTCCCAAAATGAAACTATGCTGAGGAGTACATTGGCTCCCTTTCTTTCCATAGCCTGACCTCTAGTGATATCACAAGGGACAATAATAATCTCTGAAATATCCCCTTACCACTACCCTGGTCCCACCCAGTGGCCTGGCATCCATTGTTGAACTAGACAGAAATTCATGGAATCAGAACTAAAGCTGGGAGGTTCCTTATGGGCCAACTGGTTCAGCCTCCTCATTTTATAGATGGGGAAATCAAGGGTAGAGAAGGTTCAGTGACTTGCCCAAGGTCACACAGATAGCAAGTAAGTTCTAGAGCTTAGATCGAAAACCAGTTATTCTGAATCCAAATCCAGAGCTCTTTTTACTATATTATGCTTGCCTCATCATGCTAATTGCCTGTCAGAAGGCTTGAATTCAGTGCAATGATATGTACAAAAATAGTGTATTAGGAAGCCCAAAGTCTCAATTTTCCCTTCTATCACCCATTATTACTGCTTTTAGTCAGCTAGATAATTTGTGGCAGACTAACAAGAAAAGACAGCTCCCATAGAGCCTTCCTCCACCTTGAGCAGAGTTACTCCACAGCTTCCTAAAGATGTGCCAACACACACTTCTATGTCACTCGGGCCAACTCACACCAAAACTATGTACAACTTCCCTGTACCAAGAGCCAAACCAATGGTGAGTTCTGAAATACGTTCAACTCAGCAGCAATTTAAATTCCAGCAGTACAAAGCTAATAAGATTTCAAATTGACTCTTCCTTTCTATTAATAACACCAAGATTAAATAACTATTGCCTGTGTTAAAAGTGGTCATGAATGCCCCATAGGACAATAATTTCTGCAATAAGCCCCATTTAATATAATTCAGATTACAGCACTTTAAATATTTCTTTATCAGTTCAGATAATTGCTAACAAATCAGGAGTTAGCCTCTCTTAAATCATTATTATCATTATTTTATTTTTAATAAAGTCTTAATAGTATGTTTTTGTAGGACTAGTCGATTATTTTGAAATGCATGATCAAATTATTAGTCTTAATTTCTGAGTTAAGAGATATATAGTTTCTATGAACTACCAAGGTACCTCTTTTAATAACATGGCATTTGAAAACTAAGATTCCATAAAAGTGAAAACCCTCCTTCCACCTCTTGAAAGCCCTGCAAATCCCTTTGAAGAAATTCCTCTCCAAAATAGACCATCTAACATTCTCCTTATTCTGAATTGCTTTTGGGTTTTAATGTTTGCAGTTTGAAAAAATAAATTGTTATGGCATAAAATACCTTTTGTTCTATGATTGTCCAGGCTCCCAACTGTCCTGAATCTTGAATTATTCCAAACAAACAATTATGGAAATGTATTAGGGAAATCCTCCTAAGATCGTGTCCTGCTGCATAATCATCTTCCCTGAAAGTGAGATGGGAGCACGGTTGGAGATGCAGAATTAGGTGTAGGAGAGCAGCTTACACCGTATGGCAGTGTAATTCTGCACTGGCCCCTCGAGAATGGACTGGATGAGTTTCTAGGTGTTTTCTATTTTTAATTTCTGTGGAATATAATAGGCACTGTTGCTATGGTTAGTCATTGCTGTAAATTATGCCTCTATTAAATGCAAATCAGTACTTATCCAGCTGTAGATTCTATTTCTAGTATCCGTAGGGGACCTATAGATATAAAATCTAAAAAGGAGAGATTATTGAAGCAACAATTGCCACTTAGCTGCTTAGCTATTGGTGGCGTTTTTGTTTCTTCCTGAGACTGTGAAACAATGTGAATAAAAATGTTTCACACAAGAATAAAAGCATTCAAATCAGGAAAGGTATTCTGTATGTAAGACATGGTTAGCCATGGCCAATGAATTGGCCACTTTCTGGCCAACTCGCTGGCACTAAATTTTCCGCAGAACCAGCTACTCTGGTCCTCAGGCAGACAAGCCAACATATTGCCAGGACAGTACCTACGGCTTTTCCAATGATGGGAGAATGTGCCAGAGCTTGCTCTTTGCAGATGTAAAGAACCTTTAAGAACCTAGCCTTGCTTCCATGTTGTGATGAATCATTTAAGGATTTTACTGTTTCTTTTCTTTGCTATCCTCCAGACCAGGGGTGGGAATCTGAGGCCTCAAGGTCACATGTGGCTTTCCAGGTCCTCAAATGTGACCCTTTGACCAAATTCAAACTTCACAGAACAAATTCTTTTGGAGTCAGTCAAAGGGCTGCACTTGAGGACCTAGAGCAGCAGTTCCCAACCTGTGGGTGATATTCAATTTGTAACAATGAAAATACATCCTTCATGTCAGATATTTACATTATGATTCATAACAGTAGCAAAATTACAGTTATGAAGTAGCAATGGAAATAATTTTATGGTTGGGGGTTACCACAACATGAGGAACTGTATTAAAGGGTCGCAGCATCAGGAAGATTGAGAACCACTGACCTAGAGGGTCACATGTAACCTCGAGGCCTCAGGTTCCCTACCACTGCTCCAGACCAATTGAACTAGCCTTCTTGCTGTGCTTCACACAGTACTCCACCTCTCACCTCCATACCATGACACAGGCTGTTTCCCATCCCCACAATACACTCCCTCCTCACCTCCACCTCAGCGATTATTTAATTTCCTCCAAAGTTCAGTACAACTCCTACTCTCCACCCCTTGCCCAATTGCTAGTGTCTCTTCCCTTACTGAAATTATATTGTATATATTTGATATATATTTATAGGTATATAATTTGTTTCTCACAGTGGAATATAAGCTCCTTGAAGGCAGGAATTGTTTCATTTTTTGTATTAGTATGCTTATCATGTAGTACAGCATTCCCTAACAACTTAATAAGTGCTTATTGATTGGTTGGCTGGTAGAGTGATACTTTTTTTTTTTTGCTTTTTTGGAGGGCAAGAGGCAATTGGGGTTAAGTGACTTGCCCAAGGTCACATGGCTAGTAAGTGTTCAGAGTCTTGAGGCTAGATTTGAACTCAGGTCCTCCTGATTCCAGGGTTGGTGCCCTATTCACTGCGCCCCCTAGTGTAATGATAATTAATTTAAATTTGCAGACCCCTTTTTTGTTATGTCAAGTAAGCAGGTACTTAGCCCTTAGTAACTAAGGGCTAAGTACCTCTACGAAAGAAACAGAAGGGGTGAACTCTGTCTCCTGTTGCTGACATAACAGGAAGGGGTTGGCTGAGACAGTAAGCCAACGTGTGTGTGTGTGTGTGTGTGTGTGTGTGTGTGTGTGTGTGTGTGTGTATAAGAAGAGGCCCAGAGAGAGACAGTCAGAATCAAAAATTTTTTTTCTTCTGGCAGGCTCTTGGTGGAGGAAACAGAATTTTCACAGCATCTGAAAGCTGGGCTGCTACTTGCTGGATTGAGAACTGAGTTGCAGTTTTCTATGAGACCAGAATCTGGTGAAAGCTGAAGTTTCTGTCAAGAAGGCCAGCTGAAGGGCTGAGATTTCTTCTGGGTCCTAGGGCCCGCTGACCTACTGGAGGACTGAAGAGGAATGACTGGGATAAGACTTTCTTTGTTTGTGACTTGGTTGATTCTTGAGTTCCTGGCAACAGAAGTGGTGAAGGTTTTGAGATGTGCTGGACCCTGTGAACTTCAGTGTGTAGCAAGAACTGCCCAGAGGACTTGATGAGAACCTGGGAGCTGTCTGCCTCTGAATCCAGGTGACTATTTGGTGGATTCAGGTAGGAGCTGGGACCATGGAAGGGGATCCAGGGAATCTGAAAGACCAAGATGAAGAAAAGGCTTCTCCTTGGATATTGAATGCTTGATGAAATGGAAGTTTACTAGACACTGAGGGGTGGAGGGTTTGTGTAATTTTTAATTTTCTAATGATTGTATTTAGCGAGTAATGATACTTATTGACTGATTGCTAGATAAGTGACTGATTAAGTTAATCTATGATTGCCCCATGAGTGGAAGATTGATTATTGTATTGTCAGATGACTGAATGACTAAGTGAGGAGGCAAACCTCCTTGGGAATATCAGATGATTATTCTTTTGTTCTGTTGTGCAGAGAATAAGAGTGAGAATAAGACCTGGGTTCAAGGTAAAATTTAGTTGTGGATTTATTGATTAAGCATGTGACTACCAGAGTGTAAACTCAAATTGGCAGTGGTCCACTGGGGGTACAGGCATTGTTTAAAAAGGCTAAAAACCACAAAAACCACAATCAGGGAGGGGAGCTAGTAGAAGTAATGATGTACAGAAGCAAAGAACAACCATTGGTTAAATCTATAGCTCAGGGCTAATTTGGGAATACGGTGCAAGGGTACAAGGGTATAACCTTCCTGTGACATGGGGGTCCCTCCTAGAACAAGGTGGAGGGCACAAGGTGGAGGGTCATTGGGTATGGGGGACTGGAATTCCCCCAGAACAGGCTGGGGTCAAGTTCTGGGTGACGGGTGTGGGGACAATCAGGGAGAACACACAGAATGCTGATTAAGGAAGGAGGGGGTGAGGGACCATGCCTTGGGCAATACCCAGGACTATGCCTTAAGCTGTTTTAAGCTAATACAGGGTGTAGGATAGAGACAAAGACAAAAATATAAAGGGGCTAAATGGTGGGCCACAAATCAGGTGGTGTGTAGTGACCTGGGATTTGGGTTTGGGTACAACAGTTCTTTGTTCTAAATATTGTGACCACTTTGGCAAAAACTATGTTAATTCTAATGTTAAGCTGTTGTGAACACTATATTGTGATTTTCTGTGATAAGATGTAATGTTGTGAATATCATATTGTGATTTGTTGTGTTTGCTTTGATTTGTTATGGAATAAATGGGGTGTTCAGTATACTGTATAATCAGAACCTTAAAAGCTGTTCACAGTAGCATTCTTTTGGGAAGCTGCTTGTGCATGGCATTACACCTAGCCACCCCTGGACTGATATCTTTTAAAGTGGCTTTTCCAGGAGTACTTTTTTCTTGAGGTATTAATTATGAAAGGAGTCCTGCTTTTTGGAATATTTTTCCCTCTGGCGGCAACAAAATATTGGTCTGAAACTAGTATCTGAAGCAAATTGCACTAAACTGCTCTCTACAGAGTTTACCAGTATATCCTCAGTGAACTTCTTCCCCTCACTCAACATTTTTAAAAGCTCATCATTTGCTGAGCAGTCAGATGACATACATAAAAGATATAGCATAGACTGGTATAGTTGGAAGTGCCTATGAGTGATCACCAGATCCAATTTTAGGCTTCTCCCAGGATAGCATGTACTCTGCCTTCTCTAGAATTCAGGGATGAGAACAACAAGTCGAAAAAGGAAAGAAATTACTGCAGGTGTTTCATACTAGTAGCTCAGGAAAGGAAAGGCATATTGTTGAGGGGTCATGGATTTAAAGCTATAAGGGATATTAAAGATTATTTAGTCCAACTTTCTCATTTTTACAGATGAGAGAACTAAGCCAATAGAGTTCACATGACTTGCCTAGGGTCCCTAAGTATCCAAGTGAGAGATTTTACCCCAGGTCTACTAAGCTAAAAAATTTCTAAAATGCTGAACAGTTAATCAACCAATCAGCAAGTATTGATAAAGCACTGTGGTAAGGCTTGGGGACACAAAGACAGAAAATGAACTAGTCCTATTTTTAGCTTCAATAGTCAAGCCACCTCTAGCAAGAGAAAATTCCTTGGTTACCAACATGTCCAAAGTTTTTAGAAGGCCATATAGGCTAACAATGGAAAGCAACATGGTATAATGAAAGGGGTACCAAATCTGGGGTCAGAGGATTTGTGTTCAAATTCTGACCCTGCCATTTACCATTCAACATTGGACAAGTCACTTAACCTCACTTGGCCTGTTTCCTATTTGGTAGGTGAGGAGATGGAACTACAAGATGACCAAGGGCTCTTCCAACTCTAAATCTTTTATTCCACTACCCCTAAAATCAGGATCTTGGGTGGGGATGGGTGGCCTCTGAACATGTGACCAAAAGGAGAAGTAATTATCAATGCAATTTGCTAGCAACTTGTAGGATTCTAAGGTCTCATTTCATTTAAAAGAATTTCATCAGGGGGTGGAGCCAAGATGACAGCATAGAAGCAGGAACACTCTGCAGCTCCCACATAATCACCTCAAATACCCGTAAAATATGACTCAACAAAAAACCAGAACTGAAAAGAAAGTTTGACACTCAAATACAAGAAGGATAAGAAGGTAAACAGGGAAAAGAAATGATAAGGAACTTACCAAAGTTGAACTATTTACATATCAACATGGAAAAATGATAATTGTAACTTATGAAACTTTTCTCAGTATGAGGATAGGTGAAGGGAATACAAATGTATATATCTGTATACATACACATACGTCTATATAGGAGGGTATATATATGCATATGAATACATATCTGAGTATGTGTATATATGTGTACACAGAGGGCACAGGATCAATTGAATAGAAAGGGATGACACTTTAAGAGGTGAAATTATGAGGTGGGAGAGAAATAGAATGAGAGGACACAGGGAGAGACAGAATGGAGTTAATCATCTCATATAGAAGAGGCAAGGGATAACTGTTACAATGGAGGGGAAGAACAGGAAGGCAAAAGGGAAAGGGTCAACCTTACTCTCATTGAATTTGGCTTAGGGAAGGAATGACATAAACTCTAAACTGGGTATCTTGCCACACAGGAGAATAGGGGGGATAGGGATGAGAGGGTGGGATGATGGAGGGGAGGACAGGGTGGGGGGAGGATTGCTGGAAGCACACACTTCTGTAAAGGAACAGGGACAGGGTAGAGAATAGAACAAGGTGGGGTGGAATAAGAAGCCGGGACATATAATCAGTCTCTCACCATATGTCCATTGTGGAGATGTTCTGTGTAACTACACATGTACAGCCCACATTGAATTGCTTGTCTATCCAGTGGGGATAGGTAATGAGAGAGGACGGGAAAGAATCTAGAATTTAAAGTTCTCCAGTCAAGTGTTAAAAATATCTATCTATCTATATATTTGTTATTATTATTATTATCATTATTATTATTATTATTATTAACTACATGCAACTGGGAATTAAGATATACAGGCACTGGGGTAGGGAGATCCATCTTGCCCTACTGGAAAGTCAGAGGGGTGATGGGGGAGGACATAGGAGAGAACAGATTGCAGGAGGGCTTATACAGTGAGACGGTTGTTTTGGGGTGGTGGGTGGGAGAAAGATAGGGAGAAAATTTGTAACTCAAAATCTCATGGAAATGAATGATGTAAACAAGAAAATAAATTAATTAATTTTAAAAAGAGAATTTCATCAAAGGAAAAAAAATGGTTGCCCTAACAGCTTTTAATTATACCGTATATAGCGGAGTGGAAATTCCTGCCTTTCAAATGTGAGATCAAGGTTCACCCTCTATATTCTTTCAGGAACATTGAAAGTTTCTCCATTTAGGAGCCCAGAAAAATCATGATGTTTGAGAGTACTTTCTTAGCTCATGTCATCAGCCAACACTAATCCCTCTTAAGTAATATCAGGACTGATGGAACTATCTCAAAACAGTTGGCTGTAAAGCTGAAGGAAAAACTTCTTGGCTGGATTTGAATCTTAAACTCCCATGGATTTTATCACATGCCAGTTTGGTTTTATTATTGTTCCTTCTAGTGATTCAGTTCCATTCATTATAGGACTTTAATCTTGTGCCTAATGTACAGAAATCCAATTATGATTAAAAGTTTCCATGAGAGAAGAAGAAGAAAGAAGAAGCAACAGAAGCAGCAGAAGCAGCAGCAGCAGCAGCAGCAGCAGCAGAAGAAGAAGAAGAAGAAGAAGAAGAAGAAGAAGAAGAAGAGGAACAGGAACAAGAACAAGAAGAAGATTTCTTCACTTAGAAAGCTTCTTGGGTACTAAGTGTAAAATTTGGTTTGCAAATGGTTAAATAACAAGTTAAGGAAATGTGACAAATACTTAATTGTAGAGAGGAGAAAAAATTGATTCCTGTGAAATTTTTCGCATCTGTTAAGTTATGAGGTTTAAAATTACTCTCTCCATGTAGGCTAATTGCAAGTTACCATGGTGTTCAAATGCCATTTCTCTCATTAAACACATTGAGAGAGCAGAGCTCAGATTCTCTTCCCACCCCACTAATGGACATTTGGTTTTTAGTTAAGTTAGGAATCTCATGAAGGGGAATCAGAAGCATGCACCTGCCCTCCCTTTTCACAGACTAGCATCTTAGTCCCAGAAAGGTTGATCAGTCTGAGTTGCTTTCTCCAACTTACCTGGAGCTCATCACTTTCTATCTCTAACTTTATTGATGAGAAAACTGAAGCATAAAGTGATTAAGAGACTTGCCTAGAGTCACACAGCTAGAAAGTGTTTGAGGCAGGATATGAAACAAGGTCTTCCTTCAATTCAATGGAGCTAGGCAGCTAAGTGGCACACATAGATTGCTGGATCTGGAATAAGAAAGATCCAAGTTCAAATCCAGCCTCAGACACTTACTAGCTGTGTGACCCTGGGCAAGTCATTTAACCTGTCTGCCTGAGTTTCCTGAGCTGTAAAATTGGAATAACAGTAACATCTACCTTCCAGGGTTGTTGGGAGAATCTAATGAGATATCTATAAGCACTTAGCACAGTGCTCGACACATAATAGGCATGTATTAAATACCTATTTCCTTCCTATCTTCTATTTATTAAATATCTACCACTTGCAAAACACTGAAATAGATCACGGCAGCAGGCAGGACTGGGGTCTGCAATGTCTCTGGGTTCTTCCTTCCTCTCTACCCCACCTTGGCTAAAACCCAGAATTCAGGGACAAGGATCCAGGCAGGTAACCACTGGGGACTGGAACACAAGACCACAACTGGTCCAAAGGGAGTTAGTCTAGACATGAAGAGTTGGGACAGGCATGTGTGTTCATTATCAGGCAATTTCTCTGGCTAGAGTAAATTGCATTAATATCTAATTATGGTGTCATAGTTTATTGACACAACATGCAAAAATTAAAAGGAAATCACTTTGTTTTTTTTCTTTGGCCCCTCAATCAAAGCATCTAATAAGAGACATAAACAATCACATGCCTACATAGTAAAATCCAGGGTACATAAGGTTTTCATTATTTCAACTATTACTTTTCAGTACTATAAAGAAAAATAAGAATCTGAAAGCAGTTCTTAATTTAATTAAGGTCAACCTTTTCCTGAGGAGATTGTTGGATTTTTGTTTTGGAAAGATTTATGAGAAATTTTTATAATACTCTAATATGTATTTAGCCCTGCTCCAGAATAAAGTTTGCTTGACAAGGGGGGCTATGACGAACACTTAAATTTTTTTGTTTTGAGAAAAAGGATTGTAGCTGTGCTCCGAGAAGCATTAATTTGAAAAAAAAAAAGCCCTCAAATCCACACACTTGTGATCTTCAAAAATGTCTCATTCTGTATAGTGGGTCTATTATCCCTCTGTAAGGACACTGGATGTCACAGTGGGTAGAGTGACAGGGCTGAAGTCAGGAAAACTGAAGCAAGGAAGACTCATCTTACTCAGTTCAAATCTGGTCTCAGACACTCCCCAGCTGTGTGACCCTGAGCAAGTCATTTTACCCTTTTTGCCTCAGTTCCTCATCTGAAAATGAACTAGAGAAGGAAATGACAAACCAATCTAGTATCTTTGCCAAGAAAATTCCAAATGGGGTCATAAAGAGTAAGACACTACTGAAACAACTGAACAACAAACAAGCATAAAATAAAACAGAACACTAAGTTATAACTAGCAAAGCTAAAATCCATGGCAATTTGCCACTATTTGCTATTTGGAGACATTTTAAAATTCTGATGTTTCACCTGCTTTGTGACAATTGGACCATTTTGGTTTTCCATGAAGCCAAGAGGGGTAGCATGAAATAAATTAGAAAGCTTGTTCTGTCTTCCTCTGAACAGATGACTGGGGTTGAGAAAAGACAACTGTAATAGTTGGTGACAAAGCATAAATCCATGTGAATATGACGCTCAGAAGTGGAGCCATGTTCTAGTGACTACACAGGGAATTTTCCAGCTAAATTAGATTTATTTTTTAAGCTATGTATGGAAGATAGCATCAAGAAAAAGAAGTAAATTATGAGCATGGATATTCATTATCATCCTGTAAGAAAAGTGTTAGAAATACTGCAGGTCAGAAAGAACTAGAGTTGATGAAGAAAACTGAGGAGCAAAAATGGGGGATTGAAGCAAGGTATATTGGAAGAAATGGATGAGCATCCTTGAAAAGGGTTCACATCAGAGTGCTGGCCCTAACCACCCCCTACACTTTTTGGTGTCCACCTGTCACTTAACTCTCACCTGTGGCTCCAAGAAACTGTAGCATATGCGGAGGCCACAGCCAGCGGGTAAAACCATCTTGGCCAATGGGCTAAACCAAATTGGGGACAAGTGATAAGCCTCAAACTCATTGGTGAGTTAGGGGGATGTCTACCCCAAGCATGTACAGAGTTTCCCCAGCAGAATGGGAGGATGAGAACAATTTGTTCCAACAGTCATGAAGGCAGCAAAAGCAGGCTTAGTCAGACATCAAATATGCCAAGGTCATCTACTGCATCCCAGGCCATTACCAGTCATCCTGACTTTTGTCTCAATCCTGGACTTCAGTGACTCTGGAAAAGAAAGTGAGGCGACAACTTTGTGCAACTATTTGTCATCTAAATCCAATTCACACACAGGTCAAGACATCACTTTATGATGTCATTGGTCCTCTTCCAAAATGAAGGATGAACAACAATTGGGGAAAATAAGACAATTAAAGAAATATGACACAGGTTCCAGGTGACAAAGAAACACTTCACAATCCTTACCTTGCTTCTATTTTCTCTACCAAGGAGAACAATCTTTGGATTGGAAAGGACAGAACAAAAATGACTACTAGATGAGGAAGAAGATGTTAGAGAGCACCTCTCTGTCCTTACTGAGTTCAATTCAACTAGCCCACATTAGCTACTTCCCTGCCAGGTAAAATGTCTGAACAGATAGAGCAAACCAAAAATGACACAAGTTTACTCTGGGAATAGGCTTCTCCCTCCCTGAAGGTCTCTACACAAGGTTCTGAATGCTAATTGTGGATCATTTTGTAAAGGAAGTTCCTTTTCTAGTATGAGTTGCACTAGGTAGTCACTAAGAACCACTGTAACTTGGAAATTCTGTAATTCTATAATCTTTATTAGGGCAAGGAATAAAACTTTATAGAATGTCTAGACTTCAGTTTGTTTTTGCAATGGGATGCTTGAGGATGTTATTGTTGTTATTTTTACTTTTCTTTTATTTGAATATAATCATGTCAGCAGTCTGGAACTGGATAACAGATTCCACTATTCAGTACCCATTGCATCTGCATATATGTTATCTCTAAGCCTATCCCTTTAAAGAAATGTACTTACAGATACATTTGAACCTTCCTGGTTGATCTCCAGCTTTCTTGCTACAATAAATCTTTCCATTCAATATTTCCCAAGAATTCTAAGACGAGGAAAAAGTAGTTGGTTAGCATAATAGTAAAAAAAAAAAAGGCTAGTATTTATATTGTGCTTCAAGATTTGCAAAGTGCTTTACAAATATTATCTCATCTATTCCTCACAACTATAGGATAGAGGGTGAAAGTATTATAATTATCCTCATTTTAAAGATGAAGAAACTGAGGCAGAAAGATGTTAAGAGTCTTATCAAGGGTCATATGGCTAGTGTCTGAGGTTGGTCTTTGTAATGGTAATTAATTTAAATTTGAAGACCTCTTTTAGTTATGTCAAGTAAGCAGGTACTTAGCTCTTAGTAACTAATCAAACCTCTATGAAAGAAACAGAAGGTATGAACTCTGTCTCCTGTTGATGACATAACAGGAAGGGGATGGCTGAAACAGGAAGCCAATGATATGTGTGTCTATATAAGAAAAGCCCCAGAGAGAGACACTCAGAATTTTCTCTTGACAAGATCCTGGTGGAAGAAGCTATTCTGCTGGAGAGAGAGAGAGAGAGAGAGAGAGAGAGAGAGAGAGAGAGAGTGAGAGAGAGAAATTTCTCTCAGTGAGCATCTGGAAGCTAGGCTGCTACTGCTGGACTGAGAACTGAGGCAGAATTTTCTTCTGACAAGAATCATGGAGACTGAAGCTGCTGCCACCAGGAAGGCTGAAGAGGAAGGCCCCCCTAGGCTGGAAAAAATGATTTTGATTTTGAAAACCTGGGAGGAGTTATTTTGATTCTGAGAGCCAGCTGAGATTTCTTCTGGGCCAGCCAAACTGCCAGAAGACTTAAGAAGTATGGCTGTGGTGCTGGTATTCTGCCTATCTGTTTTGGTGTTGTTCTGCCAGACTCATCTGCTGGTGAGGGACAGTACTGTTGTTGCAGAGGTCCTGGAACCTTGCTGTTGGCTCAGAAGCCTTGAAGAATGATTTTCTTGTTGTTGTGTTTACAGAAATCCTGGAAGAGGGTCTCTTTGGATATTGAAGGTAGTGATGAAATTGAAGTTTACTAGAGACCTAGAGGTGGAGGGTTTGTGTATTTTCTAATGATTGTGCTTAGAGATTAATGATACTTAGTAACTGATTGCTAGATAAGTGACTGATTAAATTAACCTAGTTGCCCCATCAGTAGAAGACTGACTATTGCATTTTGAGATGACTGAATGACTGATTAAGTAGGCAAACCTCCTTAGGGATACTAGATAATTGCTCTTTTGTTCTTTGTTCTAAATCTTGTGATCACTTTGGTGAAAACTATGTGGGCATTTTAATGATAAGCTGTTGTGAACACTATATTGTGATTTTCTGAGAATGTTTTGCTTTGATTTGTTACAGAATAAATAGAGTGTTCACTATACTGTGTAATCAGAACCTTAAAAGCTGTTCACAGTAGCATTCTTCTGGAAAGCTGCTTGTGCATGGTATTATAGGCTTGAATTGGTCTTCCTGACTCCAAATCTAGTACTCTACCCACCGTCCCACCTAGCCAGAATCATAGGTTTTTGGAGAGTTATACTCTAATGAATCATGTGATTATATTGAGGAAGTGAATTTCTCTTTGTTAAATAGCTAGATGCCTTTGATTAAGAACTAACATATATCTTCTTTTAAAATGGTAGAGAAGGAGCAGTTTCTTTCATTAGTTTTCAGATCTTTCATGAAATTTGAAAAGCAGGAACTATGGCATAGCCTCTAATTCTCAATCACTGACTCTAAGACAAGTAAGATGCACATTTTTTCTAATTGGATTTGAAGTGGTAAGATGTAAAAACACACAGGTCTTCTGAACTGTCTCTCTCTTTGTTGTGTTTGTGTTTCTGCCCTAGTTGGCAGCAGGAAAACCCTATCTGTCTGTCTATTTGTTTCTGTCTCTGCCTACCTGCGTGTTTGTGTGTGTGTCTTTCTCCTTGCACCTCTCTTAGCCTTTAAATGTACATGAAATAAACAAGCTTACAACCTCCAAATATTTCAAAAGTAATCTATTCAAGTGTAGAAGCTACTGATTTCACTTGAGTTTTGCAGACACTGTGCAAAATTCCCTAAGGTGTAGCCCTCCCTCCCCCCCCCCCCCAACAAAAGAAATAGATGTTGAATGAAAAGAGTGAGAGACTTGGCACCATAATGCTTAGGTTCAAATTCTAGATATTACTTCTTACAAATGCGAGGTTGGAGAAATCCTTCTCTGAGTCTGTTGCCTCCTCTGGCAAATGAACAGGCTAGACTAGATGTTTCCTAGTATCCCTCATAGCTTGAAATCCTATGATCATATAAAGACAATAATTCCACCTTGTATTTGTGTGGCTTCTTTGTTCCATCTACCAATTTCCCCACTTTACTCTCAATCACTATTACTCTCTATGTAACACTTGCCTGGTCACCTGCCAAAATGCTCTGAAACCCAGGATACTATTGGCTTCAATAAAAGCACAGTTGTGTCTGGTGTGAATTTCTCCATACATTTCCACAAACAAATTGGTCCACTTTCCCTACACCATCCTCACCACTACATAATGTAATTTGGACTCAGCATGTAAACTTAAAGATTGAACTGAGATTCTAATTGACAAATGGAAATTGGTCATGTGGTTTCCTTAAATGAAATAGCATCATATTGAGGTCTTCTTTTGTTTTCCTACATATTTATTGTTTCCACATTGGAAGAGACTAATTATATCATTAACCTAAACTTAAGCATTTTGCTTGCCTTCAGGTCAAATAATTACATTTGTGACTAGATTATATTTCAGTACTTCCAATGTTTCATCGTTTCATTTCTGTGAACAATCTTCCACTAACACAAATTGCAACCTCTCCATGCTTTCCATGTTTTTGCATCCACCTCTGCTTCTAGGTCCTATCCCTTTCATATGTTGACATTTTGATTGCTGAAAAGGGAAAAGAAAAAACATTTAAATAAGGAAAATTGATAAAAACCAGCTTGAGAAGAAATACAACCTTTCAGATAAAATGTTTAGGAGAGATACTGATCCTGAAAGAGTTGTCTTTCAGTTGAAGGCAGGGCACTTCTGGCTGTGGGGCATTGTAGTACAAGAGTTCATTTGCACATAACTATTTTCTAAGTTTTGAAGGGCAAGTCAAACAAATAATAAATCAAATAACTGCTTTGGGGATATGGGAAAGATTATATAAGGACTAGATTGTTGGTATCATACTTGACAGAAAAGCAGAATTACTGAGTTTCACTTAATGTTAAAGATACATCACTGTTTATAAGGAGAACCTAATCTGAAGCATTATATGCCAAAGAGGAGGAAGAGCAGAAGAGGGGCAGTAGAGAGTCAGATGAAAAAAGAAGAGAAGAAGATGAGTACATAAGTAAGGGACAGAAGGCATAGGGATGAGTGGAGTGGCTTAGACATGACAGAATGTAGGAGCTGAGAGAAGCTGATCAAAGTTGACTAGAAAGATATGCAGCTGTTTTGCTGAAAGCAGGGCTGATTAGAAGAGAGACGTTGTTGACAGTTGCTTGGCTGGAGAAAGAAAGACTAGCCACAGTAGGCTACCATGTACAATCTGACAAAGGAGAAAACTCTGAGGGATTTGCACATGCTGCCCTTTACCATCCTCTCTGATTTGAGGATAAACAGAAGGGGAAGATAGAAATTTTGCATGTGTTTTGCTGTGAGAAGAGGTGTGGCTTTTCTAAGAGCTGATTGGTTAAAGCAGAATCTGGCTTGTGATTGATTTATTTTTGTAAATATGAACACACCATTGGGACTCAGAAGCTAGAGTGACAAGTATTAAGCATATTTTTCTACATGTAGCAAGCTAATCTAGGATCCTGAGAGAGTAGTGAATAGTAATCACTTCATCATAGTGATGGCCAGCGCCATATACTCTAGGAAAAAAAACAAAACAGCTCTTCCAGTGTAAGAGTAGGTGAACGAGTGAACCCAGAAATAGAGAAAGAGGGTTTGGTACCATGTTGGGTACCATGCCCAGTGTACAGAAGGAACAATTCATGGACACCAGTGCAATTCATGAGTTAGCATTTATCAATCCTTTGGCTGTGTTATATAATCCTCTGCTTCTAGTCATGAACATATATACATATGTGTCTTGTGTATGTACATATGCATATATGTATACATGTGTGTTCCCTAACAATGTATTTTATGCTTCCTATATGCAATCCATCATTGGTAAATTGTGGCTACCTACAGATACCCATTATATACCTCTCTATTGTTCCATGGGTGACCTAAAATTGGAGATTTTTGGTATCATGTGATTTGCAGCTTTATAGCATCATTAACAAGTTAATGATGTTAAAAAGATAGACTTTTATAGAAGTAAACAACCTAGGATCCTTGGACACTTTATACAGTTTCCTAAGTGTGAGTCAGCCCAATCTCCTTCTCATTTTTAAAATTCTGAACCCAGCTCACTGACCACTGGCAGCACTTGCACAAGGCATAAACAAACCCAGACAGGCCAAACTTAGAGTAAGTGTGCTCTATGATGTACCTAGAACTACTGAAACTATTTTTAGACACATAAATATTTAGAAAAATGCATAAAATTACTTCTTAATGCTCCCAACACTTCATGATTTACTCAATGTGGATACTCCTTTCACCATAGCAGATCATAAACCATGTTTCATAAAATCTATGGCAAAAAATCACAGCTGGCCAACTGGGGTATAGTGCTTTCCAAATATGGATAGCACTGGATGTCAAAACACACAGTCTGTATTGCTGGACTCCGCTAACATAGTCTTTGTTAGCCATGATCACCATCAGTCCACAATTAGAAGAAGAGTCAAAGGTGAGTAGAGGAAATCAGATTAAGAAAGTCTGAAAAATAGAATCCTTTCTTCTCTGGATGAAAGCCCAGGATAACAGGATCATGGCTGAAAGGGATCTTAGAAAGTGACCCAGTTCAATGTTCTCATTTAACAGATGAAGAAACTGGGGACTGGAGAGGTTATGTAACTTGCCTAAGATTCATAGGTAGGATAGGAGGAGAGGTTCAAAACTAGATCCTCTAATCCCAAATCCATCACTCTTCCATTGTACCAATCTGCTTTAAAAATTGTTATGAAAGGGCACTTTTAAAGTATAATTATAAAGCTAGTCTGAGCAATGTAACTCCCCAGCTTTGGTCAGGCAACTTTTTAAAGGACTCATAAATCCCTGAATGTACTTTTAAGCCATAAATTGACCAAAATAGTAAAACCCCATTTTAAAATATCTCATTATCCCCAGAGACTCTGTTAAATATTGGGTAAATGCAGAGAGGTCCCTTGGGTACATGGGGCCACAGAATGTATCTCTTTCACTAGCCAGGGAACAGGACCGCTGTCCAAAATCACAATTAGAGTAGGAGTCCTTCTGCCTCTGAATGGCCTATAACACTAACGTGTCTTGGTTATTAAGAGTCAAATTCTGACCAAAAAACCCTAAAGCCTTTATTTTCCTCTCCCCAAATTAGCTAGATAAATGTCTTAGCACTTAACTTTCACTTTGGCTTGAAACCTTGATGAGAATATTGCCCCAAAAAATATCAGGAGTAAGATCTGAGGTAAAAATGAAAAAGAGACAAGTGTCTTCCAAGTCCAAGTAGATAAATCAGGCAACTGAATCTTACTAGGATGCATTGTTATCAATAAATCTCTTAAGTTTTTAGAACTCTTATGGTGTCATATTAATAGAGTTGGGAAGAATATCTTTAAAAAAAAAATTCTTCCATGCTCTTTTAAGTGTTTCCCATTGACCTATGGAAAACAGACCTGAAAAAAGTGAGTCCTGAGTTCCCTCTTAAATGGCAGTGCAACCAAGTAGACGGTGCTAGTAAAAACATTAGAAAGAGTCAAGATACTAGGTTTTCAGTAGGTTCTGACATTAGACTCTCTGAACCTCAATTTCTTTGTCTTTAAAAACAGAAACATTCACAATAATAACAACAATACTTCCTTTGTCCACCTCCTAAGGTTGTTATGACCATCAGATAACAGAAGTATTTTAAAAGATTTAAAGTATAATACACAAATACAGTCTTATTCTGATTATCCTACAAAGCCTCTGCAATGTAATGAAAGAGGCTGCTTTTTCCCTCACTAATCTCCATCTGTTTCATTTTAGGGTGTGTTATCATTAGCTTCTGCCATGCCATATGTTACAGGGATCTGGGTTTCTTTTGTAATTCTGCTGGTTTGTATCCCTGAAGCTTGTTGAGTGTATGGTATGTTATGAATCTGAGAAAGTCACTTCTTAGTTGTCTTCTCAGATGTTTATTAGAGTAAGGCCTGTCCTTTCTCCAACCTCTAATAAATTTTTTTTTCTTTTCTTTCCCCTCCACACAATTTGGGAAAAACAAGATTCTGGCCACAATTTTCACACTGTTCCATGATCGCTAACCAGGCTACTCACTTTGTAAATGCAAAGTCCAGCCATCACTTCCCAGTTGTGAGAATCCTTGCACATTTTTCTTATATGATGCAAGAAACAAACAAACCCTCCCCCCTCCAACTCTTAAAGAATACCAGGTTCCTTCACAGATGGCTAAGAAGATCTTACTTGAGGCTTTTCTTTATTTCTTTGAAAATTTCCCATAGATACTTTAGTGAGTTTCTGCCCTACTACTTGTAGGAGAACCTTGTCTCCCTTCTTCAGGGACCACCAGAACCAGTTCCTTGCTGGAACTAAACACACTGCAGTCAAGGCCATGAACAAACAAATTGTAGAATCATGTAGGCAAACTTAATAAGATGGTAGGGGTCCAAATACAGAGCATACCCTTAAAATGAGATTTCTTTGAAAGGAAAAATTATACAGGAACATACCAAGGAAATAACTACGCAAAAGGACTGTATTGGAGGTAATAGATCCGCTGTGAAATATTTCCTTTTTTTATATTTTTTTCTGTTCAGATACAGATCATAGGATCACAAATTTAGAGATGTAAGGGGCATTAAAAGTCATCTGTAGTTCAACTCTTTCATTTTGCAAATGAGAAAATGACTTATCCAAGATTATATAAGTAGTAAGTGGAAAAGTTAAGATTTAAAAGTGTGCCTTCTTACTCCAAATTCAGCATTCTTTCCATTCATGTTTCTCTTGTGACTACTCTTTTTATCTTCCTCACTTTCTCTGTTATTCCCTTAACAGTAATGTCCCACTTTATGTGGTGCTTTTGCAAAATGATTTATATACATCATTTCCTCTGATCTTCACAATAACCTAATAAAGTAAATACCAGCGCTATTATTACTCCCATTTTTGGGGATGAGGAAACTAAGGCTTCGAGAGGTTTAGCCACTTGCTTAGGGCTGCCCAATTAGTAGATGTTGGAGGTAGGGTTGGAAGTCCAACATTCCCGACTCCAAGGGACCATCTTCTTTTCAAAACATTCTTCCCGATTATCCCACTAAATCATAATTCAATGCCGCAGATTTTATATAAGGCTAGCTTTGTGAGGGAAAATGCAAATTCTATATTCTAAAGCTGAAAACTAACACAATTCAGGGTTATGATACCCAGTTATGTTAATAACGAGACTAAAAATTATTTTTCCTAAGTTTTACATATCCTGGCTACACAGAGAGGTACCAAGACAAAATTTTTCAATAATCCCTTAGACCAGCGGTTCTTAACCTGTGGGTTGCAACCCCTTTGGGGGTCACCTAAGACCATAGGAAAACATATATTTCTGATGGTCTTAGGAACCGAGAGACCACTCCTCTATCCGTCTCCAGGAAGGTATACCCACATGCAGATATGCCCACATGTGAGTATTAAAGGGTCACGGCATTAGGAAGGTTGAGAACCACTGCCTTAGATTTTTGCTTCCTGCCCAAACCTCACCAAAAAGCAGCAGTTTGCCCAGACTTAGTTAGACTAGTCTTGGATTAGGACCTGGGGCAGTTGGGAGAGAAAGGACTGATGATATGAATCTATCTCTACTTGTTCATTACTAGGATGCTAGTAGCCATGGAGAAGGACCAATGAAAGTGTCTGTAAACCAAACAAATGCTTTCACATGTATTATTTAATCCTTCTGTAAAATACTGTGTCTTGCCTCTTTTTGTATCCCCAGCACTGTATGTGCCTGGCACATAGTAGGCACTTAATAAATGTTTAGTGATTGGTTGATTGCCCTATGTAAAACTCACTCAGAAAGCATTTATTGAGTACTTACCAGGTACAAAATTCTGTGCTAAATGTTGTAATGCCAAGGGAAAAAAAGGAAAGAAGAAAAAAGCTTCTTCCTAAAATATCTTTATTAATCAGACTGCTCCTTTGCTCAAAAATCTTTGAAAGGACCCCCATTTTCAACAGGAAAAAGTCCAGATTTTATTCTGGCATTTGAGACCTTCCACAATGTCTCCCCAATCTACCTTTATAGCATAATCTCTTGCAGTTTATCTACACAAACCCTGCGAGTTCACTCTCCTCATTGTCCACCCCCAATTCCATATAAGCTGTGAGTTTTCCTGTTCCTGCCTTTACTTATATCATTCATCCTCCCATCTAGAATGTCTTCTAGAATATCTCATCCACCTAGATAAATCCAATCTATCCTTCATGGCCCGACTCTTCCATGAAGGCTTCCATGATTCCTTCCAACTAGAAGTTGTCTCTCCTTCTTCTGAACTTCTTGTCCCCAGAGCTTATGTGATTCATTGCTCATAAGGTATTATCATTTATCTTGACAGGTTTCTTGTCTTCCCAACTACATTATCAGGTCCCTAAGGGCAGAGATTCTATTTTCTTCATCCTTTAATTTCCCTCCATGCCCAGCAAAATGTCTTACATAACTGTTGCTCAATAACTTCTTTTGATTTGTTGAGCAAATGTTTATTTGGCTTTTACTTAAATTCTGAGTTAATCCCTCAGACACTTCTTCATTCTTACTTTTATTGCCTACTTTAGAATTTAGACTTCCTTTTATTGTATCCTCTTTGAAAGTATTATTCCAAGCATTAACTAGTGGCAGAGATGTCACTTAATGACTCCCTGGAAAGAACCCTATGAGGTTGGGGGTGGGGGGAGTGAGGGGGTAGGGATAAGGCAGTGGTTGTAGTGGTGGCTGAGGCTCTGTCCAGAGTGCTAAAATTTAAACTCTCTGCTTTGTTCCCTGGTAGCAGACTACTCAGAAACCCAGGATATTCTTCTCTCCTATGCAAACTCCTCCCCAGCTAGGCTAGCCCCTTACCCCAACCCTAGTAGAAGCCTCCCCAGAAGCATAGAGACCACTTCTTCCCCTGATATCTATACCCCAGGTAAGCTCTTACTTCCTCATCCTCTCACCCACACATTTCATCCTGTTTGTTCCAGGGACAAAGATTGTTAGGTACAGTTTTGTCAATGACCACCTATCAAATTCATACCCCTTAAAAAGGTGATATGGCTGATTGGTGTCAGTGATAAAGGGACAATTACCAGGACCCAATGAAATGAACTTTTCTGGTGAAAGAGTCATGGCCCAGAATCTTTAGAATAAGTCCAGCCAAGTCAACTTAGAATTCAAAGGGATATTCCAAAGGAAGGTGATAGATAGAAGGTTACGCGGAGTTTAAAATCATTTGCCTAGTCTAGTACCAGAGAATTCAGCATGAACTGAGGGACAAACATTATGCTTGGAAAAAGGAGGTCTTGATTAGATGAAGGTTTTTCCACCAGAGACAGTGTCTTTTTGCATGTTAGCCAATCCCCCCACTCACTTTACTATATCAATGTTGCTGTGATCTCACACAGCATTTCCCATCAAGTTCACAAAGATCACAGATTTTATAGCAAGAAGAGACATTAAAAATCATTCAACCCAAACTCATCTTTTCACAGCTGAGTAAACTAAGACTTAAGCAACACAGTACATTGGGATGGTTGTTTTGGGCAAACCAGCTAACCTTTCTAGATCTCTGATTCCTCATCTGTAAAATGAAGTGGCTTCTTAGGTCTCTTCTTCTAGGATATTTGAGTTTGACACCACTGACCTACACCACGTTACCTATTTTCTCCCTCTCATCTTTCCTTCTTGCTCTCTTCCTCTTCCATTCATTCAGTCCATCATTCAACAAACATTAATCTTGATTATGCTTTTAGAGCATAGCATAGTGGATAGAATAGGCTCTCAGAATGAAGAACACCGGGGTTGAGATCCCACCTCTGACACCAACCAGCTGTGTGACTATAGGCAAGAACCAGCACTTCTCTGAGATTCCATGTCTTTATCTGTATAATAGGACAAATGACATCAATATTACTGAATTTGCAGGAGACTAACGTGGGCCAATGTACGTAGAGAACTCTACAGACTTTAAAGTGCTACATAAATGTCAGTTTTTATTATTATAATTATTATGTTCTCTTCTCCCACTTTACTTTCCCCATCTGCTTTCTTTTCTTCTTTATTTCCCCCCAATTTTCCTTTCTGATTTAATTACTAATTTGGCCTTCTAGAAGTGCACCCAGTGGTACCTACAGACATGGCTAGGCTCTCACCCTCCTATATAAACCTTCCCTCCTCAGGTCATCTGATGCCTAAAGAAGCTACAGACCCCTGGTACATTGCCTGAAAATGGAAGGGAGGTCCTGTAGACTATGGTGGTTTCATTGCTGACTTGACATTCGACCTCAGACAAAGCCTTCCCTTTCTCTCAGCCTCTTTGCCCTTTTTTCTTGTAGGGTATTGGGCAGAAGAGGAAGAATAACAGGCAGACTCTTTGAAATCTTCAGACAAGAGGCGCCAACTAAATCCTGTGTGACTTTTATTCTTAGTGTTTAATTGTGCCTCCTCCTGGGATAATATGGCCAGTTTCTGAAATACAACCATGGCAATAAATTTCCTGGATGAATTTACTGCCAGATTAACAGTTCAGTTCTGTGGTGCAGCTGTTATTGTTTTATTAAAGAGAGACTGTGAAAAGGCTGAGCATACAATATATATTCCAGAGAGCAAATTATAGATTTATGTTCCCAACTGAAACAGGCATCCAAAATAGAATCTGTTTAGTGACTTTGACTCAATTTTCTTAGATAACAATACTTACTATTTATAATAATAACATTAATATTTATTATTGTTGTTGTTGTTAATTTCATCTGGAGAGCTGAAGGGATATGCTCTTGGGCCCCATATACCTACTCCTCAAACTCACACAAATAATGATAATAGCAAACACTAATAATAAAGGTTCACATTTATATAGCCTTAAAGTTTGCAAAGTGGGTTATTACATGAACTTATTAGCTCCCATCAAAATAAGAGTGCTATCCTGTATTAACACAGTCCAAAAACATTCAGAGCAGAAACCTTCTTCTCAATTCTTTCCAAAAGCATTACTAGTCTCTATAAATGTAGACTACCTACTGTATTCTATATAGAGAACACCTACTGCATTCAGAGGAATGTCATAGATATTGGATTTTTTTTTTTGATCCAGATCTAAAACTTCATTCCATTGGGAGCTCCTGGTATGGAAATTCCCACCAATCATGTAAATCAGCACCTCTTCTATAACTCAGAGTGCAAAAAGTTACCTTAGCTTCTGATAAGTTAAGTGATTTGCCCATTCTCACAGAGCTAGTTTGTGTCAAGACAGGACTAAAACTTTACTATACTTTTCTTTACTATAAAGCTAACAATAAATAATCATAAGATCTTGGATATGGAGAGAGCTGAAAAGGACCTTGGAATGCTTGGAGGTTTTTTTCAACCCACCTGAATTTTTGAGGGTACTAAGGCCCAGGGTGCTTAAATGTCCAAAGTCACAGATAATCAGGTGTAGAAGTGGGAAATGAATCTATGCTCGCTGACTCCAAAGATCATGTTCTTTTTTTCCACTTTACCTGCTCTTGTGGAGTTGGTGTTCTTCAGAACACCTTTGAACTGAAGCTCTATCCCAGCATTAATTCAGTTTCTTTTGTCTCTAACCATTTAGAAAGTCTGCCTTTGAACCCCTCATATATACAAGAAATTGATTGGGTTTTGCCACATTATACAAAGAATGGTTATCATTCATGCTGGCTTGACAAAAAGTCACTCCTGTTAGTCTCAAAGGACAGAGAGGGTCAGAAACTTATGCATACTACTGTGATCATCTAAAATTTTTGGTCATGATTTGCTTCTTTGGGAAAATATTTAATTACTGGAACTTGCATTCCCTCCTCCTGCCTTTCCCCCTCTTCCCTCATGATTAATGTAAATCTATGGTTGTAAAAAGCAACATCTCAATGTAATTAAGTCCTATTCCTTTCTAAGCAGGGATCAAATGTTCATACCAGAATTATGTCTGCAGTCTAGTCTGGAAATGGTTGTGGCATTTCTTTAAATGTTCTAAACATCCCTTATCAACCATTTAATTAAGAGTGGACATTTTTAATGGTGTTTCTCCATTGAGGCATACATCAGCCTTCTTCTGAACCTAATCAGAAGAACAGCAAGGCTAAATTGCTTCATTTACATCTCAGTTGTTAAGTCTAAAGCAAAGATGTTTTTAATCCCAGCTCTCGGCTTGGTCACATTCTAAGTGGAATCCATTCTCTAAAATTACCTACAATTTCTAAAATGTGGAAATCTTTTTATTGGTGCAAGGATATAAACTAAAGAAAACAACAACAGAACACAAAATATAGGTTAAAAAGAAAGATGATCTACTCCAGCTAACTTGAAATTGTCCTGGGAATGACTATGGATGGGAAGAGGAGCAAATAGGCTTGGTGGAAAAGGATCAACTCAGGTCATCTCCAGTTACTTCCCAGAGCTCTATGCATTAAGCTAAACCATGTGAAAAAACCTGCATCTGCCTCTGTGCTGAAATTGGAATCCTCTCCCAGAGTGGCAAACTGAAGCTCTAGGCTGGACAACTTAAAGTACATGTGTGTTTGGAAAGCTATGAAACTGCGGTGGAGGCTTGGGGTGACTGATTAGCAAGTTGGAATGAGAGTGAGGCATATGAATGAAAGAATCAAGACTGGGCTGATTGATTTCCTCTGGCATTCTAGGAAAAGACAGAGTTTTATTCACCTGTGGACTGTTGTTCTTGTTTTGTTTTGTTTTTTTCTTAAAGGAAATCTCTCTCGACTCTCTCTTCTGTCACCCTGCACCATGATTGTTTTCTGTTTCAACCTTTCACATTCTGAGGTGGGTTAACCCACTTGTTAGGGGACGGAGCTAAATGATGCCAAGGCCAGGAACCTAATTCAGTTCATGATCATGTTGAACTGCGTATTGTTCTAGGTCATAGTTTGCACTCAGCAGGACCTCAGACATCCTCTATCAGAACTGGAATCTCTCCTATGTCATTGTCAACAAATAGTTTCACAGTTGATTAAAGACTTCCAGCGACGAGGAACCCTTTGGTGATTTCTTGCAGTAGATCATTCCATTTTGAGGAAACTTTAATTGTTAGGAAGCTTCAATTTACCCCTGTAGCTTCCACCTTCTGATGCTAAATCCCCCGTTTGGGGCTAAACAACCAAAAAAAGTCTAATCCTTTTTCTACATGTCAGCTTTATAGTAGTTGAAGGCAGTTAGCATGTTTCCACTGTCTTCTCTCTAAGCTAAACATCCTCAATTCCTTTTGCCTGTGACATCTTCTTACCCTTTGAAGTCTCTCCAGCTTGCCAGTGTCCTTCCTAAAATGCATTGCCTAGAACTGACAGCCATCTGGATATGGTCTGACCAGGGCTGAGCGACGCCTCTCCAGCCCACCCCCTGCCCTAATTTGTGCAGAGGATTTTTTTAACACAAGTATATGAATTTATATTTACACCTTTCCACTTTCCTCCCCTCCTTGTTTCCTTCCCTCCTGCCAGCATTACATAGCCCTTTGCTTTGCATCTCTATTATTTATTTAATATGAAATAATACAGCTATACTTGCGGGTATCTTTGGTAATGCCTTACCCCTTTATTAGACTTTAACTTACTAAAAGAAATTTAACCCTGAACCCTGTTTTTCTGGCTCGAAAATCCAGGCTGTGGGTCACGTGGAAGAATGAATGAAAGTATATAGATAGCATCTCACATATCCATCCCTGCAACTGAAAATATTTTAAGTGCAAACCATCCTGAGGCTGGGTCAGTTGCATCATATTCGTGACCTACAGGCTAAGTCTTATATTTCAAAGTGTCCTAAAAGACTTTGGGAACACATTGCATATTGGGCTTTCCTCAGGGCCTTCTTTAGCTTCAGGACCAGGAGAAACTTTCCACCCCACACTACCTTCCATGGTTTTGTTCCATCCTTCTCTAGTGCTAGTCCACGCAAATATCCTAAATTCTTATTTCTACAAATCTACTTGGTTCCCATAACCTACTCCATAAGTCATCTTCTATAAGGTTTTATCTCTGATTAGACCCATACTATCCATACTTCCTCTTGCTCTTGTTGTGAGGGGGCTTCCTGAGACCTCACAGATATCACCTGCCATAACATTGGACTACTATGGAGAACTTTTAACAGTATAATCATGTGCCTCCTTCAGTAGACCTATCTATAACCACTGGTACTCTAACTACACTAACTCCTCAAAGGTTATTATAGTCCCACCCTTTATTCCCCTCATCCTAGGAAGTCTTAAACACCAGCTACCAATGTACAAACCCTATTACCTATACCCAATTATCTAACCCTTTACTTCCATCCACTTCAACCTATCTCTCCAATGGTCTAGTTCAGATCTATTTACTCCTCCCACTGTGCCCTCTGTAATGCCTACTCAGTAATTAATGAACAAAATTTCCTTTCTTTCATCTTCCATATTCAGGCACTCATTGAAACCTTTCTCCCTTCTAATGACAGTTTCCCTTACTACTCATTTTGGTACTGTCTGTACTTTTTCTCATACTCCTGACTCTCTAATCATGGTGAGGAAGTGAGAATATTCCTTGTTTTCCATTGCTACTTCAGGACTCTGCTTCTACCATGTCATTCAGCAACTGTTCATCCTTTGAAATTCACATCATCCAAGTTTATCACTTAGTTCAGATCCTAATTGTTGTTATCTATCAACCCCCAGGACAAGTCAATAAGCATTTGTTTAGCATATACTATGTTCTATCACCTGGGGATACAAAGAAAGACAAAAAATAGACCTATCTTTCAAGGAACTCACAGCCTAATGGAGGAGGCAACATACAATCAGCTATGTACAAACAAGATCTGACAGGATGAATTGGAGATAATCAACAGAAGTAAGGGCACTGGTGTTAAAGGAGATTAGAAAAGGCTCCTTGCAGAAGGTGGAATTTTACCTGGGACAGGAAGGAAGCAAGGAGGCAAAAATGAGGAGGGGGAGAACTCCAAGCATGGTACAATCAGGGAAATGCATGGAGTCAAGATAGTGTGTCATGCTCAAGGAGCAGCAAGGAGGCCAGTGCCACTGTGAGTTCAGTGCCTTTTAGTCTTCCTCACCAACCAAATTCCTGCCTTCACCTTAAGGGACTTCAAGATACATCTGGATACTCCTTCAAATATCCTAAATTCTCATTTCCTCAAATCCACTTGGTTGCTATAAACTACTCCTCTACTCCACCTCACCTACATGCAGCTTGTATCCTTGATCTGCCACTGATGACTAAAGAAAATGACCTGGACAAAGCAGCTTGAGGAGGCAGTATATGTAGGTGGACCATTACCACCTCAACTACCACATCTCCTTGGACAGCAATGGAGATGGCCTAAGACCCAGAGCCCAAGAGCCCTGGAAATAGCAGTATCTCTCACTCAGATTATCTGTATTGCTTCTACCTCAACCCCCACAGCCCTAGTAGAGAGGAGCAACTCTCATGAAGAAGGGAACTGCTGTCCCTGCCACCACCAACCGCCATCAGTGGACCAGTAAATCCAAGAGCCCTAAGAACAGCAGCATTTACACACCCCCACCCCCAATAATAAGCACTGTTTCCAGCCTAGCCCCCAAAACCACCATCTATGGGAAGAACCTCTATAGAAGAGACCCACCATCCATTCCAATACCATAAACTGCCACTAATATGGCCAGTAAGCCAGTCTAGCTAGAGAAAGGCATCTTGAGGAACAGATAGGAAACATCATATGTGAGGTGGGTCAAACCACTGTTACCAGTGCCATAACCTTCTCTCTTCAGACTCTAGTGCAGGTAGCCCAAGACAAAGCACACAAGAGTCCCATTAATAGCAAAAGTGTCCCTAAGAGCACCTTTCCTGCTTCTAGCCAATTCCTCCACAGCCATTATAGAAGAGAGCAACCCTTGTGGAGACATGATCTGGCAAGTATGTGATTCAACTCCTACTTCCTCAGGAGCTAAAAATCCTAAAGATTTGAGAAAGTCCTTGCCACTGTCAAATGGTCCAACATTAGTAATAAACAAGGTTTTGTTGATGGGAATTGTATTAAAGAATATTCATTGCCATTTACTTTACCACTATAAACACCACGCAGCCTTTTCATCTGACTTGAAACTGAAGCCTCCTACGGTATGTATCCTCTCCCGCTTATCAAAAGGTAAGTTCCTTCAGAACAGGGAGTATCTGACATTCTATTTGGATCTCCCCAGCTCTTAGCTTAACAATGTTATGCATTCGCAAAATCTGAAATTCCTTTGATCATAATCTTTTATCATTTCTTCTTTCCCTATGCCTTATGACCCCTAATCCCTGTTCTCTGCCCCTTGTCCTGTCACATATCATGCCTCAGCAAACCCCAACCCTGGATTACTCTCACTCTTTATTCCTATTCCTGTATTACTGAATGGAACCAGAGGAAATTACAAACCATGCTGATTGGTTCAATTACAAATTTATGTTATTTCATCTCAGCTGAGCCCTTACTGCTGCGAGGTAATTATTCTACTCCTCTCTAATTAATTCAGTATCTGACTCTCCAAAGCAGCTGTGCAGCTGTTACAACCCATCTTAACTCTAGTTAACTTCTCACAGCAACTTTCCTCCCCTTCCTTCACTCTCTTAGATGAGGACTTTGTTGAATACTTCCATGAAAAAAATTTAATCTATTCTCTTAGCGTTTCCCCTTCTCTCTTCTTCATTTCACATCATTCAGACATCTTCCTCCCTTTACTACTTTCTTTTATGAGGAAGTGACCCTTTTCCTTGACAAAGTCAACCACATGTACCCTTGATTCACTCATCTTTACCAGCTTCTTTCCTCCACTATTTTCCCTATTCTCTTATATTCAATCTCCCTCTATCTATTGGATCCTTCCCTATTGCCTAAGAAAGTGATTGTCTCCCCTCCCCCATTCTTAAAAAAACAAGACAAAAACTCTCACTTGATCCTACTATCACTGCCATCTGCCATCCTATAGCCTTTCTCCCCTCCTTGGTTAAATGCTTTGAGAAAACCACTTGCCAAAATTAACACAGTTAAAATGAAAAGAAAATAGCTAAAGGGGGGGGAGGGGGGAGGACAGAGAGAGGAATGTTCAGATAAATGTAGCCCATGGAAGATATTTAAGCCAGTGATTCAAATTTATCACATTAAGAACCTTTCTTCAATAGATAAACAGGCAAAGGATATGAAGAGGCAGTTTTCAAAGGACATCCAAGCTAACAACAACCACATAAAAGAATGCTCTCAATCCGTAGTGTTAAACTCAGATAGAAATGGGGGCCATTAAATCATGCATAAGGATCTCTGTAGGCTGCATATTGATTTTGGAATGCAAGTATTAATAATGTCTGTTTTACTGAATTTTTATTTATTTTGTTAAGTATTTCCCAATTACATTTTAATCTGGTTCAAGCCACTCTTGGGAGTGTAGAGGGCCTCTTGTTGCTGGACACCTCAGCTCTAAATACTGTAATATTAGAGAAACACAAATTAAAGCAACTCATACCCATTAGAGTGGAAAAGATGACAAAAGGGAAAAATGACAAATGGTAGAGGGATGGTAGGAAAATAGACACACTAATGCACTGTTGGTCTGGCCATTCTGGAAAACAATTTGGAATTGTACCCCAAAAGTCAGCAAATTGTGCCTAACGTGATGCTCAGCCTCAAGTCGGGAAGACATGAGTTCAAATCTAGCCTCTGACGCTTACTCTCAGCCTGCCTCTAGGCAAGTCACTTAACTTTTTTCTGCCTCAGTTTCCTCATCTGTAAAATGAGGGTAATAATAGCACACACCTCCTAAGGTTGTGGTGAGGATTAAAAAAGAAAATATTTGTAAAGAACTTTTCAAACCTTAAAGAGCTATAGAAATGCTAATTATTGTCATTATTATTCATTTTGAAGAAACTTATCAGAAGATTAGACACAAGGCAACTTATGAAATGATGTACTGATGTGGAGGAGGGCCTATCCACTGCAGTGAAATTGAAGTAAACTAGAAGTTTACTTCCTACCCATAAGATAATATTTTTATGATCATAAAATTTATAGCATAATATGTGATATTATATGAAATTTTACAAAATAGTCTCCCATAACTAGATGCATAGGCTTGCTACTGAGTAGTATCCTTCTTTTAAAAAGTCACTTTTGCAAGACAATGCCATCTATACCACTATGACTTTTTTTTAGTAAGTCCTGTCTCAGAGTTGATAGGAGTAAAAGAATGCAGGGAAAATCTGTACATCAAACTTTCATCATTCATAATACTTGAGTTTTAAAACATTAAAATATACAAAAATATAGACCTTACCCTTTTAGGATGTGTGTAGTGTTATAATTTATGATGTGTATATCAGGTTTATTATTTAAAATATTTGGGTTTTAAAATATTAAAATACACAAAAGTACATTTGGGTTTTAAAATATTAAAATATACCCAAAAAATAGACTTTTCTCTTTTATAAGATAAGAATGTGATTCTTCAGGGGGAAAAAAGCCATTAGCTGAGTTTGGCCCAAGCTTTATGTCATGTTTACTTTACACGATGCATTGATGCCTCATTAATCATAGCAGTGAGTTTTTTTTTCCAAACTGCTGGATTTGGGAAACTGAAAAGTCAGAACCCATTTTCTGAGAGCACCACGTGCCAGACTCCCTTCTAGCAAGTCTCACGCAGAAGCAATGGATCCTGAGGAGTAATTCTTACTACTTCAACAAAGGCATGAGAAATTGAAGGGGGAGAAAGTACATCCATCTTGTATCAAGTATGTTGCCTTCTCCTCAAGGAGCTTCTGGTCTAGTCTGGGAGTGAGGAACCTGTGGCCTCAAGGTCATTTGTGGCCCTCTAGATCCTCAAGTGTGGCCCTTTGACTAATCCAGCCCTCACAGAACAAATTCCCTTAATAAAAGGGTTTATTCTATACAACTTGAACTCAGGCAAAAGGTTGCACCCAAGGATCTAGAAGGCTACATGTGGCCTCAAGGCCATAGGTTTCCCACCCTGAATCTAGCCTGAAAGACCTAACAAACACATATAGTCATACAAAGGAGAATTACTTAAGAGAAATATGTTTGCAGTGGGGAATGCACCAACCTGTGAATCTACTAGTCCCAGTTGTCTGGCTTTAGTACATTTATTTTCTCGGAGCTGCAATTTCCTGATCTGTAAAAAAAGAGTTGAAATAGATGATCTTTTGAGGGGAGGAGAGACTGGTTCTAGCTCTGAACATCTATTTTGACAGCTGAATACAATATATTACCATCTGCTCTAAGCAGCCTCTAATATATCGATTTATTAATGGATAGGACTTAGAAGCAACAACATATTGGAACTTTTCAGTATCCTTATATAAAGGTGACTAGGATTTGGCTTGTTTGTGCCCCTCCTTTCCAGTCTTTTGAGCACCTCCTCAAAGATTCAGTGTAATTTGTATGGCCAGGCTTTCTTAACTGGGAAGGAACAACAGATTAGTATAAGACAAATGGAAAGGGAAAGACAGACACTGTCTAAACTCCAAAGCAGAACAGTGACAAAAATTCATTTGCCATCACTCTGCTAGAACTAAGAGTCACCTAGGGACCTTTCTTTGAAAGGGATAAAGAATAGAAGTCTTTGAGCTACCTGAGTGGTCTTTCTGTGGACCAACCAGGATGAAGCTGTAAAGCTAAGTCACAATAGAGCTGAGAAAATGATGATCAGGCCTGCCGCATGTTAGCCCATCTGGTCTTACTCTAAAAGAACAAAAACACTTCCCAGAAGTGGCAACAGCACTAGTATTAAAAGCAGAAGAAAAAGTAGAGAAGCAAGGAATCTCCCCTGAGGAGGCATTGGGCAGTGGTCAAGGGCAGGGCTTCAGCAAATGACAGATGATTGGTTTTCCAAGAAACAATGAAAGGCGGGTCAATCAATCAATCCACAAATTGATTAGCATTTGTTAAACACTTATTATGCCCCAGGCACTGCCCTGAAGCCCGTCCTTACTTCAGAATGTGAGATTTCCTGGAATCCTTTCTCTTCTCCACTAGTGGGAGAGAGTCTATGGGACTTGGGGGATTCTTGGGGGATGAAAGGACATGGGGATTCAGAATAATGCAATTCCGTGATTTTTTCCTGCTATATGGTTTGGTATTATATGCAATTAAATATTTTGGTATTTGGTTTTTGACTCCTCCTTGATCTATTGATAGAGCCTACGATGGGAGCTCAAATCCTATTTCCCACTGACGCTGAACCTGTGTAATATGCGGTTTCATGTGAGTAAGATACCTATTACAAGCATTTGTGGCAGTGGTAGAATGGACCATTTCCATGTCTGCTCAGACCTTGCTATCAATCTTCAGTCAATAAGCATTTATTAAATGCCTACTATATGTCAAGCACTGGGCTAAGTGCTGGAAACAATAAAGTGAGTTCCATCAGGAACCTGGACAAGATCTTTGCAATAATATGCCTTGAAGCCCACCCATATTTGTGTCAAATGTTAGAACTATAAATGAAAAAAACTCTCCTTTGTATGTGGCCTTCATTAGATTCTTCTTTCTGACTTGGTTAACCTCTGTTTTGAAATAATAGAGTCTTAGGAAAGCATCAAATAGAACTCATAAGTATTTTAAACAGGAAGCAAGAAGCCAGTTTCATAAAGAAATGAATTGTACTAGCCTAATGTGGCAGCACATGCCTTAAATTCCAGCTGCTTTGGAGAAAGAGGCAAATGGATAGCTTGAGTTTGAGGGTTCTGAACTGCAGAATGGCTAAAGTTGATCAGGTTTCCACTCTAAGTTGTTTTTCTTTTTTATAAGAAAAACATGTATTTGTCAGATTGTAAGGACAGAATCTGATTACGGGATGTTTCCCATGTGGCACATATGTAAACACTCACTGCTGAATCTGAAATCTGCTTGGGCCCCCAGATTTTCCTTCTGGATTCTGGGAACCTGAGGGCTTGCCTCCTCACCATCAAGGTAGCCCAGATGCCAACCCCATCTGTACAGAAGCTGCCATCCATCCAAAGGAGCATCTGGGGGCTGAGCAGAAGGAGCGGAGGGGAATCTCTGGAGTCACCAACTAAGTGATGGGGGGGAAGAGGGGCACTTGCTGCCACTGCTGGCTGTGACAATGGGGGACAGGGGGGCTCCACTCTAAGTTCTTTACCAATATGGTGAGCCCCTGAGAGAAGAGGGCTACCAAGTTGCCTAATGAGGGGTTGCCCCAGGTCTGAAATGTAGAGGAGGTTAAAGTTTCCATGCCAATCAGTATTGAAATCAGGACAATGAATGGCTGCTTCACTTCTAGTCTGAATGAGGCATAGAGACCGGATCTCAAAAAAAGAAAAGAGAAATAAATATTTCTTTGATAATTGTTCTGAACAAGCAAAGCTGTTATTCAAGTCACATATACTTTGTCATTTTCATTTAAATATAACATGGTTCCAATGTTTATCCACCAATGACAACTACTTATAAATTTCTTCTCATGCTTCAGTCAATTTCTCCATAAGCAGACAAGGCTTCTCTTGTTAAGTTGTGTTTACATGTTTGGGAAATGCACAATGAAAAAGATTTTCATGGTATTCCTCTGTGTTTGCTAAAGATTACAGGGGAAACCTGTTGCTTATTTACCATTGTAGACAAGAAAGAGAGAGTTGAAGCCCATGTGTAGAGAAGGGCCCAGGCACGGCAAGGGGGCTCTCATCTGGCTCAAAAAAGAAACAAAAAAGTCATCTCTAGCCTCTTCTCCCCTGGACTCTCATGGAGGGAGACTTCTATTCCTATCAGGAAAGGAAACAGGAAGTTGGGGCCAGAGGCCACCCACTGCTCTCCTCAAAGAGAGGAGGTACCACACTGGAAGCATATCTATCTTCCCCCTTATTGTTGTTCATCAGTTGTTTCAGTTGTGCCTAATTCTTGGTAATCCCATTTGCGGTTTTCTTGGCAAAGATACTGGAGTGGTTTGCTATTTCCTTTTCCATCATATTTTACCAATGAGAGGCTGAGGCAAATAGGGTTAAGTGACTTGTCCAAGGTCACATAGCTAGTAAGTTCCTAAGGCCAGATTTGAACTCCAGGAGATGAGTCTTCCTGACTTCAAGCCAGTCACTCTAACCACTATGCCACCTAGCTGCCCTGAATATGTTATTCTAGGTGATTTGGTTGGGTTTCATTTAATTTCTGATAATTTTATCATTTCTGGTGGAAAAGGAGACTCCAAGTTCTATATTCAAGGCTTGAACCCTTTCCCACCTAATACCAGTTCCACAATGACTGCACATAGTGAATAGCAAAGATGCTCATTTATCCAAATTATGGCAAAATAAAAATCACAGAAGGTGTACATAGAAGGATATATATATGTATATATATGTATGTGTATAAATATATATACATATATATGTATATACACACACACACACACACACACACACACACACATATATATATATATATACACCAGTCAACACAGAATGAAGGAGTTCTCCTACTGGGAGTGAGGTAATTCTGTTCAACCAAGAGAGGGTCTGGATCTCAGCCAAGGAGAAACTAATTTAAATCTCTAGTTTAGCAAGCTGGGAATAGGGACATGATAGAGACTGCCTGCTCCTCTTCCCAGAGTTTTTTCCCTCAGTACTTGAAGTGGGGTTGTCCTCTCCCATCTGCTCTTTCAAAGATGGCAGTCAAAAGCCCCTGAAGTGACTCCATGCTTGAAGAAGGCTTGAAGCCTGACCAATTCCAGAGGGCTGGTCTTGAGTCTCAAATAGGGACTCCCACACCAAGAGTTCCCAAAGGGAAATGGCTGAAAGCTGACGCTCATCTCTTCCCAGCTCTGCCCCAGTAAGAAACAGTTAAAGGATACTCATGCATGCCCTGAAGTACAGAAATGGCAGAACCACCATCTTCTTCAATAAGGAGAGAGCCCCATACCAACAGCTTTGGGACATAATGTGGAAATGAAGAAAATGAGTGAATGATAAAATCCCAATATTGTTCAAAGATTTTAAAACTTTTTCCCTCTGAAGAAACTGGAGCTCATAATCAAAAACCTTATCCTAATGAATGTTCCTGATTTTATATAATAGATGTATGACTAAAAAGTCAAAGAAGATGCTTCCAAGGGGATTCCTCTAGTTTATCATATTTTCTGCCTAAAATGACAAATATCAGAACCTTAAAGAGAAGCAGAATGAAATTAATGGTGAATAGCAAGCATTTTTCTGAATAATATCTCCTCATAGTTTACAAGTTAATAAATAAAGGGATAGCACATTTATAATCCCAAGAGTCAATCACTTCTTGCTATGTCCTTCCATCCCGTTTATTTCAGTTAGCTTTGTTGAGCCAGAACTTTCCACTGTTAGATTTGATGTGGTAGAAAGAAGACTGGAGGGGGGTGGAGCCAAGATGGCAGAGTAAAAGCAGAAACCTACTTAAGCTCCTGCACAAACCACCTCCAATACCTGTAAAATATGACTCTAAAAAAATTTTAGAGCTACAGAACCCACAAAATGACAAAAAGAAACAAATCCCCTGCTGAAGGCAGCCTGGTAGGCTGCAGGAAGGGTCTTTCACATCACACTAGGAGCCAAGCACAGTCCCATGTGAGCCACATGGGCACAAACCCAAGGTGGCCCAGACCAGTAGCACACACCACTGGAGCAGACTTCAGAAGAGTGAATTACCAGCAGCTGGGGCAATTTCCAGACTTCTCAATTCATAAATGCCAAAGAGAAAGTAAAAGGTCAGTGGGGAACCCTGTTGATCCATGGTAAGAGAAGAGCACAATCTGGCCCCTGCCCCTGGGGCAAGAGGTGGCAAAGGCAAAGGTGGCTGTAGCTGCCACGTGGCTGCCTCCAGGAGCTCCTGGCCTGCAGATCATAGGGGAACCAAGCGACCATTCAGAGGGTAATTACTGTTGTTTTGACCTGCTTGGATGTGGGTCACAGTCTTGGGTGGTGGTCCTGTGGTGAAGAACACTAGTGTGCCAGAGCTTGTGGTGGCTGTCGAGATGATGCCCTCCTCATAGCTCTGACAACATTTGCAAAAACCCCAGCAACTTGGGACACAGTTCTCTCCACTCTGGAAGCAGAGTTCTACTGTGGCAAAGAGCTCAAAAGTCAAGTAATTGGCTGGCAAGATGAGCAAACAGGGGAAGTGCAATCAGACCATTGATCTTTTTTTGGGGACAAAGAGGATCAAAACATGGAACCATAAGAAGACAACAAAGTCAAAACTACTTCATCGAAAGCTTCCAAGAAAAATATGAACTGGTTACAGACCATGGAGGAGTTCAAGAAGGATTTTGAAAATCAAGTAAGAGAAGTGAAGGAAAAATTGGGAACAGAAATGAAATGATTCAAGAAAATCATGAAAAGCAAGTCAACAGCCTGACTGAAGAAAATAACACCTTAAAAATAGACTAACTCAAATCCAAAAGAGGCACAAAAAGCCACTAAGGAGAAAAATGCCTTAAAAAGGTGAATTGGCCAGATGGAAAGGAAATTTCAAAAACTCAATGAAAAGGATAATTCCTTCAAAATTAGATTGGAGCAAATGGAAGCTAATGACTTTATGAGAAATCAAGATACTATAAAAAAGATCCAAACGAATGAAAAAATAGAAGGCAATGTGAAATATCTCATTGGAAAAACCACTGACCTGGAAAACAGATGCAGGACAGTTAATTTTAAAATTATTGAACTACTTGAAAGCCATGATTTAAAAAAAAGAGTCTAGAAATCATCTTTCAAGAAATTCTTAAGGAAAATTGCCCTGATATTCTAGAACCAGAAGGCAATAGAAATTGAAAGAATTCACTGATTACCTTTTGAAAAAGATTCCAAAAAGAAAACGCCTAGAAATATTATCGCCAAATTCCAGAGTTCTCAGGTCAAGGAGAAAATATTATAAGTTGTCAGGAAGAAACAATTTGAGTATTGTGGAAACACAATCAGGATAACACAAGATCTAGCAACTTCTACATTAAAAGATCAAAGAACTTGGAATATGATATTCTGGAGGTCAAAGGAGCTAGGATTAAAACCAAGACTCACGTACCCAGCAAAACTGAGTATAATGCTTCAGGGGAAAATATAGTCATTCAATAAAATAGAAGGCTTTCAAGGATTCTTGACAAAAAAACCCAGAGCTGAACAGAAAATTTGACTTTCAAATACAAGAAGCAAGAGAAGCATGAGAAGGTAAACAGGAAAAAGAAATCATAAGATACTTATTAAAGTTGAACTATATACATTCCTACATGGAAAAACAATAATTGTAAATCACGAGACTTTTCTCAGTATGAGAATAGTTGAAGGGAATATATATTTGTATACATACACATATATGTATGTATAGGAGGGTATACATGTGTATAAATACATATTAATACTTATACGAGTGTGTGTATATGTGTGTAAATGTATATATAGACAGGGGCCACATGATCAGTTGAATATGAAGGGATGATATCTAAAAAATAAAATTAAGAGGTGAGAGAGGAATATATTAGGAGAAGGAGAAAGGGAGAGATAAAATAAGGTAAATTAACTCATATAAAAAAGGCAAGAGAAACCTGTTACAAGGGAGGGGAAGAGCAGGAAGGCAAAAGGGAATGGATCAACCTTACTCTCATTGAAATTGGCTTAAGGAAGTAATAACATACACACTCAATTGGGTATATTACCCTATAGGAAAGTAAGGGGGAAAGGGATAAGAGGGGGGATGATAGAAGGGAAGACAGATTGGGGGAGAAGGTAGTTAGAAGCAAATACTTTTGAAAAGGGACAGGGTCAAAGTAGAAAATAGAATAAGTGGGGGGCGAGGGATATGATGGAGGGAAATATAATTAGTCTTTCACAATATAACTACCATGGAAACGTTTTGTATAACTATACATGTACAACCTATATTGAATTGCTTGTCTTCCCAGTGGGGGTGGGTGAGGAGGGAAGAAGGGAAAGAATCTGGAAATTCTAAGTTTTAAAAACAAATGTTAAAAAAATCATTTTTTACATGCAACTGGAAAATAAAACATACAGACACTGGGGTATATAAATCCATCTTGCCCTACTAGAAAGTTAGGGGAGGAGGATATAAGAGAGAGCAGATTGGGGGAAGGGGTATTCAGTAGGTTCACTGTCTTGGGGTAGGGAGTAGGGGAAAGACGGGGAGAAAATGTCTAACTCAAAATCTTGTGGAAATGAATGTTGAAAACTAAAAATAAATAAAGATTAAAAAAAATAAAAATTAAAAATAAATTTATTTTTAAAAACCCATTTAAAAAAAAGGACTGGATTTGTGGTCAGGGGTCCTTAGATTGACCCCAGCTCTGCCATTTACTACCTGTGTAATTTTCAGTAAGTCACTAAAACTCTCTGAGCCTCAGTGTCTTCCTCTGGGAAATCAAAGCTGAATTAGGTGACCCTTAAGATTCTTCCCAGCTCTAAATCTATAATCCTATGAAATAACCATTAGTCACGTTCTGGTCAGTTCATCTGTCCAACTGATAGGAATCCTCCTGTCAAGTTTTCATGGCTCACTTACAACTAACAGTCTCACAGTGCCTCAAGGGGTCATCTTGTTAATTCTACATCCAAAAATGTAGACTTCTTGACTCTCCCAACTCCTGCTGGGAAGCTAGGTGGCATAATGAATAGAGTGCTAGGTCTGAAGTCAGGAAGACCCAAGTTCAAATCTAGCCTCAGACACTAGCCAACTGATTCTGGGCAAGTCATTTTATCTCTGTTCTCAGTTTCTTCAACTGTAAAATGGGGATAATGATAGCATCTACCTCCCATTATTTTTAGTGAGGACTAAATGAGTTAATATTTGTAAAGCACTTAGCACAGTGCCTGGCACACAGTAGGTGCTTAATAAATGCTTGTTTCCTTACTTCTTTCCACCAAGACAGGCAGGCTGAGTCCCCAGAGATGAACTAACTACCCTAGGAACTGGGGTATCTTTTCTAGTAGTATAGTTCATCAATCCCCATCTGTTGTTTCTTCTTTAATATCAATTGACCAGAAATAAAAAAAAATTGACCAATTAACATCAATATCAATTTAACCATTTGATGTCTCTTTCAATTTATTAATTAATATTGATTAGCTTTTACAAAGATATATTTAATGAGGAAATGGAGCAAGGACAGAAATACAAAAACCATTGATACCAAGAGCCCACTCTCCTCCATCACCTTGGTCTCGGGGAAGAGTTGGCTTAAGCTCAAAGTGGCAACTACCAAACATCTCCCTGCCAAGTTCACTTGTGGGTGTGGCATAGTAGATGAGTGAGTCACTGCCTTGTATGCAGGACATGGAGTCTCTGATGATGTACTGATTTGCTGCTAGGCTGGCTTGCTATGGCATTTGCTACAGAATAGCATAATGAGGGGTTGAAGGGAACTGGATAATGAGAGCTTAGTAGCCCTTAGTATGTGTATAATGTACTCTGCCTAGGATCATTCCACACAGAAGTTTAGTGAGCCTACTTTCAGAATGTGGTTTAGAGATTTTGCTTTCCTTGCTTCAGGACATACACAAGTGTAACTGTTTCCTCTTGGCTTTCTTCATGGTGATGAAAAGCTGTTTAATTGGCTGCTGAGTTAGAAATGACTATGCTTACAAAAGGTTTGAACTGATAAAAGCACTCTGTCTTCCCTGGTAGCTTTGGAGAGAGGAGGAAGAACTATTGTGAGCTTTTAGCCAGGGAATGGGTCTTGAACTCTCTCTCACACATGGTAGTCATGTGGCCATAAATGTATGGTGCCACTCTTTTTTCTGACTTTATGGTGTATATTATTTTCTGATCTTAAGTCCCTGCTATATATTCTCTTTACTGTACTCGAGGGGAACTCTTCTAACCTTGCAAAGCTCAAAAGATTATAACTAGGTCTATTGTGTCTACAAAATATTTTCACTTAAGATCAGGACTACTAAATTCTCATTATCTAGTTCCCTTCAACCCTTCATTAAGTTATTCTGTCCCAAAGTGCAGAGGATTATTCTCCCAATCTGCTGGGGAACCTCTGTCAAGATAACTAGAAGAAGCCCCTATTCCTAGCATGCTGGGTAGATCCTTGTGGGGAACTCATGAGAGAACATGCATAAGAATTGTAAGGAATTAACAGGCATGGATGCTTGCAATTCACTTCATTTGCATGAATGCTTGCATGAGTGAGATCATAGAATATCAAATCGAAAAGTGGAAGGGACCTCAAAATGTCTGGTCCAAGCCCCTCATTTTATATTTAAGGGACTTGACTCAGGATACATACAAATAGTAAACATTAGAGGTGGAATTTGCATCATGTCTTTTTGACCCCTGAAGCAATATTGTTTCAACTACACCATGTTTCCTTCCATAGGTCACAGATCTGTTTGAATGAATAAATAATTGGGCACAATTCTGCCCTAGAAATTAATAATATGATCTATAATGCCTTTGGCTACAGTTAAGAGTGTAAGGAGTGTCCAGGGAGGACTAGCACCTCTGGTATGAGCACCCCTTTCAGAGCTGCCCATCCATCTTTCTCTCAGCTCTCACCTGTGGCCCCCAGGAGCTGTAGCATTCCTAGCAACCACACCCTGGTTAAAAAAAACTCTCAGCAGACAGGCTAAACCAGGTTGGGGGTAACCAACAGGCCTCAAACTCCTCAGTGAGCTAGGGGGATGTCTTGGCCAAGCATGTGAAGACTTCCTCCAACACAATGGGCAGATGAGAACAATTTATTCCAAAGGCCATGAAGGCAGCTGAAGCAGGTGCTCAGCCATTGCATCCCAGGCCATCTGACTTTTGTCTTGCCACTGGACTTAGGTGACTCTAGAAGGCAGAGTGAGGCTGATGACTTTGTGCAACTCTGCTTTAATTCAATCCAATTCACTTAAAAGAGAGTCATTACCCCTTGATGTCACTTGTCCTCTTAGAAAACAAAGGATGAACAATGGGAGTACAGTTTTGACACATGGGGCCATTTTGGTTTTGACAATAGATATCAAGTGTTCCAAAGGAATTCAAAGACCACACCTCAGTGATGAAAAACTCGTATTGTGTAGAAAAGAGTATTCCTGAAGTTGTGGAGATACACACAAGCACACACACATAAATAATTTTTTTTAAAACATAAATATATATATATACACATACATACATATACATACATACATACATATATATAATACCTGTGACAAAAAAAGTAATGTGTTTATAACTTTCGAAAAGGGGAATGAAAATCAACTCTGTGCCTTTGGGATTACTTGTTGTCTTTCTGTAATGGCATATCCCAGGTCCTGAGAGAGAAATACAGGATTTATTTAATTAAATGGATAAATGGAAAAGTTAAGCACTGATCAGGAAGCTTTACATAAAAGAACTTGGTGTTACAACTTAAACAATGAAATTCCAGAACACCTGTGGAAGCCAATCATAAATCATTAGGAAGTATTCTGGAGAGAGACACCATCCTTTTTGGGGGGTGTGGGGGTGGGGAGAGCAGTTTATAGGAACAGTGCCTCTAAGGCCTCATAAGGAAATACTTAGAGAGGGGTGGGGAAAATCAGCAAGGGATTAGCTGCCCACAAGGGATCTCAAACTCAATATGATCAAAGCAGAAGACAGATTTTAAAAACTCTCCTATATTCCCTAAATTCCCCTTCAATAGGAATTTAACTTGGGCTTAACATTGCAGCAGACTCCTTGACATTATGTTGAATTCTACTGTCCTGCCAAGTTCTATATAGTCACCTCAAGATGTGGAATGTCCCCTGGGCTTTGGACTTCACCCTGAGGCTGCTGGATAGGTGAATCCTTATCCAGACTTTGGATTTCAGGCATTGGACCAACCATGTCAAAATGACACACTTTAATAGTAAAAGGTAGCAGGATCTCTTTCTCTTATCCTCTTCACTATGATATGGCTTTAATCTGCATTGCTCTTGTGAATAGAGCACCAGCCCTGGAGTCAGGAGGACTTGAGTTCAAATCCAACATCAGACACTTAACACTTAGTAGCCGTGTGACCTTGGGCAAGTTACTTAACCCCGATTGCCCTGCCTTCCCCCTCCAAAAAGTTAAAAAAAAATCTGCACTGCTCCTGAGGCCGCAGGGACCATACAGGTCTTCTTTCTCCAAAAAGGACACTTCATAGGCACTCCCCTCTAGAGGGCCAGATCTCTGAACTCTTGAACTTTGAGTTGCTCTCAAGGTAACTCCTAAGGCTGGTCCTGCTCAAGAAATCTCCATTCCCTGGCTAGAAGAGCAGATTCTGTGATCACACTGCATCAGAAACCTACATTCTTCCATCCTCTACACAGGAGGCTGAAGGAGCTTGGGGGTAAGATTGGGAAGGTAAGACAATTGCCCATGTTAGGGCCATGTTGGAAAGCAAGGTCTGCATCTTCCATGTAATTGTGCAGGAATACTATCATTGTTTCTATTAGAAGAATAGGCAGGGTCCTCCCAAGCAAAAGAACCAAGCCAATGAAGTTTATTATCAAGGTCCTACTACAGCCTTCCCTTTTTGAGCCCTTTTCCCAGAGGCATAACTAAGAATTCCTGGCTGCTGCCATCTCTTGAGTTAGGCACAGTCATTCTCAGGGAAGCTTCCATTTCAAGTGGCTGCAAATTTTCATCCAGAATTCTTAAAGAATTTGTGGCCTAAATTTAAAGTCATTGCACTAGATATAAGTTCTGTCCCTCATCAGAACTCTTCTGAAAATGATTCTTCCATCCTTCTCACTGCTATATAAATTCCAAAGACAGAGGTCACAGCCTCTCACTTATAAAATTATAGTGTTAGAAGGCATCTCAGTGATTAACTGATCCTACCTGTATCTGAAAAAGAATCTTCACCATAACATATAGCCATTCAAACTGAGTGGAAACTTCCAATAACAGGGAACTTCTAGGGCAGTACGTTGCAATTTGGGACATCTCTGATTGTTAGGAAGTTTTGCCTGGCAGCAAGCCCAAATTAGCTTCTTGCTCCTGCCCCCTGGGGCCAAATAAAATAAACCAATTCCTCTTTCCACTGAGAGCCTCTCAAATACTTGGAGAGAGTTACTATCATGCCCTCCCCCATATCTCTTCTTCAGGCTTATTGACCCAAGTTCATCCTACCAAATTTCATGATTTAGATTCAAGAAACTTCATGATTCTGGTTGCCATCCTGTGAACATTCACCAGCTTCTCAAGGCCCTTTCTAAACTGTGGTCCCTAGAACAGAGCTCAATATTCCAACCAAGATAGCGTTCATAGAGACTATCAGCCCCTTAGTTCTAGAAACTATAATTCTCTAAATGCTTCCCAAAACCTTGGGAATGAGAATGAAAGTGTAAAAAAATTCCTCTAGGAGAAGAACAAAGGTACTTCAATTCACCCTCAGTAGTAACCAGAAAGACAATTCAGTGCACAGTACAAAGGATAGCCCAACCTTGTTAATGTAGTTTATAGATCTTGACTTTTTAAGTGGTTGCTACATAAACTTTCCACTACCTGGAGGCTTTATATCTCATCTTTTTAACTCCATTACTCTTTCAACAATGTATGTTTCTGGATCAAAGAGTATCTTCTTTGGAATCATATTTTGATGCCCTCTGCTGGAGTTTAGTCCCAGGCTGATGGTTGACTTGTAATTCCACCCCATTTGAATTTTTCTGGCGAAGCAAAAATTCCTTTTCATGGATTTGGGAAAATGGCTCAGAAAGGGAATTCTAGGGGACTTGAAGATGAACTTCAATGACTTAGCCACTTTGCTTTGGAGGTGAGGTCCCTGTCTTTGCTTCAAGAGGTTCAAAGTTAATGAGGAGAATTCCTCGCATTTGCAAAAAAAAAAAATTATACAACAATGCTTCTAAAAGTAAAGACTATGGGACTGGTAGCAACTTGAAAACTTTTTCTCTCAAGAAGTGATTCTTACGTAAAACTGAGCAGAAAACAACCATCCCAGATGTGTGGGAAATGTTGTAATAAGCTGCTTTTTCATACAGATCAATCTTTCTCATGAACTCTGAATAGTGGTAATCTGGGAATCATTCTCTTCATATCAATGGCTCTTACAGGACCTATTTTGGGCTGTTACTGAAAATATTTTAAACAGACTGTTTAAATATTTGACTTAAAAACTGGTATCACAGAACATCTCTGTGAAATCCAGCTCCATTCCCTTAAATTCTTTTCACGAGAAAGATTAAGCTCTTTTAGAATAACCATGAACTTTCAGAGACAGCACCCAAAACCCAAAGCTCATGAGGAAATGGTTTCTTAGGCTACAGGCAATCCTCAGAAACAGAAAGGGAAGGTACCTGAAAGGAAGCCACATTTGACCACTCTTTGGTTTATCACCCCCAAGGAAGGGGCATCCAAACTCAAAAGACATTAAATGGGACCAGAAACAGTAAGAAGGAGAACTGGTATCAATGAATCACTTTACATTCATGGGGCATCAGGGTATATATGACTATAGAAACAGCATTTCAGAGACTCTGCAAAATAGGTGATGTGGGGATTCTCTCTGTTTCAATCAACAAGCCTCAAGTACTTACTATCTCCTAACCTCTTCACTAAATGCTGGAGATATACAAAAAAGAAAAAATAGACTCTGCCCTCAAGGGGCCTTACATTTTAATAAGGGAGACGTTATATACATAAACAGGTGCATATATATATATATATATATATATAACTATGCAATTCTGCCTCACTTAAATCCAATTCACACACAAGTCAAGATACCACCCCATGATGTCATTAGTTCTCTTTGAAAAGGAAGAACCATGAGCAGTTCGGTGGTACAGTGACCCCAGAGTCAGGATGTCCTGGATTCAAATCCTGTTTCAGTCACTTACTAGCTGTGCAACCCTAGGCAAATCACTTAAACCTGATTGAAAGGAAGGAAAGAAGGGAGATAGAAAGGGAGGGAAGGAAGGAAGGAAGAAAGGAAGGAAGGAAAGAAGGAAGAGTGTGTGCCAGAAGTAATACTTAAATTTCAGTCTTCTTCTTGCTCTCCACTTGTAATTGCAATGAAATTTGAAGATTCCTTTATATTGGAAAGCTGACAGGTACTTAGCACCTAGTTTCAAATTAAACCTCTATTAAAGAAACAGAAGGTATGAACTCCTGTTGCTGATGTAACAGGAAGGGGCTGAACAGGGAGGAATAATACAATACTGTATATAAGGAAAAACTCTAGCTGGAAGAGTCAGAAATTCTTGGGATGAGCACCTGAAGGCTGGGCTGTGGCTGCTGGACTGGAACTTCCACAGAGAAAATGATCTTTATTTTGAAAATGGGAGAAAGTGATTTTGATTTTCAGAACAAAGCTGCTGAAGATTTCCAAGGGTCAGCTGTAGCTGCTGAGGCTACTAAGGACTTCTGAGGGCCAGTCGGAGCTGCCAGAGGAAGCATGACTGTGGTAGTGGTACTTTTGTCTGTGGCTTTGTTAAGCCTTGACTTCCCAGGAATGGAGATTGTGAAGAATTTAAGGTTGACTGGATGCTGTGAGCTTCAGTGTGGAGCAGGAACTTCATAGAGAGCTAGACAAGGAATTGGTAGCTATCTGCCTTTGAACTCAAGTGATAGTTGGTTAGATTTGGGCTGGAGCTGGGACCATGGAAGAGGAGCCATGGAAGTTGAAAGCCTGCCTCGAGTCAAGATGAAAAGACTTCTTGGTGGGTACTGAGTAGTGACTGAAATTGTAATTTACTAGTGACCTAAGGGTGGATGGCTTGTGTATTTCCTACTACCCCTTAAGAGGGTACTGAGTAGTGACTAATGACTGAGTAGTGACTGATGATTGAATAGTGACTGATGACTGAATAGTGACTGATTTGTAACTTAGTGTGCTCCATGGGTGGAGGACTTTGACCTTCTGTACCTTATGATTGAATGATTGAGTTACTAAGTGATTGACTAAATTATTGTACTTTGTTCAAAACTATGTGACCACTTTGGTGAAAATTATGTGGCTATTTTAGTGATAAGTTGTTGTGAATGCTATATTTTGTGTGATATATTTCTGTGATAAGTTGTAACATTCTGAATGTTGTACCTTGATTTTCTGTGAATGTTTTGCTCTGATTTGTTATTAAATAAATAGAGTGTTCACTATACTATGTAATTAGAACCTTGAAAGCTGTTCACAGCAGCATTCTTCTGGAAATCTGCTCATGTTTGGCTTTACACCACTATACCATGGTGCCTCTTGTTATTTAGTATATATTTTGTTTTTACTTATCCTAGAATACATATAGTATCATAGGCAGCTAAGTAACACAATGGATAGAGCCTGGATATAGAATAATGAAGACCTGAGTTCAAATCCTACCTCAGAAAGTTACTAGTTGTATGATTCTAGACAAGTCATTTAATCTCTGATTGCCTCCATTTTCTCAACTGTAAAGTATGGGTAATAATAGTACCTACCCCCCAAGGTTGTTACAAAAATCAAATAGGGTTAATATTTGTAAAGTGCTTTGCAAACCTTAAAGTATTATATAAATGCTATTTATTAGTCAATAAACATTTTTAAATGCCCACTACTAAATCCTAGTCACTATGCTAAGCTAGTAGTAGTAGTAGTAGTAGTAGTAATAGTAGTAGTAGTAGTAGTAGTAGTGGTGGTAGGGTAGGGATGGGGGTAGGGGTGGTGATAGTAGTAGTTGTAGTGATAGTAGTATTCTCCATCTCTGAATATAATCTCTTTGAGGGAAGGGACTATTTTGTCTTGGTATTCTTAGAACAGAGAAATATTTTGGATACATAGTAGGTGCTTTGTAAATTCTTATTGAATATAAGTGAACTGAATACCCTTTATGATGCTATCCCTTACACATGGGTTGTCCTCAGAAATGTACTGCCAACTACTTGCACCCACAACACATAACTGGTCTTTGGGTCTATACAGCTATAAACAAACACAATCAAATCAACACAATGTCTATTCTGCACAAGGCAAGACAAGTGGATTGTTAAAGAAAAACTACTGTCAAATTGCCCTCAACTAAGAACTGAGCCAGTGTATTCACCATTATTCAATTATTCAATATTATTCAAATTCAATATTATTCAAATATTCAATTAATTTGTTAACCCCATTAGAAGCAAAGAGATACAACGGTTGAGTTTGAACACCTAGCTCAAATCCCAGCTCTGACAGTGGCAGCATGACCTGGGAACACACTGATTTTTTGTGGTCTTGCTTTCTTCATTGGGGAAAAAAGGGATAATGATTCTGCTTAATTCAATGAACATTTGTTAAGTGCTTACTATCTACAAGGCACTGTTTCATACTGGATATACAAAGATAAAATAAAAAAAAAAACAACCCTGCCATCAAGGAGCTTCCGTTCTGTTGGAAAAACTATTAATACTTGCAGTACGTACTTCACAAGGCTGTTGTGAGGACAGTACTTTGTAAACCTCTACATGTTATAAAATCTGAATTATTATTATTTCCCTTGACTGTCAAATTAATGGCATTAAATTTTTCTATATCTTGGAGCATCATGGACACGGGCAAGCATTTTTCACGAATGAAATTTCAGAGCTACTCATAGGACACATAAAAATGAAAATAAGTAGAGGAAGCTGTTCCCAGGCATCTGTGTATAGCAGTACAAATGCTGAATTTGGAGTCCGTAAGACCAACGTTCAAATGCTGCATCTAATGCTTACTAACTGCCAAGCCTCAGTTTTTTTATCTGTATGATGAGGGATTTGGACTACATAAATTCTAACATCCCTTCTAACATTTCCTATTTTATAACTAAGAAACATATAACAAGAGTGTGCATTTCCACATTGTGGGTGGGGCAGAATGTATCAGCAAGCACCCTAGCATACCCAGGATGGCTACTAGCACAGGTTCTTTGATCTGTTTTTCTAAAGGAAAGCAATTCAAAATGGGTTAACAGTCTTACTTTAATCAAACATATCATTTACCTAGTTCAGGGGGAAAAGTCAACACTCTGAACTTCAGAGAATACAAACAGAAGTTACAAGCAGACAAAGAAACAGATCAGCAGATAGGCTTCCAGTTGTATAACCATTACATCCATACCTAGTTAGTTACCAGAGAGGGAAGCACCAGCATCTGGGTTTTCACAGCCGGGGGGCTCAACAGCTGCCCAGAGTCTCATCTGGCCGAATCACACAACTCTTTCCAAAGTGAGCCCCAAAGCAAAAAACACATCAGGGTATATATAGCCTTCTCCTGGATCAGAGAATGTCACAACCCTCCTGACCCACTGCCCAATCAAAAAGTAATAAGTGGGCATTCCTGAAAAACAAGCCTCCTGCCACAGGCTCCATGTGACCACATTCAGCCTATTAGGGGGCAGAGTACACTTTCAAATCAGGGAAGGTTCTCAGAGCCACTTAAGCTTATCAAAGGGCCTGGGGGCAGGGAAGATCTTCAGATTCCCGTAACATTGGGGTAACCAAAGATCAGGACCATTCTCTGAGGCTTTCCCAATTGCCCTCTCTCTATTCTCTGTATGGTATGGCACAGCTGCACAGTTTTGGTTTATAAATGCAAATCCTTGGTGTTAGAAAGGAACTCAGAGAACAGATTATATGATATTAGAACTAGAAGAGTCCTTAAAATACTGGATATCAAAGCTGGTAAGACACCTTAGGGGCTGTCTAATCCAATCCCCTTACCTGAATGAGAAGGAAATTGTGTTGATGAGAAGGGAAATATATTACCCAAGGCTATATGATTAGTTCCTTGCAGAGTTGGAATTCATACCCAGTCTCCTAAATCTCTAATATCAGCTTGGATCTTCTTTGGAAATTCCACATCCATCCTATTCCTTTTTAAGGAATGACTAACAAACCTGAGGAGGGATTGCAATGCCAGATCTTAGGCTCATAAGAGGTATACTCAAATCTGTTGTTATATATTTATCTTTACGATATGGTGAAGCCTAGGGATTAATTTTCTCCCTCAGTTTGTTTCTTCTTGAAACTAGTACCATCATTTGGCCAGGTGTAGAGTTCACTTCTGAAATAGTTATATATAATTGTGTGAAATGATTTGTTCATTGGAATGGAAAGAACTTGAAAGAACTCTTAAAATCAAGTTATAGGAACAAATGGGAAATAACAATAGTTGACATTCCTTTGAAGGATTACGAGATATTTTCCTCACAACAACCCTATGAGGTAGATGATGGTACAACTATTATGTCCATTTCACAGATGAGAAAACGGAATCTCAGTAGCTAAGTGGCTTGTCCAAAATCATGCTGCTAGTATTGAAGCCGAAATTCAAATGCAGGTGTTCTGATTTCAAGCCCCACACCCTTTCCCCAATATAAAGCTATCTTCCTCTCTCAATGAATTCCTGCTTGGGATCATTTTGACAGATCTTTAATACTTTTACCAAAAGTGGTTGCCAGCTTGGGTTTATTAGAGTCTATGGCAATCATTATAGGTTCTGACTAATTCTTCCTGGTCCAAATGGAAGCAAGGTACAAACACTGGATTTGGAGTGAAAGGCCCCAGAATCAAATCCTGCTTCTGACTCTTACTCCTTGTGTAAATGGGAGAAGTCACTTAACCTCTCTTTCCTCCAGTTTTACTCAGCTTTAAGATGAGTTCATTTGTCTAGATGGTCTCTTAGGTCCCTTCTGGTTCTAAATCTCTGCACTTGGAAAGTCAAAATAAAGGTAGGCAGACACAAAATATGGAATCCCAAAGTATTTGGTTTGGGGTCTCTTTTCCACTAGGTGGCAGTGTTACGTTGTTGTTTTTATAACTGCAGTGCCTGGAGCTAAGGGTCTCCCTGCCCCCGGTAGCTTAAGCAGAGGTAAAGATGATACATTGAAAAGTGGTTTTTTTTGAGCTGGGACAGATTCTCACCAAAACCGAGACCCTAGTTTGATCCTCCTAACACAAATTGGTTTCCCAATAAAATTTAAGAGTGAGTCCAAAATGATTGTTCTTACACTAGCCTCCCTAGCTTCTTAGCTTGATTGAGCACAGATAAAATATCAGGAAAAAATCTAAAAGATGCTTAGACTTGGAAGGGGAAGAACTAGGAACAAGGGATATAAGTTTCAGAGAGGCAGATTTATATGTAATGTAAGGGAAAAAGTTTCCTAAGTTAAGGGCTGTTCAGCAAAGAATGGCCTAGTGTTTCAAGATATAGTGGGCTCCTTCTCAGCAATGCAATGCTTAAGCCAATTCCAAAAGACTCATGATGGAAAATGCTGTCCACAGGCACAGAAAGAACTCTGGAGTCTGAATGCAGATGGAAGCACACTATCATCTCTTTTTGTTGTTGTATGTTCTTTCTCATGGTTTTCCCCTTTTGTTCTGATTCTTCTTTCACAATATGACTAATGTGGAAATATGCTTAATGTGATTATACAGGTGTAGCCATTTTGGGGAGGGAAAGGGAAGGGAGAGAAGCAGAAAAAGTTGGAACTCAAACTCTTATAAAAGTGAATGTTGAAACTAAATAAATATTTTCTTTTAAAAAATAGGTAATGAGCTCCCCATCACTGGATGCCTTCAAACAGAGAGGCTGGATGTTGGCAAAGTAATCCTTTTCTTCAGGTACGGAATGGACTAGATGGCCTCTGAGATCCTTTCCCATTCTGTAGATGTTGCTTTACCTTCCCCTGGGAAACATAAGAAAGTAGGGATGAAGAGGAGAGAGGTATCTGCTCTTAATTGTATTTCTATATCACCCTAAGATTTCCAGAGCACTTTCCTTAAATGCTGTACTCTATGAAGTAGGTAGTGTAGGTACAGGATATCCCAAGGATTTTAGTGTAGTTTTGATTAAAGCTTAAAACTATGCTACAACTTCTAGGATGCCTTGTATTATTGTTTCCCTTTTACAGAAGGAAGAACCAAAGTTCAAAGCGAGAGAAAGTTGCTCACATAGATAGCTAGAAACAGCTAGGACTATAATCTGTGTCTCCTAATTCCTGGTCTGACAGTTTTCCCTGATATATCATTCTGCTCATTTCTCACCATTTGCTAGGATGACTACTATGACCTAGAGCAGCAGTTCTCAACCTGTGGGTTATGTTCAATTTGTAACAATGAAGATACACCCTGCATATCAGATAGATTCATAACAGTAGCAAAGTTACAGTTATGACATAGCAACAAAAATAATTTTATGGTTGGGGGTCACCACAACATGAGGAACTGTATTAAAGGGTCACAGCATTAGGAAGGTTGAGAACCACTGACCTAGAGGGTAAAAGAAAGAAATCTTCCCACCAAAAGTCCTCCTTAGAGCCAAAAAAGGAGATGTTACTCTCATTTCCTCTTCAGTGTGGAATCACTCTACACTCTTTGGATGGTCCCCAGTCAGCAGGTTGAGAACAGCTGAGGATAACAAGATAAGGGATCCATTTACAATCATAGAATTTAGATTTAGAAGGAAACTTAGATATGATCTAGTCAAATTCCCTCATTTTAGACAAAAAGAAACTTAAAGGGGAATCAGCAGCAGTGGCAGCATGAAAATAAATAGACAACATTATTGTAGTGCCTATGTGCCAGACACTTTACAAACATTATCTATCTCATTTAAGCCTCACAACACTGGGAGGTAGATGCCATTATTAGACCCATTTTATGGATGAAGAAACCAAGGCAAACAGGTGTAAGTGACTTCCCCAAGGTCACATAACTGGTAAATGTCTGAGCCCAAATATGAACTCAGGTACTCCTGACTCCAAGCCCACCACTCTATTCGCATTGTTTGGGTTTTGATGGCTCAGAGTGAATGTAAACCAGAAGCCCTGAGGGTCTTCCCCTCCCAGATTGATTTTTTTTTTTTACTAGGTAAAAGAAGCAATTTTTGCCTCATTTCTTACCTAGCCTTAATCACTGAATAAGTATTGTCTCAGACAAACTGAGACCTGGGAAAGATCTTAGTTTAAAAAGGCCACTGCATCTGAGGCCCTCTCCAGTAGTCTTGATTTATATCTTGCCACTGGACCCAAATGGCTCCAGAGAAGAGAGTGAGGCTGATGATTTTCCACAGCTCTGCCTCATTTAAATCCAATTCACTTGAAATTCAAGACACCACCTTTCTGATGTCACTGGTCTTCTTGGAGAACAAAGGAGAAACAACAACCAATCAACTAGCTGCCCCTATTTTCTACTATACACTCCTAAATTTCCCCAAGGACCAGATTTGGATCTCAGGACTTCTAACCCCATTAATTCTTTTCACCCCATACTTTATATCAGTTTTCATAGAAACAGAGAATCTGATAGCTAGAAGAAACCTCAGTGGCCAGCTAATCCAACTCATACATGAAAAGGAATCTCTACTATAACATAACCTGACAAGGGGTCATCCAACTCCCACTTGTTGACCTCCAAGGAGGGAGAAAGTTAAATGACGCTTCATCTTGCTGCTAGGTGGCAATTGGAGTCTCATCTAATAATCTGATGATGGATGATGGATCAGAAGTCCCATAATTCTTAAGAGAATCCTTTTCACTAAATAAAAACCAAGGAGTCAATCAACAACAAAACAATCACAGTTTAATCCTTCAAAGCTATAAAGACAAAGCTTTTTCCTACAGAAGTGGTAGAAGACGACTCCTCTTTTTTTCTCTCCACTTCTTGTCAGAGGTGGGACACTATGGATGTGGAATAATGTTTATAGCATCAGATTTTTCAATAAGTTGGCTAGTTTGGGGGTCAAAGTGACCTGTCTTCAAATCTCCCCTCTGACACATACAGTAGGACAGGTGCTGGTCTGCTTTGGCAGAAGGGCTTTGATCACTAGGAATTTCTTATTCCAACCAAAATCACAGGTTAAATCCAAAAACTTTTTATAAGACATTATAATTACTATTATTGCCTCAGAATATAGCAAAAGATTTGCCCACATTGTTATTAGGCTGTTGACACTTTCCCATCATTCCAGTTTGGGAAAGAAGGAAGAACTTGTCTTTGAAAGTTTGCACTATCATTGAGAGACTTCTATTTTATACTGGATTTAGAGCTGAAGAAGATGCAAGAGATCATCTAGCGGCTTGCCCAACCTTCTCATTGTATTAAGTTAATTGAGTCCCAGAAAGGTTAAGTAGCTTATCTAAATTTGTACTGGTCATAATTTTCTGGGTTCAAATATTACCTCAGATAGCCTAAATATATTCTCAAGCTTCTTCCCTTTCTTAATCTAAACTGGAGACTCCATGCTAGAGAAACAGGCTTTGAACCCTGGTCCTCAAGTTCCTAATGTCTTTGAAGTTTTGACCTTTCTCTACAACCTGGTAACTTCCTTTTAAACCACACTACCAAAACACCACTTGGTATAAAGATTATTTCTTTTTCCTCACTATCCAGCTGTTGAATAGAAGGCATTCTGTTCTCTCTTCCTCCCACTTTCCCATTGTCAGATTCACATATGAAATGTGTCTCATTTTCTCTTTAATTTCCCCACCACTCTTTTTGGTGAGTATGTGCCCATTACAGTGGTTAGGCTAAATCAACTAATCTGACATCAAAAAACTTTGTTATCACTGAAATTACCACAATCATGTGACTCAAAGGACAAGAAGTTTTCCAGAGGTTACATTAGTCTCTCATCAAATTAAGTTTGGGTTGTGGATAAACAATCCAGATGGATGGATGCCATCAGCCTTTGCCCTTGTGTCTTTTGACATCTCAAAGGCATGCAATAAAGACCCAACAGGGCAGATCACTTTATTGCTCTGTAAGGCACACTTTCCTGCAGCTGCTTTTGGGACATTGCAAAAGGAAGTGGCTTTGTGGGCTCCAGCTCCGGACTGACACTGAGTCTTAGAGCTTAATGCATGTATGTGTGTGTGTGTGTGTGCATGTGTGTGTGTGTGTGTGTGTGTGAGAGAGAGAGAGAATATGTGTGGGAGGGTGGAGAAGGATGTTGAAGAATTCCTTGGAGAATTAGGTGCCAACTATGTGCCAGGTTCCTCTTGGATCCTTGTATGATTGATGGAACATAGGGAGAATTATTCGACAGGCTAACTTTAGGCACAGATATCAACTCGGCTGATCAGTATGTGGTGCAGTCCCCATCACTGAAGCATTTCATGAGCTAAGATTTAAGAATCATTGGCAGCCAACTCCAAAGGTATGCCCCCCCCGTCATGTTTTGCAAGAATTTCCTGTCAGATGTTTATTTAATGGGTTATTTCCATTGAAGCATATTTGTAACCTTGCCTACTGTAGGTATCTTGCAAAAAGAACTGTGTTAAGTGGGGTTAGAGAACAAAACCTCCTGTTCTTAGAGGACTACCCACTGAGAATTTCCCCTCAACGACTGACAGTCTATACTCAGGCTTCAAACAATAGCTTTTGTGAAATTTGTTTGTTTGTTTTTGTTTTAAGCAAGGACAAATCATAAGATCATGGATTGAGAGATGGAAGAAACCTTAGAATTCAGCTAGTATACAGCTTGCTTTTACAGATTAGAAAACTGAGACCCAGAGAGGTAGCCTTGGCATGCCCAAGGTTCACAAATAGAGAATAGCATAGCAGAGTTGCTATTTTTTTCAGATTCTCAAGTAGTCAGGTGGGAACAAGTAATACTATTATGCAAACTTTATTTTACATAATAGGTGTGTTCAAATCAATCACATTTTTATAAAGCGAGTCTTATTTTAAATGCATTCAGTTCTAAGGAATCTAATTTTATTTTCCCATGAGTTTTAGGCATTTTTATTTTGTTTTGTTTTTTCGAGGAATCCTGTGGTCATTAAATTATAGTGTTGAAAGGGAGGGACTGCCAAAATAATCAAGTCCAACGCTCTGCCTGATATATGAGCTCCTACTAATGACAGCAGTTCACATTTATGTTGAGGTTTAGTGTTTGTGCAGCATTCTAAGTATAGTTTTATTTGCTCCTCACAGCAACCTTGTGAGGAAACTGAAGCTTGGAGGCATCAGTTGATATGTCCAAGGCCACAGGACTACTACTAAGTGGTAGAGTCATGATTTAAACATAGGCCTTCTGATTCTGAATTGAATATGTTTTTTTGTTTTGTTTTGTTTGTTAAACACTAAGTCTCCATATCTTGGCCAGGCTTAGAAGTATGGTGGCTATTCATAGACCTGATGCTACTCTAATTAGCTCAAAAATTTTGACTTGGTCCATTTCTATTAGGGACCAGTTCACCTCTCTAGAGGCAACCTGATGCTCCCTTGATTCCAAGGAATGGTAATATGATAAACCAAGAGATTACCATATAAATTCCAAATTTAGTGTGGGCACCAGATCAGCACCGCAGCAGCTTAGTAAACTCCTATGCCCAAGAGATCCACTAGCCTCAGCCTCCCCAGTAGCAGGGATTACAGGCATGTACTACAATGCCCTCCCAATATGCTTACACATTACAATGCTTCAATTCTCTAAAATCTCTCACAAGTGATCATTTGACCTCTACTCAAACACCTCTCGTGATTTGGGAACTCATTTTGGGGACAGACTGACTTAAGAAAAAAAGCTTTTTTCTTTGTGTTGAACCAGTCTGCCTCCCAGTAGCTTCCATACATTCATAGGAGAGCTCCCCTCCAACTTCGGTCAGAAGATATCTGCTCTCTCTTTTAAGTGATAGCCCTTTAAGTGTTTAAAGGTAGTCCTTATGATATAATGGAAAGAGCGCTGACTGGAGTCAAAGAACAGGTTCAAATCCTGCCTCCAATGCTTTTGCCTGTGTCAATTTGAACAAGTCACAACCTCGCTGGGCTTTAGTTTCAGCATCTGTAAAACGAAAGGGTTAAATTAGAGGGTTTGCATCTATGAGTGCTCTTCCCACCCCCACTCCAAAGTCTTCTCTTCTTCAGTGAAAATACTTTGAGTTCCTCCAAGGAAGATTTGAACTATTGTTTATGAATTAAACACATCAAATAACATCATTTCTTGACTTCTTGCCATTTTGAAGGTCACCCTTCTCTGGAATACTTCAGTTTATTTCTTCTCTCCTAAATTATGATGGCCCAAACTGTAATCCCATCATTCTTCAGACACTGTGCTTCTATTAGCAAAGCCTGAGTTTGTGTTGTTTGTTTGTTTTTGCTGCCAATAATAATCACAGCTAACATTTGCATAGCTTTTTAAGGTGAGGAAAGCACTTTACATAAACTATTAGCTCATATGATTCTCACAGCAACCCTAAGAGCTAGGTGCTATTATTTTTCCCATTTTACAGATGAGGAATCCATCCAGAAGAGATTAAGTGATTTGCCCAGTATCAAATAGCTAGGTATCTGCAGAAGAATTTAAGCTCGGACTTTCCTGATTCCACATCAAACACTTTATGTATCATGTCACCTCGCTGCCTATGTTGCACATACTGAGTCAGTGTGAGAAGTAAAAGGGACAAAATTTTAAGTCTGGGTAACTGAGAGAATGATAGAAACAAGGATACCCTGGGGAGAAGCTATTTGGGGGTAAAGATGATGAGTTTAGTTTTAAACAAGTTGGTGCATCAAACTGGAAATGTCTAGTAGGCAGTTAAAATTTCCAAACTGAGGGTTAAGAGAGCAGTTAGGACTAAGGATATAGATTTGGGAGTCATCTTTGCATAGGTGATGATTGAAGTGGGAGCAGTAGATGAGCTTTAATGAGGAGAGTGTAGGGTAGAACATACACAGAATTAACTTTTAGTTTATTCTCACATTTAGGAGGTTTGAGAGAGAAGTGGAAGCTGTGAGTGAAGTAGCTTGGCCAAACTGATTAAAGCAGGACGTGTAAATGTATATTTCATAGGACATTTATTCAATTGATTTTATGCCATTCATAGCATGTTTATGTGCTTTTTATTGATACATTTTGTTTTGGCACACCGGTCACTTCCTAATGACCTATCCCCAAAAGTATGTTCTTTTAAATAGCTTCACAGAGTGACTGCATCTGAGAGTAAATAAACCAAATTTTAATTAAGATGTTCTGCTTTGGTAAAGTCCAATAATGCTCATAAATATCATAATTCATTTTCATTTTCCCCAAAATGTATGTTGAATCTTGGACTTTCTTGCACACTTTGACACTGATGACCATTAAAATCTGGATAATCTTTATTCAATTAATTTTAACCAATTCCTGTTTTCTTCCTCCTCTCATTCACCTCACAATTCTTCCTTTCACCCTTCAGTTGAATGCAACAAGCATTTATTGAGATCCACATGTTTATAAGAGGAGATGAGAAATGGCGTATCTCCTGACCTCAAGAAGCTTACAGTCTAAGTAGGACAAATACATGTAATTAAAGTGAAGGATCATAAAATCATAGATCTACAGTTTGAAAGGACCTCAAAGCTGGTTTTAGTGAAATCCCCTCATTTACAGGTGAGGAAAGTCAAAAGATTTGTCAAGGTCACACATGCTATAAAAGTCAAAATTGAGATTTAAACCTAGGTCCTATGATACTAGAACTATGACCTTTCCATTGTACCACACTGTCTCCCAGTAACCAAGTATGATACAATCTCAAACTCTCCACAAATGCATCTTCTGCTGCATCATCATGGCTCTTGGCACATGGCATATGGGTCTGGAAGGGTATGCCAGTGGAGTATAAGATCTGGCAGGATCTGCTCTGCTGGCAAAGCTTCCAATATGGTCCCAGAAACAAACCAAATCTGCTTTCTGGGAAATGACCAAGCTAAAAATCAATCAGCTGATCACTTGACAATGAATTCTTTGGTCAAAGAAACAAGTTAAATGTCATTGAATGGGTGAGGCAGAGACAGGGATAGTTAGTGGATATGTGATTTCATCAGCACAGAAAACTCCAAATTTGGGAATTCTGTCTACCAACATCATCACAAATGCCCTGACCCCTTCTAAGACAGTAAATAAGTTCTAGAGTAGGGGTCTTTTTTTTTTTTGCTTTTTGGAGGGGGGAAGGTAGGGCAATTGGGGTTAAGTGACTTGCCCAATGTCACACAGCTAGTTTTTTTTCTTTAATGGTAAGTGTTTGAGGCCATATTTGAACTCAGGTCCTCCTGATTCCAGGGCTGGTACTCCATTCATTGTGCCACTTAGTTGCCCCAAGAGCAGGGATTCTTAAACTTTTTTTGTCATGGACCCTTTTGGCAGTCCAGGGAAACCCATGGAATCATTCTTAGAATAGTTTTTAGATGCATAAAGTAAAATAAATAGAAACACAAAGAAAACCAATTACTGAAAATAAAAATGTATTTTTCCCCCTCCAGGTACAAAGACCAGGTTAAGGATCCCTATTCTAGACAGTTATGTGAAGCAGTTAGAGGTGAAATCGTTTGGTTTTTTTCTCCTACTTACTAATATTTTATTTTTCACAATTACATGTAAAGATAGTTTTCAATATTCACTTCTCTCAGTTTTTTATTTCCAATTTTTTTCTCCCTCCCTCCATCCCTCCACAAGACAGCAAGCAATCTGATATGGGTCATCCATACATGTACAATCATCTTAATTATATTTCCACATTGGTTATGTCATGAAAGAAGAATCAGAACAAAAGGGAAAAGCCTCAAGAAGGAAAAAAGAGAGAGAGAAAATAGTATGCCACAATGTGCATTCAGATTCCGTAGTTCTTGCTTTGGATGTGGATAGAATTTTTCATCATGCGTCTTTCAGTTTGTCTTGGATCATTGCTGAGAAAAGCTAAGTCTATAGTAGTTGATCATTGCACTGTTTTGCTGTTACTGTGTACCATGTTCTCTTGGTTCTGCTCACTTCACTCAGCAGCAGTTCATGTACATCTTTCCAGATTTTTCTAAAGTCTACCTGATCATCGTTTCTTATGGCACAATAGTATTCCATGACATTCATAAACCACAATTTATTCAGCCATTCCCCAATTGATGGACATTCCCTCAATTTCCAATTCTTTGCAAACACAAAAAGAGCTACTATAAACATTTTTGTACATGTGGGTCCTTTCCCCTTTTTTATGATTTCTTTGGGATACAGACCTAGAAGTGGTATTGCTGAATCAAAGTGTATGCATAGTTTTATAGCCCTTTGGGCATAGTTCCAAACTGCTCTCCAGAATGGTTTGGATCAGTTCACAACTCTACCAACAATGCATTAGTGTTCCAATTTTCCCACATCTTCTCCAACATTTATCATTTTCCTTTTCTGTCATATTAACCAGTCTGGTAGGCGTGAGGTGGTACCTCAGAGTTGTTTTAATTTGCAGTTCTCTAATCAATAGTTATTTAGAGCATTTCTTCATATGACAGTAAATAGCATTAATTTCTTCAAGATGAAGTAATTTGGCTAGGGTTAGGCAGGAACTTGAATTTAGGTCTCCTAACCTAGCACTCTTTCCATTAAGCAAGCGTGACTCAATAGAAGCAAAATACTCTAGACAATTTGAGGGACAGTCAGGAAGCTATTCAGCTGCTGGGACCAGAGAAGCTTCACAGAGGGGGGTGGCATCTAAGTAGAGTTTCTGACAAAGAGTAGGATTCCACTATGCTTTTTTTCTCTTGGAGCTACCCCACATTGAACAAGCATCAAAAAAGCCTCCAACATTATTGTTTGGGGAAAAGTCTCATTGGGAAGTCCTTTGAGCATGGGATGGTTTTGTCCTATAGCTCCATGGACCACAGCTCTTTTTGTATGTCAATAGTCATTAAGTTTCCAGGCATGTTTCAATGGGAAAGAAGAATTCAGAACTAATGCACAGATATAAACATTCAATGAAAAATGTTCACAAGTAGAATTCAGAGGTCACCCAAAACAGAAAGTTGCCTACAGAATATTTACTGAGAACTTCATAAAATTTTGGGAAAGTAGAAAACAATGGTCTGACTCCACTGTGGTTTTATAGCATGAACTATATATTTGAAGATTCAGGAATAGGAATATAGATTGGACTGGTTTTTTATTGGTATACAGAACTCTAGAATGAGGAAATTCCTTCTATCAATGCAGATCAGCACCCTCTCTGCAACTTGCATAATCTTAAAGAGTTACCTAGAACAGTCAATATGTATCAGAGAAGGATTTAGAAAAGATATATAGGGGAATGACAGATCTCCCTATCACTTGTACAGGGACATTTAAATGCAGGCACGCACCATTCCTGTTCTCTTCCTCTCTCAATGTTTCAGGAAGCAATTGCAGATTATTTGATTTACTCTGCCCAGTTAGTAGTCCAAAGGATAACACAAGAGGAAGAAAGAAAGTCAGAGAGTGAGATGCTCTGCCTGAACTTCCCAATGCATTCAAAAGTCCTGATGCATAACCAATACTTCAGACACTGAGGGAGAGAATGTCATAGACTCTCTTGAACCTTGACACAGTGGAAAGAACATTGGCACCAGAAGGACTTAGATTCAAATTCTATCCATGATGATTTCTACAAACTTTATAAGTATTTATTGGCTGACTGACTGCATAGATAATCTCTAAGGTCCCTTCTAACTCTTGACATTCTAATATTTGTCAATGTTTTAGTAGAAATATGAGATAAATGAATTTGGAGGTAGTACATTTCCTGAATCATTTTAGCTTTTTCTACACAAAACACAACTAAATACCTTTCTCCAATCTCCTGACAAAAAATTGTGTGTCTTACTACCACCACCACCATGTAAACCACAGGTAACACCCCCCACAACCCTTACAATTATGTCTAAGTATACCACTTGTCAATATTTTTTTAGTAGAACTCATTTAGGTTCTCTGATTCTTTGATGCTATTAAGAAGACATAATATACAACCTCTCTTACAGACTTATCTTTTGCTGAAGTCTATACTTGCCATTGCCTTTGCCTGGCTCTGACCAAGAGTTCAAATTTAGTTCCTTCCTATGGCAAGATGGGCTACTTTAAAAAAACAACAACAGAAACAATCTTTTCACATATAAATCCCCTCTTTCCTGAGTTTTCATGTTCTCATCTTTCATGTTCCACAAATGTGAGATGGGCTCCTTGCCCTAGAAATATGATTCCATTAGTATGAATAGCAATAAATAACACATTTGGACCTAGAATGTTGTGTTCTATGGTCTGATGGAATTATCCAGGAATGTTTGGATATTACTGGTACATTCCCTGCTCTTTGCTCTGAGTGATGCTAATCAGTTCTCTTTCTGACATCTTCCCAAGAAAATATGTTTCAGCAGCAGGTGAGCCTTTGGGTGAAGTGGGGTAAATACTGATGGCCCATAATGCTTTTCTCACGTGCTCTTCCTAGGTTATCTAATAATCCCTTCTGCCCATTCTTTCAATGAAAAATAACCACACATATGGTGCCTTTCTTCCCAAAACAAATTTCTTTTTAAGTATGAATATGAAAAATCTTCACTTCTCAAGGAAGTAGCATGTGCAGAGTTCCTGGACATGAATTCAATCTCTGATACTCATTACCTGTGTGGTTTTAGGCAAGTCTGAGCATCAGTTTCCCCATCTGTAAAATAACATGGTTGAACAGCATAGTCTCTGAGTTTCCTTCCCAGACTACATCTGTGATCCTATGATTCTTCCTTAAGTCTAATTCATGTGAGGTTGGGCTAAAAATATTGGAGCATTTGTTTATTGGATGTTTTAGGACCAATATCTACCAAGGTTTCTTCTCCACTTCTCCTCCCCATCTCAGACATAGCTTAGACTAGCTGGGATGGAAGAAAACGGTCCAAGGCTCAGATTGTACTTCTCTTGGTAATCCTGATCATATTGACATGACTTCCTCATCATGCAAAGGCATAAAAAGGTCCAACCACATCAAGTTAGGACCTTTAAGACTTGGTAGATGTCACAAGATCTTTAAATCACTGCACCCTGTACTGCTAAACAGACATGTTTTTATATGGAGATGAAAGTTACCTTTTCTACATGACCCAAATACCAAAACATTCTTTTTGAATATTGTTTCTATACTATGACTAAGTGAATCTCATTTATTTAACTGTTGAATGACCTATGAGCACCTCATTTAATCCCAATTTCAAATATTAATTAATATGATACTATTCTGAATCAGATCTGCCCCTAACATGAGGTAATTTTTATACTTTTAAAGAATTACTTTTTAATATAGATTTTCTTTTTTTATTATAAACATAATCAACAAATACGAACATTTAAATATACGAAGAACAGAAAAGAGGATTACATAGGAGACTATAAACTGTACTATTATGTACATTTTTTTAAAAAGTAGACTAAGTTAAATACAATAGCAATAAAAGCATTCTACTAAATGTGACTAAATTTGGTCAATCACATAAAAACCTTTTCTGATGCTTCACGAGGGTTTGGAGGATGCCCTAGGTTCATGAAGTCTCTGACAGTAGCGTATAAGTTCTCACAATTTTACCAAGCTGGAAAGGCTTTGAACAGAGACAATCATATAGTAGAAACAGCACTGGACATGGGTTCAGGTAACCTGGGTTAAAAAACTGGTTCTACTAACTCTCTGAACTTGAGAAACTCACTACACTATCAGTGTCTCTGTTTCCTCTTTTATAAAATAAGGGATTTGGACTGATTCCTACTTTCATCTCTGGCTCCTTTCTTAGAGTCTATGTCCTGGGAATTACTAAACACCTACAATGTTATTTTTTTCAATGCTATAACTAATGATTATGGTATCTATCTTGGTAGTCTACATTTAAACAATTTTCTATCTTTTCAGTTTAAAGCCATTTTGAGATTTCTGTGGACTCTCTGGATCTCAGTCTCCTCTAAAATAAAGAAATTGGGTTATATATATTTTACCAGGAGTGATCAGGCTCATCCCTGGGCAAAGAGCCTATTATTCTAATTAAAGTTCAGATCTAGAAATTCAAATTCTTAAAAAAAATACTCTTAACTAAATACTCACTTTCTAAATCAGCAGAGTGGGGAGAAAGTATCCCTTCCCCAATTAGGACTTAACCAGTTGAACTGGAAATAATGAAGGACATAGGGGCAATAAGAGAAAGAAGAAATTGGAAGTAGAAATAGAGAGAAGAGACTGAAACAAGTAAGTGAAAGAGAGGCTGAGCCATAGAAAAATATAGAGATCAAAATAATTACTATAGGCAGAAGACTCAGATTGAAAGTTCTTGCTATACACAACTCTTCAAGTCCTAAGAGAAGTTTCAAAAAAGAAGTCTGCTTTTCCTACAACTTTACCTCTGTATACCTACCCAGTAACAAACAATACACTATACTTTTTTCTTCTTTTACCTTGTTTCACTCCCCTCCCCAAATCTTGATTTTTCTTCTACCTTCCACGGTAAAGAACAGAGATTAGCTAAAGACACGTAAAAAATTAAATTATGGCAGAAAGCCAGATCTTTGACTGATTGCCAGGAATTTTTCTACCTGAGGGCTCTGAGCTATTGTCAGTACATTAATAATTATTTGGATATAAATTCCATAAAATGGAAAAAAGTACCACATATACCTGAGGGCTACTATGCTGCCCTTGAGGGAAAAATAAAACTGAGCTAATTATTGAAACAGGGAGTGGACAAACCAACAAAAGTGTGAAACCCCTTGCACTTCCTAGGTTAGATATTTCCAGAACTAATGTCTGAAGGAACCTTAAAGATGAAGCATCAGAGGATATTGGTGAAGTTTTCCAAATTTAGTCACCTAAAATACTGCTCTTTTCCAGCAAAGAACATATTCTCAGCCCAAACTCACATAGTCTACTCTTAGGGCAGGGTAGAATCATTTGCTTGTGTCATATTACAAGCACAGCCTCCTGCTCCTGCTTCCTTTATTGTCCCTTCTTGAAAGTTGTTTAGTATGGCTTATTGGAAAGGACACTAGACTTGGAGTCATAAAGACCTGAATTTAAATCTTACCTCAAACATTTGCTAGGTAGGTGATTATGAGCCACTGTAATGGCAACCACACTGGCATACCCAGGATGGCTGCTAGCATAGGTTCTTAGATCTGCTTTACCAGGAAAGACAGTTGTTTAAGGGGTCAAAATTTTTTTTAAATTACATTTACTAGTTGAAGGGAAAAGTCAGCATGCTAAACTTCAGAGAAAATACAAGCAGAGAAATAAAAATCAACAGACAGGGCTGTGACTGACTGAATCAGCTATAGACTTTACATACATACCTGGGTGGAGAGAGCCTTTACATCTGAGCAGTTGGGAAGCTCTGAACTTAAGGCCACTCAGAATCTTGATCAGGAAATCACAAGATCCTTCTTATAACTGAACCCCCAAAGCAAAATGCCAGCTTAGAGTACATATACATTTCTCAGAACCAGAAGACATCACAACCCTCTGACTGAGTGCCTAATTAGAAATTAGCAAAAGGTGTGAAAGCCTTCCTACTGAAATGACATCACTTGACCAGTTTTAACAAAGTGACCACAGAGTCCGAATTAAAAAGTTTTAAAGAGCTTTAATTTACCAGCTGGGGCTACTCCATGCTAATTAAAGGGGGAGCAACCTCGAGTTCGGGGGTAGGGAACCTTTTATACATTTCATTAGGTTTACGTATCTAACTAACACAATTTGTTACTAAGCAGGTTGTCATATAGATACAAACAAGTGATTACTAAGGAAAGCGGAGGGGGTGAGTGGAGGGGGTCTGCAAGGTAAGCAGAGGGGCACAGGGCATGATGATTGAGCAAGGAAAAGATAGATTACCCTAGGCCGGCCTCCCAGGTAAAGATAAATCACTCTAGGGAGGCTTCCCAGGTTCATAGAGTTTCACTTGGCTAATTATCATAAAGTTTCACTGGGCTGTATACCATAGAGTTTCACTAGGCTGATTACTAATTTGAGAAAATGTTTCTTAACTATTTCTTGACCGTAACACTACAAGCAAGCCTCCCCTAAGCAAGCTTCCCTTAATGGGTCCACATGAAGTCTATTAATGGGAGGGGAAGATCTTATATCCCTTTAACATTACAGCCAGTCACTTAACTGCTCTGAGCTTCAGTTGCCTCATGTGTAGAATGAAATCGTAATATTTACTCACAGGGCTGCCACAAGGATCAAATAAGATTATTTATACAAAGCCCTTTGTGAGCTTTAAAATATTATATATAGCCATGCGTAACTTAGGTAAAAACAAGTGATAATTCTGATGAGGCTTTACTTTGTGATAGCAATAGTCATGTGTGTATTTCTGCTGTTATTAGGCTGAGTCACAGTGAGTTACTTGGACCAGATGAAGTCAGGTTGAGATGGTTTCCTTACCTTTAATTAGTTTTCTGTCATCTGAATACTGGATTTCATGTCACACATGCTTTGACTTCTTTCTGTTGTTGTATATTTAATTCTATGGTTTATAAGAATGGATGTTACTCCAAAGAAATGTGACAAAATTGTACCTCTGAAAGAGCACAATCCAATGACTGTTAGAAACAGAAGAGCAGTTGTTGATATGGAGAAGTCTAATATTTTAAGGATCATTCTAGCTCACAATGAGACAGAGTTAGCTCCAGTAAAGTACAAACAAAAATGAGGCAAAAAAGAAATAATATGAAGAACTGATAAGTTATTCCTTCAAAACAGTCTAATCTTCAGTAAGCAAGCAGTCTTTCAGAGAAACTTAGAAGATGGAAGAGCTGTTACTGATTACTCTAAAGTGTGGCATAGACTTTATAAAATTCAAAGAACAATGAGAAGACTAGTAAAAAACAAAAACAAAAGCCTGCCAACCATTGTTATAAACGGGGAAAATGCTTGTTATTAGAAAGACCAGAATACTGAAGGTCAGGAAGAGATCACTTTTACTAACAAAGTTCACATTTTCATTCCTTGCTATACCAAAACTACTGTCCAAAGAAGTCCAAATGTGCCTCTAAGATCTGGACATATTAATCAGACTGTTTTTTAAAAAATCTAACCAATAAACATTTTCTTTTTCTTCTAATGTGGTACTAGTCAGTTGAAAGCAACATTATCAGGAGAGACTGTACGGAAAGAGAGAGCTGAGTTGGGAAGTGTGGGAACCACAAACCACGAGAGTTAAGGTATACCACTAAGAGGTACTTTTTCTTCTAATGTGCCTGTTGTCTTCACTGAGGGAACTATAAACTGATAAATATATTGATAAACTGAGAAGTAGAATTGTTTCATAACTACGGAAATTCCAAGTTAGAGAGGGAATACTGCAACATGGCCATGTAGCATGCCATTACAGATGGTCAAGAACTTCATCCAAGAGATGGAGACAAACATTCTTCAGTGACCTTGAAACCCAGCTGATTTAAGCCCCAGTGAAAATCTATGGGCTCTAATCAGGGCTAGACTTGGGGAAATGGGCTATTCATCAAAGGTACTCTTACCGTTCAATGTGCTAAGTCTGATTTCATGATGAACAATCAAAGAGTATGTGTTAAAATCTTGGGCATTCAATACCAAGGCATGTAAACCAAGTGATTACAGCAAAAAAAGACATTATAAATGAAAAGCTTCTTAAACATGTAAAAAGCTGTCAGGTTTATAAGCCAATCCATTTTATTATTTTATTTGATCCAAAGAAATCTGGACCTGTTAGGATTAGAGTCTCCATCTTTAGGTGGGGTAGCTCTGGGAGAGAGACAACACTGACAACTGTCCCCATACTTTTCCTAAGCATTTTGCCAGTGCTCATCTATCATTTATTCCAATGGTTTTGCTGGCTACTTTGTGGTGAAGGGTTTAGTTGATAGTTTTCCAGATAACTGGAAGCCAAGATATAATTTATTTCCCTTGGAGCTGATGTACTTTCCTTCTTTCCAATCATATTTCAAAAAGGATAACTCCCCTGGTTCTCCCTGCTTTTTCCTGTGACCTGTCTTACCCAAAGCATGCACTATTGATCTATTCCATTCTCATACCCTTTTACCCTAGGGAGGAAAAACAGCTTATTCTTCTTAAGACCGGCAAGTATTTATTATATTAAACATGATCAAGATTTTATATTTGGCCTAAATTTATTTTCTTTTAATATTTTCTGGGAGACATTTCTTCCTGTTTCCCTATTTTATTTCTCAATGATGTAGTGTTTACCAACCATGAAATATAATATATCCAGAGTATCAAAATTATGGACAACCCAAAGGTCAATGGTGGGCCTACATAGGCTGCAGTATACCAGTAATGATTGACCAGTCTACTACAGACTGTGACAGAAAGGGATGTGTGGCCTTTACGCAGGTAGAAGGTAGTGAGAGGAGCAACTGGAGAGCAGACATTTGATTCCTCTTTGTGTGACCACAGAGAACTCCTTATATCTGGAAGCAGGTCATATTGTTCCTGGAGGCTCCAAAGACTTTGTAGAGCAAGAAGACAATGAAGAACAAAGGAGCTAGTCAGTTGAAAGCAACATTACCAGGAGAGACTGTACAGAAAGAGAGAGCTGAGTTGGGAAGTGTGAGAACCACAGACCAAGAGAGTTAAGGTATACCACCAAGAGATAATGGCAGCAAAAGTAGCAGGAGGGGAATGAGCAGACAGAGCTCAGCAGAAAGGAGGTCAAAACCTAGGAGAAGCAGTTCGTTCACTAAGGCAGTTAAGTCTATTCACTAAGTGGTGAAAAATGAGGAAAGGCTGACAATGCCTGACCATTAGGTAAAGGGGATCTCCCCCAGAAAGGGGTTATTGTGTTGCTCTAAGTTATTGCAGTCTTAATTTGTTTTGATGTTTTGTAAATCTCTGCTTAACAGCAAACAGAGAATAAGGGCCTCAGATGGACACAAGCCACATTTCTGATGATCCCAGAAGCTCTGTAAACTAGGAATCTTGGCACCAGTGGCAAACAACACCAATTGGAGCAAGAAGCACGAAATATGTCCTCAAATCAACTATACTATTAATGACATGAATAATGATTCAAGAAATAATTAAGACAGATTCACATGAAAGAAGAGGGAAAATTAATTCCTCTAGTAGCTTAGAGAGAATTAATTCCTCTAGATCTCTTAGGGTAGAGATCAGAATTAAAGGGAACTTCAGATGTCATCTAATCTAAACCATAAATTTTGAATTCTTTTTTTTTCCTACTCCACAAGGGAAGACTTCGAAGCTTCCTCTTACATAGTGTATGAGAGGGAAGAGGGTAAAGATTACTATTCGTCTGTGCTCCTGGAATGGAAGAAATAAAGGGATGCACAGGGGAGGAGACAGGTCAAATGGATTGGATATTTCTTCATGGAGTGGAGAAAGAGCAGAAAGGGTTGAGCATGCTGATGTCCACTGTTACCATAGCTGACCTGAGTGAAAAGACCATCCTCTGCATTCATGGGTCAGCTTGCCTTACTTCCTTCTTCTCTTCAGCAGTTTCTTTGTTACATTATCATGCCCTTAATTTCCTGCCCTGAGATAAGGCTCCATATGGCCTCAACTCTAGCTATGGCTGTGATTCCCAAGGGAATCACCCAAAGAGCAGTTATCGCTAATTCAGCTATCGAACCTAATCCATGTGAGCTCAGATATGAAATCACAAATTACGTAGGCAAGAAGTAGCATAAAGTGTATCGAACAGGAAATGTATAATTGGAAAAGGAGATGGATAAGTTATGTAACAAGAACAAGTAATAACAGATGGACAGACAACCCAAATACTGCACTGGTACCCACGACAAGTTAAAATACCTAATGGAAAGCCTCCAAAATGCTAAACTGATAGAGGATTTGAGAATAAATGGGAGAAAATGGAATAAAATAAGCATTTATATTGCATCTCCTATATGCCAGGCACTGTGCTAAGGGGTTTACAATGATTATCTCATTTGATTCGCGCAACAACCTTGCAAGATGATGGCTATTATTCCCATTTTACAGTTGAGGAAACTGAGGTAAATAGAGGTTAAGTGACTTGCCCAAGGTCACATAGCAACCTAGTGCATCTGCCCCTCTCCACCATTCCTGGAGGAATATTGTATTGGTGCCAGACTCAATGTGGACACACAGCTAAATGTCTGGGGTCACATTTTAATTCAGGTCTTCCTGCCTCTATGTCTAGCACTGTACTCTATCTACTTACAGTACCACTGCCTTGTGACATAGACATGAATTCCACAAGATGAGAAGGCATGAATGGATCATAACCTGGAATACATTCAATCAGAGATCCTCTCTCCTTTTAAGAGTTAACCTCTGAGATCACACAAGGAAAAGTTTAGATGACATAGTTGTGGAATTAATAACTTTTCCATCAATATTCTTCCCCCTGTTCACCCATATTAGAAAGACAATTCCATTTGCCTCTTTTCCATTCCTGTTGAAGTGCTTCTATCTCCTCTTAAAACCCTTGGAATACAGGTCATTTCACATCAGTGCAAGGGTCATGAGAGCAATTGGCCTCATAGAAAGGTAAATGAGAAGAAGATCTAGGTACTATGACAGGAGAGTCTCCAAAACCACATGAAAGGTGAGAGATCTCACAATGTAATCCATCTGTAGCTGGGGACTAACTTAACTTCCCCGTTCTTCCAAGTCCACCTCCAGGCATGGGGGACAGAGCTGCCACTCCTCTGCATCTCCTTCTTCCACCTTTATTCTCTAAAAGTCCTGTTGGTCAGGCATGATAACACATGCCTGTAATTCCTATTGCCAAGGAACTTGAGGCTGGTGGCTTTGGGAGTTCAAAGTTCTAGAGTCTTCCCAGAAGCTACTGGGAAACATACACACACACACACACACACACACACACACAGAATATTTGTTTAATTTTTTTTAAGACAGTCTTTCCATCTGAGCCAGGCTGAAAGTCAAGGGGCTACTCATAGGCTTTATCCTGTTCTGACTGGCAGAGGAGCATCTACCTGATCCATGTCTGACCTGAGCAGCTTGTCCCTCCTTAAGCAACCTGGCTTGCCTCTACTCTCCCCCATTTCTGGAGGAATATTGTATTGGTACAAGACTTAATGTGGGCACCGGGCTGGAAAGTCTGAACTCAAGAGATCCACCAACTTCTGCCTTCAGAAAGAAGACATTATAGGCATGTACCACAATGCCTGGCTAACAGGACTTTCAGAAAAGAAAGTTTGGAGGAAGATATGCAAAGAAGTGGCAGCTGTATAACTCATCCCTAGACAAACTCTCAGATGTTCAGCCTCCAAAGTCCTATAGGAGATATAACTCAGGATAGGTAGAAACAAGACAGTTCTCCAGCTATAAATGGGTCGGGCTTAAAAAAGAGATATGCATTATTTGCAATGGATTTCAGGAATTTGCTGCTTTGCAAGGGCTTGTACATGATTCTTCCAATAAGGTCCATGTTTGAACCCCCATTGTGGCATTAAGATGAGCCTGGATTCTCAAAGGCTCTGACTGTGAAACAGAAGCCAGGGCAGAGTCTGCCAAGTTGGAAAAACTGGACCACTCTAGCAACAGACTGTTCATGGACCAAGGGTTAACCCAGCTAAATACAGAGAGACCCATCTCCCTAAAGTTAGCTACTTTCAACCTTACTAACTGCTGAACACTAGGCCTACTAAAGCATTACAAGTCACATTGGCAGACAGAACACTTGCACCAATAAATTGTTGTTGATTGTCCTCCATTTTGAAGAGGACCAATGACATCACAGTATGATGTCTTGACTCACCTATGAATTAGATTTAAGTGAGGCAGAGTTGCACAAAGTCATCAGCCTCATTTTCTCTTCCAGAGTCATCTAAGTCCAGTGGCAAGACAAAAATCAGCTGGCTAGTAATGGCCCAGGATGCAGGACATGACCTTGACATCTTTGATGTCTGACCAAGTTCTAAGTGCTCCACAGTTCCTGCTTCAATCACTTTCATTGCCATTGGGACAAATTGTTCCATCAACCCATTCTGCCAGTAAAAGTCTTTACATGTTTGAAGTAGACATTCTCCCTAATTCACTGTCAGTTACTGTGAGGATCACAAAATATGTGCAAGATTGCAAACAGTGATGTCGAGGCACAGGGAAGGGTGAGGCCCAGGAATTAGTTGGATCATATGGAAGTCAGAGCATATTGCACCATCCCTGGTCAGGCAATATTGCATTTCTCAAGACTCTCTTATGTGGGATACCTGAGGTTCTTGACTAGTGTCTCCACATCCTGGGGTCTTCATGCCCTTGTAATTGCACTTCCCCTCTCACAATTTACCTCCCCTCTCACAATTCTGCTCAGCTGGGTTGTATCACGTGTGGTGTGTGGATCTGGGGTAGATAAAAGACCCAAGCCTTGGAGGGAGAGAGAGCCTGCCTTAAAGAACTGGCTGTAAGGCTTCCTGAGTGAGACCTTAATAAACCTTCTTTGCATATACCTTCCAGCCCTGACTTTTCTGTTCTGGAGAAAACATTGACCCCTTCTCCTTTGAGGTAAGTAACTGGCTGCCCCTTCAGGCAGGTTGGATGAACCCTGACAAAGAACCCTGACAAGTTACCTGCAATCTTGTTTAGTCCATCTGCTGACACAGTTTTGCCAGTGTGTGGCTGCTACACATGCTATGGTTTCTTGGAGCTACAGGCGACAGTTGGGTGAAGGTGGTGTAACAACAACCACACTGGCATACCCAGGATGATTGCCAGCACAGGTTCTTTGATCTGCTTTTCTAAAGTGAAGCAACTTTAAAGGGGTCAAAAATCTTACTTTAATTAAACATATCCATAATTCATTTAGTTCAGGGGAAAAGTCAGCACCCTGAACTTCAGAGAAAATACAAACAGAAATTATAAGCAGAAATTACAAGCAGAGAAAATAGCGCAGATTAACAGACATGGATTCTAACCATCTGAGAAATTAGTACAGATTAACAGACAGATTCAACTGTCTGACCACAGCAATACATACATAGTTATCAGAGAGAGAAGCACCAACATCTGGGTTTTCAAAGTTGGGGAAGGGGACTCCCTAATGGCCACCCAGAGATTCATCTGACCAAATCACATGAACGAACATTCTTCCAATGGGTGAGCCCCAAAGTAAAATGCTAACCTCAAAGTATATATAGACTTCTCAGAGTCAGACGGCATCACAACCCTCATGAACCAGTGCCTAAATAGAAATTAGCAAAAGGTATGGGCCTTCCTACAAAATAAGCCTCCCCTAATCAAACTTCCCTTAATGGCCTCCATGTAAGGCCTATTAATGGGTGGGAAGATCTTCAATTCCCATTAACATTACAGGTGGACACCAAAGATGGATGAGCAGTCCTGAAAAGGGCTCAACAACCTATCACACCAGAGGAGCTAATCCTCCCTGAACACCCTATATAGCCTACCAAAAAATTGATGCTCAAACTATTGAGTTATGCTTGTACAAGGGAGGAAAAATATTTGGTTTGTTTAAACTACATTTTATCTAACTGTCCCCCCCTTGCTTCCTGCTGAAGATGTCAAACCCTTCCCTTTACCAAAAGTAGGGGCATTTGTTGGCAAACCCTATGATCCCCTGTTAAACCCTGTTCAGTACTGGATGTCACAGTCTAGGAAGAATATTAATGAGCTAGAGAGTTTCCAGAGGAGGGTAAGCAGGGTGGGGAAGGATTTTGACTATGTGTTATATGAAGATCTGAGAGAACAGTGGAGGCTGTTTAATCTGGAGAAGAGAAGACTTGGGAATGAGAGAAGGGGAAGATAGCTGTCTTCAAGTAGTCTATGAGTTACCATGAGGAAGAGGGATCAGACTAATATTCTACCTGGCCCCAGAAGGCAAAACCGGGAATGATTGTTGAGAGGGGAAAAGAAGCAGATTTAAATTTGATGTAAGAACAATTAATACTGTCTCACAATAGAATGAGATGCCTTGAGAAGTGGTAGGCACTCCTGCCTTGGAGGTTTCTAACCTTGGCTGAATATCAGCTTCTCAGGTATGTTATAGTGGGGATTCCTTTCAATTGGGACCTGGAATGCCACTGAGGCCCTTTCCAATGCTTAAGTGTTATTATTATGCCAGGCATTATTTATGTGGAGGAATATTGATTTTCTTTTGCATTACATTTTATCTAAATGTTCCCATTTGCTTCCTTCCATAGATGTCATTATTTAGCAGCCCCTTCCCTTAGCAAAAGTAAGGCTATTTATTGTCAAATAGAGTCACAAACATTCATTATTAAGGAGAAAGAATGCTTGATTTAGAATCAAATTATCTAGATTTAAATTCCAGCTTTTCAATCACATGGGGGACCTTGGGTGATCAGTCTCTTTGTGTTTCAGTTTCTTCCTCTATAAAATGGGGAGAGAGATGGACACAATGATGCCCAAGATCTTCTTCAGATCTAAATCTATGCAGCAGATGGGTAGTGCAGTGGATAAAACTCCAGTCCTGGAAGTCAAGAAAACCTGAGTTCCAAACCTGTCCTGACACTTGCTAGTTGTGTGATCCTAGGCGATTCATTTAACCTTTGTCTGTCTCATTTTCCTTATCTGTAAATTGGGAAGAATAGTAGCACCTACTTTCCAGGGCTGTTGTGAGAATAAAGGAGATATTAATGGTAAGGCACTTAGCATAGTGTGTGGCACATAGTAAACATAATATAAATGTTAGCCATTGCTTATTACTACTATTACGACCCTTGTCAGCCTCATAGCTCTTTTTATTGGATTCAATGGACAGTTATTAAGCACCTACTATCCACAAAGCTCTGTGCTAGGCTACATAAAAGATAAAGTCTTTGTCCCCAAGCAGCTAACAATTAGTAAGGGAAAAATGATATGTTCACAAATAAGTTAAAATTTGAAAGAAATACAAGGTATAATAAGGTGAGTGCATAGACAACGTGCAAAGATAGTGGCACAAGGTATTTAATGACGGAGGATTACTTCTATTTTGGCATGATCTCAAAACCCTTCACCATTTTGATCACCCTCATATGTTTATCGAATCAATGTTTATTCTTCCTAAATGTGGTACCCCTAATTGGTCACAATATTCCATATGAAGTGAGACCAGAACAGAGCACTGTGAAATTATCTCTTATCAAGTTCTCTATAGTATGTTTCTCAGGGCAGTCCAAGATTGTCTAAGGATTTTTTTTTGGTGTGTTGTTGTCGTTGTTGTTTTGGTTTTTTGGCTGGCATATCATGCTGTTGATATTTATCAAGCTTGCAACCTTATAATGAAATGTATTGATACTATTCAGATAAATTGCTACCTAACCATTTACCCTTGTCTTATTCTTAACAAGAACATTTTTTTTTGTCTTTTAGGAAGGCAGAAGGCAGGGCAATTGGGGTTAAGTGGCTTGCCCAAGGTCACACAACTAGTAAGTATTAAGTGTCTGAAGCTGGATTTGAACTCAGGTCCTCCTGACTCCAGGGCTGATGCTCTATTCACTGCACCACTTAGCTGCCGCAAGATAATTTTTTTTTAATCTAGACATAAAGACTAAGTGAAAGGTCAGTGGAACTCAGATAAATTCAGGGGACAGGGTCCATCTGACTGCCCAACAGCTAGGAGTGGCTGAAGTGGTGGCCCTGCAGCTCTGGCAGCTGAGGAAACTCCAGCAATTTGGGACAGAGCTTTTCCCTCTAAAAGCAGAGTTCTACTGAACCTAAAAGTCAAGTAGTTAGCTGGCAACATGAGTAGGCAAAGGAAGCAAAGCAAACCCAGCAATGCAACTTTAGATTCCTTTTTGGGGGACAAAAAGGATCAAAGCACGGAACGGGTGGAAGACAACACAGTCAGAACTCCCACACCAAAAGCTTCCAAGAAAAATGTAGACTGGTTACAAGCCATAGGGCAGCTTAAGAAGGATGTTGAAAACCAAATAAGAGAAGTGGAGGAAAAACTGGGAAGAAAAATGAGAATGATGCAAGAAAATCATGAAAAGAGAGTCAACAAGCTGACTAAAGAAAATAACACCTTAAAAAATAGATTAACTCAAATGGCAAAAGAAGCCCAAAAAGCCAATGAGGAGAAGAATGCCCTAAAAAGTCTACTTTGCTAGGTGGAAAAAGAATCTCAAAAGCTTTCTCAAGAGAATAATTCCTTCAGAATTGGAGTGGAGCAAATGGAAGCAAATGACTTTTTGAGAAATCAAGATACTATTGAACAGATCCAAGAAAATGAGAAAATAGAAGGCAATGTGAAATATCTCCTTGAAAAAAACACTAACTTGGAAAATAGATCCAGAAGAGACTATTTAAAATTATTGGACTCCCTGAAAGCCATGATCAAAAAAAGAACCTAGAAAGCATCCTTCAAGAAATTCTCAAGGAAAATTGCCCTGATATTTTAGAACCAGAGGGCAAAATAGAACTTGAAAGAATTCACCAATCACCTCTTGAGAAAGATCCCCAAAAGATAACTCCCAGGAATGTTATAGCCAGGTCCCGGAGTTCCCAGATCAAGGAGAAAATATTACAAGCTGCCAGGAAGAAACAATTTGAATACTGTGGAAAAACAATCAGGATAACCCAGGTTCTAGCAGCTTCTACATTATGGAATCAAAGGACCTGGAATATGATATTCCAGAGATCAAGGGAGCTAGGATTAAAACCAAGAATCACCTACCCAGCAAAATTGAGTATAATGTTCCAGGGAAAAATATGGTCATTCAATGAGGTGGAGGACTTCCAAGCACTCTTGATGAAAAAAGCAGAACTGAATAGAAAATTTGACATGCAAATACAAGAAGCATGAGAAGGTAAACATGGAAAAGAATTCATAAGGAACTTATCAAAGTTGAACTATTGACATGCCAACATGGAAAAATGATAAT
>CM053581.1:204990248-205037523 GCA_028627135.1 Pseudochirops cupreus | reverse complement strand
TGGGTAGGTGATTCTTGGTTTTAATCCTAGCTCCTTTGACCTCCAGAATATCATATTTCCGAGCCCTGTGATCCCTTAATGTAGAAGCTGCTGGGTCTTGTGTTATCCTGATTGTGTTTCCACAATACTCAAATTGTTTCTTTCTGACTTCTTGCAGTATTTTCTCCTTGGGAAACTCTGGAATTTGGCTATGATATTCCTAAGAGTTTCCTTTTGGGAATCTTTTTCAAGAGGCAATTGGTGAATTCTTTCAATTTCTTTTTTGCCCCCTGGTTCTATAATATCAGGGCAATTTTGCTTGATAATTTCTTGAAAGATGGTTTCTAGGCTCTTTTTTTTATTGTGGCTTTCAGGTAGTCCAACAATATTTAAATGATCTCTCCTGGATCTATTTTCCAGGTCAGTGGTTTTTCCAGTGAGATATTTCACATTGCCTTCTATTCTTTCATTTGCTTGGATCTGTTTAATAGTATCTTGATTTCTCAAAAAGTCATTAGCTTCCATTTGCTCCAATCTAATTTTGAAGGAATTATTCTCTTCAGAAAGCTTTTGAGATTCTATTTCCATCTGGCAAATTTGGCTTTTTAAGTCATTCTTTTCTTCATTGGCTGTTTGTGCCTCTTTTGCCATTTGAGTTAGTCTATTTCTTAAGGTGTTATTTTCTTCAGTCAGGCTGTTGACTCACTTTTCTTGATTTTCTTGCGTCATTTTCATTTCTCTTCCCAATTTTTCCTCCAATTCTCTTACTTGGTTTTCAAAATCCTTCTGGAGCTCCTCCATGGACTGTAATCAATTTATATTTTTCTTGGGAGCTTTTGATGCAGGAGTTCTGACTTTGTTTTCTTCCTTCTGTTCCATGCTTTGATCCCTTTTGTCCCCAAAAAAGAAATCTATGGTAGGATTGTGTTTCTTCTGCTTATTCATGTTGCCAGTTAATTGCTTGACTTTTGAACTCTTCCATGGTAGAACTCTGCTTTCAGAATGGAGAGAGCTTTGTCCCAAATCACTGGGGTTTTTGCAGCTGCTGGAGGAATTAGGAGGGTGCCCTCCCTGCAGCTCCCCGGGCTCTGGCACCTGGACACATACCCCAGGACCTCCACCCAGATCAAAGCAGGTTAAAACAACAGCAATTACCCTCTGAATGGTTGCTTGGTCCCCCTACAATCTGCAGGCCAGGAACTTCTGAGACAGACACATGGTACAGCCACCATGCCTTTGCTCCTTCTTCCCCAGGGGCCAGGGGCCAGACCATACTTTTCTTTCCACCCCATTCCAACAGAGTTCCACACTGACCTCTTACTTTGTCCTGGCATTTATGGGTTGAGAAGTCTGGAGACCACCACGGTTGCTGGTGCTTCACTCTCTTGGAGTATGCTCTGGCCTCTGCTGGTCAGGGCTGCCTTGGGGCCAAAATCACAGGCTCATGCAGGGTTGGGCTCAGCTCCCAGCGCAGTGTGAAAGCCCCTTCCTGCCTGCCTGCTTGGCTGCCTTCAGTGGGAGATTTGTTTCTCTCTGTCACTTTGTGGGTTCTGTAGCTCTAAAATTTGTTTAGAGTCATTTTTACATGTATTGGTGTAAGGAGAAGGTGTAAGCCAGAGCTGTAGGGAAGTCCTGTTTCAACTTTGCCGTCTTGGCTCCGCCCCCTACTATATTTTTCTTGAGATTTTTTTTTTTAGTATATGTTTTCTTTCACAAAATGACTAATATGGAAATATGTTTTTCATGACAAAATATGTATGACCTATATTGAATTGCTTGCCCTCTCAATGAGGGGTGAGGGGAAGGAGGGAGGAAGAGGAAGAATGGGGAAAATTGTCTCACTTAAAAGAAGCATGGAGGAGGAAATGAGAGAGGGCAGTAAATGCTTGAATCTCACTCTCATTGGACTTGGTTCAAAGAGAGAATAACTTACACACTCAGATGAGTATAGAAATTTATTTTAATATTGAATATTGATGCAAAAACTTTAAATAAAATACTAGAAAGGAGATTATAGCAATATATCACAAAAGTCATGCACTATAACCAGGTGAAATTTATACCAGGAATGCAGATATGGTTTATTAGGAAAACTAACAGCATGATTGATCCTATCAATGACAAAAAATTTTTTTAAATCATGTGATTATCTCAATAGATGATTTTGACAAAATATAATACTCATACATATTAAAAAAACTAGAAAGCATAGGAATAAATGGAGTTATCTCTAAAATTATAAGTAGTATCTATCTAAAAGCATCAGCTAGAATTATCTGTAATAGGCATAAGCTAGTATCCTTGGCAATAATATCAGGGGTGGAGTAAGATGTCCATTATCACCACTTTTATTCAATATTGTACTAGAAAGGCTAACTTTAGCATTTAGCTAAAGTTTATTAAGCAATAAGAGAAGAAAAGAAATTGAAAGAATTAGGAATTGGGGTGGCTAGGTGGCTCAATGAATAGAGCAACAGCCCTGGAGTCAGGAGGACCTGAGTTCAAATCTGACTTCAGACACTTAACACTTACTAGCCATGTGACATTGGGCAAGTCACTTGACCCCAGTTTCCCTACCTTCCATCTCCTAAAAGCAAAAAGGAAGGAAGGAAGGAAGGAAGGAAGGAAGGAAGGAAGGAAGGAAGGAAGGAAGGAAGAAAAAAGGAAGGAAGGAAGGAAAGAAGGAAGGAAGGAAGAATTAGAACTGGCAATGAGGAAACAAAATGATCCCTCTTTGCAGACACCATGATTATATATTTAGAGAAAACTAGAGAATCAACTAAAAAAGTAATTAAAACAATTAGTAACTTTGACAAAGTTCCAGAATATCAAATAAATCATTAGCATTGCTATACATTACCAACAAAGTCCAACAGGACTAGAAAAAAATAAAAATTTCATTTAAAATTAACTGCAGATGATACAAAATTCTTGGGAGTCTACCTGCTGAGACAGACCTAGGAATTATATGAACACAATTACAAAACACTTTTCTTTTTTGGGGGGGGCAGTGTATAATTGTGTTGTTTTTTATTGTGTTTTCAATAGAGAATACATCATCTGTTTGCAAAATAACTCTTGAAAAATACAAGGAATGGGGCGGCTGGGGACGCAGTGAATAGAGCACCAGCCCTGGAGTCAGGAGGACCTGAGTTCAAGACTGGCCTCAGACACTTAATACTTACTAGCTGTGTCACCTTGGGCAAGTCACTTAACCCCAACTGCCCTGCCTATCCCTCCTCCAAAAAGCAAAAAAAAACAAAAACAAAAAAGAAACAAGAAAAATACAAGGAGTCCTATAAGTACTACAGTGCTATAAGTACTAAAAATGCAAGGAGTACTATAAAACAAAGAAAACTTCAGTCATGAGACATTATATACATCATGTGGAAGCAACAATCTGATCTCCACATTATGAAAACTAGAGTTAAGAAGTCACTATACAGAAAAATTCCAAATTTCCTGCTTGGAAAAACTCAGGTGCAAGTACATGAAACGTTTAATAAACTGAATTTTCTTTTCCCCAATGTGTAAACAAAATGACAAGAGTAAATTTGTGCCTGGCAATTTCAATCTAAACTCCATAGCTACACAAAATACACAGACATCTTGTACACTTCAACTGTTAGTATAATCATCTTTTTGTAGGCAGTAGAAAGGGAGGACAAAGTGACTGCACAGGGCAGAAGATAAGGGAAATAGAAATATTGTATACTAGACATCTTAAAGAAATGTTGAAAAGAAGGCATCAATTACTGCATAACCTAAGGGGAAAAAGAAATTATACTCTAACTTTACAAAATTAATTAGAAGGATAGTGGAAGAGTATAAGTAACTGCAGTTTAACATGAAAAAATGCACATGTAATAAGATGGAGTACAATTGGAGGATTCATCAGAAAATATGGGAAAGTTTTTTTGTTCGTTTTGCTTTTTAGTGCTTTCTAGAAATGACTTTTTAAAGTATGCTTCTTTTTCTGCCTAAAATTGACTGACAAGTTTTGGTGAGCCATCTAAAAATTAAAATTAGGTTTTTAATTCTTGGAGAAAGTAGCTTTGTCTTTCTGTTCATGACTTAAAATTTTTTCCTTGGCTACAGCAGGGAATCTATTGAGTATTCATGTAAAATTTTTTATGTTAGTGATCAAATGGCCATGCTGAGAGATGTTCTGCTTTACAGATACCGCTTAGTCACCCAAGAGTCTGAAGTATATAAGACCAAAATTTGTTGGTTTGTGTCATGTGGCCACAGGGTGCTTGTTTCACATCATGGATTAAGTAAATATTTCTGTTAATTTTTAATGAAATTATTCTCATTGTGTGCATACATACTGAAAAAAGGAACAAAAGCTGTTTTCAAAGAGAAAAGATTGAAGGCAAGGGAAAAGAATGGAGCTTTGTTAGCTCAAAGGAAAAAATATTTGCTTGTTTAATCACTGATTTGTGTGCACTATAAAACTTTATAAGTAAAACCAATACACTACTTGTTAATTATGTCCCATTCCAAACCAACTATTGCACAATAATTCTTTTAATTTTTCACATACCTCAAGATTTAACATTTCATTTTCAATGGTGATGGCTATTTCAATGGGACTGAACTAGATGTACTCTTACCATTTGTCTCAAGTACAATAGTATAACCATTGTACAATGTTATTCAATTCATATAATAATGATGAAGAAACTTCAAGAAAAAATAGAAATGCATCAAGTTCAACATCTAAAATTCGTTCTGCTTTCTTATAAAAAATACATAAAAGCATATAATTAACATAAGGAATTCTTTTGCTAGTTACAAAACACTTTTCAGACAAATAAAGACAGATCTAAACAATTGGAGAAATATTAATTGCTTATGGTGGGCCAAGCCAACATAATAAATATGACAATTGTACTAAATTAATTTACTTAGTGCCATACAAAAAAATATACAGCTAGAAAAAGTAATAACAAAATTCATCTGGAGGAACAAAAGATCAAGAATATAAAGAGAATTGAAAAATGTGAAAGACGGTGGCTTAGCAATTATTGTTGTTTAGTTATTTTTTTCAGTCATCCAACTCTTCATGACCCCACTTGGAGTTTTCTTGGCAAAGATACTAGAGTGGTTTGCCATTTCCTTCTCCAGCTCATTTTACAGGTGAGGAAACTGAGCCAAACAGGGTTAAGTGACTTGCTCAGGGTCACACATTTAGTCTGAGGCTGTATTTTAACTCAGGAAAATGAGTCTTCCAGACTCCAGACCTGGTATTCTATCACCGTCCCACCTTGTTGCCTACTTAGCTGGCTTAGCAGTATCAGATCTCAAACGGCATTAAAAAGTGGTAAGTATGAAAACAATCTGGTACTGGCTAAGAAATATAGTGATGGATCAGTGGAATAGATTAGGTACACAACATACCCTAATAAATAAACATAGTAATCTAGTGTTTGATAAACATAAAGATACAAGTGTTTTGGACAAAAACTCCCTTTGTTTAACAAAAATCACTGAGAAAAGTGAAAAGTAGTTTGGAAGAAACTAGGCATAGACCAACATCTCTGTATACCAAGATAAGGTCAAAGTGGATACATGACTTAGACATACGTAGGGTGATAACATAAGCAAACTAGGAGAGCATGGAAAATTTTACCTGTCAGGTCTGTGGAAGAGTTTATAACCAAACAAGATAAAGAGGATCACGGGAATTAAGATGGATAATTTTTACTACATTTAATTTAAAAGATTTTACACAAACAAAATTAATGCAGTCAAGATTAAAAGGAAAGCAGGAAACTGGGGGAAAATTTTATAAGCAGTTTCTCCAATAAAAGTTTAATTTCCCAAATATGTAGACAACTGAGTCAAATTTATAAGAATGTGAGTCATTCTCCAATTGATAAATGGTCAAAAGATATAAACAGGCAATTTTTAGGAGAAATCAAAACTTTCTATAGTCATGTAAGAATGCTCTAAATGACTACTGATTAGAAAAATGCAGATTAAAATAATTGGGGTACCACTTCATATCTATCAGATTGATTATTATGAGAGAAAAGGAAAATGACAAATGTTGGAGGGGATGGAGAAAAATTAGGCCAATGCACAGTTGGTTAAGTTGCAAACTGACCTAATCATTCTGGAGAGTGATTTGGAGGTATGCCCAAAGAGCTGTAAGATCATGCATTCATATACTTTGATAAAGCAATATCACTACTAGATCTGTATCCCAATGAGATCAAAGAAAAAGGAAAAGGGGCTGTGTGTACAAAAATATTTATAGCAGCTGTTTTTGTGATGACAAAGAAAAATTGAGGGAATGTCCATCAGTTGTGGAATGACTATAATGAAATATTGAGCAGGATAGTTTCAGAAAAACCTGGGAAAACTTAAATGACCTGACACAAAGTGAAATTAGCAAAATGAGGAAAACATTGTACTTGGTCAATTGTAAATGACTTAGCTATTCTTATCAATGCAATGATCCAGGACAATTCCAAAGGACCTATGATGAGCAATGATGTCCACCTTCAGAGAGGGAACTGACGGAGACTGAGTACAGACAGAGGCACAATTTCTTCTCTTTCTTTATTTTTCTTCCCTTTTTTTGCAACATGGTGTAAAGTCAAGCACAAGCAGCTTTCCAGAGGACTGCTGCTGTGAACAGCTTTAAGGTTCTGATCACATAGCATAGTGAACTCTATTTATTCAGCAGTAAACTAAAGCAAAACATTCACAGAAACCAATGTACAGCATTCACAATGTTATAACATAATAACTTATCACTAAAGTGGCCCAGTTTTCACCAAAGTAGCCACATAGTTTTCACCAAAGTGGCCATAGTTTTAAATAAAAGATATAATTCAGTAAACCCTTAACTCAATCATCCTTAAGGAGCAAGCCTCCTTAAGGCACACAAAGTACAAAGGTCAATGTTCTCCACCCCTAGGTCACATTGTCTTAATCTCTCAGTCAAAAAGTCTTCTTTCTTCTTGACTGGAAATTAGTTTCCAATCATCTTTAACTCTATCATCCTTAAGAAGTACAAGGTATAGAGAACAAAGTTCTCCCACCCTTAGGCTACAGTAAATCATGATCTTCTGAGTCAGCATTAAGTACTCAAGGAGAAGTCTTTTTATCTTGACTCAAGGCTGGCTCCCAGATCCCATGGTTTTTCTTCCATGGTCCCAGATTTTGTATGAATTTACCCAACTGTCACCTGGATTAAAAAAAAAAGTAGGCAGCTCTCAGCTCTTTGTCCAGTTCCTCGTCCAGCTCCTCATCCAGTTCTCATTCCATATTGAAGCTCACAGTGTCCAGTCCACCTCAAGTCTTTCATGGTTTCTTTTTCTTAACAGAGCCAAAACAACATTCATCCACATTGCCGGCACCATCATCAATTCACTTTCTTCCTGTGAAACCCCTACAGACCCACAAACAAGGTCTGAGAACTCAACACAAAGTCTCAGTATAGTCCCAGGGCCTCTGAAATTCTCCTCCAGGATTTCTGTAAACAGACAGCAAGAAAATCCTTTTTTAGGGCTTCCAGTAAGGTCCTAGGGGTTCTGTACAAAGTATCACAAACAAAAATCAACACAGACAGAACAGAAAAACAGAATGCCTTGCCACCACAAAGTTCTCCTTCTCAATTCTGCCCTTTCCCAGCTTGGGTCATTAGCTGCTCCATGTTCTGTGCCTTCCTGTTGCATCATTAAGTTCCTCCCACTGTGGGTTTCACAAGTCCTGTTTCTTAACAAAGACTTGATATACTCATGGGCTAGGCTCAAAAGAGACTTAAACTGAAACAAGATGCTAAATAATTAACTAACTGAAACAAGGTGCTAAGTACTTCTTTGCCTGCCATTACACATGGTTCATACATTTCTTGCCTTCTCAATGGATAAGAGAGGGGTGGAGAGAATTTGGAACTTGAAAATTTTTTAAATGGAAATAAAAAATAAATAAATGACAATTTTAAAAAGAATACAAAAAAAGTTAGGTAGTGAAGAGGAGAGAGCCAGGCTAACTAGAGGAGATAGTGTGTCAGTAAAAGGTATTTTTTGGTTTGGGGATGTATGAACATGTTTACAGACAGAGAAGAAAGAACCAATTGAGAGGGAAAATATTTTTTAAAAGAAATGGTGGAGTGATGATAAAGGAAGGTCACAGAGAGGACAGGGAAGGTAGGATGGGGCTATGAAGGAGAAATTAACCTTGTCAAAGAGTAGGGTCATGTCATCCTCTGGGACTAGAGAGGAAGAAGAAGAGATGAGTAAAGATAGAGAGAGGTTTTAAAGTATAGATGAAGTTCTACACTTAAAGCAAAGGAGCTCAAGTCAATGGCCTCGATCATCTCGATAAAATATGAGGACTGTGATAGAGTTGGAAGTGCAAGGAGAGATAGTTCAGAATACTGGAGAACACTTCAAAGGGCCAACAACAGAAGAATAAAAGAAACATTAAGCAACATCAAGAATCTAGTGGGAATGAAATGGCATAATTTTATAATGGCCCCAGGCAGTATGATTTCTTCAGCAGGACTCCTTTGTTTGGGAGAAGGAATGGAGAGGTCCAGCAATGCAGTTGCCATGGGAACTTAATAAGATAGGTTCAGTAGAAGGACAAGGCACTATGGAATTTAAAAATGGGGAAGGGATCATCACTGAAATGGTCAAGATTGGAAAGTGAGGGGAAGTAAGTCTAGAACATGGGTGAAGGACTGAGAAAAAAAGGGGGAAACTAAGGGACTATATGGTGGCACTATATTGTAGTGTAGAAAGTTCAGAAAAAGTGAGGGAATGAATAGAAGTGGTGAAAGAACTAGACATGGTGACTGAAAAGGAGACTTTCAGATGCATATTAATAGTCTTTCAGAATTTTTTCAGTAAAATTCTGTCTTCATATTTGAAATGAAAAAGTAACATAGGCCCTGTCTACCTATTGCTAAAAGGATTAAATGAGATGAAGTGAGTGAAAGCTACTTCTAAATTAATGTTGGAGTGGAGCAAGTACTGGATTTTAATTCAGAGAATATGAGTTCAAATCCTGGTTATATCATCTATCAGCAATGTTATCTCAGAAAAGTCATTTAACCTCTCTGAGTCTTAGTTTTCTCATCTGTAAAATGAAGATGATAAATGATTGCAAAACCTGCTTTGGATTAACCATGTATCAAGATCAAGAGATGGACAACCAAGTTCTACACTGCTACCGTGCCATTGGGCTCCCAGCCCATTGGATGGATGCCTATGGAAGCTTGGGGGGGACTTGAAAAAGAGTTGAATTTGGAAGAGAACCCATGGGTGGAGTATGATCTGTACCGTTGGAAGATTACTCATATGGAAGAAATTACAGAACTATTGAAGTACTGAATAATACCTCCCCCCCTCATAGCTGTCAGGCAATGTTTAGTAAACAATGGTTTATTATACAGATGTGAGTTTTTATTACTAGTAGTATTTTGCTAAGAAGCCAAGGTTGAGGGTAACCAACAGGCCTCAGACCCATTGGTGAGTTAGGGGGATGTCCACCCCAAGCATATGAAGACTTCCCCCAGTGGAATGGGCAGAGGATTTGTTCCAATTGTCATGCAGGTGAGTGAAACAGATGTTGCTGAGTGCTGAGAGCTTGATCAGATATCAAATACACCAAGAGCATCCACTACATCCTGAGCCACGTCATTCAATTTGACTTTTGTATTGCCATTGGACTTTGATGACTCTGGACGAGAGAGCAAGGCTGACAACTTTGTGCAACTTTGTCTCACTTAAATTGAATTCACAGATGAGTCAAGACATCGTACTGTGATGTCATTGGTCATTTTCAAAAATGAAGAACAAACAATAACTAATTAACTTTACCCAGGCATTTGTGTAGTTCATAAAATCCACTGGGTAATTAATAATGTGGGACATTGGATTCCCTATATTTGTTTTATATTTAACTTTTCATTATTTATCTTTTTGTTTGTGTATTATGTCTCTGGGATCAGTGACCATGTCTTATACTTCTTTGTATGTCTTATAGTACTCTCATAGTACCTAGCACAGAGCCTGAAACAAAGTAAACACTTGATAGAAGTTTATTGATTTATCAGGTGTGGGAATTTACTTCATTTATCATAGGGCCATGATTTTCTCCCATTGAATCTCATTCTCTCTAATCCCCTTCTATTTTTCACTATTTTCTTACTCTTCAGAGGGGAAAAAAATATAGTTCAAATTGTTCACTTTGCATTATGCAATTTGTATCATGATGTAAATTCTAACAGATGAATAACTGTTAAGTCAATCATGAATTTTGATCATTTGTGTGATGTAACTGCAAGAGACATTTTCCAGTATTGGGGAATCTCAAATAAAAACAGAAATAGCTATATAAAATATATGGGTGAGCATGTATTTCCTTATATATACATGCTGATTATATTTCTGAATTTTGTAAGGAACCTCTCTGTAAAAGGTCCTCACTCAATAGTTATGTATAAAAGATAACAGACAAATATAAGATCAGATAAGTGGATGTGTATTTCATATGATAACCTGCAAGACTAACCATGAAACCTAATAGATTTCCTTTTTACCTCTTTGATCAAGGAGGATGCCCAAAAGCCCAAAAGCCTTGAAGATAATCCTTTAGAAGCAGGTGAGGGGAATAGTGAGGCAAATGTATAAAACCATAGGAACTAAATCAGTCTCTGTGCTTCTTTTTCTACTGGCACCTCACACTCTGAATCAGCATTGACTGACATTGGTCTAGTAGATAAGCATCTTATAGAACTGTATAAATGGTGACCAGAAGAAACTACATCTCATCCTAGACTGGAGAAGGCAACTGTGGTTGTAGAAAGACATATCCACTGTGTGTGTGCTTTGCTTTTATTTCCATCCTAAAAAAGAGCATAGCATCTGCCCTCCAGAAAGCCAAGCTTGGTGCTTGCTCTCTAAAATGCAATAGCTTTGTCCCAGCTTCAAATACTACTTTCCTTTCCCCAGTCTCTAGTTATTAAATATGAAAGATAATGAAAAAGTAGAGAATGAAAAGGGAAGTAGAAATTACCTAGTAAAAGGTTTATTGCAGCAAGTAGAAATGAAGAGGTAGACAATCCCTATCATCTCCAAATCACCTTCTTTAAATATCTCCTTTGGTTCTTAAAGAAGAATTGATGGGAATTTACAAGATTTATTTTTCTAACAACAACAAATCCTTGAGGGCAGTTGAATTTTTGTGGTGGTGGCAGTTATCATGTGGCAGAGGACATTGGTGAACAGAAGATTGTGCAAGCATCCTGAAACATCACCATTTGGGAATGTAGAAATGTTTTCATCATCCAGCATCTTTCTGCTTATTCTCTTTAAAAAGGGATCCTGGACATGCTGGTTATTTTTTTTTCTCCTATCCCTTCACACTAACAATACCCTCACAATTATAGGGATATATAAAGCAAGACAAAAGAAGACTGGACAAGGAGAGAGAAGGGGAGTCTCTGTTGAGAACATCTTATAATTGAATCTATCTAGTAATAGGTTCTATGTTTGTAGAATTAAACATACACATACACACACACACTTTAAGAACTTTAAGAATGTTATTTCGGGGGCATTCTGGGAAGATGCTGAGTAGGTTAGAAATTTCTGGGCTATACAGATTTCCTCCAGAAAGAGACAGAAAATTGCCACAAAATGAACATAGAATAGCAAAAGTAAAGGGGTAAAGCAGTTGTCCTCCTAAGACAACTTGAGAGGACCTCTGAAAAAACAGGACCCAAAGGGCCTGATGTTTGGCCTGAGAAAAGTGTAGACACCTCCAGGCTGACTCCACTGAATTAAATAGTAGGCTAGACCTCAAGAAATTTCACCTCACTCAACGCCTGAGGAACGGCTTTAGGAGGTTGTTGTTGTTCAGTCATTGAGTGGTATCTGACTCTTCATAGGCCATGGCATGCTAATACTGTCCATGAGGTTTTCTTGGCAAAGATACTGGAGTGGTAACCATCTCCTCCAGTGGATTAAGGTAATCAGAGGTTAAATGACTGGCCCATGGTCACACAGCTAGTAAGTGTCTGGGATCAGATTTGAACTCAGGTCTTCCAGATGGCAGGCCTAACACTCTATGCACTGAGCCATGTAGCTACCCCACTTGGTCCAAGGAGAATAGAGTTTAGATCAGAGACGGCCAACCTGTGGTCCTTGGGATTTTGTAAGACTCTTTCAAACTTCATGAACAGTAAAGCAAACACAAAGGAGAGATGGGAGGAAATGCTATTGTTATCAAACCCATTTTACAGATGAGGAAACTGAGGCACATAGCATTTAAGTGACTGGCTTAGCATCACACAGCCAGTAAGTGTGTGAGGCAGGTTTTGAGCTCAGATCTTATGAACTCCAGGACTAGCAACATGAAGCTGCCTCCAGTTTTGAGGAAAATATATCTTCATCATTTGTCAGTGACACAGCTTCTGGCTCCTCTTTTTCATTCAGGCTGGCTATCTTGGTTTTAGGGACAAGTAGGAGAGATTAATTAGAATGAACTTTGGTAAGCTTTCCTAAACTCCCCAGGATGACAAAAGCCAGGAAGCACTTAACCATGAGAGCTTTATACCTGAAATTCAGAATGCCTTAAGCTGCCTCAAAAGAATCTATGTATTGATAACAGTGACAAAATGGATAATAGCTGAAATTTTGGTAGCCCTTTAAGGTTTGCTAAGCTCTTTACATACATTATGTCATTTAATCCTCACAGCAATACTGTGAAATAGATGAGATTATTATCCCCATTTTGTAGATGAAGAAACAGATTCAAGAGTTTAAGTAACTTGCTCAGGGTCCTACAGCCAGGAGAGAATTCAAAAAATAACAGTGAGGAGGACCTGAGGCCTAGGCAACATTATTCACAACTCAGGATTAAAACCTGATCATAATAAGCTGCTAAAATAAAATAAAACAAAATTTTAAAATGATAGTTACTTTGGTTAAAAAGAAAAAGAGCTGAGTTCATTCATATTCACAGGAAGACAGGTCAAAAAAAAAGTCACTCCTATCCTAAAGAGTAACATCAAATGGTCACAAGCCCAAAAAGAGTTCTTGGAAGAACTTAAAAAGGAGTTAAAAAATCAAATAAGAGAGAATGAGAAAAGATTAGAAAAATAAAAACAAAAACAATAAAACATATGAAAAAATTAACCAATTAGAAAAAGAGATACAAAAACTTAAGCAAGAAAATAACTCCTTGAAAACTAGAATCAGGCAAAAGGAATTGAATAACATTATGGGACACCAAGAAATAATAAAAATAGAAAAAATAGAAGAGAAATTAAAACATCTCATTAGAAAAAAAACAACTAATCTGGAGAACAGATCCAGGAAAGGCAATGTAAGAATTGTCGGACTATTTGAAAGTTATGATTAAAAAAAGAATCTGGATACAATATTATAAGATGTTATTAAGGAAAATTGCCCTGAAATTCTAGAACAAGAGGGTAAAGTAGAAATAGAAAAAAATCTACCATTCACCACCTGAAAGATATCCCAGGAGGAAAACTTATAGGAATGTCATAACCAAGTTTCAGAGCTCCAAAATTAAGGAGAAAACATCACAAGCAATAACCAAAAAACAATTTAAATACTGTGAAAATATAGTCAGTATTTCACAAGACTTAGCAGCTTCTACTCTAAAAGACCATAGGTTTTAGAACAGTGTATTTCTAAGAATAAAAGAGCTAGGGCTGTGTCCAAGAATAACTTACCTAGCAAAGCTGAGTCTAATTCTGAATGGGGAAAGAAGACACTTGACGAACTGAAAGACTTTCAGGTATTTGTAATAAAAAGAACAGAACTTCAAGAAAAATTCTATAAAAATCCAGAAGAAATATAAATGAAACATTAAAGACTAATTATATGACACTCATTAATGTCAAACTGTTTGTATATCATATACATGAAAATGTTATCATTATTCTTAAAATTGTTGGGGCTAAGTTGTGTATGATGAGGTGATGCTAAAACACAAAACTAGGTTGGAAAAGGTAAAACAGAGCAATTATATTATAAAATAGAGTGTAAAAGGAAGAATTAATACAGAGGAAGTCAGGGGTGGGGGAATGATGGTAATGTTGGAGCCTTACTCTTATCTGGGGTAAAGAGGAAACAACATCTGGAAGGGTGTAGAAGTCTTCTGAACATGCGGAAAGGTCCTGGGGGACAGGAGGAGGGAAGGGCTTTTAAAGGGGTCTGTAGTTTGGGATTTAGGAGGGTGAGAGAGAAAGTGAGACGACTCTTGGAGGGCTGGGTGCGATGGAAGTGGGAAGGTGAGGGAAAAAGATAAGGTAACAGAAATGGGGTAAAAAAGAGAGACTGAGAAAGAAAATAGTGAATAAAAATAAGATAGAAGAAAATTCACAAATAGTAATTATAACTTTGAATATGAATAGGATGTTTATAGCAGTTTTTGCAGTGGCAAAGAACTGGAAGTTGCAGGAATCCCCATCAATTGGGGAATGACTGAACAAGTTGTGGCATATGGAATATTACTGTGTTGTAAGAAATGATGAACTCAATGATCATGGAAAGGCATGGAAAGACTTGCTTGAAATGGTAAAGGGTGAAGTGAATAGAACCAAGAACCAAGAACCAAGAGAACATTGTATACAGTAACAGTAATATTGTTTTAAGAATGATTTGAGTGACTAAGTCATTTTAACTATTATAAATACACAAATTAAAAATAAAGGACACATGAAGAAAGATGCTATCTGTATTCAGAGAAAGAACTGATGAATAGAAGTATGTATAGAATAATTTTACCTGCATGTATAACATATAGGTATATACGCGAGTATACATAATGTATATAACACATGCCCATATGTATAGACATGTCTATAAATATATATACATGTGTGCATACATATAATGTGTTTATATGTATATACAAACATATACATACTTGTGTCTAATGATAGCCATCTCTAGGGCAGAGCTGGAAGGGAAAGAAAGAAAAAAGGAATTTACATGACAACTTTATTATATATTTAAAAGGATAGCAAGTTGTACATAATAGATCTGTAGTTCCATGTGCAATTATTTTTTATTATACTGTGTTACAGAAACACTTGTCCATAAATTAAAAATAAAATAATTTCTTTAATGTTATTTCATTACTGTCTGCTCTCCCTCCCCCAATCTTAATCCCTGCAAATCTAGGTAAATGGCTTTTATGAATTTCTGAGTCATCATAAAAAAATCATCTGATGGCCATCACCTGCTAATGAACCTCTCTGCGCTTAGTTGACCATTTGCCTTGGTGATAGATAGAGTCACTTATCTGCTTCAAACTAGAGACTTCTTCTCCACCTTGGCAGTTTTCACTAGGACTAAGGTGTGCTGCCATAGCCCCAGGTGCTAGTGTTATTACCCCTAAAGCTATTTTCTATCTCTTCTGTATTTGTCTATTTTTTGACCTGTATATACAGTCTCCTCCATTAGAATGTAAGTTATTTGAGGGCAGGAATGCTCTTTGTTTTTTCTTTGCATCCCTAGAATTTAGGACCCTGCTTGACATTTACCAATCAACAAGCCTTTATTTAAGTATACACTATGCACTGGGCACTGTGCTAGGTATTGAGAATGCAAGGAAAGGCAAAAACACAGGCTCTGCCTTCAAGGAGCTCACATTCTAATAGAGAAGACAATATGCGTACAGGGTGTACATACAAGAGTTAAACAGTGTAAGTAGCAAGTGATGTCAGAGGGAAAGAATATCAGGGAGCGGCATGAGAAAAAACTTCATATAAAATGTGGGAATCTTGAAGGAAGCCATGGAAATGAAGAGGTCAAAGTGAGGAGAGAGAGCATTCCAGACATGGGAACAGGAAATGAAAAGGGATTTGGTTAGGAGATGTAGCACAGTGTGCAAGGAACAGCAAAAAAAAAAAGTCAATGCCACAAAGAGGTATTTTACAGTAATGGGTTTTGAGTGAAATTTCCCCATGGGGAGAGATTTTTAATAGGTGGGGAAAATGAAAAGGGAACCTGGCTAGATTAAAAAGAGGAAAGAAAGAATATTGTAAAAATGAAATGCTAATGGTAATAAAGAAAATAGTCAGGAAAATAGTAGTATCACCCTTATAATTTGCCTCATCTAATTCCCTCAAGAAAATTTGCATCAGATATGCAGGCACACAAACATAACATGCAAAATTCAAGGACTTACGGTTATATCATGTGAAGTACTAGAGAATAAAAGATGTCCATTGAATTAACTGGGCAGTTCACGCTTTAATTTTACCAAATGTTTTCTATACTTCAAAAATACTAGTTCTGACTGCTTCCACATTTTTGTGGGCACTTTGATGAATTGTCGTGGTCAAAACAAATTTATCATCATTTGCCTACAATGCAGTGTTACCTTCCCCATCCTTAGCCAGGCTGGTCTCGTGATGGCAGATAACAATGTGTCACCATGCTCATACTCAAAGGTTCTCTAAACTGCAGAATTTATAATAGCTTGGGATTCACTAGTACAACCATTAAGAATGCAGTCCTTTCTATATCATGAGATTTTGACAGAGGATGAACATTTGGACATAGGATCCTCAAGCTAAATGAGTTGGGGGGGGGGGGTGGAGGGGTGGTGGAGAACCTGAAGCCTCGAGGCCACTTATGGCCCTCTGGGTCTTCAGGTGCAGCCCTTTGACTGAATCCAAACTTCACGGAACAAATTCACTTAACAAAAGGATTTGTTTTGTAAAACTTGGACTCAGTTAAAAGGCTGCTCCTAAAGACCTAGAAGGTCACATGTTGCCTTGAGGTTACAGGTTCCCCATCCCTGGGTTGGGCCAACATCACAGAGGGAACCTATCCTTTGGTTCCTTTACCACCTAAGATTAAAAGATGCATAAATTTTACAGACAAGGAAACTGAGGCACAGAGATATTAAAAGACTTGTTAAGCTATATAACCCTGGGCAATTATCTTACAGGCAACTAGGTGGTACAATGGATAGTGCAGCACTTGAAGACATCTTCCTGAGTTCAAATCTGACCTCAGACACTTAGCAGCTGTGTAACTCTCAGCAAATCACTTAACCCTATTTGCTTCAGTTTTCTTATCTGTAAAATGAGCTAGAGAAGGAAATGGCAAGTCACTCTAGTGTCTTTGCTAAGAAAACCCCAAATGGGTTCATGAAGATTCTTATATGACTGAACAGCAACAATTATCTTAACCTTTCTGTGCATCAGTTTCCTTATCTGTAAAATGAAAAGGTTATACTCGATAAACTCAAAAGTCCAGTCCAGCTCTAATGCTATGATATTGTCCAGTCTGGATTCTGACCTTCATATTCTTTGGAAGTGTGAGCTTAATTAAATTAAACTTTCAAAGACTTTAAAGAGAAGGAGGGGCAATGAAAAGATAACCAATGCATTGAAATCATTTGCAAAAACTGGGGGAATCCTAGCTGAGTATACATCTGCTTTCTTGTCTTGTGCAGATTTCCTCCACTGGAGTCTCACAGGATTAGTGGCCTGACATTCTGAAAGGGTGTGGGTGGGTGGGAGATTGCCATGAGCTGGTATTTGAAATATTAACTGGAGTCAAGACAACACAGCATGTCTACACGTGCATACCCTATGTGGGTGAGGGTAGTCTGCACCACTAACTTCTCCTCAAGGATGTGTGTACTCCTCAGGACTCAATGTTCTAATTTGTGTTTAGACTTCACACTTCTGAAGTCCCATTCCAAGGAATGAGAGAAATGTCCACATGTCTCTTTGCTTTTAAAAAATAAGAGACGAATCATTTGCAAAAATTGATACAGCCCCCTTTTCACTTACTAACCTCTCTCCTACTAAAATGGTCTTCTTCCAAGTTCAAGACCAAAGAAACCCAAGCCAAGTTCCAACAAGGTTTGAAATTTCATGTGTAGCATTACATGACTTGGTGCCACTCAAGCAAGGGTGGATATTTTGGCAAGGCTACAAACCTCAGCAAGTAAGCAAAATCTTCAAAGAAAACGTGTGTGAGCAAGAATCACCGGAATTGGGAAACCTAAGAAGGACATAGCCCATGGCTGAACAGTTTTGTTGTGTGAAAGGCTAGAGAGCTGCCCAAAATATTTCAGTTTACAGAAATGAACAATAAAATCTTATTAAATTTGCAAATTTCCTTCAGAAAGTGTTCATCAAGTTCCTACTGTTTACAAGTACCTGTTTGCATAGTTTAGGCACCAAGAAGGATGTAAGATAATACAGGGTACCTGACTTCAAGGAGACTGGAGTCCATTTGGAAACATAAAACTCACAAATATGAAAGAATTAGACAGTAATGAATCACCAAATCATATTGTTCTAAGTACAATAAGAATGCAGAAAAAGGAAAAATTGCTATGGACCAGAATAATATGACGGATTCATGGCAAAGAGAGGGCTCAAGCTTGATCTCAAAAGATTTAATCAGGTTGAAGGTAGGAAGAAGGCATTCCAGGTCAGGATTAACAAGATAAGTCAAGGCTGTGTGATAGGGAAAATAAGAGCACTGGCTTGACTAGAGGAAAGTACAGAGGATGTAATTACTTTAAGCCAGTGGTTCTCAACCTTCCTAATACCGCGTCTCTTTAATACCTGTATGTGGGCGTTATCTGCGTGTGGTCGTATCTGCCTGGAGACGATAGAGGAGCGGTGTCTCATCGGAAATATGTTTTCCGATGGTCTCAGGCGACCCCCGTGACCCCTGTGAAAGGGTCGTTCGACATACCCCCCCCAAGGGGTTGCGACCCACAGGTTGAGAGCCTCTGCAAGCCTTGGAAAACAAATCCATTTATAAATATCAGACCATCTAAGGTCTTACTTAATAAACCAACTTGTAGCCACAGATTTGTGCTATATATTTAGATGGATCACAATGACAATTAAGACTGAGTCAGGAACAAAACTGAAGTGGTTTGGTTTGAATCTCAAATGAGTTATAGCCCTTGGGAGTGTGAGAAGAGTTTTCTTTCTCTAATGCCACATGGAATTTCTTCTTACTGTTGACTCTTTGTGAAATTGTGATGAGCTCTGAAACAGCTAAATCAGAGGTTCTGAACCTGGAGTTAATAAACTTGGTTTTAAAAAACATTTTGATAATTGTATTTCGATCTTATTGGTTCCTTTGTAGTCCTATGTATTTTAGTTTATGGATTTAAAAGCATTTTTCTGAGAAAGTCTCCAGAGGCTTCACCAGACTGCCAAAGGGGTCTATTATACAAAAGAAATGCAAAGAACATCTATGGTAGAAGGATTCCAAAGAATAATCGGGGATTGGTATCAAAAGACACACCTCTGAACCTCTGTTCATACTTTGATTGAAGGGAACTTGATAATTAGAGCCAGAGCAAGGTTTACCTAATTTAAACTACCCTTTACCTAGACCATCATTTCCAACACCAGACGAAGTTTTGCTTTTTATTTAGTTTACACATGGAAATAAGAACACTTCAGAGCGAGTCAGTCAAGAATTCCAGCCTGGCTCCAACCATGTCTTTCATGTCATTTACTCATAGACAGCTCTAGGTGGTTAAATGGATAGGGCATGGGACCTAGAGACAGGAAGGTTGGAGTTTATATCCAACTTCAGACACTTTTCTAGCTTTGTGACATTGGGCAAGTCACAAAAATCTTTGTCTGCCTCAGTCCTTCATCTGTAAAATTAGGATAATGAAAGCATCTACCTCCTATAGTTGCTGCAAAGATAAAAAAATGGCATATTTGTAAAGCTCTTTGCAAACCCTGACGTTCTCTAAGCTATTATTATATGCCAAATTCCAGAATGCAAAAGCTGATCTTCCTAAGAACTGTATTACTCAATCAATCAACAAACATTTATTAAGTTCCTACTGTGTGTCAGGCAATGTACAAAGTGCTAGGTATACAAAAAGAGGCGAAAGATAGTTCCTACCCTTAAGGAGCTTACAGTCTAATGGGAGGAACAAAATGCAAACACATATATACAAAGCAAAGTTATATACAGAATAAAGAGGAAATATTTAACAGAGGGAAGGCATGGGAAGGTCTGGGGGAGGCTTCTTGTAAAAGGTAGGATTTTAGTTGGAACTTAAAAGAAGCGAGAGAGGTAAGTACTCAGAGAGGTGGAAGAAGAGTGTTTCAGTCAAGGGGGACAGCCAGAAGGAATTCCAGGGGCAGCCAGAGACGGAGTGTCATATTTGCAGAACAGCCAGGAAGTCAATGTCACTGGATCAAAGCATATATATTGGGGAGTAAGGTGTAAGAAGACTGGAAAGGTAGGAGGGCACTGAGGTTATGAAGGACTTTGAAGGCCAGATCATTTTGTATTTGATCCTGGAGAGGATAGGAAGCCACTAGAGTTTATTGAGAAGGAAAGTGACGTGAACTGACCTGAGTTTTAGAAAAATCATTTCAGTGACGGAATGGAAGATGGGTTGGAGTGGAGATTGAAGCAGACAGAAGACTATTGCAGGCCATTGCAATAATCAGATGCGAAGTGATGAGGGCCTGCAGTGGAGTGCAATTTATTTTTAAAAACTTTGATCAAAAACCCATAAATAAAACAGTAAGTAGTGCAGATCAAGATTTTTTCAAGATCAGAAGAAAACACAAAGCTGATTGGGTTTTCCAAGAGAAAGGAAGCCAGTTAGAAATTTGATGGGATTGGATCTTGAAATTCACCTGAACCCTTTCTTATGCTACTTTTCATATTCTTCCTATATTTTACGTAAGTCATTTATCATGACAATGCCTGAAAACTGACCACAGCAATTATAGCCCCAAGTCTGGGTACTTGGAAGATTGGCTGATAAAGAGAGCAGAAAAAGTTTCACAATCTGTAGCTGTGAAGTAGCCTTTATAATCACTCTTTTATTAAGCTTTACTATCATTACCCAAGCTGATTCCCAGGTGGTGTGGGGCTATGTCCTGGGCTCTGATCTGTAGAGCCATTGCCTTTGATATAGTTATTAGGGCTGGAGGGGAAGCCACAAGTGGCCACTTGCACCTGCATATTTGCACCCACGGGTTTGTAGGCACAAAAGAGGCTAGGACCCTTTTGTGCCCTTTTTGATGTTGAATTTGTGTCATCGTGGGTTTGAGTTTCGAGCTTCCCATGCCCCTGGGAGTGGCAGAGACACTTTGAAACCCAACTACAATTTCACACTAGAATGATTCCTCTAGGGCTTCTGCCCTGTCCTTAGCTAAAGTCTTTGAAAAATGAAGATGTTCAGCCTACATAAAAATTTTGAAGCAGATGAAGTTTACCTCCTAGTGCTCACCCTCCCAATTCTCTTCCCCTTTCCTCCCCCAACTTGAGCCTCAAGTAAGAATGTTTGCCCCCCTGGGAAAATTTATTGGGGGAATAAAGGGTGGAAGCACAAAGGACAGTTGCTCAGGTATAGTAATTATCTCTCAGGCAACCCATCCCCCCAGAGCCAGGGTCTAACATGATCTTGACAAGCTAAAACATAGAATCAAATGCAATAAGATGAAATTTCAAGGGATAAATGTAAAATTTATACTTGAATTCCAAAAAATCAACTGAGCAAGTATGAGATTGGGGAGACATAGTTAAATAGCAGTTTATCTAAAAAGGATAGGTGGGAGGTGAGTGGCAATATGAGTCAATAGTACGATGTGACAACCAAAAAAATTAATGTGATCTTGGACTACATTAAAGGAGGTATAGATTTCAGGCAAAAGGAGGTGATGGTGCTGCTGTACTCCTCCCTAGTCAGGCTATGTCCAGAAATGCTGTGTTCCATTATGAGCACTGCAGTTTAGGAAAGATACTGAAAAGCCAGAGTCCATATGAGAGAAATCAGGATGGAGAAAGACCCTGAGTCCATGCTCTATGAGGTTTGTTTAGGCTGGAAAGTTCTAGATTTTTAGACTGGAGAAGAGAAACATGGTCCGTAAATGGTTATTCTATAGTCAAAAATAATGATATACAATGTGATGCACAAAAGAGATTATTAAGAATGGAAACCAAATTAAATGCCAGCTGAGGGGCCCAAACAAGGGTGATGGAATTGTGGGAATTCCAAAGAGGGAGAGATCATAGTATTATGTGCACTGAGAAATATTTGAATTGGGCTTCAGATGGATGGGAAGAATTTGGCTGGGAGGTGTGGGGTGGGGGCAGGGAAGTAAGGTGAATTCTCCTTAGGAAAAGGAAGGAGCCTGATCAAAGTCAAAGGGTCAAGGAAGGCAGAACACAACTGTGGGGAACAGACAGGAAAGGCAGAATTGATGGAATCCTGATAAAGCTGCCCCCCAACCCCAATATTCTAACTTCTTTATGGGCCCCACTGAATAGCAGGCATGTCCTGATTTAACCATGCAACCTGACTTTAACCACACCAGAGGCCCACAGCCTCACTACAGCCACTGCCCCTAGCTAGCCACTGCCTCCAGATCCAATACACGTATTTGAACAGGTGTGATCTTATACTCAACCACAATCATATCATTTATTTAGCCCCAGACAGGACCATAATACCTAACTCTCTATCTTGACCAGATGGAACCACAATAGCTAGCCTATCAGATGGCAGCACAACCAGAATGTCTGACCATTGCACCATAAAAGGGGCCCCTCCTCATTGCCTAATCTCTTAACAAATCCCTCCTCCTTTTTAATATTCGTAATTTCTGTTGTGTAATCAGCATCATTACACTATAAATTTGCCCATGTTGTCTTACTAAGTTGCTGGTTCCCCTTAGAACATAACCTGCTTCTGAGTGGCATCAATCCTCGATAAATGCCTGTACTTGGGTTGAAGGTGGTCTGATTCTGAATTCTTTGAGACAGTGCCATGTAACACCATGCACAAGCAGATTCCCAAAAGAATACTACTGTGAACAGCTTTTTTAAGGTTCAGATTACACAGTATAGTGAACACTCCATTTATTCCATTACAAAGCAAGGCAAACATTCACAACAAATCATAATATAATATTCACAACATTACATCTTATCACACAAAATCACAACATAATGTTGATAACAGCCCTTCCAGGCAGCCTTCCCAGCCTTCCAGGCAGCCTTCACCAGATTCTCCAGCAGCCCAGTTCCCAGATGCTGGGACAATCCTTCTTCCTCCACCAGGAGCCACCAGGAGGAAAATTCCCAATTCTGTTTCTCTGTCTCTAGAACTCTTCTTATATACAAACACTGGCCTCCTGTCTCAGCCAACTCCCTCCTGCCATGTCAGGAACAGGAGACAGAGCTCACATCTTCCATACTTAGTCCTAAGTTAATAAGTGCTAAGTACCTGCTAAATTGATTGCTGTTACATGCACCACAACACATCACAAAACTTCAAGAGAGTCAAGATAGTAGAGTAGAGGCAATAACCCAGCTGAACTCCCCCAACATTCCCCTCCAAACAACTTTAAAATAAAACTTCAAATCACATTTTGGAGTATCAGGACCAACAAAAGTTGAAACATTTTACCAGCCTAACACAATTCATGAGGTCAGCAAGAGAACTTGTTAACACCAGGATGATGGTTAGCCTAGACCACAAGTGGTGACACCAGCAGTGGGCCTTGGAGGTAGCTGTCACAGAGGCAGCAGCAACTTTAGGAACTCTCATCCCAGAGATAGTAATGGAGTTAAACAACTGGTCAGAAATAGATTACAGGGGACCTTTTGCTGGCACTGGGTACAGCTGGCACTCACTGGCAACTCTATTGCCCATATGCTGTTCTGGGTTACAGTTTAGGGTGTGGAGCACTTTGTGGTAAGTTACAAGGGAGTAGGGGCTCTGGTCACAGTTCTAAGGCAGAAGAAACACTAGTACTTATGGATGCAGGGAAACAGTGGTGCTTCTTGGGTAAGACAATAAAACAGACCAGGAGAGCAATAACCACACATTTTCCCAGATCACACCACCTTGGAGACACTGAAAACTTGGAGACCCCCAGAACTATCTCTAAAGACAGCAGCATGAAAAAGTCTGAAGCCTCCCCACACCCAGGTGAGCAGAGTTCAACTTTAAAATAAAGTTCAAAGTCAAGAAATAGGCTGGAAAAATGGCAAACAATAAAAAAAAGAGCCCTATCATAAAAAGATACTATAGGGCCAGCAAAGAACAACATATAAACATAGATGAAGACAACAATGTGAAAACAACTACAAGCAAAGTCTCAAAGGAAAACAAAGGACAATTGGAAGCAAGAATTTCTGGGAGAGTTAAAGAAAGCTATAAGAGTGGTACATGGAAACTCAGGAAAAGAAATGAGAGTGAGGCAAGAAAATTATGAAAAGATAAGTAAAGGCTTGGTAAAGGGGGCACAAGAGGGACAACTAGGTGGTACAGTGAATAGAGCACCAGACCTGGAGTCAGGAGGACCTAAGTTCAAATCTTGCCTCAGACGTTTAACACTTACTAGCCTTGTGACCTTGGGCAAGTCACTTAACCCCAATTGCCCTGCCTTCCCCTTCCAAAAATCAAAAAAAAAAAGGCACAAGAAAATACTGAAGAAAATAACACTTTAAAAAACAGAATTGGTCTAATAGTAAAAGAGGTACAAAAATTCACTGAAAGAAAGAACTCCTGAAAAAGCAGAAGTAGTCAAATGGAAAAAGATGTACAAAAGTTTGCTAAAGAAAATAATAACTTAAGAATTAGAATTGAGCAAGTGGAAGCTAATGACTCTATGAGATATCAAGAAAGAATAAAACAAAGTCAAATACATGGAAAAATAGGAGAAAATGTAAAATATTTCATGAGGAAAATAACTGACCTGGGAAATAGATCAAAGAGAGATAATTTGAAAACTACTCTGAAACTATTGGACTATTAATGGACTACCTGAAAGCCATGATCAAAAGAAATAGAGCCTGGACATTATATTTCAAGAAATTATCGAGGAAATCTGCCCTTATAACTTAGATTCAGAGGGTAAAATATACATTAAAGGAATCTAACAATTATCTCGTGAAAGATCCCAAAAAAAAAAACTCCCAGGAATATTATAACCAAATTTCAGAGTTCCCAAATCAAGGATAAAATGTTATACTTTTTAATTGTAATTAAAAGAAACAATTGAAATATTATGGAACCACAGTCAGGATCACACAAGATTTAGCAGCTTCCATGGAAAAGGAGCAGAAGAATTACAATATAATATTCCAGAAGGCAAAGGAGTTAGAATTATAACCAAGAATAAATTACCTGACAAAACTGAGTATGATCTTTCAGGGGGTAGAAGGATAGATTTTTTTAATGAAATAGAGGAGTTTTGAGCATCCTGATAGAAATACCAGAGATGAATAGACAATTTGACATTCAAACAAAAGACTCAGGAGAAGTGTAAAAAAGACTTGAGAGAAATAATAAGAGACTCTTATAAAGTAAAGTTGTTTATATTCCAATATGGAAAAATGGTACAGGTTACTCCTAAGAACTTTATTATTATTAGGACAGTTAGAATGAGTCTACATGGACAGAGGGCATGGGTATGTGTCAAATAAGTGGAGATGATCGCAAAAAGAAAAAAGAAATAGGAGAAGGGGGAAGGAAGAGGCAGAATGGGGGAACTAAATCAAATAAAAGAGTTGCACAAGGAAGAGCTTTTATTGTGGAGGGGCACTCCCCAACTGATAAGCGATAAAAGGATATATCAGGCAGTTTTCACAAGAAGAAACTAAAGCCATCTGTAGTCATATGAAAAAATGCTCTAAATCATTGTTGATTAGAGAAATGCAAATTAAAACAACTCTGAGGTACCACCTCACAGCTATCAGAAATGACAAATGTTGGAGGGGATGAGGGAAAATAGGTACATTAATAAACTGTTTGCAGGGTTGTGAACCAGTCCAACTGTTCTGAAGAACAGCTCTTTAGAACTATACCCAAAGGACTATAAAACTATTCATATCCTTGTGTACATCCCAGGAATACTGCTACTAGGTCTATACCCCAAATAGATCAGAGAAAAAGGAAAAGGATCCATATGTACAAAAATATCAAGAGTGGCTCCATATGTGGTGGCAAAGAATTGGAAATTGAGGGAAAGTCATCAATGGGGGAATGGCTAAATAAGTTGTGGTATATGATTGTGATAGAATACTATTTATTATGCTATAAGAAATGATGAGAGGGATAGTTTTGGAAAAACTATGAACTGATGCAAAGTGGATTGAGCAGAGCAAGGAGTTCATTGTACACAGTAGTACAAATGTTGTCATGATCAACCATGAAAGACTTAGTTACTCTGATCAATACAGTGACCCAAGATAATTCAAAAGGACTCACAGTGAAAAAATGCTATCCACAATCAGAGCACTGATTAGCTCTGAGAACAAATTGAAGTATAATTTTCTCATTTTAAATTTTTTCTTACTTTTTTACAATATGGCTAATGCAGAAATGTTTTCCATGATTTTGCATCTATATATTATATTATATTTATTCTGCTTATTAAATTTATTATTTATACCTATGTCATGTAATCATAGTATGTGTTATAATATATGTTATATATATGTATATATGCATATATATATATATATATATATGTACACACACACATATTGCATATATATTCATCTCAGTTTGTAAGGAAAGTCCAGAAGGGAAGAAGAGAAATTCAGGACTCAAAATTTTAATAAAAATGTTAAAAATAAAGAAACTTTTTTAAAAAAGAAAGAAAACAAGAAAAATAAAGAATATATTTGGGGGACAGTGAAAATACCAGTTGGATTAGAATATAAGCTATATGCAGAGTAGTCATGGGAAAGATTTGGTTGGAGAGGTCACAGATTATAGAGGGGCTTTAAACTTCAGGGAAAGGAGTCCAGGATTTATGTAGTTAGAAATGAAGGGAGGCAAAAGAGAATGATCAAAGTTGATGTATTAGGAAGTTTACTTAGAAGTACATAAGTCGGATTTGAGAAGGGCATAAAGACCAGTTCAGAGCCCATTGTAATAATCTAACTGTGGTGTGTTGAGGGCTTGAACTAATATGGTGGTCACTGAAATGAAAAAGAAATGATGGATGTAAGAGATATAGCAAAGGAGGCATCAACTGAACTTAGTGACTAATTGCATAAATAGAAGAGGTGAGTCAGAGTGAAGAGCCAAAAGCAGACTGGAAGTTTTGAGCTTGTCTCTTCACTCCATTGTTTCCTCCTTCTTCCTTGAGAACTTTGTTATAATCCCTTCCTCAGAGAAAATTGTGTTCCTTCCAACAACTCCCCTTGCTCCGCACCCTTCCACCTCCACCCTTATCACTCACTATTTGGTTTGGTCTCCTTCCCTCCAACCTCCTTCTCAGATATCTCAGCAATATTGTCTTACCTGGCAACCTCCCTAATTCCCTAATATCTGCCACCACCTGTCCCTGCCTTGCAAGTTATCTCTGAACCTTCTCTGCTATCTTCTGTCTTTCTTTTCTGAGAAAAACAATAGAATTCAGGTGTTATCTTAGAATAGTATTTATCCATAGTTTACTAATAACAATATTTTTGTAGAGCAAATGTCATATTTACCTAAATATTCCTCCACCACCCTTCACTACTTCAGTAAGTATCTGCTGAGGGAATTGTGCCAATATGTACAGAATTTTCCACTCCCAATTGCCTACAGGTGGGTTCACCCATCCACTTCAAAAGGTAGAAATACCCTCACATACAAAAAAGAAGGAAAAGTAGATCAGCCTGGGGTTTGAACACAGCCAGTGGTTGAAATGGTTTACTCCACCATTCCACTACCAATGAACAAGTAGCAAGGAGCAATCGGGATCCTATAAAGCTCAATCAGTGAGTTTGTTGCTGAGCAAAGTAGTTAGAGGGATGAATTGGGAGTCCTGATAACAGAGATATAATCAAGGAAAAGTGACCAAAGAAAGAAGCAGGACCCAAATATCAAGTTCCCTACAGACTGATTAGTGACCCTGCAGAAAGTCATATGTGGAAACGCAACTGAAGGGAGTGGTTCCCAGGAAATTCTGGAATTAAACATCTGAACTGTGTTTCTGGACATCCTTACTTTGAATATACCTATAGATAGCTTTAGGTCTGTCTAGCTTGTTTGGAGCTGGTGTGATGTAGCCAACATTAATGTAATGTAAGCAATGCTTATGTGGATTTTTTGAAACTAGCATGCTATAAATGGTATGTACCCCCTAATGATCTGACCCCAAGATTCCTTATACTTCCCCTCTTACCCAGGGGTTGCCTTTTACCCAGGCTTGCCTATTCCCACAGTCAGTGAGACGTGCCCTACTCCCCACTATGCTCTTATGGAAAGCTGGGATATGTCTCCCTGATGACACACAAGGGGAAGGCACCCCAAATCACCTGATGGATAGGAGAATGAGTATAGAAGAACACCTTTGCCCTTGGGTCCCTTTAGGAAATGCTTGGCCCTAACAACCCAGGAACCAGCTATTGGGACTATACACTCTAGTCTGTTACTCCTGATAGAATTGAACCCCTACCCATCATAAAGCCTTAAAAGCCTCCTGTGGTCTCCCTTCAATTGAGAGTTCTTACCTCTAACCCCAAGGCCATGTGGGTGCTCTCTACTTTTGGTATATACCAGGGGCTTTGCCAAGCTGCTCCTCTGGTCACCATCTTTTTCCCTGCCTCAACCTGCCCTGTTTACATCTGGACCTTACTGCCCGTACTGCTAACTGCAGGCTGTGGTGTCAATGGTCCATTACCAATAAATCTGCCCGTGAATGACTTAGAAGTCTGTCTCTTCTTTCTTGTACCCCCATGAACCAGATCCAAGCTGTTTTCCTAATATTTATTTATTTGTTTGTTTGTTTATTTATTTATATGGTGCTATCAGGGCTTCAGTAGCCACTATATCCCATGATTCAGGATGTAGATACAAGAGCTATGGGTCTCAACCCTTCGTCCCAGCAATAGGGACTCTTCCTCCTCAAGAATTACCCACCAGTGGAGAAAATAAACAATCTGTGAAACAAATGGATTTGCTTTAATATATCTTATTTCTTGTTTTTCCTTAAATGGGTATGTATAAAAATTATATACAGCCAACCCATACATAACCAGATTTTTGGATTGTCTCCATTATGATCTCCAAGCATGATTGAATTGAAACATAGCATGATGAGGAAAGGATGATGTTTTCAAGTACCTGAAGGGTAATCCAAGAGTCTAATTGGATAAATGTAAACAAATCATTCCATTAAATGGCCACCTACAAAAGAAGTAAGGCTAGGATATAGACGAGGATGTGCTAGCACTGGTTGTAACAGGCCCCATGAGAGGAGATTGTTAAATTTTCAATGTGGACATTTATATCTCAGACATAAGCAATCACTAAAAATCATGGTTTGATTTATTGGAACTTTTTTTGATTGTCTGATTTACGGGAGTATTAATAATTCAGACTAATCCTAGAAGTGTACATGTGTGCATAAATTCATTCCTTCTCTCTTCCCCCCACCCAGTCCTTAAACATTTGGCAACATATCCCATGTGGCTCTACAAACACTGCTTGAGGTCAGCAGGACTGCAGTAGAAGGCTCAGGGACTGAAGTCATTACCAGACTAGATTATTATAATAATAACATCTGACACTTACATAGCACTTAAAGGTTTACCAAGTGCTTTATATCCATTAACTCATTTGGGTCTCACAACACCCTTAGGCATAGAGGCAGCCAACTCTCTGAGAACCATAGAGAGCTTGCTGATGGTGAATGGAGGACTTTGCTGTAGTGAATATGAAACAACCAGTGGCTGGTTTTTACTATTGAACAGAATCAGACAAAAGACCAGTGGAATGTTCTCCTACTTCTGCACACATATATACACACATTTTGTTTTCTGTACCCAATTTTTAGACCTCTTCAGCTACTTTATCATGGGCTCTTCAGGGGAAATAACTGTTAAGGTCATAGTTTTAGAACTTACTCCTACTCCACCCCATCATACCATGAGGACAACCAGTAGAAACAATATACCCAAGTCACTTGGGTCTCCTTCCTTGCCGATAGAGCTAACAATAATAATTCTCATTTCCATGATGCTTGAGTCTTACAAAATACTTTTCCCACATCAGCCTTTTAAGGTAATACATGATGTCCATTTTGCAGGCAAGGAACTGAAGCACAGAGACATTAAGTGACTTACCCAGAGCATGGTTCAAATAGCAGAACCAGATAAGAAGATAGCTTTCCTCATTCTTTGTGTAGTAACATGCTCCCCTCCCCAGAAAAGTCCCAGCAGAGGCTGAATGATCATTATTGGGACATTAGAGAAGGGATTTCCAGGTGGGGAAGGACATTGAAATAGATGATGTTTCCAACTATAAAATCAGTATTCTATGAAACTGGTCTTTATATACTTGAATAGCCACTGAGAGCATCATTCAACAGATGACTGATTTCTTGAAGATGATGTCCTCATGGTAAAATATATAGAACTTGGGACTTGGAGTCAGAACAGGCCTGGGTTTGACTCTTGCCTCAGACAGTTACTGGCTATGTGACTCAAAGCAAGTAACTTAACCTTCACCTGCCTCAGTTTCCTCATCTGTAAAATGGGGTTAATAACAGCACCTACCTCCCAGGATTGTTGTGAAAATAAAAGGAGGTAATATATTTGTAAAGCACTTTGCAAACCTTAAAATTATATAAATGATAGCTATTTTTATTATCACATATATTCTCTATACCCAGCTAAGACCAAGAAAATAATATTAATAATTCACATTTATTTACTTTTAAGATAAAATTCTTTCTTTATAGCTCCCTTAGGAGGTAAGTATATTTTTAGTAATATTTCCATTAAAATATTTTAAAATTTTTAGTAATTAACTTTTAAGCTTCATTCAACTAGAAAATTCCCTTATCTAGAACACTTTGTTCCCCGAAGATAATGGGCAAAAGAAAAATCAATGCTTATTTTTCCACATATTTTCCTTCTATTTTTGCACTACCAATATACTAACTTGAACTAATTATTAAATGCTTTGTCCCTGTGATTAATTTTCTACAATGAATTTAACTTTAGAAATTCATTGTTACATGTTTAATGAGCCGTATAATGAAATTAAACAATGTTCGACCTCTAGGGCAAGCTACTACACTAATATAAGCATTTGACACCCTTGTTCAGTGATACATAGACAACAAGACAAATTACTGAGTCACAAGCCAAGAAAGGTTTCTGAGCAGTCATCTAATACCTATTTCTGTCTCTGTACAAAGCTACAGAATTTCCATTCAAGAGAGATGAGAATCTATCCTTTTCAGTGATCTCCTGGAGGAATATTCCACAACATTCCTTGGTCACTTATTCCAGTGCTTAACAGTGCCCATTTTCAAGAGGCTTTTATAGCTAAATGAAGTCTCCTCAAGCTTCAACCCTTTTTCTTTAGCTAGGAAAGAGAACAGCTGGTCACAATCATTTCTGTGATAACCCTGTAGGAACCTAGAGATGATAATCAAATTGCCTCCCTCCATCCTCCTTTTAAAGTTGAATAATTCCACAGCAGGTGTTGTTTTAGGAAAAGAGTATTTTAAACAAGCTATCTATCTAAATCCTTTTGAGTACATGGGTAATTATGGTTGGTTCTCCTTAAAAATATCTCCCACTCATTTTCATCCAAGAAGTTACTCTTTACATTCCAACCTAAAAATGTAAAGAAAGGTTGCCAAGCTTGAGGAACACAGTCAAATGGCAGAGATCTGAATTAACTGGGTAACAGCCATGTTAAACCATCTCTTATGTTCAAGTATAAGACAGAATAATGAGGAAATATATCAGTATCAATCCTTAGATTTACTGGGGAAAGAGTTAAACATTTGTAATAAGCACATCAACTCTTTTCTATGTACGGTTGTCTCAGTGCCAGCTGATCCTCCTTTGGTATATCAGAAGCCTTGAAAAGCCAACTTCTCATAGCACCTTAAGAGCATTTGAAATACCATTCCAGCTTCCAACTCCATAGAACCCAACTGATTTGGTTGAATTCACTTGGCTAACTGATCAAATAGATCATGGTGTCCCTTGTTTGGCACTTCTCACCCATGTTCTCTCTGCCAAGTTGTTATCACAGATATTTGAAAGACCACAGCTTGTCCTTCTGTCAAGTCTTCCCAGTTTATCTATCTTTTCCTATCTCTTCACCTGGTCTCCCTTCTCTGTCATACTGGATCTGACTTATTGAACAAAATACACATATTTCATTTGTTATTCTACTTCATTCAGGGGTCAGAAATAGCTTGATAGCTGTGATAAAGTGATAAATAAGGCTGTGTTTTCTTGAGTAGAATAAGCAATCCCCCCTGCAATAGTTTCTATTTTGTTGAGTCATTTTTCAGTCATGCCTGACTCTTCATGATCCCACTTGGGACTTATTGTCAAAGACGCTACAATATTTACCATTTCCTTCTCCAGCTAATTTTACAGATGAGGAAACTGAGTCCAAGTTAAGTGACTTACCCAACGTCACAAAGCTAGTACATGTCTGAGGTTGGATTTGAACTCAGGAGGATGAGTCTTCCTGATCCAGACCTGACTATCCAGGCACCACTGGTTGCATTATAGCATCAGTTCATTTAGTAATTTCTGCCTCTCCTTCTCTCTAAATTCTCAAAAATTCAAAGTCAGTAAATCTAGTTGGATTGACTTGCTGAGGTCTTAGTCTTGAGGAAGGACTGCATATATATCTATGTGATTAATAATACTTCCTAATGAACATACTTTATAAAGGCAGAAATACGAACTGCAAAAAATTAAAAAATAAAAATAGTCAGTTTCCTAATAATAAAAAAGGACAAATTGAGACAGCCTTACAACAACTCTTTTTTACATCCATTAGAATTGCAAAAATGTCAACACCAACAAATCATCAAATCACATGTCGGCAGCACCCTGGGGAAATGTACTCATACACTTTGTCCTAGTACAAACATTTTGGAGTGCAATATGGCAATACGTAATGATTCATAAAACGAAGCATACATTTCAATCCAGTAATTGCATTGGAAGGTCTTTATCCCCCAAACACAACAGTATATTTACTCTATTTATAATAACAAAAGCAAAAACAAAACTTGAGAAAGCACACATATCCAGCAATTGGAGCATGTCTGAATAAATGTTATATTAATCTAACGGAATTTTATGGTAAATCTAAAAAAGTGACCAAGCAAAACAATACAAAGAAATATAAGACCTCTATGAAGAAATATAAAATGAAGTCAGTAGAAAGAAAACCGTATACACACTGACTACAACTACATAAAAACACAGAAAACAAAGCCAGGAGTTGCAAGAGAACTTACATTAGATTGAGAAGATGGAATAAAATATCTTTTAAAATTTTTATAATACTTTTAAGGCATCACTTGAATTTATCAATTAGCAAATAGTAACTATAAAATACTACAAAACCTTATCTTAAAAACACGAAGAGAGCTCCATAATTTTCATTGTTAAGCAAGGGTGGCATAGATGTATTTTCTGGTAACTTAGTCTAAGAGATGGGAGGATGAACACTAGACTCTGAATTCTAAAAGTATCAGAGCTAAAAAGAATCTTGGAATCCATCTAATCCAATTGCTTTGTTTTGCAGCTGAGAAGAGAGGCCTAGGGAGGTTAAGTGGTAGCCAAAGATAGCAGGGCAGGAATTCAAACCCAGATCTTTTCATTCAAAAATGAGTTGTTTCTTTAATACCGCTCTGTAGTGACCATCTGTAATTCCCTAGTATTCATGAAAAGATAGAGAATATGCCTTCTTTTCCTTCACATAGTTATTGATGAATAGTCTATATATCTGGGGCAACAAGGTGGCACAGTGGATAGAGCACTAGGCCTGGAGTCAGGAAGACTCATCTTCCCGAGTTCAAATCTGGCCTCAGACACTTACTAGCTGTGTGACCCTGGGCAAGTCACTTAACTCAGTTTGCCTCAGTTTTCTCACCTGTAAAATGAGCTGGAGAAGGAAATGGCAAACCACTCCAGTATCTCTGCCAAGAAAATCCTGAATAGGGTCACAAAGAGTCGGAGATAACTAAAAAAAACTGAACAGCAATAATAAGCCAAGATATCTGTCCAATTTTTGAAAAGAAAAGAGAAAAGAGCAAGGACATGTGAGGATCTTGTTTCATTATCTAGATAATAAAATCCACGTTGCTTCATTCAGAAGTGTCCAAGACAGTCTCAGTTGCAGTTTCCCCCTGCCCTCTCCCATCCTCACGTTATACCCTGGATAGCTGCCTCTCTTGCCTACCCCTAATTTCAGCTCTATCAGGGATGTTATGACAGGACCCCCAGACCTGGGCAAGAGGTTTTACTAATAACAATTCACATTTCCATAGCTCTCTAAGGTTTATGAAGTCCTCCCCACAAAGTAAATAGTGTGAGCATTATCCCCATTTTATAGATGAGGAAAAAGACTCAGAAAGGTCAAGTAGCTATTAAATGTCAGATCTGGGGTTTAAGCTCAGGCCTCCTGGGTCTAGATCTAACACATTTCTGGCTTTTTCACCTTGAAGGTGTTTTCTATAGAACTCTTCTACTGTAAAAAGTCTATGATGGTTAAAAGGCTCTGATTAATATTTTAAAAATCAGTATCTCCTATAATTCTAATATATTTTGAATTTTCTATTAAGTAGTATGACTGTAAGCTAGGATATGTACAGGCAGCCCTAAGTTCAATGCCCAGCATCATTGAGGCCAGAGGTCTGGGCCACACTTCACAACTGTTTGCAAAATGTTCAACTTTTGACCTTTTTTTTATCTTACATACAGATAGTTTATTCCAGATGACAAATTTTAAAAGCATTCACTGAATGGCAAGCCCTTGCCCTTTTGTTCAAACATCAGTTCCATCAGGGAAAAGTATAAACACCATTTTCATTTCCCCCTGACCTTAAACTCAGATTATCTCCATTTTATTGGCCCAAGGCTCCCAGTTTACTTCAGACTACAGAAATGTTTCCATAGCTTCTGAATTTTCTTTTCACTAGTTCTCCATCCCCAGACAAAAAAGATTTAAACTGCTTTAGGACCATCTAAAAGCTAGCAGAAACCACTTGATTTGTCTTTTTGATGCATTGTCCCATTGTCCTTCCTACCCCAAATCCAGAAAGAATTTCTTTAGTTGTCAAGCTCTGTGCAAGTCTCTGGAGATGTAAAGACAAAAGAAGAACAGTTTATGCCCTTAAATAACTTCTATTCTGGGGCTGGGGGGGTGTGAGGAGGGAAGCAATGTATTCACAGATAAGTGAAATTGAATAAATACAGAGGAATTTGTAGATGGTGGAAGAGAAGGCATGCTAACTTACTGAGATGAGGTGGAGGTCCAATAGGTCAGACTACCAGGATCCCTTCCTGCACTAAGGGTCTCTGATATGTTGAGAAGTAAAAGAGTGCCCTAGATGTTAGACAAATCAACACCCCCTACTGCATTATTCCAAAATATTTCATGGTTGTTCTTATCAAGGCATATGAGATGAGTAAATATCTAGTATAACACATATTTATCACTTACTGGGTTCAAGGGTTTGAAACAGCGGGATCATAGACCTAGAGCTGGAAGGGAGCTCAGATTTCAATCAATGCTGACTAATTGTGAACTGAATAACACTAATAAAAGCATTTATTTAACACTTTAAGGTTTGCAAAGTACATTTACATATAGTTACATAAATTAACTTAATATATTTACATATATTAACTTATCTGATTTTCACAACAATCCTGTGAGAGAGTTGGTATTGTCTCCATTTTACAGATGAGGAAACTGAAGCACTGAAAAGGTAAATGACTTGCCCAGAGTCATACTGCTAAGGAGTGTCTGAGGCAGGATCCAAACTCCAGTCCTTTCTTCTATCCACTGGACCACCTAGCACCCTATTGCATTATAAATTAATGTATTATTAACTGGAGTGAACTTCATATATGCAATGAAAATATCTGTAATGGCAAGCAAAGAAGTAGCTAACACTTTGTTTCAGCTATTTAATTATTTAGCACCTTGGTTCAAGTTGAGCCTTGCCCTTGACTATATCAACTCTTCTGTTAAGAAACAGAACTTGTGAACCCCTGTTGCTGATGCAACAAGAAGGAGCAGAATAGGGAGGAGCTCAACAACCACATATAATGAGAAGCCCAGGGTGGGAGAGAGCAGAAGTGGGAGGAAACATGGCTGTGGCACTGGTACTTTGTCTGGCTGTTTTGATGTTACTTTGTCAGATTTGTCTGCTGATAGAGGACATTGCTATTGTAAAGAAGCCCTGGGACCTTACTGGAAACCCTGAAAGAGGATGTTCTTGTTGTCTCTTTACAGAAGTCCTGGAGGAGGGTTTCAGAGATCCTGGGACTATAATGAGATTTGTGTTGAGTTCTCAGACCTTGTTTGTGGGTCTGAGTTGATTTTACAGGCAGATGGATGATGGTGTTAGCAATGTGGATGAATGTTATCATGGCTCTTTTAAGCTTTGTCTTCCCAGGAACAGAAACAGTGAAGTACTTGAGGTGGACTGGACACCGTGAGCTCCAATATGGAATGGAAACTGGACAAAGAACTGGATGAAGAGCTGGACAAGGAGATGGACAAGGAACTGAGAGCTGCCTGCCTTTGAGTCCAGGTGACAGTCAGGTAGATTCAGGCAGGAGCTGGGACCATGGAAGAGGAACCACAGAATCTGAGAGCCAGCCTCAAGTCAAGATGAAAAGACCTCTCCTTGGGTATTTAATGCAAACTGAGAAGATCATGACTTACTGTGGCCTAGGGGTGGAAGGATTTTGTATTCTGTATCCTCTACCTCTTCAGGATGATTGAATTAAGGATGATTGGAAACTAATCTCCAATTAAGAAGAAAGAAGAATTTTTGACTGAACGATTAAGTCAATGTGACCTAGGGGTGGAGAACTTTGACCTTTATATTTTGGGTCCCTTAAGGAGGCTTGCTTCTTAAGGATGATTGAGTTAAGGACTTACTGAATGATTGTACTTTATTTAAAACCATGTGGCCACTTTGGTGAAAACTATGTGGCCACTTTAGTGATAACTTATTATGCTATAACATTGTGAATACTGTACTTTGGTTTCTGTCAATGTTTTGTCTTAGTTTATTACTGAATAAATAGAGAATTCACTATACTATGATTCACTATATCAGAACCTTGAAGCTGTTCACAGCAGCAGTCCTCTGGAAAGCTGCTTGTGCTTGGTTTTACAATATCCTTTGATTGCCTATATCTCAGTTAATAGCTACCCATTTATCCAAACTCATTGCCAGTAATGGGTCATTTTAGTAAATATATAAATGATGATTTTTAAAAGATATATTCCTCTTGCTTATGGAACTGTGTTGGTGGCAAATAATAAGACCTGTACATAATGTGCCAATTTAACAGTGACTTCTATTTTGTTCAAGTACTTCCCTGAATATAAGCATAAGATAATAGAAAAGCAGAAATCCTTCCCCCAGACCCATTCAATAACATTTGGGATTGTTTTCAAATTGCAACTCTGCTACTTACCATCTGTGTGACTCTGGGCAAGTCACTTCATTTCTCTTGGTCTCATTTTGTTCCTCTCTAAAATGAGAAGGTTAGACTACATCTATTGACTTTGGACATGCTCTATATTAACACCTGTGTATGTTATTTTTCCCCCAATAGAAAGCAAACTTCTTGAAGGTATGGACCGTTTCATTTTTGTCATTGTTTGCCATACACCTATAACAGTCCCTGGAACATAATAAATGTTTATTAAATGAATGAATGAATAAGCTCCCAAAGTTCCTTCTAGCTCCAAATCCTATTAATCAATGTACTATGGGATATATCTGAAATAATATTTCAAGCTTCTTTTTTCTCTCTGGTCTTTTTGTGAGGGAAACACAGCTGATCAACAATCTCACCTCTATGTCCCTATCTGGCATAATCATTACTTGTTTTATGCTTATGCTAACTATTCAAAAGAGGAAGCATAATAGAAATCAAAGAACATTGAGTCTGGAATCAAGAGGACTGAGTCCCAATTCCAGCTCACTTAACAAGTACCTATAACATCTACTATGTATAAAGGACTATAATGGATATTGAAGAAGATAAAGACACATTTCCTGCTCTCATAGATATTACAGTGTATTAAAGAGTAGGAAAGACAGACAGTTGGATGGATGAACAGATACAGACAGATAGATGGATGGATGGATGGATGGATGGATGGATGGATGGATGGATGGACAGATAGATAAACTCTAATATTCAGCCAAGGTAGGCTGGGAGCAAACAACATTTTAGCCTTAGTTTAATCTATTAGAAGAGTATAATATACTTCTAAACTCCTTAGGAGAAGTTAAAATACTATACAAATGTGAATTATTACTATATGAAGAGGCAGCATCATATAGTGAATAGAGACCTAGTCTTGGAGTTGGGTAAATCTGGATTAAAATCAAATCTTTGAAACATAATGATTATGCCATCCTGGTCAAGTAGCTTAACCCATCATAAGCCAAGGTAACTCTTAGACAATGAATTGAAGAATATATGTTAATTTGTACTGGTACAAAGAGTTTCAATTTTTTAAATCACAGAATTCCCTACATCAATGAAATCATGTATCTAAACAAAATAATTATTAAAACTATAAAGCCTGGGGGCAGCTAGGTGGTACAGTGGATAGAGCACCAGGCCTAGTGTCAGGAGTACTTGAGTTCAAATCTGGCCTCAGACACTTAATTATGTAACCCTGGGCAAGTCATTTTACCCTGATTGCTTCAAAAAAAAATTATAAAAAAATATAAAGCCATTCAGCCCACCTGAGCACAGCACATTTCCAGTGTTCAAAGTTGGAACTTGCTTTTCCAACAAAGATCCTGAATTTTAAATGGCCCTTATTAGGCATTGTATATTGCAAGGTTTTTCTTTATACAAAATTGGTACTTGAAAAGTCTTTAATCTGTTTAAGGAATCTGCTGCATGGGGCAATCTCAGAATAATTTAAGGCTTTTGGGGGAGTAAGTAGACATTGGGAGAGATGTTCTGTATACATTGACACTTCTTGGAATTTTCTTACCAAGAAAGGAGAAAGGTACATATGCAGTTTCCTAATCTTGGAATTCCTTGAAAAGAAACTCATTGGCATAGTGGTAGATTTCACGTTATCAGTGATGGAATTTTGTTTATGGTGAGAAAGGTACAATCTTGATCCTAACTTGTAATTGACTACTCAAGAGGGCTCACGGGTGACTGATGAAATTGCTCCAGAAGTCAGATATTCTGCCTGAGGTTGATCTTACATCAGGGGTTTGTACCTCACCACCAAGTCTTTGCTAATTGCATTCGGATTTCCCTGCCCTGCCCACCGCTACTACCTTTAAATGCCCTCCCCATTTCTCTCTGCCTATGGATTTCTGATGACTGTATAATTTGAAATATTACTTCTTCTCAAGTTTTACAAAATTATAGCATTTTGCTTTTCTCTGAAAAGTATCAAGCTTAAAACAATTATAAACTATTTGTGGATTAAGCTACTCTGAGGCCAGATTTGAACTAGAGAAGATGTCTTCTTGACTCCAGGTTCAGCACTCTATCCCCTGTGCCACCTAGCTAAACTGCAACGGTCCCTTATTACTTTCAGGATTAAATAGAAAATACTATTTGGTTTTAAAGCCCTTCCCAACCTAGCCCCTTCCTGCCTTTCCTGTCTTCTTACACATTATTCACCTTCACATATGCTAAAATCTGACCTTGTGCAAAGCCTTTCCCAGCCCTGCTAATGTCAGTGCCTTCCCTCTGAGATTATCTCCAATTTATCTTGTATAGATCGAGCTTGTACATGTGCATGTACTTGCTTGTTTACATGCAGTCTCTGCCCCTCCTTAGATTGTAAACTCCTTGAGGGAAGGAACTATTTTTGCTTTTATGTGTATCCTCAGATCTTAGCACAGGGTCTGGCATGTAGAAGGTGCATAATAAATGCTTTTTGGCTTATTGACTTGACAGTTTCAAAAGGGACACAAGTGGAGGAATGAAAAAGAAACCTAACACTCACCTCGACAGTCAGATTGATGAAGATCTAGGAAGCAATGGATGTGTTAGCTATGTTACTCTACTGAGGAAGCACAGGGTATTAGAAAGAGTGATTGAACTCAGGGTCAGGAAGAACTGAGTTCAAGTCCTGCCTCAAGCATTTACTTTTTAACTCTGACTGGGCAAATCGATTTCTTCATCTGTAAAATAAGAACAATAAATGTTCCTACCTCAAAGCATTATATATCAATGTCAGTTCTTATATACAATAATCCAATTACCTTGAGAATTTTCATAAAAATCAGCAATTATTATTGAGGACATAGTAATAATACTAATAGCTGATATTTATAAGATGTTCCAAATTTTTCAAAGTATTGTACATACCTTATCTCATCTGATCCTTACCACAAACCTGTCAACTAAACTTAAGAGCTACCCTTGTTCATCTAGTTCATTGAGGCTGTCACACCAAGCAGTCTTAAGAAGGGTTGATGAAAACTGTTTACATTTAAAGCAAGAAAGACCTGATGGAGTGGAGCTGATTTTGCTGGACAGTTTCCTCCTTGTGCCAGCCAGCAAGAGTGATGACAGGCCAAATCACTTTAGCTGGCATTTCCCGTGAAAAAAAAATAGGAGTCAGAGAAGAGGCTCCAGTCAAAAGCATTCCAGCTCTGTGTGGCTACAGTCATCAGAGCTGCAGTTAATCTAGTGAGCAATGTACAGGCCTGTTTCCCTGGAAGAGACAGATTATACCCCCAAGAGGCTACTCCTGGGGCCTCCCGATCCTTGGTGGTCTCCTTATCTCCATTTATTTTTATTCTCTAAAAAATATGTGGTTGAACTTGTAGCCCAGTCTGGTGTCCCTGTTGTTATTCTTCAGCAGGAGTTAAATAAAGGAGAGGACCTGGTGTTGGAGAGGCGTCCCCTGGACGTGGCCACAAAGGCAATAACTTTTGTATGGGAAAAGAACTAACTGCCAAGAACAAACTGGGCTCAGTCTCTTTAGCCAAATACGCTTAGAAGTTGAATGAAAGGGTTTGGAGGCTAATATGTTTCAGGGCTACAACTCGGTGACCCAGACTTGAGGCCTCGACCCAGATCAGAGTCGGCCAGAAGGAAATCCAGGCTCAGCATAGTTTGGTTGCTCAGCTGTTTGGCCAGATAGGAGGTAACAGTTCCACTTCCTGGGAAGGAAGCCAGAAGCAGCTACTTTCTTTGTGGTTTTACTTTTCAACATTGGAATTGAGAACAAGGATCAAAAGGAGGACAAGCTATTGTTTTTAAACATTCAACTGAGGGAGGCCTTCTCTATTCCCCCCTTCCTCCATCTCTTAATAGGAGACAGGGTCCTTTTCATGGTCCTAGACACAGGGCACAAAACAGTGGTGCTCCTAGACACTCAAGCGTGTGATGAGGAGCCAGTAATTCAATTCTACAATCATGAATGAAGCAATTATGTTCGAAATCCTGGGGATACAAAGATGACAAAATAATGATTCTTGCCCTCCAGAATCTTGTAGTCTACTGAGAAGATTGCAGACATACACAAATGACTATTATAACAAGGAGCAAAGGATAAATGACTCTAGGAAAATTTGAGGAGAAAGATAATTTTCAGCTCAGTGGGGAAGGTTGTGGTATCAGGAAAGGTTTCAGGGAGGAGGTGGCTTCTTGAACTAGGCCAGGGTTGGGGAACCTGTGGCCTCCAGGCCACATGGGATCTTCTAGGTCCTTGGGTGCAGCCTTTTGACTGAGTCTAAGTTTTATAGAACAAATCTGTTTGTTAAAGGGATTTGTTCTGTGAAGTTTAGAATCAAAGAGCCACACTTGAGGACCTGGAGGGCCACCTGTGCCCTAGAGGCCACAGGCTCCCCAGCCCTGAACTAGTCCTTGAAAAAGATAAAAAATGAGGAGTCAGGCATTCTAAGGTATTGGGGAGAGTCTATGCCAAGGAATGGAAATAAGACAGTCCAGGATAATATTAGAGGATAGCTGGTAGTCCAGAAGGTAGAGTACAAGAAGGAAGAAGGATGAAATAAGGCTGAAAAGAGAAATTGGAACCAGAGTGTGGAAGTCCTTAAATACCACGTTATTGCTGTTATTGAGTCATTTCAGTCATATCTGACTCTTCATGACCGCATTTGGGGTTTTCTTGGCAAAGGTACTGGTGTGGTTTCCTTCTCCAATTCATCTTACAGATGAGAAAACTGAAGCAAACACGGTTAAGTGACTTGCCCAGGGTTACACAGCTAATAAGTGTGAGGTTGGATTGGAATTCATGAATATGAGTCTTCCTGATTCCAAGTGCTACATCCACTATGCCACCTACCTGCCCCCAAAATCATGTCTAAGGGTTTATGGTTTGTTTTGTTTTTCCTGTAAGCAATAGGAAGAAAATGAAATAGGAAGAACAGACAATTAGCAACATTTGACCTGTGTGTTAGAACCTGTGATTTGAACTCAGTAAGATGAATCTTCCTGACTCCAGGCCTAGCACTTGATACACTCTACCACCTAAATACCCCACTTTCCTTTATAGAAGGCCAAAACTGGACTTTTGCTCATTCCACTCTGTTATCTGTTGCTCTGCTTAGTTTTAATTCTTGGAACAAGATTTTCTTTCCCAGGTATGCCCAGTCTCCTCCCCCCTGCTTTCCTGCCTCCTTATATGTATTGTCTCTCCCAATTAAACTGTGAGCCTCTTGAAGGCAGAGAATGTCTTTCTTTTTATTAATTGTATCTCAGAGCTTAAAACAGTGCCTGGCACACAGCAGATGCTTAATAAATGTTTATTGGATTGGATTAGTGGACAGAATGTTAGACTTGTAGTCAGAAAGATATGAATTTGAATCCAGACCTTGGTAAATCTCTTAGTCTCTGTTTTTCCATCTATAAAATAGGATAACAAAAGCGCCTACTTCCCAGGGTTGTTGTATGTCTAAAATAGTTTGTAAGCCTTCAAGCCCCATGCAAATGCTAGCTATTGGCTACTATAGGGGGTATATCTAAATTAATTCAATGAAAGATCCATTTGAAAGTTTGATTTTTTTTTTTGAGGTTTGCAAAATATCTCCTCCACAGCTACCTTATAAGGAAGAATTATTACTTCCATTTTACTGATGGAAGAAACCGAGGCCAGAGGTGAAGTGACTTGTACAATGACACCAAGGTAATGACTGCCATAGCTAGGATGTGAATCTAGGTCTCATGTGTCACAATCTCAGAGTCAATAGGAATATCCAAAGATAATTAGCCCAGGTTTACCCAAATAAGCCCCTGCTCTACAATAAACTCAACAAGTGGTTGGTCTTCCAGTTGTTGCTTTAAGGCCTCCAGCTAGAGGAAAACACACTACTCTGAAACAATCTATGCTACTTCAGGACAGCAGTAGTTCTTAGTACTGGACTCCTAAGTGCAGGGCTCTTTCCGTAACCTCACACGTCTTCAACTGTAGCTTCGACCTCCACAGAACTTAGCAAAGGCAGAGAATAATATCCACTCCCAGGAGGACCTCATTCATCACACAAGTCCTATTTCAGGGACTCCATTTTACACCCAGCAGAAATCAGTCTTAATTGAAATGTTTTGTTTGCTTCCAGTGTTTGCCAAAATGTCCCACATTATTTCCACATGGATACTGTCTACTTTGGATGCAATGCCCAGGGCTCTCCTTCCACAAGATTGTGAAACTAGGAAATCTGGCCTTCAAGGGCACCCTTTCTCTTTTTTACTCTTTCTCTTTGCATTTTTGGTGTTCTTGCCCTGCCTTTTGCAAGCATGGGTTAATTAGTTCCTTTAGGAAGTAGAGGCAGTATCATATAAAGAGCATTGTGCCCCAGGTAGCATGAAACTTGTATACTAGTTCCTCTACTGCTTATAAGATGGGTGTTTGACCAAGTTATTTAATCTTTCTAAGCCTTGGTAGCCTTAATCCTCTATATTTTAATTGTTTTGTGTCTGAGATTTCCACTGACAGATAAACAAGTTTGAATATATAAATAAGAATCAAAAAAGAGATATTACTAACAAAGTCATAAGCAGCAACAAATGAATTTTAGACTAAAAAACACTGAAAATTATGTGAAGCAAACATTAAAAAGGTGGTTGTTGCTATTTGTTCTTCATTCTCATAGAGAACCATGAGATTAGGGAGGGGATGCCATGATGTGCAAGTGGCCACATATAGATCAGGAAGAATGGAGATAGCCCTGGATACAGCAAGAGACCTTGGCCTTTTTTTGTTTTGTTTTTGCTTTTTGGAAGGCAATTGGGGTTAAGCAACTTACCCAAGGTCACACGGCTAATAAGTATTAGGTGTCTGAGGCCTAATTTGAACCCAGGACCTCCTGACATCAAGGCCAGTGCTCTATTCACTGCACCACCCAGCCACCCCTGAGACCTTGGTCTTTTGAAGCTAAGGTCTTTGACAGATCTCAGTTTGATTGAGGCAACACTCATTCAGTGATTAAGGCTGGGTAAGAAATGAGGCAGAGAATGACCTCTTCACCTAAGTCAAAAAAAAATCAATTTAGGAGGGAAAGACCCTGAGGGTTTCTGGCCAAAAACAGAAACAAAGAACACAGAGAGCACCTCTTAAAAAAGAACAACGAATATACACGTAATCATTCACTTCTGTTTCTTAGTAAGTGAGGGAGAGAAGGTGGCATAGTGGAAAGTGTATTAGAATTGCAGTCAGGGGACCTAGGTATGGATCCCAACTTAGCCACTCATTCATTATTTGTGTCTTTGTCCAAGTCACTAAACCCTACTGGGCCTCCATTTTCTCGTCTACAGAATGAATGAATTGGAATAGATGTACACTAAAGTCTTTTCCAGCTCTAAATCTGTGATCCTACAAAACACATTAAAATAACAAGGTCCTCAAAATGCTGCAGATGATATTATCCTGATTGTATCAAACCCAGAATGTTTCAGAATTTACTAAATGAAATTTATAATCATTCAAGAAAGTTCATCCTGACTATCCAATCAATGAACAAGCGTTATGTGTCAGACATTGTGCTGAGTGTACTGTGGTGGTACTGAAAAAACAAAAAAAGGTAAAAATAATTCTTGCCCTCAAGAGGTTTTTGCTCTAATGGGGGAGTGGGGCATGTAAATAAACAAGTACATACAAGATACATACAAAGTAGCAAAGGGAAGTTTCAAGTGGCTGGGGAACTGGGAAAGGCTGATTGCAGATGGTAAGATTTAAGTCAATCAGCATATTAAGCACCTAGCACTTGCTAGGTACAGTGCTAAGTGCTGAGGACACAAAAAAAGGCAAAAGATAGTTCCCACCTTCAAAAAGCTGATAATCTAATGGGGTATACAACAAGCAAATACATATATAAAGACAAGCTATGTACAGAATAAACAAGAAATAATTAGCAGAAGAGAGGCTCTAGGATTCCAAGGGGTTGGGAAGGGCTTCCTGTAGAAGGTAGCATGTTAGCTAGGATTTAAAAGAAGCCAGGGAGGCCAGTAGGCAGAGATGAGAACAGGAGCATTCCAGGACTAGGAGACAGCAGAGAAAACGTCTAGAGTCAAGAGAGGCAACATCCAGGAGGCCAGTGTCACTAGATTGAAGATTGCATGGTGGAGAACAAGGTGTAAGAAGAAGGGGATAGGTTATGAAGAGCTTTGAATGCCAGGAGATTTTGTATAGATCCTGGAGGTGATTAAGAGCGTTGGAGTTTACTATGTGGGTGACATGGTCAGACCCATGCTTTAGGAAAATCATTTTGGTGACTGAATGGAGGATGGATTGGAGTGGGGAGAGACTTAAGGCAGGTAGCCCCTCCAACAGGCTATTGCAATAGTCCAGGTGCGAGGTGATGAGAACTTATATCAAAATGGATGGGAATATCACCAGATATTCCAGAGTTAAGAGATGATGCAAAGATGAAATAAACCTTGACAACAGATTGGATTTAGGGTTGAGAGTGGTGTGGCTGGTAAGAGATGATTAGGAATCAAGGATGACTCCGAGGTTGTGAGCCTGGGGAACTGAGAAGATGGAGCTGCCCTTGACAGTGGTAGAGAAGTTAAGAGAGGAAAAGGAACGTTTGAGCTAAATCGTGAAGAAAGGTAGGAATTCTAAGAGGTAGAAATGATGAGGAAGTGTATTACAAGCGTGAGAGACAGCCAAGCGAAGGCACAGAGATCGAAGATAGATTGTCCCATGTGAGTAACAGGAAGAAGGCCAGTATCACCAGATCACAGAGCAAGTGGAGTTGTGAAGAAACGTCAACATACTGATCCTTGGAGGTAAAAGGGAAGAATGTATACTCAACTGAATCTATTGACATAAAGGTTACTTCTTTTCTTAAAGTATATGTTAAACTTAACATAGTAGTCCCAACATTGCCTTGCTTGTCTAGACTTTCATCTGCCCTCTTCTCTGTACAACATTTTAAAATATTTCATTGACATTCTTTTCTTTTTAATTCCTATCTCTCCAACTCTCCTCTACAAAATAAATGAATGAATGAATGAATGAATGAATAAATAAATAAATGGAAGTCTTCCCCTGCAACAAATAAGTCCAGTAAAGCAAAAATATTCTATCATATTCACAATACTATGATTTTCTTTGCCAAATGGTGAATGGAGGAAACTTTGTCCTCTCCCAACTCTAAGGTGTGTGATTCTCTGTAAGACTTCAACACTTTTATACTTAAGTGTGATAATTTAAAAAAACATTTCCCCACTCAGGTGGATATGCCATTTTAAGCTTGAGTCCTTCCTTATGGAATGAAAGGCTTAGTTCACTATTAGAGTTATTTTAGACAGCAGGCAACAGGTGGGGTTGATATGTTTTAGTCAGGAAGACCTTCCAGGGCCCTGGAAATCACCTCCTGTTGGGTTGTATATGCTAACAAACATAAGCAGCTCTTTCCAGAGTTGATCAATTGCACAAAGCAACTGGTGTTTAATGCTGGAGCTATATAGGGCATGTCATGCGCTTCATTAATAAGAAATTAAAAATAAATCTCTGAAGGGACTTTCCTACTTTCTTTTATTTCTATCCTGGCTCACACAGAATTGCAATAGAATCAGAAACAAGAGTTCACACTGCAGAAAACATTCCGGGGAGGATGAAACCTAACACTTAAATCATTTATGAGTAGGGCTACAACTTCTGTTTCTGAGGCAGGCCTTTTTAGGTTCTTCATCCTTAGCCTCATGCCCATTTAAGAAGTGGATGCAATTCTTTTTTTTTTTTAATTTTTTTTTATTTACTCATTTACTTTTAATTTACAAGATTCTGTTCCACAATCACTTGAGTTTCAGATTTTCTCCCCTCCCTTCCCCCC
>CM053581.1:204953177-204989748 GCA_028627135.1 Pseudochirops cupreus | reverse complement strand
AAAAAAAAAATAGAAGAAAATGTGAAATATCACCCCAGAAAAACAAGTGACCTGGAAAATAGATTGAGGAGAGATTATTTAAGAATTATTAGACTACCTGAAAGCCATAATCAAAGAAAGAGCCTAGACATCATATTTCAAGAAATTATCAAGGAAAACAGCCTTGATAATCTAGAACCAGAGGATAAAATAGAAATTGAAAGAAAACAGTAATCACCTACAGAAAGAGAACCCAAAAGGAAAACTCCCAGGAATATTATAGTCAAATTCCACAGTTTCCAGGTTGTTATTGAAAGAAACAATCTAAATATCATAGAGCCATAGTCAGGATCACTGTAGAATATTCTGGAAGGCAAAGGAGTTAGGATTACAACCAAGAATAACCTACTCAGCAAGTCAAAGTATAATCCTTCAGGGGAACAATGGATATTTAATGAGGCATTTCTGATGAAAAGACAGAAGCCAAAAAGAAAATTTGACATTCAAATATAAGACTCAAAAGAAGCATAAAAAGTTAAACATGAAAGAGAAATAATAAGGGTCTCAATGAAGATAAATTATTTACATTCCTATATGGGAAGGTAATACATGTAATTCCTAAGAACTTTATCATTATTAGGGCTATTGGAAGCTGACTATATAGACAAAGGTCATGAATATAAAGCATTTATGTTGGGATGATCCCCCCAAAAAATCAAAAGGTGAGAAAAAAGGATGCAATGGGAGAAGGGGAAAGAGAGGTAGAATAGGGAAAATTATCTCTCATAAAAGAGGATATAAGGAAGAGCTTTTACAATGGTGAAGAAAATGAGGAGGTGGGCAATGCTTGAAGCTCACCCTCATTGGAATTGGTTCAAAGAAAGAAGAACATATTATTGTTGGGCATAGAAATCTATTTTACCCAACAGGAAAATAGGAGGGGAAGGGGATAAGATAAAAGGGGTAATGTAAAATCGCAGGGAAGACTAAGGAAGGCAGTGGTCAGAGGCAAAAGAGATTTTTGAGAAAGGAAAAAAATAAAAAGATAATAAGGATAATTAGGATAGAGGAAAATACACAGTTAATCATCCTGTCTATGAATGTGAATGGGATGCACTCAAACATAAGACAGAAGCAAAAAGCAGAATGGATTAGAAACCAGAATCCAACAATATGTTCTTTACAAGAGATAGGTGTAGTGGATAGATTACCTGCCCTGGAGCCAGGAGGATCAGAGGCCATGTTTGAACTCAGACTGGGCAAGTCACTTGTAATGCCATCCACAAGCAGATTCCCAAAAGAATGCTACAGTGAACAGCTTTTAAGGTTCAGGTTACACAGTATAGTGAACACTCCATTTATTCCATTACAAATCAAGGCAAACATTCACAATATATCACAACATGATATTCACAACATTACATCTCATCACAGAAAATCACAATATGGTGTTCATAACAGCTTAACATTAGAATGGCCACACAGTTTTCACTACAGTGGCCACAGTATTTAGAACAAGGAACAAAAGAATAATCATAGGGTTTCCCTAAGGGGGAAACTCTCCTAACTTAATCATTCAATCAGTTCACAATACAATAATCAAATTTCCACCCATGAGACAGCCATTAACTTAAGCAGTCACTTATCTAGATTCCCGATTACTATCATTAGTCACTAGTACAGTCATTAGAAAAACCACACAAACACTCCACCCCTTGGTGTCCAGCAAACCTCAATTTCATCCAAGGGGAGGCCTTTTCTTCATCTTGGCTCTGGGTGGTCTTTCTGATTCCCCGTATCCCCTTCCATGGTCCCAGCTCCTTCCTGAATTTACCAGTCGCCTGGATTCAGAAGCAGACAGCTCCCAGGTCCTCATCCAGTCCTCAGAGGTAGACAGCCCCCAGGTCCTTGTCCAGTCCTCAGGGCAGTCCCTGGCACACACTGAAGTTCACAGGGTCCAGCACGTCTCAGACCCTTTACCACTTCTCTTGCCTGGAACTCAAGGATCAGCCAAGCCATGAACAAAGTCTTATCCTGGTCATGCTTCTTCAGTCCTCCAACACTTCAGCTGGCCCTCAGACCCAGAAGGAATATTGGCCTTCCAGGCAGCCTTCCAGGGAAGCCCTCTCAGACTTGCAGGAGGCCTTCCAGGCAAGCCCTCTGAGCCTTCCAAGTGGCCTTCATCAGATTCTGGTCTCAGGAAAACTCCATCTCAGTTCTCAGTCAGCTTCCAGATGCTGAGAGAGAAACTCACATTCTCTCTCTCTCTCTCTCTCTCTCTCTCTCTCTCTCTCTCTCTCAGAGGCTTCAGTCTTTACAATTCTTCCACCACCAGGAGCAACATTCCAATTCTGTCTCTCTGTCTCTGGAATTCTTCTTTATGTACACACATTGGCCTCCTGTCTCAGCCAATCCCCTTCTGCCACTTCATCAGGGGAGTTCACACCCTCTCAAGGGGACAGGGCTCATACCTTCCATATAGAGCTCACACCTTCCATACTTAGCCCTAAGTTACTAAGTGCTAAGTATCTGCCAAAGTGATTGCTGTTATAGCACTTTATTCTATTAGCTTTGGTTTCATCATCTGTAAAAATGAGCTGATTTTTCTCCATATTTATATAGATCTATCTATCTATTTACATATATATATGTATATAGATATGTGTGTATATACACACATTATATGTATATACTCACATATACATATATTATCCAATTTTTATAGTACACATACATATTTATATGTTCTTTATTAAATAGTTGTTTGTATATTGTCTCCTCGATTACACCATGAGCTCCTTGAGAATAGGGACTACTTTGTGCTTTCTTTGTGTCCTCAACACTTAGCCCAGTGCCTGGAACATAGTAAACACTTAACAGATGCTTTTTTGGCTGACTGGCTAATTAAAGATAATGACAACAATGAGACAGAATATCAAAATTGGAGAATGCACCCACAATAGTCCTTAAGGTAAAATTTATATCTCTATATACTTTCATCATGAAAAGAGAGAAAAAAATAGATCTTGAATTAGATGTACAATTTTTTAAAAAAACTAGAAAACCAATAAATATTAAAACTTAGGTAAGCATCAAAATAAAAATTCTGAAAAATCCAAGAGATTAACAAAATTGAAAACAAAGGCATTCAATTAATAAAGCATTAAAATAAAAAATTATATAATTTTATTTTTAAAAGAAAACCAAATTACCACAATCAAAAAGTAAAAAGAATTCATATCAAACAAAGAAGATATAAAGAAAATTACCAGAAACTGTTTTGCCCAATTATATGCCAATAAAATTGGTAATCTGTTGAAATATATTGATATTCACAAAAATATAAAGTACTCAGATTAAAAGATCAAAAAATAGATAATTTAATTAATACAGTATCAGAAAAAGAAATTGAACTAACCATAGGCAAATTCTGTTAAGCATTCAACTAATATCCAATATTACATAACATTTTGCAAAAATATGATACCTAAACCCATGACAGTCAAAACAGAAAGAAAAGTAGAGATCAATAACCCTAAGTCACAGACACAAAAATTATAGATAAAATATTAGCAAGGAGACTCTGCAACATATCACAAAGACCAGGTTAGATTTATACAAGGAACTCAGGGTTGGTTCAGTATTAAGAAAATAGAATATATTACTAACAAAAACAATAAAAATCATTATATCAAAAGGTAGAGAAAAAGCTTTTGACAAGATACAACATCCATTCCTATTTAAAGCTAAACATTAGAAATCACAGGAATAGATACCTTTCCTCATTACAATAAATGGTATCTATTTAAGAACCAGAAGCCTTTCAAATAGTCAAGAGCAGAGCAAAAATGTCCTGTCTCACCACTGATATGGTGCTAGAAATGGTATTTATATTAATAAGATTTAAAAAAAAGAAATTGAAGGAATAAGCATGAGCAAAGAGGGAAGAAATTATCATTTTTACAGATAAGTTGTATTACCTAAAAACTTAGAAATTAAATTAAAATTTATTGAAACAACTAAGTCCAACAAAGCTGCAGGATATAAAATAAATTCGCTTGTATTTTCAACATTTTTGTATGTTACCAAAAATAAACAGCAGAAAGAGAAAGAATACCTATAGAATATTTAAAATACTTGAGAATCTACTATAAAAATACACATAGGAGACTACAAAAGAGTCAAAAGAAAGACCTAAATAATTGGAGAATTGGTCATGAGTAGGCTGAGTCAACATAATTGAAATTAAAATATCACCTAATTTAATTTTCTTATTAAATTCCATATCAAACAACCAATGTATTACTTTATAGAGCTAGAGAAAATAGTAATAAAATTCCTCTGGAAAAATAAAAAGTCAAGAATTTCAGAGAAACTGGGGGAGGGAGTAAAAAAGGAAGGGCACCAGATCTTGAACTATACTACCAGCTGTTAATTATTAAAATAATTCAGTACTGGTTAAAAGAGAGAGAGTTTTATTAATGAACAGAAGCAAATGAACATAGTAACTTAGTATTTGATAAAGCCAGATTCTACTACTTTGGGTAAGAATTCCCTGTTCAACAAAAACTACTAGAAAAACAGGAAAGCAATCTGGCAGAAATAAGATATAAACTAGCATTTAGCGGTATGTTGGAATGAGCTCACAGAGCTGATTGTTAAATTTTTTTTCACTGTGAACATTTATGCCTACAAAATTAGCAAATGTGACACATTGAGATTTAATTATTGTTTTGTTGATTGTCTAGACTTAAAAAAATTATAAAGAAAATGTTAATAATGCAAATTCAATTTTAAAATGTCATAGGTTTTTTTTTTAAACTGGTTAACTTTTAGCACCATACCACTGTCAACACTGAACATGACATACCAAGAATGCTATAAATGGAGGCATGATTTGAATATAATAGCTGATGTCACAAACAAATTAGAGAAGTAAAGAAGAAAATACATTTCAAATGCATAAGTAATTGATGAGTTCATGACCAAACACAGGATAGGAAAAACTACAGAACATAATATAGACAATTTTTAATTACATTAAATTTGAAAGTTTTTGCACAAATAAATACAATGCAGCTAAAATTAGAAGTGAAATAGATAACAAAGGGGAAAAAATCTTTGCAATAATTTCTCTAAAAAGATCTCATTTCCAAGATATCTGAAGAAGTAGTTCAGATTCACAAGAATGAAAGCCATTCACCACTGATAAATGGTTAAAGAATATGAATGGATAGTTTTCTAAGGAGGAAATCTAAGCCATAAGGAAAAGTGCTTCGAATAACTAATTAGAGAAATACAAATTTAAACAACTCTTAGAGTATATCTAATACTCATCAGATTGGCAAAGTTAACAAAAATGGAAAATAATAAATGCTGGAGAGGCTGTGGGAAAACAAGCATATTAATGCACTGTTGGGGGTGCTATGCATTGGTGCAACCATTCTAGAAAGCAATCTGGAACCATGTCCCCCAAATTACTAAACTGCATACCTGTTCGATCTACACTTTGACTCAGTACTAGACCTATAACCCAAAGAAAGAAAAAAGTATGTGCGAAAGTACTGATAACAGCTTTTTGTGTATGTGATGACAAAGAACTGGAATCTAAAGAGGAGCCAATCCATTGGGGACAGAACAAATTTTTCTGTGTAAAAGTAATAGAGTACTACTGTGTTGTAAGAAAAGTCAAAACTGACTATTTCAGAGAAATTTGGAAAGACTTATTTGGACTAACACAGAGCGAAGTAAACAGAATCATGAGAATGATTTATAAGTTAACAACATTGTAAAGAAAAACAATTATGAAAGATTTAAGGACTCTAATCAACAAAATAATCAGCCATGGTTCCAAAGGACCAAGACTGATGATCAAGCATGCTACCCACCTTACTACAGAGAAGTGATAGACTCAGTGTGAAAAATGAGGTACATTTTTTGGATGTGACCAACATGGGAATTTGTTTTGGTTGACTGTATGTATTTCTATAAGGGTTAAATTGGTTTTGTTTTTCTTTGTTTTTGCAGTGGGGGCAGGGAAGATGGGAGGGAGAAAAAATTAATTTAAAAACTAAATTAAAATGTTAAAATCTAGCTATATCTACCCAAAAAAATTGATGAAATTTAATAAATTTTAATATAAGAATACTTGTTCAAGGCTATTGATTCGTTATTTTTGGTGAATTTTTTTTTAGTTACATACTCAATTAATCCACTATTTCTCTTTTATTGTTGTTGTTGTTGATAAGTACTCACTAAAGAATAGTGCTAACCTGAAACAGGGAGCAAGATACAATACTAAATAGGTACTATATTTTCTTTAGCTAATCAACAAGAGAGAATACTGTCCTGTTTATTAGGTCTATTGGATCTTCATGTTCAGTGCTCTTGACTAGGTAGGTGTTAGGTCCAATCAAGTTGGAAATTGATCCCTTACCCCAGCAAGGACCCAGATCTGTTTCTATTTCCTAAATGGAGAGAAACTAAAAATGAAATCCTCCTCTTTTCAAAGTCTCTGACAGACATGAAATTTTATATGATGACTAAATGTTAATAATCTTCAGTTGATGAAAGGGACCTTGGTGAGTATCTAACGCAACTTCCTCATTTTATATATAAAAGTACTAGTCCCAGAGAAGTTAAATGATTTGTTGAGGATCTCTCAGATGAGTGAGTAATATATTTGAATTCAGGTTTTAAGACTCTAAAACCAGAGTTCTTTCCGACAGTACACCAAGTTGCCCCTGCGCGTTCCTAGTTAACCACAATACATTTTTCACTTTATGAGTTATCTTTGGCTTTCTTCTCTCCTTGTTTGGGCAGCTAGGCAGTGGATAGAGCACTAGATTTGGAATAAGGAAGACTCATCTTCCTGAATTCAAATCTGGCCTAGACACTTACTAGCTGTGTGATCCTGGGCAAGTCACTTAACCCTGTTTGCCTCACTTTCCTCATCAGTATAATGAGTTGGATAAGGAAATGTCAAGCCACTCTAGTATCTTTGCCAAGAAAACCCCAAATGGGGTCACAAAGAATCAGATGGGACTGAACAACAAACAAATCTCCTTTTACCCAGCTCCATCTCAGACTGATATTCATGGGACCCAGACTGATACTCATGGGACCCAGACTGATATTCATCTTTTCCTATCAAAGTTTGAATGGGCTGAAAATGGACTAGTATATGCCTAATTTAATTAAAAGAATCAATGGGGGAGGGGGGATGATCGGTATAAAACAGAGTCAGAGTTGAGAGAAGCTTTAGAAATCAAACATTTCAACCCCTTACCTTATTTTAAAAACATGAGATCTTGAATCAAAGGACCTGGGTTTGAATGCCTGCTCATATATTTGTTCTCTTGGGCAAATCATTTAACCTCTAGAGGTCCCAATTTCCTGACCAGTTAAATGGTGGTGTTGAACTATATGATTTCCAAGGTCCCTCCTCACTCTAAATTCTATAATTCTGTGATCCAAATCCTCATGTAGCCTTTACTTGAGGATTCCCTGTGACAAGGAAAACATTAACTTGTTGGACAGCTCTTCCTTAGATTGACTCCAATTCTTCCTCTTTGCAAGTCCACTCGCTAGTTCTTACTCTGTTGTTCAAAAACGTAACAAATAAGCCTAGTTTCCCTTCCATGCCATAGCTCTTCAAACATTTTAGCAAAGTCTCTGACCCCTCCATTCTTCCTCCAACGTCTCTTTTCTCAGTTAATTATTCCCTATTTCCTCAAGGGATTATCGATTTCCTGTGGTTTGCTTTAGGATCCCCTCAACTATCATGGTCCTCACTCTTCTCTGGCCACCCTCCAGCTTTTTCAAGTGATTCTTAAAATATGGCAACCAAACTGGAACATGATACTCCCAATGGACAGTATGGAAGGACTACATGCAGCCTGAGATTACATTCTTTTTGATGCCATGTCACACTCTTAACTCATATTGAACTTGAAATCAACTCAAACCCCTAAGACTTTTGCACATAAACTGCTATCTTGCCATCTCTTCACTATACTGGACTTGCACAGTTGATTTATGAATCACCATGCTCCAAAGCCAAATAGAATTTTTTATCATCTTTGAGTTTTTATATCATTTATACCTCTTGTCAGCTCCCCTTAGCTTGAGTAATTGCATTGACTGTGTAACTCATTGTCTTTAATATTCAAAGATGAATCTTCCAAATATAAGAGTGACTAACAATACTTCTAGCGATAGAATTTCCCCCACCACCATTGGGTTGGCCCCATGTTTCAGAGAAGGGACTAAAACCAGTGGTTGTGGCTAATCTCACTTGTCATTCATGACATCAACCTTAAGTGTTAAGGATAGCTCCCAAATAACTCTGAGGTAAAGAAATGCCTATTGAGTGCCAGCTACATGCAAGAAATATATTGGAACTTGTGAGAAATGCAGTAAGTATAATACATGTTCCTAATCCCTCAATGAATTTTCAATCTAATCAAATAAGTATGATGAGCATTGTTTAAAAGTTCAGTAACACAAGTTGGATCACAAGGCAGTATTTACAGCAGTCATCAAAGAAATGTAATCAGATATGTTAAAAAGAATGCTAGTCTGGAGTCACATGTTCAAGTCCCAGGTCTAGAACAAATTTGTTATGTGGCCTTAGGGAAGTCACTTCCCTTCTGTGGGCCTCAGTTTCCCCCTTTGTAAAATGAGGACCTTAGCCCAAAGAATCTCTGAACTTCCTTACAAGTTTAACATTTTAGGATTCTATTCTTGATGGGCAGCCCTTCACATGTAATCACAGTTTTGCTCCCTTAAGGTTGAACATTCTGCCATTAACTTCATTCCTTGTATTAGGGTGAGGGATGCATGAACTCAACTTTCTAGATGAGTGAGGAAGAAAGAGAGGAGAAGAATAAATTATCCTTGGCACACATATACCCCCAAAGTTGAGGTGACTCCTCATGTGAGGGGCACATGTTGTTTGTATGCCAGAGGGTTGTTCAAAGTTTTCCTGGAAATAAGGAAATGACTTAAAGTGGTTACCTCTGAGACATAACAAAGAAAAAAAATTGTAGAGAGAAAGAGCATGAATAAAAATGTCAGCACCAGGGCCTGGTGTTTCTCTCAAACTAGTGTTTTTCAGCAAATTGGGGATAAGGGTGAGAACCTCTGGATTCCTGGCAAGTTGCTCAAAGGAGCTATTCATTCAAAAGAATCTACTCTGTGCTCAGATTCATCAGAAACTCATCTCCACAGCTTTGACCTCTGCTGTTTAAATGCCTGTGGCTCCAGATGATGGTTCTCTTCTAAGAACATCTGACTTGGAACTGTTGAGTTTTTAAAATTATTGTTATTTTTGATCCAGTGATCAAAAGTTCTGTAATTTTTTTCAGTGTAAGAGATTCCCAGTGCGCTAACTCCCTCTGCAGAGAGAGATTAGTAACTCCTCTGTAAATTAGAGACTTAATCTTAGAGCTGCCCAAGTTGACAGTTAGTATTTGTCAGAGTCACACAAAGCCAGACATCTATTTTTTATGCCAAATGTCCACTGGTTGATTTTTATACTGACTGCAATATAGCTATCGTTCCACCAATTAAACATGCAACTGAAGGGACAATTTGTACTTGACAATGAATTATGGAGGACAGAAAAAGAAAGGCTGAAATATTTTTAACATGTGTAGATGGATCACCTTTGAGGCAAGTCAGGAGATACAGCATCTCATTCAGACCCAGTCCTTCACCAGCCATTTGATGTCAATCAAGTCACTGCCCCTCTTTATACTTCTAATTCTGTATCTGTGAAATGAAGGATTGCAGCACATCCCTTCTAGCTAGGTGTTTTGTGATTCCATTAACATTTCTTTTTTTCCCTTTTAAATATACATTAAATTTATCATGTAACTTTCTTTTGTTTTCTTTTTTTCTTCCTTCCCCTCCTCCTCAAGATGGCTATCATTATACATAAATATATGTGTATATGTATGTGTGTGAAATATATATATGTAACATTATTCTATACATACTTCTGTTTATCAGTTCTTTCTCTAGACACAGATGCCATCTTCCTTTATAGATTCTTTGTAGTTAATTTGGGCATTTGTAATAGTTAAAATGAGTTGGTCGCTCAAAGTTGTTATTAAAACAATATCACTGTTACTATGTGCAACGTTCTCTTGGTTCTGCTCATTTCATTCTTCATTATTTCATGCAAGCCTTCCCATGTTTTTCTAAGATCATCAAGCTCATAATTTCTCATAACACAGTGGTTTTCCATCACAATCATACACCACAACTTGTTCAGTCATTGCCCAATTGACAGGCATCCTCACAATTTCCAGTTCTTTGCCACCACAAATAGGGCTGCTATAAACATTTTAGAACATAAAGGTTCTTTTGCTTTTGCCCTAATCATCTTTGGAAACAGTATTAGTGGGTCAAAGGGAAAATACTTCTTTAATAGAAGTTTCAGAAAGCACATTGAAGAGGGCCTCAAAAGAGGAACCAAGATTTCTGTATTCTCAGCTCATCTCCATGACCCCAGCTCTCTTTTCTCTTGGAAATGTATTCAGCTTCAGTTCAAGGAACTCAGAAAACTAACTGGGACTGCTCTCCTTGCTTCCTGGCAATAAAAACCCCATCATGTGTTCTCACTGGATTAATGTTGCCTACAGAATGTCACCAGGTCTGTCTGACACATCTGCTCCAAGATACTGAACTAGGCGCCTGTAATACCAAACCAAAAAAGAAAAGTGTCTAGTTTGCATTCTATTAAAGAAGGAAGCATGTGTGTGTATATGCATATACACACACATGCAAACATATATTTGTGTGGATAAGGATATATAATGCATATTGTGTACAATAATGATAATAACAGCTAACATTTATATGGTAATTACTACATGCCAGGCATTGTGCTGTGCTCTTTATAAGTGTTTTCTCATTTTATCCTCACAGTAACCCTGGGTCATTGTTGTGGTGGTGGTGGTGAAGTCATTTCAGTCTTGTCCAACTTTTCATGACCCCATTTGAGATTTTCTTGGCAAAGATGCTAGAGTAGTTTGCCATTTCCTTCTCCAGTTCATTTTACAGATGAGGAAACTGAGGCAAACAGGGTTAAGTGTCTTGTCCAGGGTCACATAACCACGAAATATCTGAGTCTAGATTTGAACTCAGGAAGATGAGTCTTCCTGACTCCAGCACTCGATCCAGTAGGGAGGTGTTATTATTATTCCCATTTTACAGATGAGGAAACTAAAGCAAACAAGCTAAATGACTTTCCCAGGATCACACAGAAGTTAGTATCTGAGGGTGGATTTGAATTTGGATCTTCCTGACTCCAGGTCCAGCACTATGCCACCTAGTTTTTATATCTGAGTATGTATATATGTATGTTTATATGTATATATGCGTGCATATATAATATATGTGTATATGTATACACTCACATATATGTTTATACAAACTAAACACAAGATTATTTTTGAGGTGGAGACTCACTAGGTGGGGGGTCCTTGACCCCCAAGGACAGGTGGTGGACAGAAGCAGGAAAGGTCTCATGCATTTCCAATATGAGAGTCAGTCAATGCAAAGGCATGTATACCCACCTTCTAGATCTTTCTCACTGAATGCAACACTTGTCAGGTACAGTGTGGTCACCTAGAGCAAGGAAAAAGAAAAGGGCATCACAGGAAGAAGAGCTTTCCATGCCTGCATAATATTGGTTCCAAGGGCATAGGTCACCATGCTTTCCACCACTGGATAAAGTCCTGGAATGGGAAGACCCAGGTCAGAGTTCTATCTCTTCATCTTATATTAGTTATCCTGCCCTGGACAAGAAGCAACCTATCTATGCATAAGTTTCCTCAGCTGCAAAGTGGGATTTAATAACACTTGTACTTCATGTCTTACTAGTGTTACGATAAGGAAAGCGCTATATAAAACAGGCTATAGAAATGTGAATTATTCTCATCTCAGTCAATAAACAAGTATTTATCTAAGATGTGATGGGCACAGTGATGGAGGCCAAGAATATAAAGAAAGGCAAAAAACACAGTCTTTGCCTTCAAGGGGCACACATTCTAATGGGAGTGACATCTCCCATTAGGCAATTTGCAAAAACTTCCAAATGGCAACTTGCAAATAACTAGGTACATACAAGATTCATACAGAGTAGAGGGGAGGGAACTTGCAAGGGGAAGGCATTACTGGCTCAGGGAAGATGGAAAGGAATCCTAGATAAGGTGAGATTTGAGATGAAGAAATTTGAAGGCAGCTGAGGAGACTGAGAAGCAGAAGAGAGGGGCCAGAGCACTCCAGGAATGAGAGACACTGATTGATAAAGCAGGGAGAGGAGATAGAGTGTTATGTCCAAAGGAGAATAAGGAGATCAGTGTCATTGAATCACAGAGGGTGGAGAAGAGGAGTAAGGAGTAAGTAGACTAGAAAGATAGGGAGGAACCCGGTTATGAAGGCAAGAGAATGAGGAGGGAAGGGAATTGAAAGCGCCAAGTAGTATATAACTGAGTTGTTTCCCCAAGGGGTAGAGATAAAGAAGGGTCCTGTAGTCAGAAGTCATGGCCAGGGAAAGAACAGAATTAGGACCATAAGGCAAAGAGAAAGATGAAACAATAAAAAATCGTTATCGGATGCTGGTTGTTGTCCAGCATTCTTGAAGAGGACCAAAATGGCATCACTACGCTAGAGTCAAGTCTCAGTGAGTCCAACTGTGGCTGATCACACTAACGTGAGTTCAGAATGTTCTACCACAAGTAGGGCACAAAGAATCCATGTGAACATTTGGGGTGGATTCTCTAAATCTGTGCATCTTGCCTTTCCTTTGAGCTACTTCAATTCTGCTTTGCTCATAGAGCATAGCACCTTCTCTGATGTGGGCTCACCATGTAGAGTGGTCCTGTACTAGTGTCCCCCATGTCATAATCAATTCCAAAGTTCTTGAGAGAGACCTTGAGAGTGTCCTTGTATCGCTTCTTCTAACCACTATGTGAATGCTTGCTCTGTGTGAGTTCTCCATAAAAGTCTTTTTGGCAAGTGTACATTTTGTATCGGAACAATGTGGCTGACCCATCAGAGTTGTGTTCTCTGAAGTAGAGTTTGAATGACTGGCAGTTTTCAGAGGTCCTAAACAAGGAATTAATGGATTTGTGAGTGATAGATCAGGTGTGTGACCATTTCTCTCTGCCTGTAACTTAAGTGGAGTAGGGGAAATTGATAGTAGGAAAAAAATAAGTTATCTCCATTGAAAACAAATGAGCCTCAAGTACATAATAATATATGAAAATCTAAAATCCATAGACCACAAATTTAAAGCTAGAAGAGATATCAGAAATCATCTGACATTTTACAGATTAGGAAACTGAGTTCCTGAGAGATAAAGTGAAGTTATGCAAACATAACTTTAAGAAATTTCATATTAAAAAAACCTATTTCCTTGATAGCAAAAACTTGTTTCAGAGCATTAAAATATCACATTTTGTATATCATTTGATTACTTAACAGAAAGGCCTCTGCTGAAGAAGAGGCTGAAAGTATTTAGTTCGAGAGTGAGGAGCATTTAAAAATCTCTAAGAAATTAAAACAAGTTCATATCTATCAAAGGGAAAGTGTTTTAGTTATGCTGTTTTTCAGGGACACAGGAGTTACACATAGCAAGGTCTGTCCTTTCTGCTATTCTGTGTCAACTAGAGCTAAAGTCAGAAATACTTGTTATTACAACCAGTGATGGATTGGCATTGTAGCATCTGTTGTAGCCTGCTCAGTCAAGCAGGTCAACCCCAGTGACTCTAATTTCCTCACAGGTGAAAGTAACACTGAACAGACCAGAGAGACAGCAGCAGTATAAAAGGTTGGGTCCCTTTGTTCAGCGGAGCATCTTTACTGTGCTTAAATCATAATTCTTCAGGAATGACATGGCATATTCTCAATGTTAAAGGAGGACGAGGTAGACCAGGTCTTAAGGTTTCTCCTAGTTTCTCCCCAAAGTCTGTCAAGGCATGAAGTACCGTTACTCAGTGGTTCTGGCAGATTTGACCATTTGATCATTTCAGTCCCTCAACTTTAATCCCCCTATTCCTTAGCAAAAAAGTCTTCCTTTACACATGGTCACTGGAAATTTTGTGGCTTTTAAAAAATAATTTAAATTTATAATAATTCTGCTAGGGAAAGGAAGATTTTACCCCTACAATGGATCCATTTTTAACAATTAATAATAACTACCCCCAAGTACAAAAAGAGACACATTTTATTCTTCTTATTTATGAAGCTCCCTCACCTTTTGAATTCTTAACCACTCCAAGAATGAAGTCAAATCTCTGGTGTGCATTAGTTTCCCAATTTGCTATTAATTTGAAGTCGTCAGATGTTAACAGCTACTTTTTCACTAGTGTATGTGTTTTCCCTGTGAGTTGAGAGATTTGTTTCCCTTTGCATGTGAAGTGCACCCCCACCCCCTAATCCTGGCATTACTGGGTCATGAATCTTCCTCTTCAGTATCCTAGGACAAGCATATGCATGGAACAGAGCATAACAAACATCCTTCCTCCTTAGCAGCTTTTCAACTATCCTGCTCTATCACAGTTTGCAAATAAAAACTAATGTACTTTGTGCTGCACATTTAGTTAACTTTCTCCAAAAATCTTTGAGGCATGAATTTCATCTTTAAAATACATCAACTGAAAACAAGAATCTGAGATAAGGGCAAAGTACAGTGGGACTATCACCCCCTATGCCTAGAGACTATGCCCATCTCCATGAAGTCTGCGATCACCTGCCGCAGCCCACTATGGACAGACATGTGCTGTACTTGCAGCTCCTCTGACCCATATTATTTCTCTCTGCATCAGCTCTGTCACTTTGACCACCACACTTTCTGTCTATGCTCCATCTCCAGGAATAAGACCTCCTAAGTCCATGACAAATAACAATCACCAACATAAAGAGAAATGGTCTCTTAGAGGCCTGGACAATGACACAAGCGTGGTGCGCCAAAAGGCCCAGATAGACGAGGTCTAGTCAATGTGGCAGCAAGTTGATCCACCAACCACAAGGGCTATTCCCAGGCCTATCACCACAGAGCAGGGATTGGATAGAGCTGGGTAAGAGACAAAGGCAGGGCCTGCAGCAGGGACAGCAGCTACTTCTGGGACTACCAATCCACAGCCTGGAAATTTAAAAAGCCACTAACTGAACTGCCAGGGATCAGGATGGCAAAGTGAACCTCGGCAGCTCCAATCCCCACCCCCACCCCCACCCCTGAAAACACAGGGTCTGCCTTAGAGAAAAATTTTAAACAGTAAAGGCTTGGGAACCCCAGAGAAGGGCATGGCTAAGGTTCTGCCTCAAAATGGGTAAAAAAGCAGACTACAAAGACAAAGACTCTAGAATCTTATTACTCTGAGTGGGAGGAACCAAATTCAGAAGGAGACAGTATTGTCTCCACATCCACAGCTGAAGCCTTAACATGGAATATGAACTGATCTCATGCACAGAAAGCATTCATAGATGAGCTCAAAAAGAACTTTGAAATCCAAATTAGAGAGGTAAAAAATAAAATCAACACTTCTTTTAAAATAAAAATTGTGAAATTAGAAAAACATTACAATGAAGAAAACAGTTCATTAAAAAGAAAAATGTGTGAACTAAAAATGAAATGTGAACATATGCAAAAGTAGCTTCAAAAACTAAATGAGGAAAATAATTTGCTAAAAATTAGAATCAATTAAATTGAAGCTAATGACTCTATGAGGAACCCAGAATCAGTCAAACAAAATATCAAGACTGAAAAATTAGAAAAAGAGGTAAAATATATCAATGGAAAAATAACTGCTCTGGAAAACAGATCCAGGAGAGATAATCTGAGAATTATTGGTCTACCAGAAAGTCATGATGAAAAAATGAGCCTGGACAACATCTTCCAAGACCTCATCAAGGAAAACTACCCTGAGATCCTAGAACCGGATGGTAAAATAGAAATCAAGAGAATCCACTAGACACCTCCTGAAAGAGATCCCAAATTGAAAAGTCCATGAAATGTTGTGGCCAAATTCCAGAACTATCAGGTAAATGAGAAAATACTACAAGCAGCCAGAAAAAAAACAATTCAAATATCATGCAACCACAGTGAGGATCACACAGGATCTGGCAGCTTCTACACTAAAAAATCAGAGAAACTGGAATGTGATTTTTTGCAAGGCAAAAGAGCTCAGGTTACAATCAAGGATCACCTATCTAGAGAAACTGAGCATAATCTACCAGGCAAGGAGAGGAATATTCAGTGATATAACAGAATTCCAACCATTCCTGATGAAAAAGCCAGAGCTCAATGGAAAATTCAACCTCTAATTACAAGACTCAAGAGAGACATAGAAAGGTAAATAGTGAAAAAATACACACACACACACACACACAAACACACACATACACACACATGTAATTTGTTATTTAATAAGAGCAAACTGTTTACATCCTTATATGGGAAGCTGATGACTGTTAATATCATGAATTCTATACCTATGGTGACATCTAAAAGAGTTATAAATCAATAGAGGGTGTGGGTAAAAATTACACAAAATGATGATTAAAAAAAAAACCTTATAAAGGGCTGCAATGGAAGAAGAGGAAAGGATGAAGCAGAAAAGGGGAAATTACACCACACAAAGAGGCATAAAAACATTATAGTAGAGGGAAAGAAGGGAGAGGGATGAGCATTATATAAACTTTTCCATTATTGGTTCTTGTGCAGGGGGGGAATAATTAGTTAAGTATAAGACTCTATTGAGAAGAGACATAAAACTTATCATAATAGAGGGAAAGAGGGGAGGGAGATGAGCATGGCATGAGATCTATTCTAGTCAATCTTGGTTTGAGGAAGAAATAACATACTACATTAAGTATAAAAATCTATCATATCCTACAGGCAGTAGGAGGGGGGAAGGGCCATGAAAGGGGGTGTCTTAGAAGGGGAGGAGGAAGTAGTAAGGGGGAAGGGTAGAAAAAGGGAGGGAGGCTGATAACAAGGGAATACTGAGGGAGGCGACAGTCAAAAGGAAAACTCTTAAGTAGGGGAAGGGAGAAAGGGGGGAAAATAAACAGAGGAGGGAATAGGATGGAGGGAAAGATACAGATAGTAATCATAACTGCGAATGTGAATGAGATGAACTCTCCCATAAAACAGAGGCGGATAGCAGAATGGATTAAAAGCCATAATCCTATAATATGCTGTTTACAAGAAACACATCAGAAACAAGGATATACACACAGGGTAAAGGTAAAAGGCTGGAGTAAAATATATCATGCCTCAGCTAAAGTTAAAAAAAAAACAGGGGTAGCAATCCTTATCTCAGACAAAGAAAAGCAAAAATAGATCTAATTAAAAGAGATAAAGGAAGAAACTATATCCTGCTAAAAGGGACCATCAAAAATGAAGCAATATCATTACTAAACATTTATGCGCCAAGTGGTATAGCATCCAGATTCCTAAAGGAGAAATTAAGGATGTTAGAGGAAGAAATAGATAGCAACACTATACTAGTGGGGGACTTCAATCTCCCCCTCTCTGAGCTTGATAAATCTAACCTCAAAATAAACAAGAAAGAAGTTGAGGAGGTAAAAAGAATCTTAGAGAAGATAGATATGGTAGACCTCTGGAGAAAATTGAATGGGGATAAAAAAGGAATATACCTTCTTCTCAGCAGTACATAGCACATATACAAAAATTGACCATGTACAAGGGCATAAAAATCTCACAATTCAATGCAGAAAGGCAGAATATTAAATGCATCCTTCTCAGATCATGATGCAATAAAAATTATATGTAATAAAGGACCATGGAAGGATAGACTAAAAACTAATTGGAAACTAAATAACTTAATCCTAAAGAATGAGTGGGTCAAACAAGAAATGATAGAAATAATCAGTAACTTCATTCAAGAGAATGACAACAATGAGACAACATAACAAAACTTGTGGGATACAGTACAAGCAGTTCTTAGGGCAAGTTTTATATCTCTGAATGCATACATAAATAGAGAAAATGGAGGTCAATAAATTGGGCATGCAACTGAAAAAGCTAGAAAAAGCACAAATTGATAATCCCCAAATAAATACTAAATTAGAAATTATGAAAATCAAAGGAGAGATTAATAAAATTGAATTTAAGAAAATTATTGAATTAATAAATAAAACCAAGAGCTGGTATTGTGAAAAAACCAATAAAATTAATAGACCTTTAGTCAATATGATAAAAAGAAAGAAAGAAAGAAGAAAACCAAATTATGAGTATCAAAAATGAAAAAGGTGAATCTACCTCCAATGAAGAGGAAATTGAAACAATAATTAAGAATTATTTTGCCCAATTGTATGCACACAAATTTGACAATCTTAGTGAAATGGATGAATATTTACAAAAATACAACTTACCCAGCCTAACTGAAGAGGAAGTAAACTACTTAAATAACCCCAACTCAGAAAAAGAAATTGAACAAGCCATCAATGAACTTCCTAGGGAAAAATCTCCGGGGCCAGATGGCTTTACTAGTGAATTCTATCAAACATTTAAATAATGATTGACTCCAATACTTCACAAACTATTCAAGAAAATTGGAGAAGGAGTCCTACAAAATTATTTTTATGACACAAATATGGTACTGATACCTAAATCAGGAAGAGACAAAACAGAGAAAGAAAATTACAGACCAACTTCCTTTATGAATATAGATGCAGGGAGCTAAGATGGCAGGAAGTAAGTAGTAGCTTCTCCAAGCTCCCCAAGAATTTCGTCGTTAAAAACTAAAAAGTAAATTTGAGCAGATTTAAGAGTGACAGAACCCACTGGGAGACAGAGAGTGACAGATTCCCAGCCCAGAAAAGTGCCTACTCAGGTTGGGGCAGGGAGAACGCGGAGCACACAGGAGTGGCAGCAGCGGGACCTGAGAGGGGAGTGCGGCACACTGAGAAGCCCCACCCAGCAGACTCACCCAGCCGGAGGCTTCTGCAGCCATCTCACCACTGAGTGGAGGACCAACAGAACTAGGTAGGAGGGAACGGGGCATATAGCAGGGTCACTGGTTTTTCCTGGGGCTAGCAACCCACGGCCTGGATGTTTGAAACTACATACACAAACTTCCAGAAGTCAGGATGGAAGAATAAAATCTAGGTGCTCTGATCCCCCTCCCTGACCCAGAAAAGTCAAGAGGTAAATGCCCCATCTAGAGTACATTCTTGCATAAGTGTAAACAGCCCCAGGCTTGGAAATTACTGAGGAAGGGGAAAGGGAGATTGTATGGAGTCTAAGCCCAGGTGGGTGGAGCCAGCAAGCTCTAACAACAAAAGCCCAGGTGTGCTTTAGAACCACCTGGCCAATCAGCAAACTGCAGCCCCGCCCTTCTACTACAGTGAGCCTGCCTGAGAAGCAGCCCAGAGAAACAGGTGGAAACCTGAAGGAGCCAGACCACCCCGCCCCAATAAGTTACTCTGTGAGCCTCAGGTAACTCGGGGGAAACATTGAGAGTCCTGGCCCTGGCCTCAGCCCACACACTCAGAGGCCACAGCTCACGAAGTTAACAACCAAACCCCTACCTCCCAGCCTGAGAAGCTCAGTACTCCTGCACCCAAGAAGCAGACATCCACTCTAAAAATACAGGATACAGGCAACCACAATGGGGAAGAAGGAAACTGCAAAGGCTAGAACCATCAAATCATTCTCTAGTGAGCAAGAACAACCAAACTCAGAAGGCAACGCGGACTCTACACACACACTGGAGACCACAGAAGGAAATGTGAATTGGTCTCAAGCCCAAAAAGCATTCTTGGAGAATCTCAAGAGGGATTTTAAAAATGAAATTAGAGAGGTAGAAGATAAATTTAAATCTACAGTGGCCAAATTGGAAAAAAAATTCACAGAAGAAAACAAAGCTTTAAAAAGTAAAATTGGAGAATTAGGACAGGAAGTCCAAAATCTAACTGGAGAAAATACCTCCCTAAAATGAAAAATGAACATATGCAAAAGGAGCTCCAAAAACTAGTTGAGGAAAATAATTCACATGAATATAGATGCATTCTAAATAAGATATTAGCAAAAAGACAACAGCAAATCATCATGGGAATAATACATTTTGATCAGGTAGGATTTATTCCAGGAATCCAAAGGTGGTTCAATATCAGGAAAACTATCAGTATAATTGATCACATCAACAACAAAACTAGCAGAAACCATATGATTATCTCAACAGATGCAGAAAAGGCTTTTGACAAAATACAACACCCATTCCTATTAAAAACACTAGAAAGTATAGGAATAAACAGAGTCTTCCTTAAAATAATAAGTAGCATCTATCTAAAACCATCAGCAAGTATTATATGTAATGGGGATAAGCTAGAAGTATTTCCAATAAGATCAGGGGTGAAACAAGGATGTCCACTATCACCCTTCTTATTCAATTTGGTACTAGAAATGTTAGCAGTAGCAATAAGAGAAGAAAAAGAAATTGAAGAAATCAAATCAGGCAAAGAAAAGACTAACCTATCACTATTTGCAGATGATATGATGATGTACTTAGAGAATCCTAGAGAATCAAGTAAAAAACTACTTGAGATAATAAACAAAATTGGCAAAATTTCAGGATATAAAATAAACCCACATAAATCTTCGGCAATCCTATATATCTCTAATGAAATCCAACAGCAAGAGAAAGAAAGAGAAAATTCCATTTAAAGTTACTGTAGACATTATAAAATATCTGGGAATCTACCTGCCAAAACAAACCCAGGACTTATATGAACACAATTACAAAACACTTTTCACACAAATGAAGTCAGATCTAACTAATTGGAAAAACATCAATTGCTTGTGGCTGGGTAGAGCTAATAAAATAAAAATGACAATTTTACCTAAATTAAATTACATATTTAGTGCCATACCAATCAATCTACCAAAAAATTACTTTGTAGAGCTAGAAAAAATAGTAGCAAAATTCATTTGGAAGAACAAAAGGTCCAGAACACCCAGGCAATTAATGAAAAGAAATGCTAGGGAAGGTGGCCTAGCCATACCAGATTTTAATCTGTATTATAAAGCAGCAGTCATCAAAATGAGTTGGTACTGGCTGAGGAATAGCGTAGTGGATCAATGGAATAAATTGGGTACAAGAGATTCAGCAGCCAATGACTATAGTAATCCATTGTTTGATAAACCCAGAGACCCCTGTTTTGGGGATAAGAATGCACTATTTGACAAAAACTGCTGGGAAAACTGGAACATAGTACGGCAGAAATTGGGCATAGACCAATATCTAACACCATACACCAAAATAAAGTCAAAATGGGTGCATCATCTAGGTATAAAGGCTGATACTGTAAGCAATCTGGGAGAGCAAGGGATAGTTTACCAGTCAGACCTATGGAGAGGGGAAGACTTCACGATGAAACAAGAGTCAGAGAGCATTATAAAATGCAAAATGGATAATTTTGATTATATTAAATTGAAAACCTTCTGTACAAACAAAGCCAATGTTACCAAGATTAAAAGGGAAGTGGAAAATTGGGAAAGAATTTTTATAACCAGTGTCTCTGATAAAGGCCTCATTTCTAAACTATACAAAGAATTGAGTCAAATCTATAAGAATGCAAGCCACTCCCCAATTGATACATGGTCAAAGGATATGAACAGGCAGTTTTCAGAAAATGAAATTAAAGATATCTATAAGCATATGAAAAAAATGTTCCAAATCACTTGTGATTAGAGAAATGCAAATCAAAACAACTCTGAGGTACCACATCTCGCTGGCCAGATTGGCTAAGATGACAAAACAGTAAAATGATAAATGCTGGAGAGGATGTGGAAAAATTGGAACACTAATGCTTTGTTGATGGAGCTGCAAACTGTTGCAGCCATTCTGGAGAGCAATCTGGAACTATGCCCAAAGGGCTATAAATAAGTGCATACCCTTTGACTCAGGAATACCATTTCTAGCATTATATCCCAAAGAGATCAGAGAAGTGAGAAGATGACCCATATGTACAAAAATATTTATAGCTGCTCTTTTTGTGGTGGCAAAGAATTGGAAAACAAGGGGATGCCCATCAATTGGAGAATGGCTAAACAAGTTGTGGTATATGAATATAATGGAATACTACTCTGCCATAAGAAATGAGGAGCAGGTGGACTTCATAATAACCTGGAGAGACTTATATAAACTGATGCTGAGTGAGAAGAGCAGAATGAGGAGAAATTTGTACACAATCACAGACACAACGTATATATGATGACTAACCTCAATAGACTGGGCCCCTCTCAGCAATGTAAGTTTATAGGACAACTCCAAAGGACTCATGATTGAAAGAGATATCCACATCCAGAGAGACGCAGAGTCTGAATGCAGATTGAAACAAACTACTTGCTATGTTTCTTTTTGTTGTTTTGTGTTGTTTCCTCTTTCCCAATGATCTTTCCATCACTTATAATACTTCTTTACAACCTGACTAATAATTAATGTGAAGATATTTGTACATCCAATATTTGAATGCATGCCGCCATAATGGGGGGGGGGGCAGAGGAGGGGAAGAAAATCTGAAACTCAAGGGACTGTAAACTGAATGTTGTAAACTAAAAGTAAATAAACCAATTTAATGTGAAAAAAATGCAATTTGTAAATTTTTTAAAAAGGGGAAGAAAAAAAAAAAGAAAAATGGTCTCTCTCATAGCTGGTAGGAAGTAATTAACTATTACCAGCAGCTGCAATCTCCTTTTGTATTACATATGCAACTATCTGCCTTTCAAGATGGGCATACCCACAGTCTAGGTGGTACAGTGGATAGAGCATGGATCTGGAGATGGGAAGACCTGAATTAAATCTGACCTCAGACATTTACTATCTGTGTGAGCCTGGGCAGGTCACTTTATCCTGTTCGTCTCAGTTTCCTCACCTGTAAAAATAAGCTGGAGAAAGAAATGGCAAACCACTCCAGTATCTTTGCCAAGAAAACCCAAATGGGGTCACAAAGTCAAACACAGCAGAAAAATATTAACAACAAACAACAACATCATACCCAAAGTCTGTCAAAAAGCATATGTAAGATTAAAAACAAGGTTTTGTGCTTCACATCCAGAGTTCTTTTCTGCTATAATACCATTCTGTCTCTTTAGCAAAATCTGGGCTAGCTTTGTTTTTTGCCTCTACTGTCTAAGCCCTGTGTGGGAAATTTCTAAGCTACAGTGAAAGTCCATCTGCCAGCAAATTTTTATCAGTGATGAACAAATGAACAGATTATGTTTGTATGTATGTGTTTATTCATAGCCTAATAGTGTATTTATTTAACTGGTGGATATTTTCCTCATTAGATATATCCAGCATATCAAATGTTATTTGTAGAACTTAGAAGAGTGATTGAAATGTTACTGTATTTACTCTTTTGATAGCAAGGTGAATTCTTGTTAGAGATGGCTAATATTCTTTTGATGCATCTGAGTCCCTAATGAGAACAGGTGAATGACTGAACCTGAACCACTAGGTTTCAAATTCAAATGTCCTTGAACTAGTCCAATATAAATTACTAGTGAACAATTTTAGCTGTGGCATTTTAAAAACAAATTCTAGGGCCTGGGTATGAATAACTCAGAAAACAAAAATCAAGCAAAAACGACTCAGAAATCAATAGCAGAATTATGTTGACCACTGTGTTTCTAATTCTACTAGATCATAGATTAAAATCTCACTAGAGTAAAAATAAAATCAATTAATTACTTCCATTTTGTAGGGTGTATGGTGTACTAAAAATCTTACTATGGCTCTATATTTAAGTAAGGCAAATACCCGTGTCCTCCTCTTTCAGATGGAGAAACTGAGGGGAAGTGACTAGAGAGTAGTCACACAGTTTAATAAAGTGTATAGACCTATGTACGTATTTCAGGGATCACACATGAAGACTTCCCATCAAAATTCTCAGCAGAAGTGACTCTATTCTTGAAAAGTCTGACAACTTTTCCCAAACTGGAATGGATTTGAGGGCAATGGCCAATATTGATTTTAGAGAAGAAATGGTGAAACACTTCCATCCTTTTGGTAGAGAAATGAGCTGCTACTACAGAAGCATAACATTGTACATACTGTCAGATTCAGTCCCTATTTTGGTTTATTGCATAAATGAGATAATATTTGTAAGTACTTAGAATAGTGCTTAGCACCCAATAGGTACTTAATAAATACTTTATCTTTTCCCTTCCCATCCCCCTTAAATGATTTCATTGTAGTAAAGTTCAATGGGAGACAGTAAATATCAGAAAATGCCTCCTTCACTTCTTTGTCAAGTGATGAGGTAAGCCCACTTGCCATGGTCAACCCCTCTATATGTTTACATCTTTTACCCCATTACCTCCAGTCTTCTCTAGCAATTTGCCCCCAATATCTTCCCCATTCGGTCTTATCTTCAATCTCTCCCTAACTATTGGCTCTTTCCTGCTGTCAAAATAATATACTCATGTCTCCCCCAACCTGAATTAACAGTCATATGATCCAAATATCCTCACCAGTTATTGTCTAATAACTTCCCCTTGCAGAATACTCCCTGGGAAATCTGCCTATGATTAGTATTTGCACTTTCTCACCTTTGATTCTCTTGTAAAAACCCTCTGTAATCTGGTTTCCAACCTCATCATTCAATTGAAACTTCCATCTCCAGTTACCAATAATCTCTTACTTGATAAATCTAATGTTTTTTTTCCTCAATCTTTATTCTCATTGACCTCTCTCCAGCATATGACACTATTGATCACCCTCTCCTCCTGGATGCTCTCTCTTATTTAAATTTACATGTCCCTGGTCTCTCCTGGTTCTCCTGGTACCCTTCTGACCACTCCTCACTCTGCCTTAAAGGATTGTTATACATGTCATATCCACTAACCAGACGTTAAGTCTTGGGCTTGCTTCTTTTTTCCTTTTCTGCTATCTCATTGGGTAATCTTACTTATTCTTATGATTCAAACAACATCTCTATGCTGATCATTATAAGATCTAATTTCTCTCCTGAACTCCAGCTGCCTTCTCAAACTGAATGTCTCAGTGGCATTTCATACTGAACATATCCAATCTGGAATTCAACTTTCTCCAACTCCTACTCCCACCAAAGCTTTCTATTACTATTGAGGGCATCACCATCCTCCCCATCACTCAGGCCCACGACCTCAGCATTTCTCACATATGTTTCCTTTTTTCCACTCATACATTCACAACCCCCATCACCTTCATGCCCTCATCACCTTTTGCCTGAACTACTTAAACAGTCCTCTAACTTGCCTCCCTGCCCCAAGTCTCTCTTCTCTCCAATCCATTCTCATCTCAGTTGGCAAGGTATTTTTCTGTAAAGAGGAAGGGAATAAGTATTTATATCATGTCTACTATGTACTAGGTACTGTGCTAAATACTTTTACAAATATCTCATTTGATTCTCGTAATAACCCTGTGAGGTAGACACTATTATTTTCATTTTTCAGTTAAGGAAATTGAGGCAAACAGAGATTAAGTGACTTTTCCAGGGTCACACAATTGGTAGGTGTCTGAGGCCATATTTGAACTCAAGTCTTCCTGACTCCAGGCCCAGTGCTCTATCCACTGTACCACCAGTTGTTTCTAACATCATGAAATATAACATAACATCTGACCATGCTGCCCCCTACTCAATAAATTGTAGTGTCTCCCTATTACCTTCAAAACCAAGTATAAAGTCCTTTGTTTACTCCCAAAAGCCCTTTGCAAAAGAGTTCCTTCCTACCTTCTAGTCTTCTTATACTTTATTCTCTTTGATAAGCTCTATGATTCAACTACAGTGGCCAACATTCTGTTCCTCACACAAGACACTTAATTTTCTAACTCCTTATCTTTATATTGATTGGACACTATGCCTAGAATTCTCTCCCTTCTCACCTCTGCCTCATATTTTACTTGGTTTCCTTCAAGACTCAGTTCAGTCATCACTTCTTCAGGAGGTCTTTCCCAGTCATCAAACCTTTTAATGCTTCCCCTTCTGAGACCACCTTCCACTTACTGGCATATGTTTGTATATATCTTCAATGTACCAGTTATTTATATGTTAACATTATTCCTCATTAGAATGTGAGCCCCTTAAGGGCAGGGTCTTTCTTTGCCCTTCCTTTTATCCTCAGAATTTTATGCCTTTCCTGTCTGTGTATAGGTTTTAATAAAAGCCTGGTATAAATAACATACGGCATCAACAAAATATTTCTTTTGAAGGAGAAGAACAAAAAAGAAGAAAGGTGTTCCTTCTCACACAGCCTAATGATGAATTGTAATCCTGTCCTTCAAGGATGCTATAACTAAGTGGGAAGAGACTCATCACCAGAAGGTTGATCTCCAGCTGATGAATGTTTCTAGCCATGACCTAAAATAGGGAAGTATCTAAATATGCATCAGTAGGAGGAGGGTCAACATCAATACAATCACATCTTCTGAGGAAGTTTGAAAGTACTATCTGGTCCACTGCAAAGCAAGCAAATTATACAACAATCTTCAACAGGGAAAATTAAAGGGAAGGATGTAATTGTAGCTATGAAATTCCCATGGAGCACAACATCATTTCCTTAACATGTTCAGAATTTCACATATTATCCCTTCCCCTCAACAGGCTCTTCCTTCACGCTTAATCATTTTCATCCATGGAACCATCATTCAACTAGTCTTCCATGTTGGTGATCTTAACACTGTCTTTGGTTCTCCCTCCCCCTGATGCCCAAAATCTCCCTTTACTCCCTCTTTCCCCGTTGATTAAGTTGTTTCTCATCCCGTTGGTAGAGACCTTCCCCTCAGACCCCACAAAACATTTTGTTTTAATAATTTCTAATGAATATATTATGTATTATCTTACAATATCTTATGTGTATATTTTTATGAGAATAAGAACCGTGTCATCCTAATTTTCTATATTCCTTCTGTGGAAGCATATAAAAACCTCTTTTTTAGGTCAACTAAAAATATTAAGAAATAAATTTTTCTCCAATCTAAAAGCTTTACAAGACTTTTCCCTTTTCTTTTAGAAAAGTATGTAAACACTCTAAATTGGGTATTTTGCCCTATAGGAGAGTAGAGGGGAAGGGTATTGAGAGAGAGAATGATAGGGGGGAGCGCTGATTGGGGGGGAGGGTTGTTAGAAGCACACACTTCTGTAAAGGGACAGGGACAAAGTAGAGAATAGAGCAAGTAGGGGGCAGGATAGGAAGGAGGGAAATATTATCAGTCTTTCACAATATGCCCACTGTGGAGAGGTTCTGAGTAATTACATATGTACAGCCTGTATTGAATTGCTTGTCTTTCCAGTGGAGGTGGTTGACAAGGGAGGAAGGGAAAGAATCTAGAATTTAAAGTTCCAAAATCAAATGTTAAAAACATATATGTGTATATATTATTGTTGTTGTTGTTGTTGTTGTTATGCAACTGGGAAATAAGATATACAGGCACTGGGGTAGGGAGATCCATCTTGCCCTGCTAGAAAGCTGGAGGGGCGAGGGGGAGGATATAGGAGAGAGCAGATTGGGGGAGGGGATATACAGTGGGATTGCTGTTTTGGGGTGGTGGGTAGGGGAAAGATGGGGAGAAAATTTGTAATTCAAACTCTTGTAGAAATGAATGATATAAACTAAAAATAAACAAAAGTTAATTAAAAATTAAATTAAAAGAAAGAAAAGTATGTAAAAAGTCAATATTGAAAGCACAGCCCAGAAAATTCAAACTTAGAATGAAAAAAACCTCTTGTCCAGTTAAAAATCATTCCCTTCCCCCAGCTCTAGAAGGGATAAGCATTATGACCTGCCCAAAGTACTACCCTCTTTCCCTATTTCCTTAAAGGATTGATCAGAGGAAGGAGAACCCCTTGAGTTCTGAAAATCACCTATGACCCCCTTGATAAGAATCTTTAAGAGGGGTGGTCAAAGAGGAATAAGTGGTTTTAGAAAAATAATTCTCTATGAGCCATTCCCCCCCCCAAAAAAAATCAAATGGTATTTGATGAGGTAGAATGTTAATGAGGAATGTGCTGGTAAGTGTTTAAAACTGGCCCTATGAAAATACATGGCACACTTTAAAGCTTAATCTATGTTAGTTACATTTTTCCCATTGCTTTCTTAAGTAGACAATCAACAAAACTATAAATCAAGGCCTGATTTGTAGCATGAGCTGATTTCCTAGGAGTAAACACTGAATTTTAACAATTAACTCTTGTAAGAAGCCACAAGCTGGCTCCAGCATATCTGTGATTCAAATTGTGTCATATTAACATTTTCCTTTCTTGAGATTCCTATAAATACTATTTCAGAATTCCTCAGTTAGTACACGGGCATGAAGGGACTGTCTCCTCTGGGCTGTGCTTCTAATTATCCAGACTTCAATAACCACGCTTTATCTGTAGCCTCACACTAGAGCAGCTATCATCCCCTGAACCCTTCTCACTCTGCAACATCCTTTTGCTTTCTTAGTCCACTTTTCTTGTTAGTGAGTTCCTCCCAGGTCCTCCATTTTAGAGAAGGGCCCAAACTAGCCAATTTTTATTCCCCTCTAAGTCATTTTTCTGACTTTCTGCACTTGAATACCATGCTTAATCTACAATCTCACCGTGGAAAATCCACCATTCCTTTACAAGGCTGTATAGCCTTCTCATCCTGGAACAGTCTGCTATATTCCTTCTTCTATTGATGAATGATTTCCAGGGCCTTCATTTTGTGCATGGGCCCAGGCTGGCCAGCCTTGGTCCCCTTCCTAGCTATGTTTCTATCATTCTAGACTTCAACATGATGGCCCTAAGCCAGCTACCTTCTCAACCGCTCCCTCTATCCCATTAAATTGTAAACTCTTTGAGGGATTGTCTTTTTGTTTGTCTTTTTATCCCCAGTGTTTAGCACAGTGTCTGGCAATTAATCAATATTTCTTGCCTTGCCTTGCCTCTGCTGATTTGGACATCTTTCTCTATGTCTCTGAGCCAGAAATTCTTGAGTTTAGAATAATGGTAAATCAAATTGATACAAATTGTTTCAGGCAGACTTTGTCTAAAATGCGGAGAGCAGTATTGATATTTTTTCTTCAACATCTAGTATCTGGGTCAGTAATCTGCACAAAGTGGATGTTTAATAAATGTTTGTTGAATAAATTAACCTGGAGGCTGAGTAGGTGACCCTGTACCATGAGATTGTTGCCTCAGTCAGCATCACAAAATACTTCCTCTAGTCTTTGCTGCTTTACCTCCTGTCTGCAGCATTGAGACATGATTAATGAAGCAAAGAATAATGAGGAATGCAGACAGCCAGCAGAGTAATGTTAGGGTGATGGGGTAGATAGGGCAGAATGGCCTTGCTAAACATCTAGGCAGCCTAAACATTTGAAATACCAGTCATATACTTCAAGTTTATCATTAGTTATGTTTTCCATCTAAAAGACATATGAAATAAATGAACCATAAGAATAAAACAAAAATCAAATTTAATTTTAGCTTTGAATTCTTGGCTTATTCCATTTCATTTATTATTATGTGTTTATTCCTGAGTCAGGCACTTCAGAAGATAAAGAGGAGTATCTGTGTGTGTGTGTGTGTGTGTGTGTGTGTGTGTATGTATGTGCACCTGTGATATCACTGGTATAGGAAGAAGCTCCTACTAATTCAGATCAGTAATTCACATTGCTCTGATCTTATGGCCTTAGAGACAAGTTTCCATAGCCATTGTGAGGCAGGACTCAAACCCAGGTCATCCTGACTCTGAGGATGTCTCTCTACTATATCAAGTTGCCTCTATACATCAATTTAAACATTTTTGAAGTACCTCCTGTATGCAAGTTGAGAGATAGTACAGTCTAGTGGATAACGATCTGGCCTCAGCATCAAAAAGAGCTGGGTTCAAGTGCTGCCTCTGACACCTACTATGTGACCCTGGGTAAGTCATTTATTTTCACATTAATGGAGCTGATCTACATGAATAGAGCTAATTTCCTAGAATTCATATATCAATAAAATCACATCTGGCACATACACACATAAATAAATTGATTGATTAAATAAATTTTAAAAAATTAAAAAGGTTGGGTGCTATCCTAGGTCCTGGGAATACAAAAACAAAAATTAAGCAATCCCTGTTCTCAAGGAGCTTACCTTTTCCTAGGCAGATACAACAGGAATCCAGATAAGATCATTTGAGAGAATGCAAACAACAGGCAGATCAGTGGATTCTTCCTATAAGAGGAGGTACTTGAACTGAACCTTCAAGGAGGAGAAGAATCCTGACAGGCTGAGAGGAGAAAGGAGGGCATCCCAGGCATAGGGACCAGCCTGGGAAAAGGCAGAGAAATGAGAAAAGAAATGCTAAGGTTGGGGAACAAATGGTATGTCACACCACCCCTGCCTACAAGGGGCTCACATTCCAACTGAAGAAACAAGAGTGAAACTAATGAAAGAGCAAATGATAAAACACAACATGAAAACAAGTCTGATATTCTTACATAGATGCTGTGCTGGGAGTATTTAGAGAAGGGAAAGCCAACCTCTTGTGCCAGCATCCAGACCTGACCTTCCCTCATAGGACCAAATTGTTAATTAGATTCATTCCAATGGCAACAACTCTCCTTTTCTTCACCAATTCAATCCTAAAATCATGGCTCATAGAGGACTAATACATATCCAAATCTCAAAGGTTGAAGAAAATGGAAGTATTGTATACACATGTCCTCAGATGAGCCATTTTGAGATGTGTACAGCATTGTTCACACACGTGTGCACACACATACAGGGAGAGAGAGAGGAAGGCATACACCACTCCATTAGAAAAAGGAAGTTTAAACTACCTCCTACTTTCTCTGTAGTGCTCGGAATGATGAGATGATGCTGTAGTTTTGGAAGGAGGCTCTATGTATTTTTCTTCAGATCTCTGTTCTTGGGGCTTAGTCCCACTGGTGATGACATATTCTGAAAGTCTGATTTTTACTCTTACTGCCATTTCCTGAGGTCTGAATAATCCTAGGTAAAGAAGGAAGAAATAGACCAGGAAAGCACTGCTAGGAATTTACCTTGAGAATATTAGTAAAAAAAAAAAAAAGGTTGTATATAGGCAAAAAAAAATGTTCTTAATTACTTTATTAGTAAGAGTAAAAAAAACTATAAACTTGTAACCACAGTCAGAACATATAATACTGACAAAATAACTGAATGGGCAATATAGTGGAATGCTACAGTGCCATTAAAAAGTTATAAATATAAAGAATGCAAGAAAATGAAGAGAAGAAAGTATCCAGAGTGATAAAAGGGGAGATCAGAAAATAAAATCAGATATAGTGACTACCATGGGCAGCTAGGTGGTACAGTGGAGAGAGTGCCAGTCCAGGAGTCAGGAAGACCTGAGTTCAAATCTGGCCTCAGACACTTACTAGCTATGTGACCCTGGGCAAGTTACTTTACCTGTTTGCCTCAGTTTCCTCATCTAGAAAATGAGTGGGAGAAGGAAATAGCAAACCACTCCAGCATCTTTGCCAAAAAAACAAACTCCAAATGCAATCACAGAGAATCAGACATGACTGAAAGGACTGAACAACAAATGATGTAGTGCCTACAAGCCTATACAAACAATAGTCAATAAAATAAATGCACAGATTTGGAAGGGGAGATGGAATAATTAACATTCCCAAACAACCCCTGTCTAAGGACGTGAGACCCTTTCCACCCTCCACCACCACTTACCACCATACACATATATTATACTCCCACCTGAGGGAAAGTGTCATTTACTCCATACTACAAAAGTACGAGATGTGTTTCATATGCTGATAGGAACAAAGAAAACTTACGTTCCTAATTAGTTATCATTTGTGGATTTTTTCCATTTCTTTTCTAGACCCCGTTTCCTTGGGATATGTTTTACTAATCCACCGCAATATGTCTTCCAGCAACTCTTCTTACTTGGGTTCTCAAAGGCTATGGCAACAGAACATCCTGCCAAACTGAAAAGGTTTTGAACATTGATATTACAGGAACAAATGGAGGCTTAATTCTAGCTAAGTTAGAGAGGCTGGTCATCAGCAGGTTGATCCTGAGGTGATGAATTTGGGGAGCCACAGCAATTCAAATGGTTTGTCTGCTAAGAAAGGGGACTTTCAATCTATGTTAGCTCTGAAAGTTCCAACACTCATGCCAGCAGGGATTCTTGAAGTATTAGTCTCCTAAAGTGCCTCAAAGTGCAATGGGAGCCCTAATTCACTGATAAATGGAAGGACCACCCAGCAAGGTGTTCTACAGGCTCAGTTTTTATTATGATTGTTTATTTTTCTTTTATTGGTTCAGGGTTAGGAATTCAAAGAAAAGGATGATGGCTGTAAAACTGTAACTTCAGCACATGGGTGATTTTTCAGTGGTTCTTCCCTCTAAAGTGAATCAGGAATGCCTAGAAAGGAAAATCTCCTCTAAAGTTAAGCTTTCTGAAGCTTTCTTTCTTCTTCTGAGTTTCTAAAAGCTGAGCTTATTTTGTGGGTGGCCCACTTAACCATAGACACACAGATATTGGTGTTTTTTAAAGTGTCTGCTGTTAAATAGACTAGCTTGTACCAAAAAAAAACCTTTTGCTACAAACAGAAGTAATGTTTATGATGGAAAGCTTTTGTGTGCAAAGAATGACAAATGCCCTCAGATCCCTAAGACCTCTGCCCCAACCAATTTTTGGTCTTGCCTTTTCATTATATTTTCCCATTAGTTTTTATCCAGTTAGCATTTGGATCCCTCCCAAAAGCAAAAAACTTATCTAACTTGGGTACTTTTACCAGCTAAAAGGTAAAACTTATGCAAAAAAAACTTAGAGTAGCATTTTTTGTAGTAGCAAAACAAGAAAAACTAGAAACAAAATGGGTTCCAAAAATTGGAAAACAGTTGAACAAATTGTGGCATAGAGAGAGAGAGAGAGAGAGAGAGAGAGAGAGAGATGTGTGTATATATATATATATATGTATACACATATATATATAATTTCAATGTAGATAAGCCATGAATGAGAATCATGCAAAGAAAGAATATATGTATCAGAGAATGCATGTAGAGAATATATGGGTCAACTGACGCAGATTGAAATAAATAGAACCAAAAGAACAATTTATATAGTGATAGCAACAATGCAAAGGAAAACATTGAAAGGCACTAGAAATCAGGTAAGTATAGTGAACAACTTTGATTTCAGAGCCTTTCCAGATCTTCCCAGATATAGTGCCTTCCCCCCAACACCTTACAAAAAAAGAAAAACTTGCCATATATACTTATGAAGATATATATTTTCTTCCCCAACAGAATGTAAGTTCCTTGAGTACAGGGACTATTTTGTTCTTTTCATTTGCATACCCAAAAGTAACTGTGCCTGGCATATGGCAAATGCTTAATAAACATTTGCTGATTGACGGGTTCAGAGGACTGACACTCAAACGTACTTCCCTCAGCAGAGTGGAGAACTACAAATACGGAGTCACGCACTTTCATGACTAAGTTGTTTTCTTCTACTTCACTTTACTTCTTCCTTGCAAAGGAGAGTGCCACGAGAGTGGGAAGAAACAAATCAAGACATCTAAAGATAAAAAGGCAATAAAATATTTACTTAAAAAATAAATGAAACCGATAGAATTTTTAAATCTTGCTCCTCACGGCAAAAATTAACGAGAGAAATAGAAACGCAAGAACAGAAATATTTTAAAGTTTTTACATCTAAATATCAATTGGATAGATTAAAATGCACTGCTTGAAAAAGAATAAGAGTCTGGAGAGTTGGAAGCTGAAGGCATCAAGGATAAATGACCAGGAAAAAGAATTGAAATACAATGAAGGCAAGGCATCAAGACCCTTTTTTGAACTGAAGAAAATGATCCCCATTCTTCTTTTCTTCAGATAGCTATCAACTGCATTCCCTCTTTTCCCTCTCAGGATGCTGCCTGAAACTTAGCACTTTGCTGGTACAGCTTTGAGGGCCGTTGGTGTTTGGGGGGGTCAGGTTTCTATCACCAAGACTGCCCTTGAAATTTCCAAGAACCAGGAAAACGTCCAAGGATAATTGAGTACAGTGGAATTCTCTATGCTGGTCTCCCAAACTAAACCATGCTCTTGTCTGTTCAGTGACTAGAGCGCACAGCCCAAAGTCAGGAAAAATTGAGTTCCAATCCAGCTTCAGATACTGACTAGCTGTGTGACCTTGGGCAAGTCAGTTAGCCTCGGCCTGTCTTAGTTTTCTCATCTGTAAAATGCGGATAATAATAGCGTCTATTTGCCAGTGCTGTTATGACTTTTATTTACAGTGAGTATGAGTATTATTACAATATTTTACAATAATAATTACATTACATTACAAAAATATTACAATATTACAAAAAAGAAATATTATTTTTAAAGCATTTGGCAAACAAAGCACAAAATAATGACAGCTATTAAGCAAGTAGAGGAGTATGATTTTTAAAAGAGGTTCCTAGTTAAGATGAAAATGTGAAAATTTCTAAAAAAAAAAAAACCTTGAATCCCATAACAGACACCTCAGCTACATTTTAAAAAGTCACCAGGTGAAATAACGTTTGATAAGACCAAAGGGAGACACCCATAACCACCTGCATCCTGTGCAAGACTGTACAAGAAAATGAGAAGTGACACATAAAGTTATATACTTGCCAAAACAACTCATCTGAAAAAATAGGTCAAGGATCATTTGTGTTAATAAAGTAATAAAAATCCCCCCCAAAAATCTGTTTATTGTATTTTAAGAAATTACATGTGGAAACTGTCCTGTTCTATTAGAACAAGAAAGCAAAAAAAAAAAAAATAGAATCTACTAGATACCTCCTGGAGAAAAAAATTACATATATGTAGGTATGTCATAGACAAATAATGAAGAGGAGGAAGAGGAGGAGAACAGTAATAATAACTTCCAGGTAAAATAAATAAATGATCTTACAAGCAGCCAGAAATAAAAATTTCAAGTGCCAAGAAACCATAGTCAGGTTCATATAAGACTCACTATAACTACTATAAAGGAGAGAAAATAATGGAATACAATATTCCTTTTTTATGTCTTTTTATTACTTAAAAATAAGTCTGCAGCAATCAATGTCAGCTAAATCTTCAAATCAGTTTTTCTTCCTTATGATTTCTCTTCAAAAGGTAAATCCTAGTTAGGTGGGACATGCTGGAAGTGGTGTTTAAAAAGTTCACAAGCTACCAGTTTCATAGTAGTCAGGCAGTCATTCAACAAACATTTACCATGTACTACTCATTGTACTAGGTATTGTGGAGAATAAAATAGTGAATAAGACATAGAGCTCCTGCTCATAGTATGTGACATATAGACCTTAATAAATCTTCATTCAAGCACTCATTCACTCATGAAGCTTCTAGCCTCAAAGAGGAGAATATTCATTCAGAAATTCCCACAACTTATTTCTATGTGATTCAACAGTAATTCCAAAAGGCAAAAGAAAAAGATTTAAAATTTTAAAAAAATTAAAAATTAAAATTTTTTTTAAAATAAACAATGTTATCCTGAAACAAAAATTGTATATAATCCTGCAGCAGAAAATGAACTTTTAATAGAACTTTGAATAGAACTGTGAACTTTTCATTAGGAATGCTTAGAAAAACAGAACTGGCTAGATTCTTTGAAAGCAAACACAAGCAACAAGAGAAACATAGAAAGGCAAATATATTTGAGAAATTCCAAGAGGCTAACTGACAATCAAGGGCTTACATTCAAATTAGGGAGAAAACTCAAGTATCCCTTCAGAACTCCATGGTCTTCAAGGTTCACTGAGAGAGTAAAGAAATACAAACAATAGTATCAGGTTTTTTTGTTAGCTTTAAGAGAAAAAAGAGAAGAGGAAAAGAATATATTAGAAAAAATATATGGGAGGATGATTTTGCTGTTCCTCATAAACATTTTAAACAAGATTAAATAAACATGAAGGAAGGGGTAGGGAGAATGTGAATATCATGTGATATTCATTCATATATGAACCTGGCAAAGAATAGGTGAACACATTATGTATAGATTTTAGTGTAGAAAGTACATTGTGTTGAACAGGGAAAAAACAGGGGACAAGGAGAGAGTAGGCTATAAAAAGCAGAAGCAAAAGAAATTTCAACTTTGCAGAGTAGATGGGGGGGGTGCATTAAAAGGATTATAGACTAACTAGTTTTAATCCTATTCCTTTTCTTTCTCCAACTTTGTTTTCTTTGTAAAGAGAAAGGAGGAAAGCAAAGAAAGGAAAATTTATAAGAGGGCATGATGGAGGGAAAACCACAATCAACTGTAAATGTAAATAGGATTAATATATCAATAAAAGAGACGAAGGTAACAAAATGGATTAGAAAGCAGAATTCAAAAATATGTGGTTTACAAGAAATACACTTGAATCATAAAGGGTTTAATGTGCAGAATAAAAATGATTGGAGCCAGAATTTATTGTGCTTTATATAACTTTTTTACAACTAGGCTAGCAATTATAATATCAGACAGGTTGATAGTGAAAGAAAGGGAAAGAGGAAGGAAGGAAGGAAGGAAGGAGGAAAGAAAGTGAGGGAGAGAGAAAGAAAGAAAGAAAGAAAGAAAGAA
>CM053581.1:204941733-204952677 GCA_028627135.1 Pseudochirops cupreus | reverse complement strand
TAAAATAAGTTACCTGAATGGAATTTTAGAAAAGTTTGATGTAACAACTCTCTAGTTATTACTAAGAGGAATCAAAAGAAGCATATATATTCTTCAGCTTTTTTGTAACAACTTTACAAAAATTAACTATTTGCTATATTATTAAAAATCCATAAATAAAAAATGAAAAACAACAATATTAGCACATCTTTCTCCTGATTATAACACATTAAAAATTTTAATCAATAAAAGACATATGAAGAAAGAATTCAAATTTAAATGGAAGCTAAACAATATAATCCTAAATAGCATAGTAAATGAACAAATTAAAGAAGTAACAGATAATTTCAAGTATATCAAAACTTGATGCTGCAACTAAAGTAGTTATTAGAGGAAATTTTGCCTTTCTAAATCCTTATCAACAGAAAATAAAGAATAGATCAATGAAGTGAATGTGCAATTTAAAAAAATAGTCAAAATGACCATATTCAAAACTGGGAGGGGGAAAGGTAATTCACAACAAAAGAGACATTTTCAGAAATTTTTTTTCCCAAATCATGTGCCAATACATTGATAAATGAAATAGATGAATGTTTATAAAATCATAAATACCTATATTAACAGAAAGGGAAATAGAGAATTTAATAATTAAATTGCAGGGAAAAGAATTAATAAACTATAAATAAACTGCAAAGGGGGGGGGGGCGGGGAACAACCAAGCCCAGATGGATCTTCACATGAATTGTATCAAACATTCAAAGAGCACTTAGCTCCAAAATTACATAAACCATTTTGCAAAAAAAGAAAAAGAAATCATTTTACCAGTGTTCTATGAGACATACCTGAAAACTAAACCAGCTAGAAATAAAGTAGGAAAGGAAAACTATAAGCCTATCTCTCTGATGATTATAGATAAAAAAATATCGAAGAAAATAGTAAAAAGATGATACACTGTGAACGGTTAGATTTTTATCAGGAAACTATTATTAAGACTACTATCATGAAAACTATAAATGTGTTATTTGTCCTTCATTTTGAAGAGTACCAATGACATCACAAAGTGACACCTTAACTCACCCCTGAGTCGGCTTTAAGTGAGGCAGAGATGCACAGATTAGTCAGTCTCACTCTCTCTTCCAGAATCATCAAAGTCCAGTGGCAGGACAAAAGTCAGGATGACTGCTGATGGCCCAGGATACAGTAAATGACATTGGCGTCTTTGGTGTCTGACCAAGCTCTAAGCACTCCACAATGCCTGCTTCATGGCCATTGAAATAAATTGTTCTCATCCACCTATTATTGCTAGAGGAAGCTTTCGAATGCTTGGGTTAGATATCCCCCTAACTCACTGACAGGCATTACTTTAACCTGGTTTAGCCCATGTTCCCAGATAGCTTTACCAGGGTGTGGCCTCTGCACTTGTCATAGCTTCTTAGAGTCACAGGTGAGAGCTGGGTAGGTGAGCAACCCTAAACAGGGTTGAGCAAGCCCTCACCCCAGAGGCTCTAGTTGTCACTGAACACACCATACACCTCAATGTTGTTGAGTTTTTTCAGTCATACCTGACTCTTTGTGACCCCATTTTGTATTTTCTTGGCAAAGATACTGGAGTAGTTTGTCATTTCCTTTCTCCCGCCCATTTTACATATGAAGAAACTGAAGCAAACAGGTAAGAGATTCGCCTAAGGTCACACAGCTAGTTGATGTCTGAGACTAGATTTGAACTCATGCAGAAAGATGTCTTCCTGATTTCCAGTCCTATGCTCTATCCATTGTGCCTCTGATGTACCAATTATAAATATAAGACTAAGTTAATGACTGAAAAACAATTAAAATCATATGATATTTTAAATATATGAAGAAAGGGATTTTGACAAAATATAATACCTATTTGTGTTTGAAACATTAAAAGCTTAGAATTGGACTTTTCCTTAATATGTTAAATGGGATCTAATGAGCTATGATTTAGCACTTGTTCTCTACTTAGAGTTGGCTGAAATTCCAAAGAATCACACCATGAAGTTTGGTGTCTTAGAGATCACCTAGTCCAAATCCACTTTCAAAGAGAAAGAAACAAAAGGTCAAAATTTCTTCATCTATGGTGTGAGCAAATTAGACGAAATCATTTGCAAGGTTCTTTTCATTTTAAAATTCTGTCCTATATATTCTAAGATACTTTGCAACTTTCATGTTCTAAGGCCCCTTCTAGGTCTTACAGTCTGTGTTCTATGTTGCCTTCTAGTTAAGACACCCAGCCCAGCAATGTGCAATCTGTGACTGACACAAAGAATTGCACTCTTGACCTTGTCCCCAGATCTTTATTAGCGTTGCCCTCTTGTCAACCAAGTCACATGTATTCTCCCCTTCCCCACCCCCCATCAAATCTCCAGTTCCTTATGATTATGTTTCCCTTGAGATTATAGCCACAATTTCTCTGTTCCTGTTCCCCTATTCTGATCCTTTGTATAAGAGGTCAGTCAACTTCTCTCAGGGTGTTGATTACATCCTGGGATTGCAATCTATATTTTCCAAGGCCCCTTCAGACTATTAAGAGCCTTGTGAGGAAGGGTGGACCGCAGAGAGGCAGCCAGGTGGTTTACAATAATACTACTTCCTGAAGCACTTTATATACTACCAATGAGTTATTTGAGCACCAGGAGAGACTAAGTGTATTAAGGGAAGTTTGTTATATTTCTTTACAAATACCCTCAGGCTATTTTCAAAGATGCCAACTGGAAATTTTACTCTATCAGAAAGAAGCAAACTTCACCTAGACACAAAGATAAGGGCTCCAACTGATAAGGGGTTGACAAAGCAAGTACAGCATATGGGGTCTCCCTTCCCTGACCATGCACATTGGGAAGTTTTAGGGAATGAATGAACTGGTCCTTTGCAGAACTTTTGAAGCATTAGATAATCTGACCTGTGTATGACCCACGACTTGATAAAGTGACACATGAAGGTGTTGAAGGCTTGTTTAAACCCTATGAAGTTCACACATTCTCTGTTTGAGGTCTAGCCAGTGAAACAAAATACAGATTAGAAAGGCATGTTGAAGTTTGAGTTTCTGAGTGAACTTTGCCTCCTGCCTGTCTGAGGCACACGCACCGAGCCCAGCAATTGATAAGCTATGTGAATTAGCTTCCACAGAGCTGGGAAGGAGTGAAGCGGGGGAGTGGGGGACAGGGAATTCTAGACATACAAAGGGCATCGAGGAACCATGAGAACTAATCTCAGCTCCTCCCTGAAAAAAATGTACATTGACCCCAGAGAAGGGCCAGGATTGAACTGTCTCCAACGAGTCCCATATATGTCAGTTTCAAATAAGACCATGTAGGGTTCTGAAACCTTTGACAACTCAAAGCATATGTACCAGTTAATTCCTAATTATTCCTTATTAAGAAAACACCTTGTTTTCATTTTGATACAGAAAAAAAAGAATATTGGATTTGGAGTCAGGAGACCTGAATAACTTTATTCTCCTGGACCTCAACTTCTTTATCTGAAAAATAAAATAGACCAGATGGATTCCAAGGTCTTTTCCTCTCCAGATCTAGTATCCCATGATTCTTGGTTCTGCTCTTTATTACTTGTGTGATCTTGGACAAGTACCTTCCCCTTTCTGGGTCTCTGTTTCCTCATCTCCATTGTGATAATTGGACCAGAGGGACTCTACAGTATCTTCCAGTTGTAAATCCTATGAACTCTGTAGCAGGAAAGTGAAAATTAACACTCTGATCTTAATTCTATGTGACTCCAGGTTATCTTCTAGGAAAGTGGTCTCCAAACTTTGATTATGTACCTATGTATTTTTAATAAAATTTTTATATTCAACATAACAATTTATGTATTTAACAAAATTATATTTTAAGAAAAAAATTAGCCTAATCACAATACAATAACAAATGGATACTTCTACATAGTGCCTACTATGTGACAAGCATTGTACTTTACAAATATTCCCTGATTTGTTCTTCACAACAACCCTGGCAGTTAGGTGTTATTATTATCTCCATTTTACAGATGAGGAAACACAGGGGAACAGACCTTTGACTTGCTCAGGATCATTCAGCTGGTAAAGTTTGAGACCAAATTATAATTCAAGTCTTCCTAAGTCCAGACATGGCACTCTACCAACTGTGCCACCTAGATGCCCCATTGATATAGCCATACTACTATACTAATAATTATGTAGCTGATATGTTCTGTCCTCACTTTCTCAGAGGTTCTAGAGGTAGCCTAATAGGTTTGGAAGTGTCCCTTCCAATTGGTTTGAGTCCCCGTATATTTCTCCCACTCTTTAGTGCTAGTAACTATCACTGCAGTTCCATTTAACCATTTCACATTCATTAGCCTTTATGAAAGGGTATTTACTTAGAAGACATGATAATAACAAAAACACACCAAAAAAATTCTCCATACCTCAGAACACATTTCCCTATCTCATTTTGGTCTCTGGGGAGAGTAGATTCATTTTTAGTTCAGTTCATACATAGTATTGGTCCCACCAAGTTCAAATCCAAATGTATCTTCTCAAGGTATCTCAGTTACCACTATGTGCTAAAGGTCATTCCTTGATCTTCTGAACACCAATGCTGAGCCATCTGCAAAACCTAGACACAAGGATGCTCAGACACTCAGTGTCCTGACCTTTCAAAATTCAGAAGATCAGAGGTTCCAATCCTTTCACCTAGAAGGGAAAAGAACAAATGCAGAGGCCAAAGACCAAGCTTTAATTACCCTGCCACATGGTCTCAGAGGGGAGAAGGCCCCAACGTCTCTCTGCTTAGGGCATTGCCTCTCCTTGGACACTATCAGCAAGCAGGCAAACCAAGAGCACATCATCCAACAGGAAAATGCCCAAGATCCTTATTACTTGTCCCTTTTGAATTCCTCCTCCACACAAATGGTTTCTAATTACATGATTGTTCTAGTTGTTCAGTCATTTCATTTGTGTCCCACTCTTTGTGTCCACATTTTGGGGTTTTCTGGCAAAGACACTGGAGTAGTTAACCATTTTGTTCTCCAGCTCGTTTTACAGATGAGGAAACTGAGACAAAAAGGGTTAAGTGACTTGCCCAGGGTCACATAGCTAGTGAATGTCAGAGGCTAGATTTGAACTCAGGTTTTCCTGACTCTAGGTCCAGAGCTCTATCTACTGCCACCAAGTTGCCCCAATTACACTAATAGCAGACCAAAAAAAGTAGCAGAATGCTATATATGCTCCATTATTTTCTCCAAAACCTTTTTGTCATACATTTCCACAATTCTGGCAGCAAGAGCTCCAGCCTCTCCCATGTGGAGGAATCTACATCAGCTGGGCACACTGTGCATGCACCAGTCTCCCATCACATGTACTTTATAAAATTTGTACAAAAATAATAGGAATGAAACAGGACGAATGAAAATTAAAGTAACATTTGATCCTAGAGTCAATAGGGAGTTTTTTGATTGGGGGGTCGACATGGTCAGACCTGTGTTTTGGGAAAATCAACTTGGCAGCTGTGTAGAGAATATATCGGAGCTCTTTCTAGCCACTCAATCTGCTAGTCTCTTTTTGGTGTTTTTCCCAGAGGATAAAGATCCCAGTTCACCCACAGCAAGGATTATCATGAACTAAACAGGTGATGGGGGCATGACTTTCTTCTCCTTCTCTTTCTTTTACCTCATCTCAGAGAAATGGTCCTGGGATGTTTGTTTCAGTTCTCTGTTGTTTTTCCTTCTCAGAGAGTTTCAAGGTGTCGCCACGGGTGCTTGAGCCATGAAAACTCTGGAGACAGGGCTGCAGGAGGGATGGTGCAAGCAGCCACCTCAGCATCTGAAACTCTGAGGAGAGAGGGTGCCCAGGCCTCCGGCATGAGGGGGATTTGTGCTCTATAGAAACTGTACTAAACTGTGAACCTAATCCCCTTCCCCTCCCCAGAGTGAAGTGGTGTAAAGAGAGGAAAGATTATGCCTCCCACATTTATATTTCTACTTACATATTGGAGTAAATATTTTCTTATGAAAGCAAAAAAAAAATTGTAAAATAGGTTTGACGGTGAGCGAGAAGCAACGTTAGGGGCCCAATTAGAAGGTGATAGGTGATGTAGTCCTGAATTAGGGTGTGACATATGAGTGAGAAAAAAGGGAATACATTTGAAAGATAATAAAAGTAGACATGACAGGATTTGACTGCTGATTGGATTTGTGGGGTGACGGTGAAGAGTCAAAAACAACATCAAGGTTGTGAATCTGTGTCACTAGAAGGATGATGGTAACTGGTCAGAAACAGGGAAATTTAAAAGAGTTCATTTAGGGAGAAAAGAAAGTGACAGGATCTAAGATGTAGACTCCAACCCATTTATGCCTGCTCCTCCTGTGAGGTACACTCTGGCCCACCCAAAACATAAAAGGCAAGGGAGGGGAAATCTCCTCTTCATTTATCACTCCCAGAAACGAAGTGTCCTACCTGCTGCAGCCACAAAGCGATCTGGAGGACAGGAAGTGCACACGCTGGAAAGAAGGTGGAATTTTCCTAACAATATCTGCACAGCTGCTTCTGTGGGTGCCCAGGTAGCAGTCCGGTTAAAACTGCTTGGAAGGATTGATGGCAGGATCAGAAGGAGGTAGTATGAGAGTATGTACAGCAGAGAAAAGAGGAAGAAGAAGTGGAAGACTATTGAGGGAATAAGAGTAAGTTGTGTTGTGTTGGACAGGAGCTCCATAACTGGCTATTGAGAGGAGTGTAAGAGATGACCTGTCTTTCCACTCTTCCGGGCAAGTCACTTAACCTTGTTTGCCTCAGTTTCCTCATGTGTAAAATGAGCTGGAGAAGGAAATTGGCAAACCACCCCAGCATCTTTGCCAAGAAAACCCCAAATGGGGTATGGAGAGTTGGACGTGACAGAAGTGTCTGAATAAAAAACAACCACATGGATCCTAGGGAGCCCCAGTCCTCCCTTTAGAGACCATTGTGGTAGAATAGAGGACTATATTCCCTGAATTAAGGGAAAAGGTATGGCCATGATCAATTAAATAAACAGAGCATTTATTCAGCGCCCACTATCTGCCAAGCACTGTGCTAAGTGCTGGGGATACAAACACAAGTGAGCAAGAGAGTCCCTAGCTTAAAAGAATTTACCTTCCAATAAAGGAAGACAACGCAAAAAAAGGGGAACTAGGAAGACCGTGGGAAGGCAGGGTATTCACATTGTGACGCAGCATAGAAATGTCACAGAAGGATCCTTGAGGCCAGGTTCTGGGCAAAATAGTTCACCTATCAGAACCTAGGCTGGTTCCAGGGGTGGATATGCAAAGATGGCTCAGAAATACGTTTGGTCAGAGGTTTTTGACCAGGTACAGAGGTGAGAAACCTGCTGCCTCGAGGCTACATGTGGCCCTCTAGGTCCTTGAGTGTAGCCTTTTGACTGAGTCTAAGTTTTACAGAACAAATCCTTTAATTAAGGGGATTTTTTTTCCTGAAGTTTGGATTCAGTTAAAGGGCCATACTGGAGGACCTAGAGGGCCATGGGTCCTTGAGGCGACACTTCCCTACCCCTGACACTTGGAAAATCATCCTAGTGACTCTTCCCTGGAAAGTAACTCTGGAGTCCTCAGTGAGAATCAGAATTCCTTTTGCACCTAGGAATAGTTATTGTCAATACTGACTAGGCAGTTAGATTCATCTTCATTTAGATATTTACAGGAATCTCTTCCCACTCTATACTTAATGCAGCTCTTCCACACCCTTTCATCCTGGGCTATTCTTCCCACAAAATTCCATAAGTCTTCCCAAAAATACTTTGTAGAAGATATGCTCCATATTCCAGAAACCTTCCTTTTCTTGTGTCTCTGAGTTACTCGTGTAATAATAGCTAATATTTGTGTATGTTCTAAGACTCATTAAGTGCATATATTATTTTATTTAATAGTCACAATATCCCTCTGTTAGATACCGTCATCCTCAGAAAAATAAGACCAAGAGAAACTAGTAAATATCTGAAGCAAAATTGAAACTGATGTCATCTAGACTGCAAGTCCAATTTCTCAAAAAATGACTGATTGATTCAACAAGGTATACAGGCCCTCTTCACTCTATTCTGGTTGTTTGATTCAATCAAAAAGTGTTCTGCCTAATAATGGCATCAGAGTCAAATGGAATGGTTTCAGCCCTACTGTTGGACTATCATTTTCACTATACCAATCAACAAGTATTTATTAAATGCTTATTATTTACCAGGCACCATGCTAAGTGCTGGGAATACTAAGGAAAGGCAAGAACTATTATTGCAATCAAGGACCCTATCTTTTAAATAATATTTTATTTTTCTCCAATTGCATATTATAACAATTTCTTAACATTTGGGGTTTTTTTAAGTTTTGGCTTATGAATTCTATCCTCTCTCCCTCCCTTCTTCCCTCCTTGAGATGGTAAGCAACCCTGATACAGGTTATATATGTGCAATCACATAAAACATTAAGGATCCTATGTTCTGATGGGCAAATGTCCTAATGGGCTAGTGCCCAAAGTCTTTTCCATATGTTTTATGGAATAACACAGGAACCATTGTTGGTATAGGCAACCAGCTTAAGTTCAATGCATTCTCCATATTCTATAATGTCATTTTATAATTTAGCTTCATATTCATGAAGAAGTCTCTTCAAGGATAATGAACAAATTAATTGTTAAAAATGCTTTATGTGTTTTTCCATTATCTTCCAATTCAAGTGCTATGTTTATTGCAATCATTTTCCTTATTTGTACTTACTTTAAGACTTCAGGAAACCTTGATTTCATTGGTGTGGATACTCCCTCCACCAGTCCAAATCACAACACCTTTATAACTTAGTAAATGAATAAAATAAAGGAATTTATTAAGTACTTTATGACTTGTTATAACCAAAAGAATTCAAGGGCTGGTGGCCAACATTCTGATAATGAGTATCTCTGAATCAGCTAGGTTGGTCTTTAGATAACAGCCCTACATTCAAATCCTTTCCAGCTTAGCAGACCTGCCAAAGCATGCATTCTCCTGAAAACTCAGGGTTACTTCCACATCAAAATTATCAGAATCTTGCAACCTTTGGCACGGGCTTACTTGAGAAAATAGGTAAGGGCTCGGATGGTGTGGTCAAAGATTAATAGCACAATTCATAATGTAATGGAAGTCTGGCACATGTGCAGATGGCACATCAGTTTGCTTAGCTGATGCAACTTCTTTGCATTGAGGTGGATCAGAGTGAATGCCACAGGACAAGCAGACATGGATGGACTGGGCGCTGCATCTCAGATATTATTATTTTCTTTTCCCCCTAAACCCTTCATGGTTTTCTAGTTCTATCCAGAGTTACCACACCCTTAATTTAGTCATTTAAATTCACAACCTTGCAGTCATTTTGACTCTTCATTGTCACGTAGCCTACATATCTAACTGACAGCCAAATGTAGTGTTTCTACCTCCAAGAAAATTGTGAGGACCCATTGTAATAATGAATGTAATTTCTTTTATTTTAAAGCAATATGTGTGTGAGTTATCACAATCATCACCCTTCTTCTTTCTTGTTGTCTTTACCACCTCGTAACAGGAAGTCTTGGGAGTACCTATTTTTATCAACATTTTTCCTTCCACTGCCTTAGCCTAGACTCTTCTCTAGTAAGTTTGCTGTGTCTAGGCATGTTGAGTACAGATGTTGTCTTGCTCCAAGGTATATTTCCTCCACACAGAAATGAACTCAAAGACCCTATTCATTAACATTACTCTTAAGTTTTCTTTCAGCACAAGGAATTTAATGAACACTGTGAGATATTTAGACTATGACACAATTCAGGCTAAAATTCTTGCTCCGCCAACCTTAAAATTCTTCTCCAGCTCCATCTCATATCTCCAGAAACCTATGGGTACTCTCCAAGATTTTCTTCAGTCTTTTCAAGATTGATTCAACACAAGTTAAACCTTTTTATCCTTGTCATATAACTAGAACATAAAGAGAATTTTAAAATTAGATCTTTGTCAGTCAGTGTTTTCTGTGTATTTTGAATTTCTAAAATGCCAGTTGATCACAAATTATTTTTAAAATGCAAATGTGCCATTTCTTATACCTTACTCCTGGCCACATACTCTTGATTAAGTGACAATGGCTAAGCTGTTCTTAAACATGACTCTTCATTTCTTGGCTCAGGGAATTTTCTTTAGCTGACCCATGCCTGGAATATCCTCCATCCTCATCTCTGCCTACTGGTTTCTCTGTCTTTTCTTAAGTCTCAACTAAAATCCTACCTTCTTCAGGAAACCTTTCCCAATCTATCTTCATTCTTAATTATTTCCATTCTCCTCAGGTACAGTTTGATTGTACATAGTTGTTTGCTTGTTGTCTCCTTCATTATGTTATGGGCTCCATAGTTGCTTGCTTAACCATTAAGTTATGAGCTCCAGAGGGAAAAGATTGACTTTTGCCTCTTTCTGTATCCCCAGCGCTAAGCATAATTTCTGGAACATAGCAGGCTCTTAATAAATGTTTATGGATGCCCCCCATACTTGGAATTTACTACCTCTTTACCTCCACTTTTAAAAGGCTTCCTTTTCTTTTAAGATGAGTTCAAATATCATCTTTCTGTTAATCCCCACTACTAGTGCCCTCCCTACCAAACCAAGTTATATTTAGCTACTGTGTGTATATGTGTGTGATACATATTTATTAACTTTCAATTACATGTACTTATATTATTATATTTTATTATGTATTATATTTGTTATATAATATATTATGTTTTATAATTATATTATATTCACTCCTCCATCATTCATTGTAAGTGAGAATTTTATGTTTATTTTTAGTTTACGTCATTCATTTCCACAAGATTTTGAGTTACAAATTTTCTCCCTGTCTTTCCCCTACCCACCACCCCAAAACAGTGATCCCACTTTATACCCCTTCCCCCAATCTGCTCTCTCCTATATCCTCCCCCATCCCTCCTCCCACTTT
>CM053581.1:204888425-204941633 GCA_028627135.1 Pseudochirops cupreus | reverse complement strand
GCCTGTATATCTTATTTCCCAGTTGCATGTAAATAATAATAATAATAATAATTTTTTTTAAAATGTTTGAGTTTAAAACTTTGAGTTCCAGCTTTTTTCCCTTCTTCACTCCTCACCCTCTCCCACTGGGAAGATAAGCAATTCAATATAGGTTGTACATGTGTAGTTACCCAAATAATTTCCATAATTGTTATATTGTGAAAGAACAACTATACTTCCCTTCATCCTATCCTGCCCTCCCACTTGTTCTATTTTCTACATTGACCCAGTCCCTTTTCAAAAGTGTGTGCTTCTAACTACCCTCCCCCCCAATCTGCCCTCCCTTCTATTATCCCCCCTCTTATCCTCTTCCCCCCTACTTTCCTGCAGGATAAGATAACCCAATTTAGTGTGTATGTTATTCCCTCCTTAAGACAAATTCAATGAGAGTAAGGTTGACCCATCCCCTTTTGCCTTCCTGTTCTTCTCCTCCATTGTAACAGTTTTTCCTTGCCTCTTTTATATGAGATAATTTACCCTATTCTGTCTCTCCCTATCCCCTCTCATTATATTCCTCTCTCATCTCTTAATTTTATTTTTTAAATATCATCCCTTCCTATTCAGTTGATTCTGTGCCCTCTGTCTACGTATACCTATACACATCACATGCATATTCATATGCACACATACCCTCCTATATAAAGGATACATATGTATACATACATATATATACATTTATATTCCATTCAACTATCATCACACTGAGAAGTTTCAAAAGTTACAATTATCATTTTTCCATGTAGGCATGTAAATAGTTCAACTTTGATAAGTTCTTTGTGATTTCTTTTCCCTGTTTACTTTCTCATGCTTCTCTTGCTTCTTGTATTTGAATGTCAAATTTTCTATTCAACTCTGGTTTTTTCATCAAGAATGCTTGAAAGTCCTCCACCTCATTGAATGACCATGTTAATAAGTAAATAGACTAAGAGGATTCGTTTGTTAATTTAATTTACTTCTTTCAAATATATTGTTAAATGGCAGTATTTCCAACTGAAGGGTTTGCTTTGATAAATATGTAAGAATCATCTATACCTAGCATATTTGTTTATTTTATTATGCCAATAGTTTCTGTTAACTTGTTTTCAAAGTGGTTGTTCTGCTATATAAGTTAAGCATCCTTCATTAAATCTATTTGCCTTATTCATATGCTTTTGCACAGACCAAAGATAAAAATATAGAGGAGCCTCTAGCATAAATTCTGATTAGTCAAGCCCCTTTAAAGTGTTCTGAGTTGGGAATACACAAAATATGTCCTTAAGGGGCAGTTTTTCTTGAGAATGTGGACTTTACTATCACTAAGGATCTATCTGGTGATTAGCCTTGAGACTCTAGGAGAAAGTTTAGAACCTCTTAGACTCATGTGGACAAAATTCTTTTAACAAATATGCCCCAATAATTCTTTCTCCACTTTACCTATAGCATCTTAAAAAGTGAAATTAACTAGCCTTGAAACAAAGTAAGGATTTGGCGAATGGAACAGGTGGGAGCACCTGTGATTGATTCTGCTGCCAATCCAACAGCTGTTTCTCAGCTGCAGGCACCCAAACTCACACTTTTCAGAAATTTTCCCACCATCTGGACTTGAGTACCACTGCCTAGAAGTTTCCTTATGAGCAAAAACTTTCCATTTCTAACGTACCACATGGAATTCATTTTAAAGTGCCTGCTTTCCCAAGACCTAGTTTACTCCATCTCATCAGCTCTTAGGTCCTATCCATCATCCGATGCTGAACTGACCTAAGAAGAGAGAGGACACCAGGTAAGACTTTTCCCATGGCAATGTAGTCTGAAAAAAAGCTTAGATTCACTCCTCATATTCAGAAATACTGGCTGTCATCACAGATTTCTCATTTATAGAGGAAAATGAAGCACATCATAATTCTCCATAGAAAGTCTTCTCTACATGTACACAGTTTTTCCTAGGCCCTTAGATCATTTTTAGAGATATAACAACTCTACCATCACACTACATGAGTGAGGGGAGCAGAAGGAAATTTTATACCCTCAAAAGCAGATCACAAGAGTCTGGCCAAATTTTCCTTTCCTCATCGCTTCTCAAAAATTTAATTACATTTGGTTTCCATAAAAGTTGTAAGAATTTACCTGCAAAATTGACAACATCTGAACAGCTCAAGTTAATTGGAGGAGGGAAATTTTTAATTATATATCCATTTAATTTGCTAATTCATATCAAGTTGACAACTTTTCAATCACTTTTACATGAGGTTAATACTCATATCTTACAAAGTATATATGATACCCATTCTCTTACATTCAAATTAGAGAGAAAACACTAATACCTCAAAACGCTAGGGAAAGAGATGTAGCAAAGTATTCACCAATAGTTACCTGCTACCTGTGATTTCAATGTTCAATTTACAAGCAGGCTTTATATTACTCATGGCATTAATTAATTATGGCTTATTCCTTTCCAACCTGAACTCTGGACTTCCCTACTATGTATACCCCCAAACTTCTTGACTTTGAAGTTCACTACAGCCCTGGAATTCATACATTGGAAGTATCCCCTCATCCCTGCAATCTTTCCCTCTGGTTTGATGGCTTCTTCCAGAACTTTTTAAGGAGGGCACCCAGACCAACTATTTCTTCTTTCTTGTCCAGGCTATGACTCCTGAATTTCACTATTAGACTTCTCTGCACAGACCACCTTCATTTGTCTCCTCACTCTTTCATCTTCTTTTTATGTATTGTCTTCCCCCATTAGAATATAAGCCCCTTGAGGGCAGGTATTGATTTTCTTTAGGTTCATATTTGCATTCACGTTGTTTAGCACAGTGCCTGGCACTTATGTAAGTGCTTAATAAATGCATATTGGCTATTAGAAGATTGACTCTGGTTCAAAGGTTAAGTGATGTCTTCATGGTCATTTGGTTAAAAATGGTTCCATCTCCAGCAGTTGCACTGCGCCATGGAGTCTTTTAGAGTTATGGTCAATATATGGTTCAATGTGGTCAATTTGATACTCCACTTATTATTAAAATATCAACCTTAGATAGCAAATAGATTTCATGCAGAGGCAATGAAGCAAGCAATTTGACTTTATTGAGTAATAATGATAATATTAATACCAAGATAGGGTATATTTACATAAGATTTGCTTGACCCAGGATGGCAAATAATAAGGCTGAGAGAAATTATTAGGTGGTAAACCTCCCAATGCTGAAGGACAAATGAGGCCCAGACAGGCTGTACATTTCCCTCAGTGGACAGACTAATAGAATAAAGATTGAAAATAGACTCAAGCTTGGAAAATCAGGAACAGCTATGAAGGAGGTGGTACTTGGACTGAACCTTCAAGGGAGCTAGGGGTTCCCTTCTTTCAAGAGGCAAAAATGAGGAGAGAGCACATTCTAGGCAAAGGGGTCATCTTGTGCATAGGCCCGAAAATGAGAGATCAGATGTCATGTAGAAAGTGTTAATGGAGTTAAAACAATGGCACATCTTCCCAAGCTGGAAAATTTTTGAGTTCAGCACTGGCGATAGATGGTTGCTATTATCTGAAGACCACCTTAGCTAAATTCAGGGAGGGTCATCACCAGAATATTAGCTAAATGATGAATGTTTTGGCTATAGCAACTCATGAAGACTATGTACTAACATGCCATGGGGTTATGATAAGTGGAGAGAGTACCCACATTAATAAAATCAGAGAGGTATTAAAATGCATAGCATAAATTATAACCCCAATTGGATAATAAACTCCACAGAGGACAGGGAATTTTTCTAATAATTCTTCTATATCCTCCTTAAAAACTAATTTTTCTAATACTTCTTCCTATAACCTCCTTAGGTTAAACACTGGGTTTGACATACGCTAGCTAATTGTCAGAAAAATTAGAAAACTTTTGTCAAAAAGCTTGCTTAATATCATCCTTCCCTAGATTCATAGTTTATAAAATAACCTTCTAGATAGAATTATTTGCCTTTTCCTCCAAATTCTGTGACTAATTGGAAAAATTCTAGGGAGCCTTGAAGCCTCAAAAATATTTGTTTCAAGTAACACTTTGGATTAATGTATAGACATATGTAGATATGTGTTATATTTACTTATCTATGTACATTCCATATCCTACCCCTACATCCCCACAGAATATAAGCTCCTAAAGGGTATATAATACAGAGTCAAGCACATGGTTGTGGTATCAGCAGCATCTGACTTTTCATGACCCCCATGGACAATACTGTTCATAGAGTTTTCTTGGCAAAGGTACTGAAGCAGCTTGCCATTTCCTTCTCCGGTCCAGTACATGGTAGATATTCAATAAATGTCTGTTAAATAGAAAGTTCAATGGGAACCAATAGTGTTATAAATTGGAGTGTTATGAATTCTGTATTTCATTTTTATGGTATATGTGTGGAAGCCTCTGCCTTTAAAGGCTTGCCTAAGGAGTAGAGTTGTCGTTTTTTTATCTTCAATATGAGGGATTTCCTCATTTGCTTAAAACTCCAATTATTTTAATCTTACATATGTTTTGCCTTGAAACATCATATAATTATTAATTATTATTACTGTTCCTATGGCTCTCTTTTCCCATTACCTAAGTTTTCCTTAGGACCCCCAATTAGAAGAAGAGCCCAGCCCAGACATCCTTCATTCTTCAGACTCTGCCACCATGTTCCTATACAGGTACCTTCTCTCACCAATTCTACCCCCTTCATCCCTTATTTATCTATTGTCTTCCTCTATTACAATGTAAGGTCCTTATATTTGCCTCCTCAGTGCTTAGTACAGTGCCTGGCACATAGTAACATGCTTTTAAAACATGTTTATTAATTGGACTTGTCTGTTTTAATTCTTCTATATTCTTACAAAATTTCTTGATTGTATCTGACCCCAATGCCCAGGCACAGAAGGTGATAATTGCCCTTCTCCTTTGATCCCTCCTAGCTTTTACTGAAATGAAGTCCTCTAGAACACTGTGGTGAGAACAGAACCCAGAAGAGGCTTTGCATCCAAACTTTTATTTGTGTATCTCTTCCATTTTTGATTTCACATTCACAGTTCCTGGGCTTTGAGCTTTCTTTTTTAAATTTGGATATTTAATAATGTCTAAAAGAGCTAAGTCATAATCATGCTTTTCTGTACTGTGTCATCATTTAACATAGGAATTGGTTCAACCTGAACATTCACAAAACCAGAGATTAAGATCTAAAAGAAATCTTAGCAGTTTTCTAGTCAAACAGTTTCATCCTTCCCAATGTGCAATGTTCCAGGCAATTAGTAACAGAACTAAGATTCAAATCCAGATCCTCTCACTCAAAAACCAGCTTTCCATCCACTACTTAATCCGACCTCCCTTAAAGCTTTTAAAATATATTTCGTTTTGGGCGATTTTGATCTACCAGCCTCTGGATTATGGGCCTTATATGTTCTTATTGGACTATTCCTTTTTTTTCCTTTTTGGAGGGGGGAAGGTAAAACGATTGGGATTAAGTGATTTACCCAAGGTCACACAACTAGTAAGTGTTAAGTGTCTGAGGCTGGATTTGAACTCAGATCCTCCTGACTCCAGGGCTCCACCTAGCCACCCCAAAAAACTGTTGTTGTTGTTTGTTTGTTTTTTTGCTTTATTGGACTGTTCTTACTAGATTCCCAAAATTCAAGCCTTTAGGCTTGAAAATGTAAGATCAATCAGTACCCTGATTTATCAATTTTGTAAATTTTTTATTAGAACAGGGGACACTTTTTCATTTTCTTAGATAATGATCAAACCACCTTAGAATGTTAGATTTCCATTTTCTCATCTGATGACTTGGTTCTCTATTTGGCATAAAATGTTGGTGGGGAGGACATTAAAGAAACTAAGTTCCTTCCTGATACACAGAGATGCCTTACACACAGCCAGAGAATGGTAGAGCGGAAAGGAGCCTTGGAATACTGAACACCAGAACTGGAGAAACCTTTAAAACATAGACTGTCATCAAATACATAGAATGGCAAAGTCAGGAGAGAACTTAGAACAGAGAATGTTGGAGATAGACTGTACCTTTAAGGTCATGTAGTACAACCTCTCAGTTTCACAGAAGAGGAAATTGAAACTCAAAAAAGTTGGTGACTTGTCTAAGGTCACACAGCAAGCAAATGGTTTTGAAGAAATACAAACACTATAATTGATGGGAAAGAAAAATAACACCTAAAGTTTATTCATTCTAGACAACTATGATAGAAGTCCACACTCCCATTTGAAAATGCATCAGTAAAGGGAGAATATCAATGTAATTAATATGTTAAATGGAGAGGGAGAACTCATTCAAAAAGTAAAGTTATCCCCTCCACATTGCAACTTTCCCCATTGCCATTTTGATATATTGCGGGTTTCTTTTTCGGGAAATTTCAGGGGAGTTTTGTGGAAGCCATTGATGAAATGTGAAGGTTAGAAGGTGACACAGAGCTTATGACTAAATACTTAACTCAAATTTTGCAATAAAGTACTGTAAACACCCCATAAAAAAAAAAAGAAAAAATTTAGACTTCTTCTCTGGTGTAAAGGGAGGGCCAAAAAATTTCATGTGAATTTTCTAGATCATGGTGGTACTGCGCTCCTAACCCTTGAGATGTAGAAGGGATAACTGTACAGTTAAGTATTAAAGAAACTGGAAGAAGCTGCACCCCCTAATATGATTCTTAAGATTGGACATGATCTCTATGGCCTCTTTTAGCTCTAAATCCTATGGCCTATTTGACTATGATTCTAGAGAAAGATGTTTTGCCTGGTTATGAAGAATGCTATACAATATCACAAGGAAGGGGTACCTCATACAGAATCCCTTCTCAAATTTAACTCAAGAATGTCTTAGCTGTTTTAACCCCTTTCCTCTGATGGTCACAACCCCTGGCTTATTCTCCACTTTCCAAACAATTCCTCGTCTTGGTTTGCACCTGGGCCTTGATCTGAAATGTTGTTTTGCCACTTCCTCTCTGGAGTAAAATACATGAAATATATGAATGTTAACATGTTAACTTATAGTGATCAAAATAGCAGGATAATGTTTGGAGAGTTTATTGTGCATTGGACTATTCCCATGTTCTGAGTGTTGATAGCATTAAGGATTTGTTCCAAAGACAGCATATAGCCAAATGGCACATATGCATTTTTAAAAAATAATTTGTGATCTCCTGGGGGTTTTTTATTCAAAACACATTCTTTTTAAAATATATATATATATATATATATATATATATATACACAGTGACTTTACTTTTTTTTAAAAATCCACCAAAAGAAATAGTTGCAGTAAATAGTTTACACAATAAATAATCTGCTTTTCTAAAATGTACAAAATCTGCTATGAAATCAGAAACTTACCATTTACTTGTGATAAAGATATTTACTTTTACAACTATAATAACTTACATAATATTCATATAGAATATAACATTTTAGCCAAGACCTACCTTCCTTTGCTCAGTACATTAACTGTCTCCACTGTAACTACTTCAACACCAATTCCAAAGTCAGTACTGTGTAGTAAGGGTTCAAAATCCTCCACCAAACATCTTATTATAGAACAAAAGTTACATTTTAAGATGCTTGTGGAGAAAGAAGCTTACAGTAAGGTCCAGAGGGAACAGAAAAGACAAAGCCACAAGTTACAATTCCAAGTTGCTTTTTTTTTTCAATTACATAGTTAAATATGAATTTACATAATTTACAAAGAAAGGGTAGAGTAGGGAGGTGAAGTCTATTTTGAAGTCATCCCCAGAAGATCCTTTTAAAAATTATATTGAACTTGAACATGGTGGGCCAACACCCTTCCCCCCTCCATAGTCAGTTTTCCAAGAGCAGCTTATGCTGGGAATTTAAATTATCCTCCAATGGGCCACCTTTGTATTAGGAAAGATGAAAATGGAAAGGCCAGTTAAATATGAATGAGCTACATGTGGAGCTTAGCATAGTTGAAAGATTGTATTCTTAATTTGCTTGTCTTAATGTTCCCAAAATGCAATTTTACCTTTGAGATACCTTCTTTTGATGAGTAACACTGTTCCCAGATTTCTTTATATTAAGTACTATGAGCTTCAGAATCATAACCACCAAGGTAGATCTGATTTGTGTTTAATGTGGATAACTTACTAAACGACTAGTTTCTTAGAATGCTAGCCTGCTATATTTTCAGATACAAGTTATCAGCTGTGATTTTTCTGCATAGATATTTGGCATTTATGATAGTAAGGGCATTTGTTTACATTTGTAAATAGTTTTCTATCTACTTGTTTAGGATGTGAGTCTGTGTATAGATGCAAGTGAGTGTCTTTCTAACTTGCTGTATTTCTCCAAATGCGACTTCCCGCCTGAAACCAGAGTTGTTGGATGCCATGACCTCCAGAGCACATCTGGGAGTATTTTATCCATTAGAGAAACTTGTCTAGTTTTATTTTGCTACTCTTTGGATTAGGACATTTCATTTTGATGAGGAAACTAACTTTCTGAGTGAAACTCATTCCTTTGGCTGAGAAGAATGGAAATTTGAATCCACGCGTCCCATGGTCAGAGCAGAGGTCAGAGCAGTTGGAGAACAAGGTGTCACAGAATGCAAAATTCTTCAGCAGCTTTCACTTCTTTTTGGAATGGCATGAAAGCAGGGACACCCCACAGTGAAATCTGGTGGCTGCCTGAAGCATCCATTTGTTTCTCTTATTGCAGATACAGTCTTCTTGTTTCTTTTTTCCCCTTACCTTCAACTAATCTTGGAAACACAAGAAAAAAAAAGAATAGCATTATTTTTTAAAATATTATTGAATTATTCAATTTAACAAACAATTATTTAATATATGCAATGCACAAGTTATGTTACAGGAAACCTTTTCTGATCACTATTAACAACTCTGCCTTCCCTCTTCTGATTATTTCCTATTTGTCCTATACATATCTTATTTGGACATAGTAATTTGCAGATTGTCTCCCTTATTAGACTATGAGCTTTGAGAACAAGACTATATTTTACCTTCCTTCATATTCTCAATGCTTGGCACAGTGCCTGGCATATTACAAGTGCTTAATAAATGTTTATTGACTGAGTGACTGACCATACGTGTATGTGTTTGATCTTCCCCCTTTCCCAATCCAGTCCTACCTTATACATATTGCCTCCTCTATGAGATTCACCTTCACTCCAAAGGTCAACCAACTCACTCAAAAGGTGTCTGCCTAAGCAAAATCAACTGGATAAAGAACACGTATTTTCCAGATGATTTAATGCAGCTGGATGGGCAGACTATTGAGTTAGTCCACTAGGATAAATGTCTTGGACAGGCATCTTCTGATGGATGACAAGTTGGGCCCAAAACTATTATAGGAAAATGAGAATGGACTGGATTGTTCTTTGGAAATGTAATGGTGCTTCCAATTATCCTAAGTTGTTCCTTGATTTTAAAAAAGCCTATCTTTGATACCAAAATTCTCCTGACAATACTAGATCCTAATGATCACAGAGATATCAAAATTGCGAGAGACACAAAGGTCTATAAAAAGATAGGCTGAGTATAAATAATTTACAGCTTGTCACCAAAGAGGACTTGCATAGGCGTCCAAAAAAGAACAACTGAGCTCGTATGTGGTTAGTCACATGGTAAGAGTAAGAGATAATGATAAAAAATCTCGCAGACTACTCTGGTCCCATGCCCTATTCAGAGATGATGTCAGGTAGACCCTCTAAGGAGAATTTATGGGAATACGTGAATTCAGTCAGTCAATAAGCATTTGCTGAGTGCTTATCATGTGCCAGGACGGCAAAGGGCTAGGTATGCAAGAGAAAAGGTTTTTTAAGGAAAAAAAGGCCCTGCCCTCAAGGAACTCAACATTCTAATTGGAGATAAAACATGCGAAGTACTAAGTATTTATAAGCTATATAAAAGTAGAAAGTAATCTCAAAGGGAAAGGTATCTGAGAATACCAGAACAAGGTTGGATTTGAGCAAAGTGTTGAAATGAGCCAGGGAGGCTAAGAGGCAGAGAAAACATTCGAGGCATGGGGGATAGCCAAAGCAAAGGCATAGAGATGGAAGATGGAGCATCAAGTGTGAAGAATGAGCCACTGTAGCAGCATCACAGAATGTGGGGGAGGGAGAGAGGATGTATGAAGGAACAAGGTTGTGAAGAGCTTTAAATCCCAAAGAAAGGATTTTATATCTGATTCCGGAAGTAATAGGGAGCCCTGGAAATTTATTGAGCAGGGGTATAACAAGGACAGACCTAGGCTTTAGGCAAATCACTTCGGCAGCTAAGTGGAAGATGAATTAAAATGAGCAGAGACTTGAAGCAGGAACACCGATTAAAGACTACGGCAGTAATTCGTGTGGGAAGTCAGATGAATGTTCAAAATAGAGTGGTCACTGTATGAACCAGAATAGCATGGAATATGAAGGTGTAGGTGAATTGCAATGTTTTCTACAGTAACCACAGAAATGCAATCACAGATCCTCTGGAATACAGAAATTCTATAGACAGTCACACACACACACACACACACACACACACATGCATATACACAGGAACAGTTAACTCAGTTTTAGCCAATTTGACAAACATTTAGGCACCAGCAGAGGGTAAGTGGCACAGTGAATAGAGTGCCAGATGCAGAATTAGAAAGATTCATATTCCTGAGTTCAAATCTGACCTCAGATACTCAGATACTTACTAGATATTTGACACTGGGCTAATCATTTAACCCTGTTTGCCCCAGTTTCCCCAGCTGTAAACTGAGCTAGAGAAGGAAATGGTGAGGCACTCCAATATCTTTGCCAAGAAAACCCCAAATGGGATCACAAAGAGTAGCACATGACTGAAATGACTGAACAATAATAATGTTCAAAGCATTTTTCTTTGTGCATTGAATATATAGATTGAACAGAATACAGTGCCTCCCCTCAGCGAGCCTACAGTCAAATCAGGGAGTTAAGAACAAAAGTTAGAATACAAATTATAAAATTATTCATACATAAGAGAGATCCAGAGTGGTTTGAAAAATTCAAGAAGGTGGGGGTCACATAGCTAAGAGGACCAATGAAGGTTTCATAAATGAGGTAACACATGAATAATGTCTTGAAGAAAGGGAAGGATTTCAACAAGTAGAAATGGGGAGTGGGGAGAGAGGACACCGTTCCAGCTATGAGGATTATGCATGCAAAACAAAGGGGTCTGGACAGGACAAGATGAAACTGGAAAACAGTGAGCATCCTGATTTGGTTAGAATAAAGGGAAGATATGACAGAAAGCTGAATGCTTCATCTCCTATCTCCATGCCTTGGCACAGGCTTCATGCCTACATTCCTCCATTCCTGGAATGTGCTCCCTCCTCACTTCCACTTTGTGGAATTGCTAGCTTTCTTCAAGACTTGGTTAAAACACCACTTCCTATGTGAAATCTTTTTTTTTTTTACATCCTCACTCCAACTAATGCTCTCCCTCCCCAAATCTGTGTTCATTTTGCACATATTCAGTAATATGTATTTAAATTTTGTTTCCCCCATTAGAAAGTAACCTTCTGGAGGGCGAAGGCTATTTTATCTTAGTATTCCCAGTTTATCCCAGGGCCTAGCACATAGTAAGTTCTTACTAAGTACCTATTCATGAATTGACTAGATCCACATCCTGGTAGACCTGGGTTAGACGGTGAAGATAGCTGCCAAGGACACAACATAAGGGGGGCCATTTTTTTTATAAATTCCCATATTTTACTGCCAGGAAATTCTATTTTCCATGACATGTAAGTATTCATTTTGTAATAAAGCAAATCACAAATTCCACCAAAGGCTCAAAATCTCCTGCAGACAAGACATAAGAGATACAATTTTCAAAGCTGGGCAGGGAAGAGAAACAAACACCTTCTAGCAAGTGTACATTTGGGATTCCAACTTTCTCCATTAAATTGGCCCCAATTTTCCCAGATTCCACATTTACCTTTAACTAATCAATTAATCCCTTTATTTCATTTAATTAACTCATTTGACTCATATGAAGTTTCCTACAATGAATGAATGAGTATGAAAGGAATGAACAGATGGTGATCAAAGTTGTGGAAGACTACAAAGAATGACCTTTGAAACAAATGATTCCCAAATGAATTGGTCTTCCGACAGCATCTTGTTTATGAGGCAATGTGATATAACTAGAAGACTAGACTGAAAGTCAAAGGGAAGAGATTCAAATTCTGGCTCTGCAACTTATTATCTGAATGACCTTAAGTCGTTCACTGTATTTCTTTGAGCCTCAGTTTCCCCCGATGTCAAATGAAGTCATAATCTCAAAGGAAACTTTCACCTGTAAATATATGATCTTAAAACAAGGAAAATCAAGCTTATTTATGTTGATTCCAAGAATCCAATTGACAAAAAGAAGTTACCTCTACTCTTTCTTAGGTTTGTAACTCTGTATGGGATCAGACTACATCCATTGACTAGAGAAACGCTCAAGAATGCCACTCAAATGTTTCTAGTAGCTATGTAATAAATGATATGCCTAGTAATTCAACTCACCTCTGTTCATGCAGCATTTGTGCTGTCAGGGCCACTTTTCAGGAAGCTTTTCCATGTCTATGTCTTGATGTTTTTCCACTGTCCTTGAATTACTATAAAGAGAAGGTTGGTTTCAAGAATCAACCTAAATTGTAGCACTCTATATTTGTCTTCTAGAAAATGCTTAAGATTTTTAGGAATGCAATAAATAATGACTCTTTGCTCTCATGCGTGAAGTTCACATCAGTACATTTAGAATGCAAATGTACTCAGATCTCCCTTTCAATTATTTGAACTCTTAGTCGAGGAGGATTCTAATATTACACTACTATGTTTCTGTATGTAGACCATTAGGTCATCTGGGAGAGGAGGGGAAGATATACAGTCAACATGGAACTTTCAGTCTTATAAAATTTGAAGCAGGTTTGCACAAGTAGTTTACTTTCAATAATATTTGGTAGTAGAAAAACTGGTTTTGAAGTCAGGAGACCTGAGTTCTAATCCAGTGCTTAACATGGTGTCTGGGAAATAGTAAGGGCTTAATAAATTCTAGCTAACTTATGAATCTCTGCTCTGTTACTAACTAGCTGTGTGATCATGAGCAAGAAGCAACCTCTCTGGCCCTCATTATAAACCTTAAAACTCTTCATAAAGATTAGCTATTACTCTCAATAAAACAAAAGATTTGGACTAAATTATCTATGGGACACCTGCCAGTTCTGATACTCTATGTTTTCCACTTCAGGGTTACTTACAGAAGCAATTCTAAGTAACTAGTTGCTCAGTTGACAATTCATGTTCTAGTTAATTTTATTTTTTAGGTATCAAGGAAGTTCTTATAAGTGCTCTTTCAAAGTGGTCTTTCTGTTGGGATGCAATCAATGCCAGTTCTCCCTTGGACTTTTTTTTTCAGAAGTACATGCAAGATCACAAACAAGACCAGTAGCACATGGGGAATAGTTGGGACTCTTCTTAGCCTTCAGCCAGATACCTGGTCCACTAAATTTCCATGGTATGCTAACAACTCTAAGAGTGTGAAAGCCCAGGGCATACCAGAGGTATTATTGATAACATGTGACTAGAAAAAGAGGTGGGCCAGTCATGGGACAGGATGGCAGATAATCAGTGCACAATGGACAATCAAGCCTGAGACACTAAAAAAAAAACAGAGGAAGGCCATGAGCAAGATGGGTTAATTCTCTATGAAGTAAGAATGAATGAATGAATAAATGAATGAATGAACAAATGAATGAATGAATGAAAAAACAATTACTAAGCACTTATTATGGACAATGCACTGGCTAAGCACCAGAAATACAAATAGAAAAGGAAAGACAATCCCTGTTCTCAAGGCACTAACATTTTAATAGGCAAAGACAAATGTAGACACTTTCAGTTGTAAGTCCAATGGAAAGACCCCATGTTGTATAGGATACAGCGGCAAAAGAGATGATAATAAATCTTCTTTAATGCCATTTCCATTGATAAAATCCTATCCTTTTCTAATGCTGAATTATGGGTGAATTAATGGGAAAATATGGACAAAATCACACAAGAAGATCCAGTAGGTTGCCATCTGGACTGGTGAAGAAACATCCACACTGATGGAAGCATCCACACTGATGAAATCACAGGCCCACCAGAGGACCACATTAACTACTTTTGTTTTTGTTCTGTAATAAGTAGCTAGGTGATACATTGGATAAAGTGCCAGGCCTAGAGTTAGGAAGACCCAAGTTCAAATCCAGCCTCAGGGACCCTTTGCAAGTCACTTAACCTCTGTTTGCCTTAGTTTCCTCATCTGTAAAAGGGGGCTAGAAACAGTATCTGCCTCCCAGGCCACTTGTGAGGATCAAATGAGATGTGTAAAGTGCCTGGCACATAGCAGGTGGTATATAAATTCAAGCTATTATTATTGTAATGTCATTTAATGTGTTACTAAAGTATGCTGCTACCAAACAATCACTTTTCATTGAATGATTAAAACTTCCTAGAGGGCCATTTACCTTCTGTTGTCCTCACTTCTGGTGCAAAAATGGATGCAGGCATCATCATTTTGTTCTGTGCAAGAACATCGATTCCATGGCCTTTCAGATGGTGGTGAAGTCCTGTGTCTAGGATCTGCAGATCTCTTGCCCCGGAAGCTGCCTCGGTAATTGGATAGCCCATAGGGCACAGTGCGTCTGTAAAGGGATAGGAGACAAATAGAACATTGTTGTCATATCACTGTGTGTATTAATGTCTCAACATACTTGAGTGCTACACCAAGGGAAAAAACAGATAAGAGATGTTGCCTGGTATATTTTTAAGTGGTGATTGACAACTACCACAAGAGAACTGCTGCCAAAATTTACCCAATAACAAACAAGTGCCAAGGATGAGCTTATTTGTCTCCACCAGGAAAACTCACATCACATGGTAATGTTTTCTAATAACAAAGAGCTCTACATTCTTTGTCTCCTTTGGGCCTCATGAAGAAGGTGGTATAAAGATCACTACCCCCAATTCTTGGGGGTTTGTTTTTTTCTGATAGGGAAACAAAGGCTCAGAAAAGTAAAATGGTATACTTGAGGCCAAACAGATAGTGGAAGGTAACCTTGAACCCCTATCCCCTGCCTCCAAGGCCAGTGCTTTTTCCAGAGTAGTACTTTGGAGAATCAGGGGAGCTGGTTTTGAATCTTAGCTCTGCAACTAAAATAATGTGACCTTGGGCCATTCTACTTGCTTGCCCTGCGTTTCTGTTTCCATAAAATGAAGGGGCTTAGAAATCAGCTAATTCTAGTTTGAGTCATCTATGAGCATAAGCTGTGTCTCCCCCCTCCATCAGAATATAAATTCCTCGAGGGTAGGGTATATCATTTTTGCTTGTATCCCCAGCACCTAACAAAGTGCTCTGCACATAGCAAGTGTCTGATAAACATTGGTTGAATTGAACTGTGTGTACAACTGGTTGTCTAGCAAGTGTAGACATAATTATGTCTCAATGTTTAGAGTTCCATGAAGAGGGAGAGGCATCTCTCCTTAGGATGTGCTTAGAAAGTGTTATGGGGAAAATTAGGTGCAATGGGCCCTTTTTGCAAAAGCTTGACCCAGAATTGGGATAATCTCTACTCTGAGCAATTCTAACTGAACACTACCTGGTATGGGCTTGGGCATTCAATATGCTTATCTTCTTTTTCTTTGTCTAATGGCATGACTTCCTGTGCCTGGGACTAGGGAGGAGGTAAGTGCTTCAGCAAGTAAAAGGTCTCAACATTCTCACACCATCTGCACCAGGAAACTTTTCTGTTTACGTTTCTAATTATTTCAAGCCAGAGTTAAGACAACTCTGAGAAAACCTAGATGTGATTCCACTAAGTCTTCCTTCCTTTCCTGCCTGCACCCCCAACATCTCAAGTCAATTTTCTCAGCAGATTTCTATTGCTTCCTTCTGTAACTTTTGCCTGGGGCTTTTCCCTCCTCTCCCCCTGGAAACAGGAGGAGTAATTACCAGTAACTGGAGCTGGCTGTGCAGAGGTTAATATTCCTGAGTTAATTCACAAGGAGGGAGGGAAGAGCAGCCCAAAATGTGTCACAAGAACATTTCAGTTGACAGGCCTGCTAATCCCAGAGAGGTTACATGCCCCCCAAACACCTGTGAAATGGCCAAGCTATAGGGGTAAAATTCTTTACAAATTCCAGAAGCTGGCAGACATCTGTGGTTTTTGCTATATGGGGGACATTTTTCCCTCTAAGGGGTTTACCCTTTGTGGGCTATCATTCAAGCTAAAAAGGATCAAACAGACCCAACTGCAGTCATTCAAAAAAAGGATTTTGGCCCTTCAGGCTAACGTCTCTCACAGTAGATTTACTCATTAGAATATTACTTATCTTTATTTTTGAGGTTATTGACTAGTGGGTGATGGTGCATTGCTCAATGTGAAAACTGGTCTTAAAAAAAGGTTTGTCACACAAAACCCTGACCTACTTACTGATCCAGCTGATGGTACGTGTTGGTACATAGATGCTGGTGTTATGAAATGCAATAAGACAGTTAATGATGGTTGCTAGCTATTACAGTCCATGCCCAAGCCACAAAAGATTTACACAAGAGAAAAGACTGCCAAATTATTCAGTGGAGAAATGTTTAAATCATATGCTGCTTAACTGAAGTTAGCTTCGAAAGGATGTCACTTGATTTCATGACAAATTGCTCATAATTTGGAGGGCTGATCAGTCAGAAATGGTTCTTCCAAAAATATTTTGGCTTCGGGGATTCCCATTTCTGATTTTGTGACACTCCAGAGTGTCTCAGATTATCTCAAAGAGTTTCATGAAATTCTCCAAATGTTCTCAAGGTGATAAGAGATTAGGGACAGGGATTAGACCTATGATTTCATTACTACAAAAAAACTCCCAAATGAGTGAATTACCTTTCCCAATGCAGGTTGGCACCTTCTCTACAATTTACCTAGAAACTTGCCTAGGGCACTGAGACATTGTGCCCTAGACATTGTGTCATGCCTAGAGTTACACAGCTATTATGTGTCAGAAGCATGTCTTAAATGCCCAGTCTTCCTGGCATTTAGATTGGCTCAATAACTGTATTCAATGCAACACACTGCCTCTTAAAATAAAATGGTCTGATGTAGTAGGGCACACACCTGTGATTCCTACTGCTAGGAGAGGCTGAGTTTGAGTTTGAGACTTCTGAGCTACAGTAGAGCTAAAACTGATGTCCACACTAAGTCTACTACCAATATGTTGAGCCCCTAGGGGAAGAGAGGTCCACCAGACTGCCTAAGGAGAGGCCAACCTTCCCAAGTCAGAAAAATAGATGAGGTTGAAGCTCCATTTTGATCAGGATTAGTATCAACCCATGAGTAGCCACCAAACTTCCAGCCTGGGCATGATAGGAAAACCCAGTGTCCAAAAAAAAAAAAAAGGAAAGATTAAACTGAATTTATAGAATCTCAGAGTTGGGAGGGACCTCAGAGCTCATTTTGTCCAAACTGTATCTGGGTAGAAACCACTTATATCATATTCCCCCCACTTTCATTTTATAATAATAGCTCACTTTTATATTACACTTCAAGGCTTACAAAGTATTTTTTCTCATAGCTTTGTGAAATAGGCCATGCAAGTTTAATAATCCTGGTTCACCAATGAGAAAACAGAAGTACAAAGAGATGACATGATTTATTTCCCAGGGAGGTGAGGCAAAAGCCCCAGGCAAAGCTTTATAGAAGGAAGCCAAAGAGTTAGTGGTTGAAATAGGCCTCCAAACCAAGATGTCTAACTCCAATTCTGGCACTCTTCCTGTTTTACTATACTGGGTGTGTGTATGTGTGTATACATACATGTATGTGTATGTCTATGTTTGGGAGATAGAGGATCATTTTTGGTGTCATAAAGATCTGGGTTCAAGTCATAGAATTGAGGCAACTTGAAACTTTTTCCCCCTTCCTCCCACTTTGTTCATTGTGAACTAGAACTATACTGGGTGATCTTCTGACCCAGGCAACCTCCAGATGCTTAGCATCTTGGGATCTAAAATGGAGACTGAAAGCAGAACATGGGTCCTGTTCAGCCCTGAGCCTTTGCTGAGAAACTCTACTTTTCCCTATGTAAAGACTAAGCAAGGTAGGGAAGAGCAGAACAATGAGGACATTGTGCTGAGCCAGGGTTTGGCTAAATATATGTTTTTCCAATAATAGGGTCATATTAAATCTCTAAGTGTTGACATTAAACCTAGTCCCCCCATGTCCAGGTGAAAATCTCACAAAGAGAATAACAATTCACCCATTTTTCAATCAGCAGAGAGGCCTACAACTTTGAAAACACTAGTCTAGAGCTGATCAACTTGAACAAAACTTTTTCATATGTTTCAAAGGAAAAAACAAGAAATATGCTATTAATTAATATAGACAATTTTAGCATTTTCTCATTCATGCAAACGAACTATATTTAAATGAGTGGCTAGATATAAATCATACTGGAAAAAATCATGAGGTAATGAAAAGAGCAATGGATTTAAAATCAGAGGACTTATAATTGAATCCCAGCTTGGCTACTATGCTGTCTTGGAAAAGTTACTTCTGTCTTGGCTTCTTGGCTTCTCACCCTCATTTTCTCAGCTATGAAAGAAAGGAGTTAGACTATATATTCTCTAATGTCCCTTCTAGCTCCAAAGTCTATAAAAGCAATCTCTTTTCTTCTTGATAGTTTCAAAAAATGAAGCATAGGGGCGGGTAGGTGGCACAGTGAATAGAGCACAGCCCTTGGAGTCAGGAGGACCTGACTTCAAATCCAGCCTCAGACACTTAAATACAAAACTAGCCATGTGACCTTGGGCAAGTCATTTAACCCCAATTGCCCTGCCTTACCCTCTCTAAAAAGCAAAAAGAAAAAATTTTTTAAATAAAGCATACACTATTCCTGTGACCCTTTTCATTTAATCACTCAACACACATCTCATATGAAGCACCTAATAGGTGCACAGAACTATTCTAGGCCTAGAAAAAACATCGCTCTAAAGAGGCAGTCCAAGATTACAAGTTTCTCAAGGGCAAGGGACTACTATGTCTTCAATTCCATCTGTAGCTTCCAAAGTACTTGCCACAGAGCTGAGAATATAATAGGTGGTCAACAAATATTTGTTGGATGACTACCAAATCAGAATATTTAAACCAATAAATAGTTTCCTGTGGACTTGAATGCATCTTAGGTCTGCAAGAGCTTTTTGGGGATTCAGCTGTAACACTACTATTTAGAAACAATGACCAAAGGGGGGATATTACTAGAAATTCCAATCCTATCATTCTTAATCCGTTGCAACATCTTTAGAAAATAGTTGGCACTTTGAAGGTGTGAAAATTATGCCAATTGTGTATATTATTATTATTAATAACTAGCATTTATATATAACACTTTAAAGTCTGCAAATCACTTTATGAACGCTATTTCATTGTAAAAACAACTCTATGAAGTAGGTGCTATTATCCCCATTTCACAGATGAGGAAAATGAGGCTGAGAGAGGATATAAGATTCGCCCGCGGTCACACAGACAGGAAGTGTCTGAGATAGGATCTGATTTCTGTTCTTCCTAAGTCCAAATCTCGCACTCCATTCAATCAGCAATTGAGTAACAAAAACAAAACAAAAACAAAAAAACAAAACAGATAAGCCACACAATCTGACGTGTCCCTGCTCTCCACCACTTTTCAATTTCCTGATGCCCAAAAGCTGCCTTTACTAACTGAATTGCCACAACCACCAAAGCCAACACTATTTCCCCTTACCAGGGTCCAACCACCACCTAGTGGTCAAACAGGTAACTGCAAGCACATACCGGCCATTTAAAGTAGCTGGGCCATGCCCATTTTTAGGGCATGGAATTAAATAGAACCAAGAGCGGCAAGGTACCTCAGAAGGCATCTGGACCAACCCCTTAATTTAATACAAGAGAAAACAGATCCAGAGATTTACTAGACAGTTAAATGATCTTTATGGGTTATCGGTCAATCCTCTGATGATGAACCCTTCTGACCTTAGTGAGATTGATTTTTTGATGACAGAAATATGTTCAGTTACTAGGCCTGGAAACACTTGAAGTGTTGGATCTGGGAGACCTGGCATTCTTCTGGTGAAGCCCTTGAGAACCCAAGGTCACCTTTACACCACAAGGAGGCATCAGGACAAGACATTAGTGAAGGTGAAAGATATTTAATAATGGACAGTGAAAGATGTCTGTTACTTATTAATATCTACTAGTGATTCACTCAAAGTCACACAGTAAGTGGCAGAGTAAGAATTTAAACTCCAAACAAATCCTATTCTTTGCCCCATGCTGCTTCCTACAATATCTGCCCTATCATATCAGGCCGATGAATGTGCTAAAACTGTAAAATCTTGGATTGTCTGTATCTAGTCAAATTTAGGATCACTTGTATCTGGGGTATAACAACAGAAAAAGAGAAACAAGCAAAAAAAAGTCATACAAAAGACCACATAAAATAAATACTTTGCAATAGATGAGAGAAAGAAGACAACTATGTATGTATATATGTATGTATGTATGTATATATGTATATACGTATATATGAAACATATCTTTCATTGTCAATTATTAGACATATTTCACCACTAATATCTTGCCCTGATGTCTCCTTGTGGTATCAAGGTGACCTTGGGTTTTCAAGGACTGTATTAACAGAATACCAACTCTGTCATATCCAAACATTTGCCAAACCTAGAAACTAAACACGTTTCTGTCATCCAAAGCCCATCCTCACTATGGTCAGAAAGGTTCACCATCAGAGGGCTGACCTCAATAGCTCACAAAGATGATCAGACTGTCTAGTAAAACAGAGAGGGATTCTAAAGGGTGTGCCCAGATGGACAATTCCAGGCCTTCATTTGACATACTAGGTCATAAATTAAGAGCTGAAAGAGACCTTCAAGGTCATCTAGTCCAATCCCCTCACTTTAAAATGGTAACTGGGGCCCAGAGAAACTAAGTAGCTGGTCTAAGGTCTTATAAGTATCAAATAGTAGAATCAGAATTTACACCTAGGTCTTCAAATCCAATGCTTTCCCCCACTACATCATGCTATCTTTGATTTAATTTGTTTAATTTATGAGGATGGTGAAATTTCCTACTATTGAATTTTCCTAAAATAGGCCACCCAGTCAAATAAAAATATTATTAAACACACATGTTAAATTTCCATGGCCAAATCACTCCAGTATAATTTTTTTCCTAAGCCAGCGAAGGCATGGATAGACAATAGTTTATCTGAGAAAAGATCTAGAGGTTTTAGTAGGCTACAAGTTCAGCATGAGCAGATAGTGTGATATGGCACCCAAAACAGCTAATTGAATCTTAGGCAGCATCACGAAAGGCACAGTGCCTCAAGACCAGGGAAATAAGATTTCCACCATACTCTGCCCCAGTCAGGCCACATCTGGGATGTCATTTTCAGTTCTGGGTGTCATATTTTAGGAAGAATATTAACAAGCTAGAGAGGAGCCAGTAGAGGACAGCTGGGATGGTGAAGGGCCTTGAGAGTATACCATATAAGGATGTTTGAAAAAAATAGAGATGCTTAGACTGTAAAAGAGAAAATTTGAGGGGAGTGGGCATGCTACCCTTCTTCAAGTATTTGAAGAGTTGCCACGTGGAAGATTTAGGTTTGTTCTACTTTGTCCCAGTAGGACAAACTGGTACTAACAGTTACATGTTGCAAAGAGATAGATTTAGGCTTGATGTAAGGAAAATGTCCTAGCAATTAAAGTTATTAGACTGGGCCAGGCTGCCTCAGGAGACAGAAGATTCCCTCTCATCAGAAGTCTTGAAGCAAGGGTTGGATGACCATTTCTCAAGTGCATGTCATAGAGGTGAATTCTTTTCCAAGCACAAGTTGAACTAGACAATCTCTAAAGTCCATTCCAACTCTAAGATTCTGTAAATTCTTCTTAAAAGTATATGTGTGTGTGTGTGTGTGTGTATGTGTGTGTGTGTACATAAAATAGCTCACTTTGATATCGTACTTTAATCTCAGGAACTTTGTGAAATACGGAGTATATTATTATCCCCATTTTATAGATGACAAAACTAAGGCTCTTAAAGGTGAAATGGCTTATCCTTGATCACCCAGCTAGAAAGTGACAGAATCAGGATTTGATCCCAGGTCTTGGGATCCCAAATCTAGTATTCTTTCCTCTACACTATAGAATAATATAGGGATCCTTTAATTCTTTCTACAAAGAAATTTGTAATCATGAGGAATGGGAGAAGGGAAAAGAACAAACTTTTTTTTCTAATCCCCTGCCGGGGTATCTCAACCTCTGACTGCCTGGGCCCAGTGACCTCTGGCATAGGTGAGTCCTTAGGGGAGGGGAGTAGTTCAGATAATGTCCTTAGGGACTTGTCAATAGTTTTTATCACAACCTAAACTCTAAGAAAAAATGTTCAGAAAATTTCGGGCAGCAAACAACATGGTGACATAATGCCCTACAGACACATAACTCAACTCCCTGACTGCCATTCCCCAGGGAGGTAATCAACAGAGCCCAAAAATGCACAGGAGAATAAAATGTCCAAAGACCTAATCCAAAGAGACCACAGTACTAGGGCACACCCATAAGCCTCACCCAACTCCTGCCTTGGCTCTATCATAAAACACTATCTCTTTGCAAACAGCAGTTTTATTTCATCAGCCAGCTTTCTCCAGACACCAGCCCCCTTCATTCTGCTTTCTTTCCTTAAATTCTTGTCAGCTGTAGCTTGGTACACAAGTATCCAAGCAATCGGCCAGCATCCTCCCACCCACAAGCCCACGCTGGTTTTTTTTCAGTTGCCCTGAAATCAACAGAAACTTCTGAACCATCTCCTACAGACAACAACAACAACAACAACAAAGTCATATTTACAGAGCACTTTGAGGTTTGTAAAACACTTTGTAAATATTATCTCATTTTACCCTCATAAAAAACATGGGAGGTAGATGTTATAATTATCTCCATTTTACAGATAAGTCAAATGAGGCAGGCTGGGATTAAGTGACTTATCCATGTCACACAGCTAGTACGCATCTGAGGCAGGATTTGAACTGAAGTCTTTCTGACTCTAGGTCCAGAGGTCTCTCCATTGCCCTACCTAGCTATCTGCTTAGTACCACTCAAAGGTTCCCACTGCTATACCCTGCTGAGCTTCCTCCCATGATGATCATAGGACACAGATATAGAACTGGAAAGGTCCACAGGAGGCATGTTATCCAACCTCTTCATTTTAGAAATGGGTTGGGGGATGCCCAAGGCAATTTAGTGACTTCCCCCAGGTCGTACATGCACTAAGCATCAGAGATGAGAGATTTGAACCCAGGTCCTCTGACTTATAAGCCACTGTTCTTTCCCTTGTACCATGCTGCCCCATTAATGACAACCTTTTACTATATTCAGTGCTCATTTCTGAGAAATCTAGACATGCAGGGTCTTCTTCCTCACTGGGAACCTGGGCACCGTACCTAGAATGCTGAACAGAAACTCAGTCATCTCTAAGCATATAATGCCAGAAAACTGAAGAGAGGACTTAACTGGCTTTCTCCCACATCCTCAAGACACTGTGTCCCAGACACTCCCTCAAAAACCAGATTTTCCTTTTCGTCATCCCATAAATTGTCAAATTCAACCAAATCATGCTATTCCATCACAAAATTGGAAAATTTTATTCTTTTGCTCTTTATGCAAAATCAGTACCTTTTAAAATGGCTTTCTAACAAAATTCACCTGTGTCTATCAGTTAGTCTGAAAAAAAATTGTCAGATTGATTTAAAGAGTAGAGAAAACACAAGATTTTTTTTTCTTAATGAGGTATGTGAATCAGAAATTGCGTTCTCTCTAAAACAGAAAAAGCTTTATTCCTGGCACAACAGACCTAGAGAATGCCCTGCTGTTTGTGGCCTTGTCTGCTCAGTCCCAGAAGGAAATGCTACAAAGTTCCATCAATGAGGAGTTGAGTACAAAATCCTCATTTTTCCCATCCTCATATTAAAATGTCCAAATATAAAGGCTCTGACAGTAGCCAAGTCACTAATTTCTTTACATTTACCTGCTTTCCAGGAGTCTCTGAAATGAATTTGGCCTCAATATAGCCTTGAATAGAAGTATGAAATACCTCTTGACAGAAGCAGCATAACAGTATTCCAGACCAGTAAGTTGTAGATACAGAAAAATCTTCATTGGCCAAGTTCTAACTAGAAGGAATTACACTCAAGTATTATTATTCTAGAATCTTCCACTGACAGAACCTTCGCAGAAGGGACTGCCCCTAAAGCTCTCTGACACCAAAGGCCATGACTAAGTGAGACTACATAGTGCTTTTCTAACCCACTCCCAGGGATAATCTCCACATAAACTCACTCCTATATTTGGACATTTTAACCTATATTGTCTACATTGTCATATTACCAAAGACCTCTGTGACTGAATGTGAAAATATTTTAAAGTCATAGAATTTAATATCCTATCAACTCCCTGGTGCCCAGGGATATGAACACTAGAGACCATACAAAGACAACTGAGAGATACATCAGGCATGATCCACAAGAGACATAACAATATTAAAACTCCTCTATTTCATCCTATAGTGTAAAATTATTTGAGAATCTACAACTTAGAAAAGTTTAACACATACAAGCAAGCATGCACACATGGGTGTACAAACACACACACACACACACACACACACACACACACACACACACACACACACACACACTTATAGCTATGGGGGAAGGAATTCTAAAATTGCCCTGAAACTGAATTCTACAGATTAATTGATTTTTCCTTACATCTGCTAGGACATAAATGCAGTCCAGTGAGTTAGGCTAAAGTTTCTCTACCCAACCCCCAGTGACCCTTAAGAATTCCAGGTCGAACATAAGCACGTACATTCATTCTGGTATGGCCTCATTATAACTTTATGCAAAGCTGCAGACAGATGCAGCTCAAAATAGTTCCCAGAAATGGAAACAAAGGATAATACAGGGATCAGGTATTTTTTAGAGGATGGGTATGAAACCATGTGTGCACTACTTTATGGGTTACATATGAACTACAATATTGCCACACTTTAAAGACTCTGCAAAAGATAAAAGTTCTTCAAAAATATTAGGGAAATTGTTCACTCCATTGGTTACAACCCTTCTATACAACCAGACTATTGTACAATGTGAAAGTATTTGTAGATCCTATACATGATTGCACGCCACCATGGGGGGGTGGGGAAGGGAGGGGAGAAAATTTGAAACTCAAGGGATTGTGGAACTGAATCTTGTAAACTAAAAGTAAATAGACAAGTCAATGAAAAAAAAATATTAGGGAACTCATCATGATTTTTTTTCAGTTATTCAAATGGAAAGTGAAAAGCAAATAAAAGCAAAAAAAATCCTACATTTTTTTCTCTCTCTTAAGACAGATATATTCCAGAACTTTGAGATCATGATTTAGCATGTAACTAATACAGTGGGAAGAGCACTGGATTAACGGCAAAAGATCTAGGATTAAAACCTGACTCAAATCACACTTCTATGACCCTGGACAAGTCACTTGACCTCTTTGAGGTACAATTTCTTCATTTATAAAATGAAGAGATTGGACTACATGGTGTATAAAATGTCTTTCGATTATAAAATCCTATGAAGTTCCAGTCCTTTTTAAATTTATATTTGGCACTCTAATCAATCAATCAATCAGCAAGTATTTATTAAGCACCACTCTATGCTAGATACTTTACTCCGAACTGAATACAAAAGTGGAAAAGGCCTCAAAGAGTTTATAATCTAGAAACATATATATTCACATATACAAAATAGATACAAGGTAGCTTTGGAGAGACGACACTAGCATGTGGGGAAGGTGGGTGATTTTTGCAGACTTTGTGTTTAAGGTGTTTGAGCTAAGCATTGATGAAAACTAGGAATGGAAAGAGGTTGAGATAAAGAAGGAAATTCATCACTTAGCCACATTCAATTCATCCGAAACATGTCCATATGGAAGAACTAGGTTTTATGCCAAGCCACAAAGAAACAAAAAAAAAAAAATAGAATTCCCAAAATATGCCATTAAAATTATTATTTCTTTTACTCTTTTTTTTTTTGGATTCTTGATAAAGTGACAAAATCCCATTCTCACACTTGTGGGTCTGAATAGATTGTTGCATTGACTCAGTTAGTGAGTTAAAGGAGGTAACAAAAATTAAAGGGTCTTTAATAAATAAGACTCTACTTTCCTGGCTTTTTTCTCAATGAAATATATCTTTCTGATAGAATGTAACCTTCTCCAGGGAAAAAAAATTGTTTCATTTTGTCTTTGTATCCACAGCACCTAACACAATGACTGGTGCATAGTAAGCATTAATAACAGCTTGTTGGTTGGTTGACTTCTGTTTGTTAAAGTAGCATGTTGGGTCTGGCAGAGGTGAAACTACAGTGGGGTGAGCTAGACTTTGTCCCAGGGTGCTAAATTTAGAGGGCACCCACAGCACAGTGTAGAAACAATAGAGCTGAACATTTAGTTAGGGAGACAAAAAAAATAGTTTGGGTAGAAAATGATAAGATGGCAGGCTGGAGTTAGGTCTCCTGAACCCTATGCCAGTGGTTCTCAACCTTCCTAATGCTGCGATCCTTTAATATTCATATGTGCATGTATCTGCATGTGGACAGACCCGCCTGGAGACAGATAGAGGAGTGGTGTCTCAGTTCCTAAGACCATCGAAAATATATGTTTTCTGATGGTCTTAGTCGACCCCTGTGACCCCTGTGAAAGAGTCATTTGACCCCCAAAGGGGTTGTGACCCAAAGGTTGAGAACCGCTGCCCTATGCTAATGTCCCAGGATCTGTATATCCCCCACCATTGGGTGATATCCTGTCCCTCCAACCAACAGAGATTATGATTTATGTTCCAAGTATGCTTTGTACTTTCCCAGATACACAAATCACTAAAGTTAAAGCTCTGTCTTCTCTTTACCCCTTCTTCCACAGTTATTGATTGGGCATTTATTATTAATTCTGCCCCAAGTACATCAACAAAGAAAAGATTCATCCTGATAGCCTTCTCAAGTCACAAAGTTGTCTACAACTCATGTGAGGATCAAACTGTATCAGAACAGTGGCAAACAAGGATTAGAGAGGATTTGAGAGGTGGGAGAGAGCCTAAAGATCACCTGGTCCAACCCCACTCATGGTGCACATAGAGAAGCCAATGAAGCTAAGTAATCTAACCAAAGTCACATAACTCATATGTTCCAGAGCTCAGATTCAAACCTAGGAAAAAGACAAAGAAAAGGAAAAGAAAAATACTAGCACAGAATTAATGTAGCTCCCTCATTTGAATTAAATTAAGCCAATTAATCAAATATGACTTAAAAAACTGAGCTCTAGTGTTAAATCAGTTCCACAACTGAGCCCTTCTCACATGGCAGGATGTAATACAACATAAAGGAAAGCTGTTGCCTAGTACCAGCAAGAACTATAAGGCCATTTAATAGGAAGCTTTGTTTCTTTTGTCTTAAAATTTTGATGGCTGGAACAAAACACACAAGAGCTATCAGAATCTTCTGTTTGACCTCAGACCTAAGGCCAAGTGAACTGCCTGACAATTTTCTTTTCATGCTAAGAGAGAGTCAAAGCCTCCTTTGGAGGTTACGATCAGTCCTAACCTCTGTGGCTAGGTTTTCCTTAAATTCATAAAGCTGTTTTCCTGCCTAATTTAGAAAGATCATCTAAAAATCAGAGGGCCTGAGTTTGAATTCTGGATCTACAACTGACTTGTTGTGTGAGCATGAGCAAGTCACTTCACTTGTCTGAGCATCAGTTCCCTCCTCTGTGTTTGTTTTGAGGATCAAACAAAATAATAAGTGAAGCTCTTTGTAATCCGTAATGTGTTATATAAATGACAGTTACTATTATGCAATGTTGAATGTGTTGTATGGGAGCCAAGCTTCATATTTGCTCCTGAGCATTTCCAGATCTAATTATAGTGAACTGAGAAAAGAACTAGGTTTTAAGTCTATGGGATCCAAAACAGAAATGGGTAATCTCATTAGGAAGCCTTCCCATGAACTCTGACTGCAGTTATAACCACCAATAATGCCTATAGCACTGGTTCTCAACCTCCCTAATGCCGCGACCCTTTAATAGTCATATATGGACATATCTTTATGTGGGCAGACCTGCCTGGAGATGGATAGAGGAGTGGTGTCTCGGTTCCTAAGACCATCGGAAATATGTATTTTCCGAGGGTCTTAGGCGACCCCGTTTAGGCCCCCAAAGGGGTCGCTACCCACAGGTTGAGAACCACTGGCCTATAATTTCAGGAAATAGCATTTCATATAGGTCATAAGTAATATTAACTAAAAACCCTATTTCTATAGTACTTTTAGTATCCCTATTATATAGACAAGGAAAGTAAGGCATATAGAGCCTTCAGTAGCTTTTCCAAGGTAACACAGCAGGCAATTCTAAATAAAAGTTAGAACCAAGATGTAAGCTTACTGATTTATTTTCCTCTGTACCATGGTGCCTTAAATTCCAAACCACAGACTAAATTCCACATTCTTAAGCAAGAAAGAGGAGTCATGTAGGTTGCAGGAGTAAGACTCACTATGATTTACAATAAAACTTCAATTAAGCAAAGCCTGCAATTATCCAGAACCTATTCAAGATACATTCATATCAGGAATCTGTCTTACACGGCATCTTGAGGTCACCATATACTCAATCTGATTTCCTGTGTCTACATCTACCAAATAATCACAGAAGCTCTGAGTCTGAAGCATCCTCAGAGGTCATCTGCTCCAAACTGTAGCTAAATAAAAAACAATACAATATCCTTCAATATAACTCCTACAATATCCCAAACTAGCCTCTGTAATTTCTTCCTATTTGTACTTATGTTTGCACTCTAGAACCACATGCAAATCAAATAACTATTTGTTCTCCACAACAGAAATTCAAATACTTGAAGAAAAGTATCATACCCTCCATCCCAAGTTTTCTCTCCTCTAGGCTAAAAAAAAATCCCATTTTCTTCAAATAGTTCTTGTATGGCATGGTTTCTAGATCTTCTTGCCATCTTAAACACCTTTCCATGGGCTCCCTCTAATTTTCCAATTTGCCCATCGTGTTACACTGTTGACTCATATTGAGTTTGTAGTTCACCAAAAAACCCCCAAAATTTTCATAGACACTGCTGTTTCTAATGACACATTTCCCCGTCCTGTACTTTAGAGTTGATATTTGAACCCATGTAGGATTTTATATTTGCATCTGTCCCCATTAAAAGCTATCTTGATAGATGACACACAAATAAATGAAAAGGATGTATTAAGGACTTAATATGTGCATGTGTCTATAGATACAGCCAAGCTACAATTCCCAGCTGTACAGATTTTTTAGAGTCTGATTGTTATCTAAATGAAAGATATTCCTTCCATATATACATCATCTGCAAATTTGATAGCCATGCCTTCATATAAAACATTAACTAAAATGCCAAACAGCATGAGGTCAAACCAAATTCCTATGCTACTCCACCAGAGACCTTCTATCGAACGTTGGTTAATATCAATCCAATAGCTATTTTTCTTTGCATCTGACTGTTTGATCAATGACAAACCCACCTATCTTATTGTCCTCTAGGCCAAATCTTTCAATGTTGTCTAAAGGGATATTATGAGAGACTTTTAAATCTTTTTACAAAATTCAAATATTTTGTTAAAAGCCTTCTCCTGATTTTTTAAATTAATCACCTGTCCCTCCCCCCAAAGAAAATTGTCTGATATAAACTATTCCTGATGGAACCATACTGACTTTTAGTGATAACCACTTCTGTTTCTATATTCTCACAATCCATTCCTTTAATAAGGTACATCTACATTCCCTTGCTCAGTAATGTTCAAAATTCTTAGCCTGGGATTTTTCAAGATACTCAATAACTAAATAAATAAAGAATGTTTTATAGTTTGTTGTCTTTACTCTTGTTCTCTTATAATAATTCTACGGGGTAGTAATGTGAGTTGTTTTATTTTTCAGGTGATGAAACAGAGAAGCTAGATGACTTGCCCAAGATCTTGTTAGTTAGTTATTTAGTTAGTAAATTGTAGAGCTCAAATATAGGCCTCTTTATTCTAAGTCTAGTATTTCCAGTGAAGGACAGCTGCCTTCATCTCCCTATGTCCTAAAATTTTATTATAACCACTCTATTATACTTTCTAAGTGAACACCTGGAATCATACATTGTAGAATGAGTTTCAAAAACCAAGTAAGATATCACAAGGCTTTCCAGCTAGCCAGACAAAATTACCTACAATATACCATTCCTCAAGAATTCTGCTTAAGTGTAGGCTCTATTGTGATAAGAGCGAAGGAATAGAAGCAGGTAAAAAGTGGAGAATGGGTAAATAGCAAACGAGCCTTGTCCTTTATAGCTCACTAACAGCCACAAGATGTGAACAACTTGGGTCATGACTATCTTTATCTTCGTGCATATAGTAGAGAGAGGTCAGCAAAGGTGGACAATATCTTGTAGCTAATGGAAAAAAACTGGATGTAGAATGATTAGAGAACTAGATTTGGAATCAGAGAGATCTGGCTTCAAATCCTTCCTCTAAGATACCTACTAGCTGTGAGACAAGCAAGTCTCTCTTGATCTCAACTTCTTTATCTGTAAAATTAAGGGGTTCAACTTGATGGCCTCAAAGGTGCCTTTCAGCTCTAAATCTATGAACTTATGATCCTACAATTTCAGAGTTAGAAGGAACCTTAAAAGTCCAACTCATGACTCATACCATAAAAGAGAATGTTCTGTACAATGCTCCAAACAAGCGATCACCTAGCCTTTGCTTGAACACCTCCTGTGAGGCTCTCCAGGTAGCCCCTTGAACTTTGGAGCAGCCCTAATTGCTAAGAAGCTTTGATGTTATTGTTGCTGTTGCTATTGCTGATGTCAAGCCTAAGTTTGTCCCTTTCCAACATTTGGAACCAAATCAAAGAATTCTAATCCCTCTTCTATGTAGCAGATCTTCAAATACTTGAAACTGTTCTCAGGTCCTCACTGAGTTATCTCTTCTCCAAGTTAAGCATCCCTGCTTCCTTTAAATGATCCTCACGGATATGAACTTCATGGTCTCTTCAATCTTGGTTGCCTGCCTCTGGATGCTTACCCAAAAGAACTGTCCAACAATGGAACAAGGTGTCTCATCAGAAAGTGAGCTTCCTCTCTCTGAAAATATTCAAGCAGGGGTCAGAAGACCTGGCAGAGGCTCTAGGGAGAGGAGTCTTACCTGGGGTGGGAGACCAGATTCGAAGGCCTTCTACATCCCTTCATCACAAAGAGATTCGGTGATTCTGAGGATAAAGACGACACTACCAGTCTAGCACTAGTAGAGTATTTGTGTTGTTAGTGTTCATTTGCTTGCAGTAGATAGAAATTTGGACTTATCCACCAGCAGTTTCCCGCCTAGAAACCGTTGAGAACAAAATTTTGATTTACATGAATAATGGGGACTACAGTCTTTGTCCCAGGCTTCCTTGGCCCTCTGCTCTGAGAAATCAAGATACCTCCTAAGGTTGTAGGGAGGCTCAAATGATATAATATATGTAAAATACTTTGCAAATCTTAAGGTGCTATAGAATGTTAGATTTTACTGTTGTTATTAATAGCAGTCCTAGAAATAACACCATGAACACTAGTCATATTTGACCCTGTGCAATATACATTTTGTGGGCAGGTGCCATACTAGGGTTTTATTGTGGAATGTTTTTTTTTCTTTATGAGATTAGTCTATGTGAATGCACACAAAATTTTGTATAATCGCAATACAAAATGTATTGTTCCCATGCAAAAAAATCAATCAAATACCAAGTATCTACCAAGTACATACCAAGATTTTGGTAAATTCCAGGATCTTAGAACTGGAAACCTCAGAATAAATAAGGTCCAACCTATACCTAGACAGAAATGGCTTCTATAATTTTCCTGACAAAGGGTCATCCAGCATCCATGCTCTGAAATTGTCTAGTGGTGGAGATAGCTCTATCTCCTGAGGCAGTCTACTCCTCTTCTGAACAGCTGTTATTGTTGGAAAACTGTTTTCCTTACATCAAGGAGAATCTGCCCCCTGAAACTTTCTGCTTTTCATGGTACAGTGGAAAGAACATTGCTTCTGAAGTCAGAGAACTTGGATTCAAATCCTACCTCTGGTGTTTATTTCCTCTGGAACCTTAGGTAAGTCATTTAACCACCCCAGGATTCAGTTCCCTCATCTGCAAAATGATGGAGTTGGATGAGACAATCTCAAAGATTCCTTCCAGTTCTGAACTATGATCCTAAACTTTAAAGACAGTTATTTCTCCCCTGAATCTTCTGTTCTATGGGCTAAACATCCCCCTATTCCTTCAATTAATGTTCACATGCCACGTACTCCAGTTCCTTTACTGTCCTATGGCCTTCCTCTAGACTTATTCTAGTTAATCAATGTACTTCCCGAAATCATGGTGCCAGAACCAATTATGATACTCCAGGTACAGCCTTATCAGGGCAAAGTACAGCAGGATTATTGCCATCTTTTTTTTTTCTAGACACCATGCAGGCACCATTAACTGCAGCCTTTGATCTCATTAGCTTTTGGGGGGATGTCACACTATATACACCTGATTCATTTGAACCTAACAGCCCACTAACACCTCCCCCAGATATTTTTTGTATCAGTTGTGAAAAATGACTCTTTTTAACTCAAAGGAAGGACTTTACATTTATCCCCATTAAATTCCATCTATTATATTCAACTCACTGCTTTAGCCTGTTGAGACATCTTTGAGATCTATTTGAGATCTATCTTTCAACTTCATATCTTCTGCAAAATGCTATCTGTATCTAGCAAGGTATCCCGTATGTTTCCTAGCAACCTACAATACTAACTCATTCTATGGCATTTTTGTAATTTAACAAGTTGCTTTTTTTTTGTTAAAGACACTAAGATAGGTAGTTAAAAATCTTTTGGGGTCTACATTACATTTGAAGAAAGGGGAAGTCAGTGTGGCTAAATGACTTCTCTATGACCACATAGTTATAATTACCAGAACCAGAAAGCAGAAAGTCTCTTTCCATTACCACACTATACTTAGAAACAAAGCTGGCCTGAAACAATACTTTGAAGTCAATGGAATTTGTCTTTGGTATATGGCATCTCACTTCTTAATTTTCCAATAGACTATATTTCTCTAAGTTAGTTCTTCTTATCCCTTCTCTTCTCGGACAGCCTCCTAGCAGTTCCAAGTGTTATCTCTTTTTAGAGTATTATGTATTATGTATTTTTATACATACATTTTAGAGTATTATATATTATAATTGTGCTTGAGTCTTACCCCTCACAGGACTGTGAGGTCCATGTCCTTATGGAGCTCACTTTGTATCATCAATTGATACATTTTGCATCAATCAACAAGCATTTATAAAACACCAGGCATTGTGCTAAGCATGAAGATATAAAGACAAATATAAAACAGTCTTGCCCTCAAGGAGCTCACATTCTATCAGGAGAAATATAATGTACATGTGTAAGTGTATCTAAAATATTAGAAATATACATATAAATATGTACCTGTGTATATTATATATACACATTTATGGGAAGAGAGACAGAAAGAGACAGAGAAAGAGAATAAGGAAAACACAAGCAGCTATACTTCGTATAGAAAGTAGCACCAAAGCTAAGACTTTAAGGAAACTAGGACTTCTACGAGGGGGAGATGAAGAAAGTGTCCATTCCAGGTATGGAGAGCAGTCAATGAAAAGGAACAGAGACCAGAGATAGGATGTTATATGTGAGGAACAGCAAGACCAGTTTGGCTGAACCAAAGAGTTTGTGGAGGGTTGTAATGTATAATAAGGCTAGAAAGTTGTAAAGAGCTTTGAATACCACAGGAGTTTGTTTGTTTGTTTGTTTTATCCTCCAGGTAAAAGGAATAGGAAAATTACCTTGACAGATATGTGGAATGTGGATTGAGAGGAGAGAGATTTGAGGCTGGGAGACCAATTAGAAGACTATTCCAATAGACAAGAGGTGAAAAGAGGCTGCATTATAACTGTTTGAGTGGTGAGGACAAATATTGTGGAGGTAGAATCCAAAAGACTTGGCAACTGATTGAATATGTGAGATAAGAGAGGACGAGAAGTCAAGGATGATTCCAAGGAGGCAACCCTGGAGGACTGGAAGGATGGTGGTGACCTCAACAAAATAGGGAAGTTTGTAAGAGGGATGGGTGTCGGGATGGCGGTAAGAGGAATAAGAACTTCTGTTCTGGACAAGTTGAGTTTGGGATGACAATGGAACATCCAGCTTGAAATGCCCAATAGGCAGTTGGCAATGTGGATCTATAGCTCAGGAGAGAGATTAGAATTGGATATATACAGTCTGGCATTCATTGGAAGAGAGATGATAATGAGACCTGTGTAAACTGATGAGGCACCCAAGAGAGATTGTGTAAAAAGAGAAAAAACCTAAGATAGAGAGTTGGAGTACACTCACAGTTAGAAGACACAATATGAGTGACGGTACCACAAAGGAAACCGAGAAGGAAAGTCAAACAAATAGGAAGAGAACAAAGAGAGCAGTGTGATAGAAACCCAGAAACAAGAGAGTATCCAGTAGAAAGTGGTCAGTAGCGTCAACTACGCTTTAATTCCAGTAGCACCTGAGTCAGTCTGCTTAAATAATGAGGTAACTAATTAGCAGAAGATTCTGGTCTTTATTCCCAAAGGAATGAATTTAAAAGTGAAATTTCAGAGCAAAGCTGATCAGCTAGGAAAACAGTTTGAGGAGAGGGGCCTTTCTAGGGCTCTGGCATCCTTGCCACTTAAACTAGAACTCAGCCCAACATCATACACACTGTCAGAAAGAATTCTTTTTCTTTTTTACTCCTGATCATGGACTTCAGATTAGGGTAGGACAGCACAACATGGAAAAGACAGTCGTGCAGGAAGTTATTTTGTGGGAGAATATTTTAAAACAAGAACTACACATATTTTATTAGAGATGTTCTTTTCTTCTTTTTCTGTTAAAAAAGGCAAAATATCTTTCCTGCTGAATATGTCAAACACAGAGCACTCTAAACCTCTTTCTTCCTCATTCACTAGAGCATAGACTGACAGAGTTAGAAGTGACCTAGACCAACCCTCTCATTTTATAGACTGGAAATGGAGGCCAAAAGAGGGAATGGACTTGTCCAAGCTCATAGTAGCAAGTTACTGGTGGGGCCATGATCTAAGTAAATTGATAAAAAAAGAAATGTGCCAAAGTGGGAGTAAAGGAAATGGACAGAAAAGCAGAAGGGGGTACAGGGTATGGATAGGGAGAGGGGGTATGGGAAGGAGACAGTGAAAAGGGAGGGGAACAATTAACAAGATCTCATAAGACAGGAGTTCTTAATCTTTTCTGTGTGTGTATCCTGTCAGACTGGTAAAGCCTATGGATCCCTTCTCAGAATAAATCCATTAAACAAAATGAAATTATCCCTCCTACATCATGACTTTTCCCATCATAGTTCCAATATATTGCAAGTTGGCATAAGAAATTAAATGGAAATTTTGAGAATGTTTAGCAGAAGCCACAGACAACATGCAAAGGCCAGCATGTGACACAGAAAAAAAGGTTAGAAAATCAGAAATGCATAAAATATGTGCATATTATTTTTACTTAACATTGACCTACATGTAGCCTATGCCCAAATACTTAACCAAATTTTATAATAAGGTACTGTAAACACCCCATAAGAGAAAAAGAAAAAATTAAATTTCTTCTCTGTTATGAAAGAAGGACCAAAAAATTTATATGAATTTTCCCGATTGTAGGGACACTGTGAAGAATAAGGTTAAAAAAAAGATTGTGGAACTGAATCTTGTAAACTAAAAGTAAATTTTTTAAAAAAAGAAACCATTTATATTGAAAATTAACAAAATATTTTTTAAAAAGTTTATAGACTCCAGGTTAAGAAATCCTGTGTAAAAGAATGCACCCCAATTTATAGATTGGTAAACATCCTGTCCAAAAGTTAGCATATTACCAAAGTAAATGACCAGGAATGAATGAAATATCTGACAACAGATGAGGGGCTTTGGGGAAAGGGAAGAGAATGGCTCCCTAATCAATTCAACAATCTTTTAATGACACCTGAAGTTCAGTCCCTCCCTTTATGTATCTGAGTCCTATTGACATCAGTAACTTCTCTTGTAACTGCTGTTAAGGATAGGGCTAGGTCCTTACCTACTTCATGAATCACTGTATTAGAGTACTAACCATTGAGAATGAGGGTTTTTGATAGAAGTATCTATCTCATTTCAAAAAACTGAGCTCAAACTACTGTGGTTCTATTGCCCAAGAAGATCATTTGCTAACTGACTTTTTGATCATTTTCTAGGTGGCATAGTAGAGAGAGCCCAGTTCAAATCTTGCCTCAAATGCTTCCTAGCTATGTAACACTGGGCAAGTCACTCAGCTTCCCAGTCTCAGGGTCTTCCTATGTAAAATGGGGTGATAATATCTGCAGTACCCACGTCCCAGGAATATTGTGAAAATCAAATGAGATAATAGGCCAAGCACTTTGCAAGCCTTCAAATTCTATATAAATGATGTCTGTTATTATTGTTGCTACTCCTCAATATTTAAATAGAAGGAGAGAGGGGGTAGAGGTAAATAAACTTTTAAAAACAGGTATTGAGTTTTCCCTTCTGAACCAACTCCCCATTGCCTATCATAGTGCCTGGCACAGAGTAGATGTTTAATAAATGTTCATTAATTATTGGTTAACTGGTGATTTTATTTCAGGCAAAGAAGATACCTTGAAATGATGAAACAAGATTTCAAATACACTACTGACATTATTAAAATGATTGATTCTTCTGTAGGTGAGTTCTACTGGACATAAAGACCTGTAAAGAATTCAGAGGAATATAGATTATTTTAATTCCTTACCCCTTCTCCTAGCCTTAGGATTCTGCTTCCAAACACCCAGCTCCTGACTCTGCCTGTATACAGAAGTGCTCGTAACAAGTATTGACTAATGTGAGATTGATTGCCTTTGTCCCTTGGGAAAGGGAGGTGTTACTCTTAAGGAAGGACAGGACAGTCTAGGATAACTCCACCCATGCTCCAACATTTCTATGCTGGTAATCAGATTCCTCCACTATCATTATTATCCAGTCATGGATTAGGGGTAATCCGGGCTCTTGAAGACTATACTCATTAATAAAAATTCTGGCAGGACCTACCAAGTGAGTACACATCTGAGAAGTGATCTAGCTTAGGGAGGATTGGCAATTGGGCTTTAAAAAAATCAGCTATAGCAACAGCCCATGAGAAACTGGTGGAACTTCCTATGACAGCACAAGCAACTGATGTATAACAGCTTGCTATATATTTATTATCTCCTTTAAACACCACATAAACACTATGAGATAAATATCACCAACCCTATTTTAGGTATAAGCAAAGTGATTTGCCAGTGGTCATGGGACTGTCACTAACACCTGTAGAGGAAATTTTGTTGTTGTTTTCTTTAGTCATTTTTCTGACATATTCAATTCTTTATGACCCTATTTGGGATTTTCTTGGCAAAGATACTGGAGTGGTTTACTATTTCCTTCTCCAGATCATTTTACAGATAAGGAAACTGAGGCAGACAGGGTTAAATGACTTTCCCAGGATCACACAGCTAGCAAGCATCTAAGGCCAGATTTGAACTCAGGTCTTCCTGACTCCATACCCAGTGCTCTATCTACTATCCACCTACATGAAATTATCAATCCTTGAATGTGCAATAAAATCAGATCAAAATGAAAATCAAAGGGAACCTTGAAAGAGGAAAGAGCCAGGAAGAAGATTTAATCTGGGTTTGAAAGAAAAATTATAAACTAGACAGTCTTGGGTCATTTTAAGGGGATGGAATGTGGGAAGAGAGAAGCCCCAGAGCATCCTTCTCTTCCCCCACCTTCCAGTAGGTCAAGGACCTTTCTTGGTCCTAAGCTATAAGTAATAAGGCTCACCCAAATCATTGTAACCTAAGGGCACTAGGAATTCATGCAAATGCAAATATTATAAAAATGAATATTGACCTTAAAGGCCAAATCCCAACTCATTCAAGAAGTCTTAGCTGACCCATGCATGGGCCTGTCTCTGCCCAAGTCAATAACAACCTTTCCCCTCAATTTGTGTCATCATATAGTTGTGTCAACATAGTTATTCATGTATGTCAACTTCTATCCTGGATCATAAGCCCCATGAAGGCAGGGACTATGTCTTATTCAAACTTTTTATTTTTCCCAGCAGGCAAGTAGGTGATCCAATCAATAGAGTGTTGGATTTGTAGTCAGGAAGACCTGAGTTCAAATTCATCCTCAGGCACTTATTAGTTATGTGACCCTGGGCAAGTCATTTAACCTCTGTTTGCCTTAATCCCCTGGAGAAGGAAACCACTCCAAGAAAGCACCATGGACAGTACTGGCATGATATGGGGTTACAAAGAATCAGACAAAACTGAACAATTTCTAACAACACCTAGCACACAATAGGCATTTAATAAATTTTTGTCAGAGCTGAAATATAATATTAACTCTTCTAGCTATTTTGTCTATAGAAATATTTTATTGCACTCTGCAAAGTGATAGTGCTGCAAACTATTGGAACATCAGGAGCTCCTAGGAATCAAGATATCAGGCGACCCAAAGGGCAACAGAAATATTCCCAGTGGGTGGAACAGACTGTGTACCCTTCCTGGGAGGGGCTGGAGATGCATAATTTCCTGATAATCAAACCAGATATCACTGCCAATGATTTTATTGCCCAGTACTTGAAAAATTAGATAAGCTACTCTTTGCAGACCTAGAACCTAGAGCCATTCTGTCCATATGCCTTTTTCACAAATACATGATACAATGTAGAGTGTGAACACAGAGGAAAAGTAGACAAAAGGGCTTTGAGAGTTGAATGGGGGAAAGGAGAGCAGGACCATTTGCTTAAGTTATCAGGGAAGGCTTCACAGATGAAGCAAAATAATGTATGTGGGTTGGATGATACAGTAATATTTAAGAGACTTCCTTCACTCAGAAAAAAAAAGGTGGGCTTCAAGTTGGATTGAAATACTAGACCTTTCCCTCCCTTTAAGATTATTTCTCATACTATCAGATACAAATTCATACTTAATTACAAAAGTTCAAATTGATATGTTAAGTGAGAAGGTCCTGGTTGAGACTCATGGGAAAGTAGGGTGATAAAGTGGACAAGTGATTGGTTTTGAGCTCAGAGCACCATCACTTTACTAGCTGTATGACTCTGGGCAAGAAATTTCACCTCTCTGAAACTCAGTTTCCTCATCTCAAAAAGGAGAATACAAATCAAGTCAATACAACAAACATAAATGAATCACCTGCTTTTAGGCACTATGTCAGGCATTGAGGGCAAGAACCCATCCCTATCCTCAATGGCTAATATTCTACTGGGACGATAAAATACGTACTCACGTAAGTAAAATGAAGGTAAAATGAGGCATAAAAGAGTAGAGGTATCAAATACATTTCTGAGGCCACATCTATATTAAAATGTAATTAGGAAATATTTAACAAAATAAATAAAAATATAATAAAACATAGATGATGTTACTATGTGGTTTTCTAAGTCAATCTGTAGCCTTGAAAGCTCTTTATGACCCCCACACTACTGGGGAAAAGTGCTCGTAATTCAGGGGTATATAATGAAAGGCTTCATGAAGAAGGTGGAATCTGAGATGAGCCTTGAATAAAAATTAGAATTTACACTGACGAACAGTCAATAAGCATTTGTTTAGTGCTTACTTTGTACCAGGCATTGTACTGGGGGAAAAAAAGTACAAGTAGAAAGAAAGACAATCCCTGCCCTCAAGGAGCTTAAGTTCTAATCGAGGAAGACAATATATGAAAGGAAGCTGTTAAGTAGGAGAGGGAGAAAGTCTGGAGGGTACCTGGAGAGAAACACAACCTGGCTGAATGGGGTGTCTTCCTTAAATAGAGGCTCTGGGAGGAGCCATTCAATTAGCAGGAGAGGCCACAGAGCCATGTGAATTCCAGTGCTGACTGAGATTCCAGGATAAAGAGGATTCTGGGGCACAATGGAAGAAGTCTGGAGTACATACAGTCAGAGGGGAAATTCCCAGAAGTCTCTGATGTAGTAAGGAGGTCTGCCTAGTAAGTGTGGTAGAGAAGAGAAGGGATGTATTCTAGGTGTATTTGACTAGAAAGTAAAGGTGATGAAAGGGAATAATATAAAAATGACTTCAAAGAGAGAAGGGAGCCAAATTCTGGAGGCCTTTAAATACCATGCTCAGGAAAGTGCATCTTATTCTATTGGAAATGAGAAGCTACTGAGGTTTTTCAAGTAAGGGTACTGATATTGTCAGACCTCTGCCTAGAAAGATAATTTCAGCTAAATAGAGGCCGAATTAGGGGAGAGAGAGGGAGAGAGAGAGAGAGAGAGAGAGAGAGAGAGAGAGAGAGAGAGAGAGAGAGAGAGAGAGAGAGAGAGAGAGAGACTGGAAATAGGGAAATCAATTAGGAAGCTACTTGAGTAATATAGACAAAAGGTGATAGGGGTCTGGGCTAGTGTAGGAGTTATTTGATTGGAGGGAAAAAAAGGGGATATGTGCAAGACATATAATGGAAGAAGAATTGACCAGACTTACTGAATATGGGTAGCGAGGAAGATAGGTGTTCTTTGGTTATTAAACTGAGTAACTGGGTAGTTCCCTCAAACCAAATAGGGAAGTTTGAAAGAGGAATAGGTTTGCCAGGGGAGACAATGACATTTTAAATAAGTTGAGTCTGAGATGCCTTTGGGATGTCCAGGAGGAGATACATTACTAGACTTCAAGAGAGAGTTGCAGGCCAGATTTGATTTAGGAGTCATTTACAGAAAAATGGTATTTGAACTCATGGGAGCTTGTATGTGCATAGAGGGAAGACAAGACAGAATTGAGAGCCCTGTAGAACACTTATGCTAAGAAGGCAGAGGATAAATGGAAACTCAGCAAAGAAGGCTGAGAAAAAGGAGAACCTAGAGAAAGTAGTGTCATAGAAGCCAAGGGAAGAGATTGCCCAGGCGGAAGAGGTTCAGATAAAAATATTGTACTTTCTGCCTCACAAAGATTTTGTAAATTGTAAAACTCTACACACATGTGGCAGCTAGGTGGTACAGTGGATGGAGTGCTGGGCCTGAAGTTTGAATGATTCATCTTCCTGAGTTTAAATCTGACCTCAGACACTAGCCATGTGACCTTGGACAAGTCACTTAACCCAGTTTGAAATCCTTCATCTGCAAAATGAGCTGGAAAAGGAAATAAACCATTCTAGTGTCTTTGCCAAGAAAACTTCAAATAAAATCATGAAGAGTCAGACATGACTGGAATGACTGAACAAAAATACAACCTACAAATGTGATTTATTATTACCATTACATCATCCATATATATGTGTTTGCAATCATCTCCCCCATTAGATAGAACTTGTAAGAACTTATGCTCCACTGATATAGACTCAAGAGAATCACCTTCACATTACAGTGAGAATATTGGGGGTATTGGTGGGGATAGTGTCTAGACTTGTGATTTCAACATGTATCCTAGGTATAGAATTCCACTGATACAGATCTCTCTCTCTCTCAATTCAGTTGCATGGGTTACTTGGTCACATAACTCGCCCATGCTCACACAACTCAAATGTGTCATAGACAAGACTTGAACTCAGGTCTTTCTGACTCCAAATCCAGCCCTCTAATCATTCTGCCATTTTGCCTTCATAATAGTGGTTCATAGTAGTGGTAATAGTAGTAGTAGTAGTAGTAGTAGTAGTAACAGTAGCAGTAGTAGCAGTAGTAGCAGTAGTAGTAGCAGTAGTAGTAGGAGTAGGAGTAGTAATAGTTGCTGTTGCTGTTGTATCATTAAGTCAAGTCAATAGCAAGCATTTATTAAGTTCCAATTATGTACCAGGAACTGTGCTATATATTGGATTTACAAAGAAACAAACAAAAAAAAATCCCTGCTTTGCCTTCAACAAGCATATAATCTAATGGGGGAGATGATTGCAAACAACTATATAAAAATCAGATAGTTACAGGATAAAGTGAAGATAATCTTAGAGGGAAGGTACTGGAATTAAGAGAGAGCAGGAAAAGTTTCTTGCAGAAGGTGAGATTCCAAAGATAATTAGCTATACAGAGGAAATAAAGGTCCCAAAGAGAATCAGGAAAATTCCATGTATTCAGGAAAGCATATTTCTGCAAAGCAGGATTTGAATACTAAGTATTCCCATCCCCAGAGAGAGAAACAAAGAGAGAGACAGAGACAGAGAGAAAGAGACAGAGACACAGACACAGAGAGAGAGAGAGAATAACAGAAGAGTCAGTGGGGTGAAGGCATTGAACTTACTATTGTCCCTTTTCCCATAGCTTTCACATAGAGAAGATAGTGTAGTACAATTATTATTCTCAAAGCTAAGGAAGTAACAGGTCGACTATGCCACCTACAAATCTTCATGCCTTAGTTTTCTTAACTACAAAATGAGCTGATTAATAATGTTTGTGGCTTCTTATATTATATTTTGAACAATAAGTAAATATGAACTGCAGAACAATAAACAAACTTTCTCAAACATAGAATCTCCCCATGTTACAACCATGAAAGACATACAGGAGGCAATCCAGCTAACGCTTCAATAGTTGGGAACTCTAGGAAAATGCAATGAGTGTTGAAGAGAAAAAGAATCATAGAATGTTAGTGCTTGGCAAAATCTTGGAGTTAATTGATACCAACCTCCTCATTTTACCAGAGAGGATTCTAAAACCCAGGGAAGTCAAACGATTTACCAATCACACAGAGCTGAGACTTAAAGCCAAGACTTTTGATTCTAAAAACAGTTTTTCTTCCTCTACAACAACAAGAAAAGAAAAACTGAGACAAATCCTTAGATTTCACCTTTGGCAACTTCCAACTTCTGCATGATATTGGTCATAGCATGCTGTTCTCTCCCCAGGCCCTAGTGTCCTTCCCCTGGAATTACACTATATCTAATTGGCATTTGATTTTCTAAGTATATTGTATTTCTCCCCAATAGTGTGTAAGCTCCTTAAGAACAAAATATTATTTTACCTTTGTCTTTGTATCTGCAGTGCCTGGCACATAGGCACTTAATAGATGATTGTTGAATGAATGAACCATATGGGAACTACCTTGTTGGTGATTTATTTGAGACAGAACGGTATGTGTAATGGGAAGGACTATTTGCAGTTATAGGACATGGTTTTGAATCCAAACTCAGCTACTTGCTCCCTGTGTCACCTGGGATTAGTCACTTAACCTCTCTGGGCCTCAATATCTTTATCTATAAAATTAAACTGATTTCTAAGATCTCTAAACTCTGAATCAATTATCTTATTATATATAAGCAAAAGCATTCTTGAAAAAAGGTGGCTAGCCTGGATATCAGGCAGTCCAGATGCTCGAATGGAATTATATCCAGATTGTGTAACACACACTTAGAGATCCAGAATGCTGGCTGGCTAACTCGGATTCATTCCCTGGCTTCCAGGCCACCAGCCCTGATTGTGCTCCATGCACTGGATGGCAGGCTGCCTTCCAAAGAATTCAAAAACCATTTGAGCTCCCCCAGGGTCAAGAGTGGTGAAGGCACCACTTACCCTCTGGGACAGGAGATAGCTTTCAGGACTTCCTCTTTCTCAGAAAAGAGGCTTAGAGGGACTTATCAGGTATCTAACCCCCTCCTGCTCAGTCTCATTTCACTTGAAGGCAGGTCTCACCCTTCCACTGGACCAGAAACTTGGAGATTGAATTTCTCCTCCGCTACCCAGGGGCCTCCCAAATGAATAAGGGAAGGGTCTAAGCTTCCAACTATAGCAAGGAGGTATTTTCTGGGCCCCTAGTGAGCCTGTCCCTGCCAGACAGCTAAGGACCGTTGGGAGGACACAACACATGGGACCTAAAGTGGGACAGACTCCTTATAGGGGTAGGTGTTTCAGGGCCTGGAAGGAGATCCCATATAGAAGAGAGTGCAGGGCTTCCGGTGAGATCCTGGCAAGGGGAAAGGATGCATGCAGTTGTTTGTTTCTGTTTCAAAATACTTTTACTGGGGGTTTGGGAGAGGCGTACACAGAGGTATGAATATTGGAACTTGAAGTCTGCGCCCTCACCTATGCCCCCAACCCTTCAAAGGTTGCCCACTTTGTCCTCCAAACCCGGCTCGCCCCTACCCGCTGTGCCCCACCTGGGGTAACCCGCTTACTCTGGTGTATTGATCCAGATGATGTCCAGGTGACAATAGTACACGCACTCTTTGTCCTTGTAAGTGTAGCAAGTGCAGCGTTTTTCTCTCTTGCGCGGTGGGCTCCCTCCTGCCCCCACTGATGCCTGCCTGGGCTCCCTGGGCCCGCCCAAGCCCTTGTCCTGTCCGGCGCCATTCAGGCTCAGCTCCGTGACTGTCGCGATGGCCACTGCTTCATTCTCTTCTCCATCGCTCTCTCGGGCTGCCGGAACCCTGGGGCCCCCGCCCCCTCCAGCTGCCTCTGGCTCCAGGCGAGACGCTGTAGGAGTCAAGAACCCTGCAGGACAGAGAGAAAGCTGCAGAGCGGCTCTCAGAATGAGCCTTCTACTATCACTGAGGGGAATACCACTTACGACCTGTTCTCTCCCAGAAACATATTCGTCCCCAGCCAGGGCATTCCACCCTATGCTCTACTCTCTCTCAGTCTTTTCTATCTCATAACCCCTGCTGAGATTCTCTCTCTCTCTCTCTCTCTCTCACTCTCTCTCTCTCTCTCTCTCTCTCTCTCTCTCTCTCTCTCTCTCTCTCTCTCTCTCTCTCTCTCTCTCCTTCCTTCTCCCCAAAACTGATTCCAGACTAAGCCCTTCTCTCTCCCCTCACCTTATGCCCCTAGGTTCCTATCCTATGCCCTCCTTTTCTCCCAGCAGCCTCTCCCCTTCGTAGGGGTCTCACCCCACCTCCTGCCCCGGGGGATATTCTGCTTCCACCTGTCTGGCAGGGAACAAGCCGACCTCAGTCCTCAAGCACCCGGGTCCAGCTGGGGGACAGCTCCCAAAACCTAATCAATTTGCCCGCTGGGCCTCAGACTTTTTGACAAGTTTCCCAGGTTTGGCCGCACGGGGGAGGGGTTCTCTCCAGGAGACCTCAGGGAGCAGTCTGGCTCCCGGCTTCAGAGTAGGTGGGAAAGCAGTTGTGTTCGTATGCCCTCTCCCTTTCGATCTTCCTCTCCCACCCAAAGGAAAGTTTCTGCAGCCTTGCACTAGCCTAGTAGACTGAAACCAAACAAAACCGTTTTCGGCGCCGCTTGGAGAACCAGAAAGAATCCTTCTCCACACGAGGTTCGCTCCCCCTGCCCCATTGCAGCCAGGTCCCATTCCCAGCAATGAACCAGGGCTACCCGAGGTGATTGGGGGCTTGAGGGTTGCTGTCCCTGTGTATGCATTGGAGGGAGGGAAGGAGGAAAGGAGAGCAAGCTGCACTAAGTCCGATTACCTGCGGTGGAGGTTACTGTAAGTCCAAAGAGGAACCACAACCCGAGCTCCATGAACCCAAATCAGCCGATGGGCACAAAGTTAGAGGAAGCGGGGAAAATGTCCCAGATTGAAGGAATTTGCCCCTTGCAGGAAGCTGCGGAGCTCCCGGGGGCTACGCGGCGCACCAATGCCCTTGGGATCCAGATGTGATTAGAGCCAGTCCAGAGAAGACGAGTATGTGCAGATTCTCTAAGTCCAGAATCAACCCAGGAGGGCGCTGAAGTCGTCATATGAAACCTTCAGAAGAAGTTGTTCATTTCTTCGCCGCTCTGCAAATATTTCTTTTCTTCCCTCTCTCCCCACCCCCCTCTCTCCGTCCCTCCCTACCCACCCCCCCACAAACACACACCCTCTCCACCCTCACCTCCCCCGCCCGAAAGGATGGATTGAAGCTTCAGCCAGAGTCTTAAAGTCGGGGGCACCCGCGGCCGCCTCCCAGCTTGCCAGGACAGCTGCCTCTGGGACTCTGCGGGCTTGTACGGACGAGGGCAACAGAGTTGGGAGAGTGGGAGGGCAAACACTGGTAACTGGAGGCCCGATCCTGCACTCCTGCACAGTGAGCCTGGGAAAGGGGGCGGGGGCTCAGGGGGTCTGAGCAGAGACAGCTGCCGGAAGGACATGTACACACACACACACACACACACACACACACACACACACACACACACACACACACACACACACACACACACACACACAGAGTCAGCTGGTTACGCTGCTCATGGCAACTTTTGCTATCATTTAATCCAACCTCTCTTTAAAGATAAGGAAACTGAGGCCCAGACAATTAAAGTGATGAGATTCAAATACAGGTCTTCTGGATCCAGATGCAATGCTCTGTCCTTCACACCATGCTGATCCCCAAGTTTAGAGAACTCAGTTATTGAACCTGCCCTCTTCCCTGCTAATGTGATGCTCTATTAACCTAAGGTATAGCCTCTTTTGTTTGAGATTTTGGAGCATAGTGTCATACACAGAATTCCAGACCTGAGAAAAGCAGATTTCTTTGTTCACCTCTTTCTCTCAGGACATACCTTGTGCTTACATACAGCGCTGACAGTTTCAAAAGGCCCTTGAAGTCTTTAAGATTAGTCATCTAACAGGTATTGGGTTCAGCTAGGGAAAAAGCAGAGGCACAGACTATGGTTAGGGCAGGAGTTCTTAATCATCGTTGTGTCATGAACTCCTCTGGCAGCCTGAGGAAGCCTATAGACTCCTCCAAATAATATTTTTTAATGCATAAGATAAAATACATAGGATCACAAAGGAAACCAGTGGAAATACAATTATCAAGATATTGAAAGTTCCATGTTCAGTCAGAAATGTTTCCACTGACTCCTTAGAGGTCTCTGGACTCAGGTTAAGAATCTCTGTTAAAGAATCTCCACATTTCCAAGAAAGTTATAGATTCTGTCCAGGTGATTAGTGAGTTAATCCAAATTGCAAGAGTGAAATAAGCCCAGCTTTTGGTGTTTTGCCCCCTGCCTGTATTCTCTTTTCAATTTATTGAACAAGAATTTATTAAGAGGGTAGTACATGAGAAACCCTTTGCTAGGCTTTTTCTCACACTTATCCAAACAAGCATAAAACTAGTTTTCTATTTTGAGAACATGTGAATAAAATAATGATAACATAGTAGCTCCCATTTTGATAATATTTAAAGGTTTACAAAACACTTTCTTCTAAATTCTCTGAAGGAAGTAGTTCAAGAACTGCATGTCATAATATGTTAATAATCAAAGCAAGGCAAGTGCTTTATTAAGTACTTATTATGTCCCAGTCATGGAGCTAACCAGGTAAATGGTTCTGATTTTTCTGGGATTTTGCGTGGTTTTTTTTTTTTCATTCTCACCACAATAGTGGTTATAAAGCAACTGTTACACAATACTCAGAAAAACCGCACCTCTGTCTGTTTCAGATGGGTCTCGTGCAGTGTAAACCCTGCTGTGGATCAACGTTTTCACACATGGCAAGAACAAAGCATGCCTCTGATGACTGAGAAGACCAATTGAAGCTGAAGACAACAGAACTGAAACAACTCTCTGGCTATTGATTCTTAAGTAACAATAAGCAAACATAAACATAAAAAGTCATTAAATTCCACTAGCTTTTTTGCAATTTTAAAAAGAAAGTTGGAAAGTGCAATGGAATTAAAGTTGTTTTTCTTTATCACTTCCAAATATATGTACTAATAGGGAAAGGAACTTCTCTTTTTTATTTTTAACCTGGTATATGTGTACTGGATTTAGTGTCAAAGAGTAGAGGTATTCAAATCTTGCCTCCCACATTTACTAGCATTCTTCATGATAATCCCCCTCCCCAGAAAAAAATAACTCCAAGAAATGCATTTATCTGGTTACAGACAAGTATATGCTATAATGGAATTTATATAATAATAGTTTTCCAATAAATTTTTATTAAGTACCTACTATTTGCCAGGCATTATGCTAAGCTCTAGGGATAAAAAGAAAGGCAAAAGACAGTCCATGTTTTCAAGGAGCTAACAATCTAATAGAGGAGACAACATGCAAACAACCGAGTACAAACAAGATAGATAGATAGATAGATTGATAGATAAATAGATAGACAGACATATATACATGTATATATTGGATAAATTGGAAATATTCAACAGAAGAAAGGCACTAGAACTATGGGGGATTAGAAAAGGCTTCCTGGAGAGGTTGGGATTTGAGGTGGGACTTGAAAGAATCTAGAGAAACCAAGAGTCAGAGATGAGGTGGGAGAGCAGGACAGGGATAGGTTATAGTCAGTGAAAATATATCCAGTTGGAAAATGGTGTCTCTTATTTGAAAAACAGCAAGGGGACCAGTGTCATTGGATTGAAAAGTACATTGGTGATGAGAGGAGATAGGGTTAAGATGTAAAAAGACTGGGAAGGTGAGGGTGATCAGGTTATGAAGGGCTTTGAATGCCAAACAGAGGATTTTATATTTGAACCTGGAGGTGATAGGGAGCAACTGAAGTTTATTGAGGGGATGATATAGTCAGACTTATCCTTTAGGAAAATCACTAATAGTAATAATGGGCAAGGGAAGTGAACAAGCATTCATTAAGTGATTTACAAATATTGTCTCATTTGATCCTCATAACAACCCTGTGAGGAAGGTGCTAAATTATTATCCCCATTTTAAAGTTAAGGAAACTGAGGCAGAGAGAAGTTAAGTGACTTGGTCAGGGTTGCACAGTTAGTGCCTAAGGCTGGATTTGAATTCAAGTCTTTCTGACTCCAGACTGAGTATTCTATCCACTGTGCCACCTAGCTGACATATAATAATTGTTAAATGGAGTAATTTAAAATTTGCAAAAAGGTTTAAAACATTATCTTATTTGATCCTCACAAATATTCTTTGAAGTAGGTAATACTGGCATTGTTTATAATTTTGACAATTAAGGAAACTGAGGCCCAGATTAAGTATCTTACTGACCATATAACCAATAAGTGGAAGGGCTAAGATTTGAGCCTATGTTTAGTGCTCAGTCTAGTGCTCTTTCTGCTGTGAGTCCCTGAAGGGGGAAAATATAGTCTGAGAAACATTTCTTCAAGACATTCACTCAGAAATACTGAAAGTTTTGAGTGATGTTTTCCCATGGCCCTGCCTACTTGGATCAAAACCTTTGGTTGCATTTTACCTTCTCTAGCTTCTGCTTGCCTGGTTACCTATAGGTATCAGAAGGTAGAGGAAGGGAGGCAATGAAAAAAACTTCACTGAAGGAGAACATATTGGATGATGCAGCCTGGCCCTTCTATTTCCCAATGTCTATCAATTCCTCATTGAAATCCTGTGGTCTCAACAACACCCTGTTACTGGAACCTAATCTCTGTCCCTCAGTACCAATATGATGTGGGACAAGCTGTTCAACCTCTCTGGGCCTAAGTGTCTTCAGCTGTAAAACCACAGGGGAGAGTGGTTATACTAAATGAAGTCTGAGGTCTCTTCTAACTTTATGACCCTATGACTCTCCATCCCCCTGCCTAGTTTCCTGTTTCCCAACCCTTGCTGGGAAGAGGAGGAAGAGGAAAAGGAGGAGGAGGAGGAGGAGGAAAAGGAGAAAGAGAAGAAGCTAGAATCCAAATAGACAAGGATAGTATGTCCAGAAAACACTTCCCCACATCAGGAACACACAGAAAAAAATCTTGACAGTCTTTTTGGTGGGCCGTGATCTATGATATTGCAGGACCAATGAACTGGCTACCTCTTTGGCCCTGATTTGCCTAGAATTCTATTTCTATGATTTCATTGACTCTAGTAACATTCCTGTTAGGTAATAGGCTGAAGTTTATTAGTGGGGAATGAATTGGGGCTTTGCCCCAGGGGAGAAGAGAGGCAAAGGGAGGGTGCTGAGGAAAGTGGTGTTTCCTTTATGGGCCATATCATTCATTTGGCAATTGATATTACCTTCATTGTGACTCTAGGAATAACATTTGACCTCTATACCTCAGTTTCATCTATAAAATGGACATGATAATACTTTCAATTTCTACATCATGGTATCCTTGAGAAGAGTAGATATAACAGTGCATGTGAAGTGATTTGATTTGCAAGCTCTGAAGGGCTAGATGTCAAGTTGATAATTTGATTATCAATCACGGTTGCTTCTTCTCTTCCTCCCTCTTTTTTTTCCCATCTCCTCTTCAATTAATAATAGTCCTGCAACCCAAAGTTATTCCTTCACATTAGTCATTGGGAGGGGACCTTTCCAATAAAAATGCCTTTAAGTAATTAGCCTTTCTCAGTTCCCCTTGCAGCCTCCAATGCAAAGTTTCCTATTTCACCTTTCTTGGTCTGTTTCTTCAATTTTGAAATGAAGGTGCTAAACTCTAAATTTTAAGACAAAATCAATTGGAGCTCTTCATGTACAGGCCAAACTAAGTCACTTTCACTTTTATTATTTTAAACCTAAATTATCTAGAAGATTTTAGCTAGGGGAGGCAAAAATGCATTCAATTCTATTTCAGAACGATTATGTGTTTGCAGTTAAGGAAGGCAGCATGGTTGAGGGAAAAACATGGCATGCAGAATTAAGAGATCAAAGTTCTAGTTCCCCAAAATAACCATATGACTTCATAAAAGATGCTCTACTTTGCTGCACCTGTCTACCCACTATGAAGTATCATCATAAGCACTAAGATAATTTTTTAATGCCTTGAAAAGTATGGTTATAAGGAATCATTATATTCATTGTAATAATAAAGGACAGCCCAACTGCTGTTTTTCAATAAATAAGTAGCCAGAGGATACAAAAAATTCTTCAAAGAGAAATTTCAAATTATTAACCACAGGAAATATTGTTCCACATCGCCAACAATAAGAGAAATGCAAATTAAAACCACTCTGATGTTTCACTTCACATGTAGGAAATGGGCAAAAATGTCAAGAGAAGGAATCAGTGTTGTAGAGGCTGTGAGAAGACAGAAATGCTGACTGACTGGAGAGGGTTCAACCATTCTGAAAACAATCTGGAATTATGAGATAAAAAGCTGAAGGCATCTGGAGAAAGCCCATTGTTAAATTTTCAGTGTGAGCATTTATACCTCAGCAAATGCTACAGCTCAGGATTTAATCTACTTTTTTTGGTTTGAATTTAAGAAAGAGATGGAGAAAATGTAATAATGCAGATTAAACTTAAAAGTGTGTCCTACTCACATTCCCTACTCCTATGCCCTCATCCCCATAGAGAGTTGATTATTAAACATTTATACATACCATGGAGGGAAGATGGCCCTATTTTATGCAAATTTTACAGATGCTTATATGTATAAATATAGTTTTTCCTATTAGAATGTGGGCTCCTTAAGGACAAGGACTGTTTTAGTTTTTGTCTTTGGATCTTCAAGCTGTGACACAGCATCTAGCATGGCAGTGTTTAATAAATACTTGCTTTATTGAATGTTAATAATACAAAATAAATGGTAAATGATAAAGCTCATAGCAAAATGCTATATGAGGTCCAAGATGGAGAACACACTTGTCAGGGAAGGTGATATCTGGATTGGGGTTTACAGGAATTGAACAGGCAGAGGAGGTGAGAAAGGATAGGGAAAAGTCTGAGCAGAGATGCTCTGTTCGTATAGAGGAAAAGAAGTTCAAGTCATATACAAGTGACTTTAGGGAGTTCAGTAATGCTGGAAAGATGAAAAGGCACTAGGCCATGGAGAACATAGAATTACAGGCCAATGACTTTGAAATTTATGTAGTAAGTAACATACTCATTACAAGATTTTGAACAGATGAGTGGTACATACAACTCTGGGCATATAGATTAGTGTGGCAACTGCTGTATGAAAGATGGATGGGGAGAAGATAGGAGTAGAGTGACCTATTAGAAGGTTATTACAATAGTCCAGACAGGTGATAATAGGAGTTGACATTAGAGTGATAGAAACTGAGAATAAAGTGGAAGGGATATGGGAGTTCTTAGAAAGGCAGAATCAATAGGTCTTGATAACTGATTGAATATAACAGGTAATCAAAAGAACCAAAGACAACACCAAATCAAAAGAAACAGGTTCAAAGGGAAAGATGTTAGGTTCTGTTTGGTACATAAAACTGTACTTCAATTCTTCCTTCTGAATTTAAACAATCTTTCTTGTTTGTTCTGCTCAGCTCAAACTCTTCATATATACACAGCTTTCCATTGTAGTTATCTTCTCGTGTATGTAGACAATGGAAAATAGACTACAAAGTTGAAAGAGAACTTGTACTATGCTAGGCACTGGGGGATACAGAGAAAATAAAATGAAAGGATCCCTTCCCTCAAGAAGCTTACATTCTATTGACTAAGAATGTCTTCATGCTTCTGTGTCACTCAAAGGGCGTTGCACATAATAGACTTTAGTAACTGTTTCTTAATAGATTGATAGGCCTTGACCCCATAGCCTTTGCATTCTCAGCTTTTTTTTTCCTTTAAAAACCTTTTAGTACATCTACGTTATCTTGGGTGAGTTGGCTTCTAACCAGACACACAAATTACATTTCAATATATTTTCCAAATTAGCAGAACTAGGGGTTAAAAATAACACAGCACTGACACAGGTGCACAGATTTAACTGTTAATAATTGCCAGTCTTTTTTTTTCTCTTGCATATTGCTAAAGAATAATTATCTTCTTAATCTACTAGCTTCCCTCATTCCCATAATCTTTGATGAAAGGTCACAGTGAGAAATTATAGGACACATTTTTAAAATACGATTTTTAAAAAGGTTTTAATCTTTCCAAATCCTGTAACATGTAACTTGCTTCTCCTCTAAGAAAAGATCATATATGGTTTCTGAATTTAACCATAGATACTCAAAGAAGATCCATGAGTACATCTGACACATTACTATATATTCAATTAGAGCATCAAAATTGTTGTGTCTCTGAATTCTTCTGTTAGAATAGATAGTTCCGCAAATTAGCAATCCCCTCTTTCTCTTTGAATCCTCAGTCTCATGAATTTTTTACTTTTGTTGCCATTTTGTTTTTCCTAACACAGTTATTTTCATATACATATATATATGTATATACACATATACATA
>CM053581.1:204862614-204887925 GCA_028627135.1 Pseudochirops cupreus | reverse complement strand
AATGGCAAAAGAGCCCCAAAAAGCCAATGAGGAGAAGAATGCCTTAAAAAGTCAACTTTGCCAGATGGAAAAAGAATCTCAAAAGCTTTCTGAAGAGAACAATTCCTTCAGAATTAGAGTGGAGCAAATGGAAGCAAATTACTTTGTGAGAAATCAAAATACTATCAAATAGATCCAAACAAATGAAAAAATAGAAGGTAATATATATCTAACACATCTGGAGAGACGCAGCACTAGAGTATTGGCCACCACAAAGTCAATTTTTTTGGGTCACATTAGCTCATGAACATCATTTGCTAACATACCAGGGTTGGGAGTTGGAATCTGAATAGGAAATAAAAGCATTAGCAATGATAAAGTCACAGATCATTCAGAATATTAAAGTAACTACTTTCCAAGTTTTCTCTTCATGTTCACTACAACTCCCTCACAGAGTTGTTCTATGGCGTGTGTGTGTGTGTGTGTATGTGTGTGTGTATGTGTGTGTGTGTGTTTGTTTTAATTTAATGAATCTAAGCAAGAGTAATATAATACATTCTGTAGTTTTCCACCATCCCTGAGCTTCAGTCCCCGCAGATGGAATGCCTGGATTTCTTTGATATGTTGGGTAATCACCAGCAGTAGTATATTTCCACGTTATTCAAATCAGACAACATGTTCCTTCAAAAGGCAACATCAGATTAATGCTTAGTAAATGCTGAGGGTACAGAGAGAATAGGAGAAATACAGGATAGAGTTCCATTTCCATTCATTAAGACAAGGCTTTTTGAAGCCAGGAATTGGCCCTTAAAATTTGGGTATGCCAACTTTCTATTCCTTATCTCAAGATTAATGCAGCATAAATCTTTCTGGGAGCTGGACAAGACTTCATAACCTCATATAAATTTGAACTTGATGTGCAATGGACAAGTTCACTTGACTTCAGCCTTTTCAATTAATCATGAGCTCAGAGTAAAAAAAATCAGGCAATATTCAAAGAAAATCTAGCAGTAGGTCTAGCAAAGTAGGTAAGCTAGTTCTCAGAAACCTAACTTTCCCCTAACTTCCTCTGACTTTTTGTTGAGGTTTTCACAAAAATCCCTGTGTTTGGGAGGGATTATGAGTGTATTTGCTGGTGAATATCCAGGAAGCAGCAACATCAGAAGAAACTGATATGAAACTGTATCATAGAATTTTAGACCTGAAAGACCTAAACAGGAAGTAGGAAAGGTATATTTTAATAAAGGAAGGGGATAAGAAAGATGTAAAGTACCAGGCACCATCCAGAAGATGTAACTCATAGAATTTCTACAATTCCAGCTTGCTTCAACTCTTCCCTTTCCCTTATTTCCCAAATCCAATCAGTTGCTATCATGTCTATCTATTCTACCTCAGTAATGTATCTCAAACTGGGTTCTTCTCTCTATGGCCACCCTCCTAGTTCCAGCCCTGAGCACCTCGTGTCCGGCTCATTGCAATGGCTTTCTAATTGGTTTCCCTAAATGGAGCCTCTCCTCTCTCCAATCCATTTTCCACATAACTATAAAATCAATATTCCTATCACCTAGCTTGACCATGTAACTCCCCTGCTCAAGAAGGCAATGGCCCTCTCTTGCCTCTAGGAGAAAATAAAACTCTGTCATTTGGCAATTAAAGTCCTTCAGAGTCAGCCTCCAGTCTGTCTTCACAGGTTCATTTCATATGAATTTCCTTTACACTGCTCAATATGCCAGCCAAATTGGCCTGCTTACTGTCCTTAAAACGTGATGTTCCATCCCCCATCTCTTGCACAAACTGTTCCCTTCACCTGGAATGCACTCCCTCCTCCCCATCATTGTTTAGATGGAATCCCAAGTACTGCCTCCAAAGTTTATTTCAAATGCCATCTCCAACACAATGCCTACCTTGCTCATTCTAGTTGATGGTTTCCTCCCCAGGAAATGTTTTGTACAAACTTTGTAACTATGTTACATTTAATTTTCTATGTAAATGTTCTTTCTTTCTACTGAAGTATAAGTTCCTCGAGGGCAAAGAATGTTTTGTTTTTGCTTCTGTATCTTCAGCATGTGGCCCATGGAAGAAACAATAAATGCTTATTGACTGACTGAGTGAACGAATGAATGACAAAATTGGGAAGGCCCTTATAACAGAGAAGGTCAGGAAGTAGAAAAGCTTAGCATTTATGTCCAGGTCTTCTGAATGGGGCAGCTAGGAACCCACCATAGTGCACAAGAGCGCCAAGCCTGAAGTCAGGAAGACTCATCTTCCTGAGTTCAAATCCAACCTCCAACACTTAGTAGCTATGAGACCCTGAGTAAGTCACCTAACCCTGTTTACCTCAGTTTCCTCATCTATCAAATGAGCTGGAGAAGGAAATGACAAATCATAAAGAAAGTCCAATATCTTTGTCAAGAAAACCCTAAATGGGGTCAGAAAGAGTCAGATGCAACTTAACAACTTCTGATGCTAAATCCAATACTCTTTACTCCATAGCATGTTATTGCATAGAACATACAACACTGAACATCAGACCTAAAAGGAACTTCAGAAATTGTGTGATAAAAGTTCTTCATTTTAAAAAATTATTTAGTTTCTTTTTTAATTGTTAAGTCTCCCTATCTCTCCCAGGCTGGAAGTATAACATTCACTCTCAGGCCCTAGCTCACTGCCAATCAGTACAGAAGCTTTGACCTGCTTCATTTCTAATCTAGACCACTTTGTCCCCTCTTTAGCAGCCTGGTGGACTCCTCTTTCTGTGGGCTCACCATATTGGTGCCAGACATTGGATACCTGATCCACTTCAGCCCTATTGTAGCTCAGAATTCCCTAACTCACATAATCCACCAACCTCAGCCTCAGACAATTCCTGAGGTCCCTTCTGCCTCTGACTTTCAGTGTTGTATGTTCTATGTGTGTATGTTGTATGTACTATGTAGAGTAAAGAACACTGGATTTAGATTCAGAACTTTGTTTTTGGTCAGTTGTGTCAGTCATGTCCAACTCTTCATGACCCCACTTGGGGTTTTCTTGGCAAAGATACTAGAGTGTTTTGCCATTTCCTTCTCCAGCTTATTTTACAGATGAGGAAACTGAGGCAAACAGGGTTAAATGACTTGCCCAGGGTCACACACCTAGTAAGTGTCTGAAGCCAGATTTGAACTCAGGAAGTTGAGTCAAGACCAGCACTCTATCCACTGCAACACCTAGCTGCTCTGATTCAAAAGACTTGGGCATAAATGCCAACCTTTCTACTTATTAGTTGTATGACCTTGGAAATCTCACTTCTCCTCTATGGGCCTCAGCTTCCATTAGGTTGGATTGGTGTGTCTCTCAGATTCCTTCCATTCTAAAATTATTTCTAACTCTGACCTTCTCTGTAATAAGAGACTTCCCAGTTTTGTCATTTATTCAGTAAGCATCCTTCTGTAGCAGGGTTTATGGAGTGCACCATGATGCTTTTAGCAATTCCTTCATTTGGCACATGAGTAAACTAAAGCTCACTGATGCTAAGTGACTAAATAATGTTTGCATAACTAATAAAGAGGCTCCTGACTCCCCATACAGCATAATTTCCACTACATTATTCTGCCTCCCCAGATAGTTAGGAAACTAAAGATTTTATTTTTAGAAACCCTTTGTAAGGCTTTCCTTCTGCCTTTTGGTTTTTTGATGAGATGTTTTAAAATGGCAAAACTCCCTACTTTACTGTTCTCTTTGTGACCATAAAGAATGTCTCCTTTGGTTGGGTTGGCTCTAGTAGCATCTCTGAATTAGGCAGAATTTATTTATAGAGCCTTCCCCACTTTCAGAAAATTCTCTACCCAAAGAGACTGGTGCCTTCATTGAGTATATAGAAGAACACTTCACTGGGATTGAGGAGACCAAGATTCTAGGCCTGGTCCTGTTATTAATTAGCTGAATGGCTTTGGGCAAGTTACTCTCTTTCCCTGAGTCTCAAATTTTCCATTTCTAAAAGGAGGAGGTTGGAGTAGGTTATCTCTAAAGTATTTTCCAGCAATCTGTGCTACTCAGACTATACTTCCTGAACAGTGTCCCATTCTCTGCATTGCCCCCAACACTTTCTTCTTTCTTAAAAATCTACCTGGTGAGTTCTTCCAGTTCTTTGTGAGTATTAAGAAAAGGATTCCCAACTAAGTTGTTGCTGTATGTGACTTACTACGTTACCCCTCCTAGACTCTAGATTTGCCTTTTAGCCAAATCCAACACCAAACAGTAACTCTGAACAGATCAGCTCTCCGGGGAAATGCATCAAGTTTTTATTGTGTTTTGAGATTCACATCCATCCCTTAATTGAGTCAGTGGATAAAATAACTTTAAACCAGAGAGTCTTTTAATGACAATTTGAAAGATAACAGTCTACTATTCCAAAGCATAGATCCAATCTTGTCTTTCTGTGGCATTTTTTCCATAAAATTCATCATCATCACATTTTAAACTAAACGATGTCTCCTTTTTGCAAAATGAACCCCATTACCCTGTTTATAAATTTGATTTCCAGAAGCTACTTAATGCAGTTATCTGTTTATGTAATGAATGAGATGACCTCAGAAGCCGTATAAGGAATGTGGGCACTGATCTGAGTGACCAGCTTTGAAAATCAAAATTAATAGCTAAAAGATACAGGCATTCACAAAGTCCAGGTCACATATTGCTGCCTTTTCTAAGCTTGTTTCCTTCCTGGCAATATTTAAATTTCTGACCTAATCATCATCATATTTTCTTTGGGTCAGCAAAGAAAGATCATTCATTTGAAGGACTTCATGTTTCCTCTTCAGATACTAGTAACACGGTTTTTGGAATCACAAAACCAGAATTCCAGTCCTAACCCTGACTCTTATTGTTGGTTTTGGGAGAGAATCTAAGCAAGACTCTTAACTTCTCTAGCCTCACTTTTCTCATCTGCAAAATGGGGTAACGACCTTTGCAAAACTTACCTCACAGGGTTATTAATAAAGTGTTTTGTAAACTTAAGATCATAGAAACATGAGCAGTCGTCAGTCGTTTACTCAGCAAACACTTAAGCCCTTTCTAAGCTGGATTCACTGAGGAAGAGACAAAGGTAAATGAGGTATAGTCAAGGCCACACAGAGCTAATAACCTACTAGCCTACCTTGTTCCTGTTCCTGGGACACCACAGCCTTGAAGGAAAGGCAAGGAAACAATAGAGTGACTCCAGTAAGGAGGAATGTAAAAGGAAGGGGAAGGAAAGGTTGGAGGAGAGAGGACAAATGGGCTTCTGATTTCTGGGATTTCTCAGTCTTTAAGAATTTGAAACAAAATCCATCACAGGCCCTAGAATAGTCACGGTTCCCTACTTTGGAGCAATTTCGCAATATCTTTTAATTAGCTCCACGTTTTCTTATGTAAAATTATTTCACTTTCGGAGACAAGTGGCGCTGTCTCAGCAGAATGCAAATTAAACAAAAGAGTAACACAATATACCCTGGAAGCCGTAACTCAAGCTCAGAAATTCAGAAAGGGCAGGCTTTTGACCCCATGCCTTCAGTGACTCGCAGAAGCAGTAAAATAATGCACATGGAGCTTACTGCCCAGAGTGGGGGAAGAAGTCATGCTCAGGCACTCTGAAGAATCAGAGCTAAAGATAAAGGAGAATCTTCATATGTTTTCTCCTATCATGCAAAATTACCTTTGCAAATTGAGATGATTTCCATTCAGCCTCAGCTTGTTCAGAATCAATGTTGGCGCTCATTCTTCACAACTCTGTGAGGTCGATAGGATCCATGAGAAAATGAAACTCAGTGAGGGTGGATAGTTTGTCAGAACTCAGTCAATTTGTTGAGAGGTGAGTCTTAGACCATTCTGCTTTAGCAGTTGGATGGTTCTCAAACTTCCCCAGTCCTCAAAACACTTCGACCTTCCGAGAGAAGGAGACACTGTCTCTGGAGTCTGGAGACCCAAGTTTGAATCCCAGCTCTGCCTTGAACTATCCGTGTGACCTTGGGTAAGTTGTTTAACCCCCTGGGCCTCAGTTTCTTCATCATTTAGGTGAGAGGACCAGAAAAATCCCTTCCTGATATAATTTACCACATCATCAAAAGTGCTGCTTTGGGTAAGAGATGAAGGGTGGAATTGTAGGAAAGTTTGTACAGAGTAGAGGCAATAATTCAGTCAGGCAGTAAAGGGTATAGAATGGAGCAGAGAAAGTGAGAACAGAGAAAAGAGGTCATACAGGAGAGACGATAGCAATCAAATTGACAGGACTTGGTTACTGACTGAATGTACTTATTTTTATATTTATTCTTTACATACCTATATACATATATGTTGTACGTGTGTACATAATACATGCTGTACCAACCATCCTCCACTCCATAACTTGGATAGTATTTTGGTTTGTTCTGGATTAGTTTGGTGAAAAAAAAATACCATTCAAATACCTTGTTTGACATTATATAGTCCAAACAATTTGATGAGTGACTCAGTCCACTTTGCATCTGCTGCTCTGCCTTGTTTCAGCTCCACAGAAGGTTCCCTTCATAGGACAAGCTCAACACATCACGGTGGTGGTCTTGATGGATAGATACCATTTCCCTCTGCTTCCTCTTCCCTCTCATTGGAGGCTTGGAGGATGGAGGCCCTAAGTCCTCCCAATGTCTTCCTTCGTAGAGGACAGAAGCTGGACTTAGCTCACTCTGTTCTGCTTCTGCTGCCCAGTCTGGTTTAGCTTCACAGAGTAAGATTCCCCCATTACCAGGCACTCCCTGGTAGTTCCCACCCACCCTGCTTTCCTGCCTCCTTTTATATGTTGTCTTCCTCCACTAGATTGTAAGCTCCTTGAGGGTAGGGACTGTCTGTCCTTTTATTAATTATATCTCCAGCACTTAGCATAGTGCCTGGCATATAGTGGATACTTAATAAATATTGATTGGATTGGATTGGATGCTATATCCCTCTAAAAAAATGTAAGTTCCTTCAAAGTCAAGATTGCTTGATTCTTTGGTTTTCTATTCCCAGCACTTAACAAAATGCCTGGAACAAAGTAGTTGCTTATTAAATATTTGTTCCTTGATTGGGAAAAGGTAAGGGTCTCTATTTGGAAGAAGTTTGCTGCAAAAATTCCATGTTTTCTTTCATTTTTTATACTCCCAACATGCTTCCAATGATCACCTTGAATATGAAAGTCTTGCAATGCATTCAAAGCAAAATTAATCCAATTTTACTGTAATTTTACAAGAAAGATGAGTCATGCAAAATTTTAAAGAGAAACAAGGGGGTGTCATAAAATCAATCATCCAACCAAAAGGTGCCACAGCTCCAAAAGACTAGTAATTACTGGCCCAAGGACTTGCCTGCACTTGGTTGATGCTGTACCATCCCTTTCCACTTCTTAATTTGGATAGTATTTGGGCTTATTATTGATCCATTTGGTGGGAAAAATATTATTCAAATATCTTGCTTGACATCATATGGTCCAAAAAAATGAATGTGACATAACCTGAAAAGCATATAGAAGAGGGTAATTAGATCAGCAATAGATCTTGAGATCGTATTACATGAGATTTGGTTGATGGAAGGGGAGTTAGCCTGAAGAGAAGACATGGAGAGTACCTGAAAATTGTGATCAGCTGTCACAGAGATTGGACTTGTTCTCCTTAGCCCCACCAGTCAGAACCAAGAACAATGGGTAAATGCAACAAAATTGTAAAGTCAGATTTAGGGGGAAGGGGAAAAATCGTAATAATTAAACGTATTCCAAAGTGAAATGGAATGCCTCAGGGACAGTGGGTTCCCCCCAACTAAAGATATTCAAACAAAGTTATACCATAGGTGTCTATAGCAATGAAATCAGATCATGACAGAAAAGAAACATGCAAAAACATATTACAAAGTACAAATTTGATCATACTATATGTGTAGAAAGGGAACTTGCTATTGAAAGATCCTATAGTGAACCCTTTTTATAAAGTGAAAAAGAATGGAAGACCACTCTCAGATATGCTGTGGAAGAGATTCCTTTACAGGCATGATTTGACTAGATACCTTCTGAGGTTCCTTCCAACTGAGAGGTTATATGATTCTAAGTTGATGTCTGTGTTTTATTAGATATCATAAATACATTATTAATAAATATCATAAATAGATGCCAAAAACAAAAGGGAAGTTATCATATTATAAAATAACTTATTATATACTAAACTTATCATACTATAAACAATAATATTACACAAGATGAATAAATTATATCTTTATTTCAGCACTTGCTATAACCAAACATATAAATGACCAGAAAAGAAAGTACTCCAGTTATATGGTGAGAATGAGGAATAACAGATGGCAACTTGAGTATCTACAAAACTTTAAAAGACCTGGAAGAAGGCTGCCTCCAGAGAGAGAGAGAGAGAGAGAGAGAGAGAGAGAGAGAGACAGAGAGAGAGAGACAGGAGAGAGAAGAGAAGAGAAGAGAAGAGAAGAGAAGAGAAGAGAAGAGAAGAGAAGAGAAGAGAAGAGAAGAGAAAAAGAGAAAGAGAAGAGAAAAAAAGAGAGAGGAGAGCTAGAGAGAGAAGAGAAAAAGAGAGAAAAGAGAAAAAAGAAAAGAGGAAAGAGAGAGGAAAGGAGAGAGACAGAGAGAGACAGAGACAGAGAGAGACAGAGAGAGAAAATATGTGTTCAGGAGGCTCAGAAGAGAAGGAAAGAGGGGAAGTATACACTCTATGAAGGAAGCAGCATGGGGCAATGGAAAAGATGTCAGTTTTCAACCCCAGCTCTGAAACTTACTATCTTAATGACCTTGGGCAAGCACGCGACTTCTCTGGGCCTCATTGGTCTCCTCTGTAAGATGAGGATATTGGACCAGATGACTTCTAGGGTGCCTGACAGTCTACATATAGGATCTATGTTCCTATTATTATGGAAAGACCAAGACAAAAATCATACAACATCAGAGGGCATGAAGAGGCTTCAATTTATGTGGGCTGAGGGCAGGCTTACACTGAGAGAATCAGGGATCTTTCTCAGCCTGGTGAGGTGGGGAAAATGCTGGCTCTGAGTCAGAGGATCATAGAAATGTAGATTTATAGCTGGGAAAGACCTTGAGAGGCCAGTCTGTCAACAAGCATTTATTTATTAAGCACCTATTATGTGCCAGGCACCATGCTAAGTGCTGGAGAAACAAAGAAAGCCCCTGCTCACAATCTAATTAATGGGGGAGACATATGTAAGCACCTATGTGCAAAAAGCAATATGCAGTTATCCTTTCCACATGGAGGCATTAGGGACACAGTGTCTTCATGATCTGGAAAATCCAAGTAAAATTTTTTGACCTTCCCTTTGTACCAGAAAAGTCTGAATTCTTTTCTTTTTCTTTTATGGGGTGTTTACAATACTTTATTGAAAAATTTGGGTTAAATGTTTGGTCACAGGCTCTGTGTTGTCTGTTGGCCTTTGGTGCCATCTGTGGCTTCAGCAAAACTCCCCAAAAGTGCTCATTTAATTTCTTATATTGACTTTCAATATATCTAAAGCACAATGGGAAAAGTCTCAATGTGGAAGGGATAAGTGCGCAGGATAAATTGGAAACAATCAACAGAGGGAAGTTATTAGCATTAAGAGGGATCAGAAATGGCTTCCTGGAGAAGATGGAATTTTATCTGGGACTTGAAGTAAACTAGGAAATTCAGGAGGCAGAAATGAGGAGAGAGAGCATTCCAGGCATGGGAGACAGCCAGTAAAAATGTAATCAGATGGGAAATGGAGTTTCTTGTTTGAGAAACAGGAAGAAGGTCAGTGTCACAGTGAGAAAGGAAATATATAAGGGGTAAGAGACTGGAAAAGTGGAGTGGCCAGATTATGAAGGGCTTTGAACACCAAACAGGATGTGGGGGGGGGGGGGGTTATATTTTGCCCTTCATGTGCAGATTAGGAAAATGAGACTCAGAGAGTAATTTGCTCCAATAAGTGTCTGAGATGGAATTTGAATCTAGGTCTAGCCTGACGCCAGGCCTAAGTCCCTATCCTATTGCTACTCTTAATCTCATCTTGCAGATGATGAAAACGTGGCCCAGAGAGCTTAATTGCCTTGCCCAGTGTTAAATAGGACCTGGATGTGAATCCTAGCTCTGTTACTTACTACCTGTTAGACCTTCAGCAATTCATTTTAGATTGTAAGCTCTTTAGGAGCAGGGATTGTCTTTTACTTCTTTTGGCATCTCCAATGCTTAGCACAATGCTTGACACATAGTAGGCCCTTAATAAATTGAAGTTTATTAAATTGAACTTAAATTTTTTGAATCTCAGTTCCTTCATCTGTAAATTGAGATTGCAGGACAAGGTGCCTCCTAACTCTAAATGGATAACGTGTCAAAATATTTGTTTGGCCATGTGGTAGAAGTTATAGGGCTAAAGTAGACCTAGTTCCTGCCTTCTAGAAACTTCTAATTTTTCCAAGGAGACAAATTTGACAAAAATGAAACCATTGGGATGCAATACAAAACAATATGTCTTGAAAGATTCTTGCTGCAAAGACTCTAGACTTGTAATGAGAAGACCTGGCTTTCAATTTCATCTCTGACATTTATAATCTATGTAACCCTGATCCAAGACAGAGAGGCAGAAATATTAAATGCATCCTTTTCAGATCATGATGCACTATAAAGTACATTAATAAAGGGACATGAAAAGATAGACTAAAAACCCATCGGAAACTGAATCTAATCCTAAAGAGTGAGTGGGTCAAACAAATCATAGAAATAATCAATAACTTCATCAAAGAGAATGACAATAATGAAACAACATACCAAAACATATGGGATATAGCCAAAGAAGTTTATATGGGAAATTTATATATCTAAATGCTTACATGAATAAAATAGAGAAAAAGGAGATCGATGAATTGGGCATGCAACTAAAAAAGCTAGAAAAAATAAATTTAAGATGTCCAATTAAATATGAAATTAGAAATTTTGAAAATCAAAGAAGGGATTAATAAAATTGAAATTAAGAAAACTATTAAACTAATAAATAAAACTAAGAGCTGATTTTATGGGGGGGAAACAATAAAATAGATAAACCTTTTGTTAATTTGAATTAAAAAAAGAAAGAAGAAAACCAAATTACCAGTATCAGAAATGAAAAGGGTGAAATTCACCACTAATGAAGAGGAAATTCAAACAATAATTAGGGCTATTTTTCCCAACTGTATGCCAATAAATCTGCATGAAATGGGTGGATATTTATAAAAATATAAATTGCCTGGATTAACAGAAGAGGAATGAAAATACTTAAATAACCCCATTTCAGAAAAAGAAATTGAGGAAGCCATCAACGAACTCCCTAAGGAAAATTCATCAGGGCCATATGGATTTACAAGTGAATTCTGCCAAACATTCAAAGAACAATTAATTCCAATACTATCTAAACTATTTGGGAAAATAGGTGAAGAAGGAGTTCTACCAAATTCTTTTTATGATACAAATATGGAATGGATGCCTAAACCAGGAAGATCCAAAATAGAGAAAGAAAATTATAGAACAATTTCCCTAATGAATATTGATGCAAAAACATTTAAATAAAGTATCAGCAACTTATCACCAGGATAATACACTATGACCAGGTGGGATTTATAACAGGAATGCAAGGCTAATTCAGCATAAGGAAAATTATCCTCATAATGGACCATATTGATAACAAAATTAACAAAAATGATAATTATCTCAATAGATGCAGAAAAAGCTCTTGAAAAAATACAGCACCCATCATATTAAAAACACCAGAGAGCACAAGACTAAGTGGAACTTGCCCTTGAAATTATAAGTGTTATTTATCTAAAACCATTAACAAGCATTATATATAATGGGGATAAGCTAGAAGCATTCCCAATAAGATCAGGGTTGAAACAAGTATGTCCGTTATCCCTACTGTTTTTCAATATTGTACTAAAAATGTTAGCTTTAGCAATAAGAGAAGAAAAACAAATTGAAGGAATCAGAGTAGACAATGAGGAAATAAAGCTATCATTCTCTATAAATGATATGATGGCATACTTAGAGAATCCTAGAGAATCAACTAAAAAAATACTTGAAATAACTACCTTTTGCAACTTTAACAAAGTTGCAAGACATAAGGTAAACCCACATAAAGATTAGCATTTCTATATATTACTAACAAAGCCCAGCAGCAAAAGATAGGAAGAGGAATCCCATTTAAAATAACCATAAACAATATAAAATATTTAGGAGTCTAGCTGCCAAGACAAACCCAGGAACTATATAAACACAATGGCAAAACACTTTTCACGTGGATAAAGTCAGATCTAAATAACTGGAAAAATGTCAGTTGCTCATGGGTAGGCCAGGCTAATATAATAAAAATAACGATTCTACCTAAATTAATTTACTTATTCAGTGTCACACCAATCACACTACCAAAAAATTATTTTATAGAGCTAGAAAAAATAATAACAAAATTCATCTGGAAGAACAGAAGAATATCAAGGGAATTAATGGGAAAAAATGCAAAGAGAGGTAACCTAGCCCTACTACATCTAAAACTATATAATAAAGCAGCAATCATCAAAACTATTTGGTACTGGCTAAGAAATAGAGTAGTGGATCAGTGGAATAGGTTAGGTACACAAAACACAATACTCAATGACTATAGTAATCAACTGTTTGATAAATCCAAAGACTCTAGTTTCTGGGATAAAAAGTCACTATTTAGGGAAAACTGGAAAATAGAATGGCAGAAACTAGGTATAGACCAACATCTTATGCTGTATACCAAGAGAAGGTCAAAATGAGTACATGATTTAGACATAAAGGGTAATGCCATAAGCAAATTACCTGTCTAAATACTCGTCAGATCTATGGAGAAGGAAAGAATTTATGACCAAACTAGATACAGAGAACATTATGAAATGCAAAATGGATAATGTTGATTACATTAAACTAAAAAGGTTTTGTGCAAACAAAGCCAATGCAACCAAGATAAGAAGGGAAGAAGAAAATTGGAAAACAATTTTTGTAGACCGTGTCTCTGATAAAAGCCTCATTTCTAAAATACATAGAGAACTGAATTAAATTTATAAGAATACAAGTCATTCCCCAATTGATAAATGATCAAAGGATATGAACAGACAATTTTCAGATGAAAAAATTAAAGCTATCCATAATCATATGGAAAAGTGTTCAAAATCACTATTGATTGGAGAAATGCCAATTAAAACAATTCTGAGGTACCACCTCACACCTATCAGATTGGTTAATGTGACAAAAAAGGAAAATGACAAATAATGGTAATGTGGGAAAATTGGAACACTAATGCATTGTTGGTGGAATAGTGAACTGATCCAAACATTCTGGAAAGCTAGTTAGAACTATACCCAAAGGGCTAAAGAACTGTGCATACCCTTTGATCCAGCAATACCACAACTAGGTCTGTATCTCAAAGACATCATTAAAAAAAAGGGAAAGGAACCATATGTACAAAAACTTTGTAGCATCTCTTTTTGTGGTGGTAAAGAATCAAAAATTGAGGGGATGCTCATCACTTGAGAAACGACTGAACAAGTTGTTGTATATGAATGTAATGGAATACTATCATTCCATAAGAAATGAGGAGCCAGTGGAATTTAGAAAAACCTGGAATGACTTATATAAACTGATGCTGAGGGAAGTGAGCCAGGAGAATATTGTACACAGTAACAGCAATATTGTGTGATGACCAACTTTGATAGACCTAGTTCTTCTCAGCAATACAATGATCTAAGATAATTCCAAAAGACTCATTATGGAAAATGCTATCCACATACAGAGAAAGAACTATGGAATCTGAATACAGATCAAAGCATACTATTTCCTCTTTTTTTTCTTTCTCATGTTTTTTCCCTTTTGTTTTGTTGTCTTGGGGTGGGGAGAGAGGAAGGAAAAAATTTGGAATTCAAAATCTTATAAAAGCAAATGTTGAAAAAATATATATAAACATATAAACTACTTGACTCTGGGAAAGTCACTCAAATTCTCTGAGTCTATTTGCTCATCTGCAAAATGATTATCACTGTCCATTTACTTCACAAGGCTGTTGCAAAGATAGTGAGATAATAGATGTGAACATGCTTTTAAACTATAAAACTCTCTCTATATGGAAGCTATTGTGATTATTTTTATCAATCAAGGGTAAGTGGCGGGGTACAAATCATCGATGAATAGATGAGAGATAGATAGATAAATGGTGGAGAATGTATTAAATACTTATTAGCTACATGACACTTAACCCTGTTTGCCCCAGTTTCCTCATCTGTAAAATGAGTAGGAGAATGAAATGGCAAACCATTCTATTTTTTAATTATAATTTTTAATTCTACATATACAAATAAGAAGTAATATATGTGTGTATACATATACGTATATATATGTATGTATGTATATTTAAATCTAACAGGGAGCTGGAAAGCAGAGGGAAGGACAGATACCAGGGAAGCCAAGATATCAACAGCGATTCCCAGCCACATGGTGTGGCCATGGAAACACAGTGACTTGGAGGCCTAGTTCAGGTCAAGCTAAGCTGAAAGCACACCTGGAAGAGCAGAGGGGGGTGCCAGAGGCACAGTCTTTGCTGCATTAGGTGAGGAGGTAGGGGTGATGGTTGCAGTGACAATATTGTCATGGTATGGCGATACCTGGAAAGTATAACAGGAAGTCCGGGAAAACAAAAGTCAGCCTTCCTGGACTAACCTTGGTCACTGGAGAACACTTGGAGCACCACAGTACACAGTGCACAGTACACTGGGAGTCGGGGGGGATGGAAGAGAGAAAGGAATTTATTAAATACCTATTATGTACCAAGCTAAGCACTTTACAAATGTTATCTCATGTAACCCTCACAACAAGTCTGTGAGGCAGGTACTATTATTATTCCCATTTTCTAGTTAAAGAAACTGAGACAGACAGAGTTTAAGTGACTTGCCCGGGGTCAAAGAGCTAATGAGTACCTGAGAGCAAATTTGAACTCAAGTCTTGCTGACTCCAGGTCAAATGTGGGCTCTATCACGAAATAGCTCTGTAACTTTGGGTGAATCACTTTACCTCTACCTCACTGGACCAGTGGCCCCATTGCAAGATCTAATGAGATCCTTATCTAACAGTTTATGATACAATGGCTGTTCTACTGCCTGATGGAGATATCTCTTACTGAAAATGAATAGATCATAAAGAGACATCTCTACTGAAAAATAAATAGATCTAGGTTGCTAGTAGCTCCACTCTTGCCAAAAAGAAAAGAGACTATTGGTTGCCAAGATGATTATTCCAGTTGGCTCCTGGGGATTTCCAACTAGTTGCTTTCTCCTTTTCACTGGAAATGAGCCAAAACAGGCCACTGCATGGGAGGAGTTGATTATAGGCAAAGGTGTGGCTGAGCTTTCTGTCACCTTTATTCCAAAGGGCTTATGTTCATGCATCTCCATGGTGATGTCCCAGCTAAACTCAAGTCTACCTGGTTTTACAAAATAGATGTGTTCTTGAATTTAATCAGATTCTATTCAATGAGCATTTATTAGCCCTACTTCATGCAAAGCAAAATGGAGTAGAAGATAGAGGGCCAGCCTTGGAATCAAAAAGACCCCCCTTCAAGACCTGCCTCCGACATATACTACATGTGTAACCAGAGGCAAATCCCTTAACCTCTCAGTGCTCTAGGCAATCTCTAAAACAAAGTCACAGGAAAGATGCTGATCAGGACAAGTAAAGGGGATCTCCATCCTGGGAGCTGTCTGCTCCAATCAAATCACGGATCATTGACAGAAAAGAAATGTGTAAAGCATATGTGAATGGTGGAAATTTAATTATATTTTATATATGTGCATGTATGTATGTGTGCATATATGGTAGGGAAGCTTGTTATTAAAAGTTCCTACAGAAAAAGTTTTTTATAGAGAAGAAAATAATCAACATATGATTTATCTTTTGAGTAGATCCAGATTTTTATATATTATGCCTTTTATTAACCCCTATGAATTTGGACAAGTTATTGTACATATCTAGGCCTTGGTTTCTTTGTTATTGAAACAGAGGGGCCCAGACAAAATATTCTCTAACTAGAGTCTCCAGCACTGATGTTCTGGGACGTTTGGGTGGGTGGGGATCAGATCAGAGGATCTCTGAGGACCCTTCTGGCTGTAAAGTCTTTGGTTCTGTTCTTACTTCACCTTCCACCAAAGCTCTGCTCCCATGCCTCATTGTAGCAAGGAGGTGACACGGCTCTGAAAGGCAGTATCAGGAGAATACAAACTCCGGCAGATCCAAGGAAGCTGGAAAGTTTTCACATACAGGCCTAGTGACAGACTGTCTCCTGTCTGAGAACCAGCCTTGCAAAGTTTCAAGGTGCTCATCAAAGGACTGATTACTAGGGGATCAGTTTCTTTGACTCCAATGCTTTCTTAATCTATCTGCCAAGCAAGCCTTGGAAGGACCTGTGGTCTGCATTGGTAGAGGAAACACTCATAGAAATCAAATCTTGGATCATTTAAACACTGAAATGTATTTGCTTTAAGTGGAAACTGCTCATCCTGCCAATGCCAGTTTCGAGACAGTCCAGAATTGAGTTCCTGTCTATGTGAATAGAATGAGTCTTTTTCACCTTGAAAACTTTCTCAGCTTAAGATCAATGCAATGACCAACCATGACTCCAGAGGACCTATGATGCCTCCTGACAGGGAGGTGATGCACAGAAAGAAACATACATTTTTGGAAATGACCGTTCTGTGGCTTTGTTTTTGTTTGACTATGCTTATTTGTGAGAAAGATTTTGTTTTTCTTTATTTTCTATTTTTAATTGGGAGGGGTGGATTCTGGGAGAAAGAACAGGCTTAGCAATAGTAATGCTGGGGGAGCAAAGGCCATTAAAATGCTTTTTTAATGCAAAGGAGAGAACAGGAGGAAGTTCAAAAGGAAACGAAGACAAGCAAAATAGTTTCGAAATGAACAAGTGGAATTTATTAAATACTTTTTTAAAAAAGCAAGGGGTGTGAAATCAAGAGTCACTGTTTCATGTACAGCCCTTTTCATGTTCTACTGTGGGTACAGACAAGGTTATTATGTGTAAATCCTGAATTTAAAAAAAATTTTTTTAATTAGTCTTTTTCTTTGGGACAACTTCTATGAATTAGTGAAGACCAAAATGAACAGATCCAATAAAATCATTTACACACTGACCACGACAATGAAAAGAAAACTAATTTTGAAAGAAATTGAAACCCTGATCAATGCAATAATCAATAAGGATTTCATATAGTGAAAAGTATCTCCTTCTCAGAGGTAGAAGACAACAGTATGGGAGGAGGCATCATTTGTCAGAAATGGACAATGTTTTGGGTGGGGGGGTTTTGCATAACTATTTTTTTTATTGCAAAGGAGGGCTCTTTATGTGAAAAAAATCCTTGAGAAGTAAAAGTGAAAGAAAGAAAGAAAGAAAGAGAGGGAGGGAGGGAAGAAGAAAGGAAAGAAGGAAGGAAGGAGGGATGGAGGGAACAAGGGAAGAAAAGAAGGAAGGAAGGAAGAGAGGAAAGAAGGATGGAAGGAAGGAAGCAAGGAAGGAAGGAAGGAAGGAGAAAGGGAAGGAAGAAGGGAGGGAGGAAAGCATCAATAAAAAAATTCTGAGCGTCTCCATCTCAGTATGTAACCTCATAAGTAGAGTAAGTAAACTCCCTCTAACAGTGCAAATCAAGAATTACTCTGCCATTTACAATCTTAAGGGGTTGTCTGTGCCACTGAGAGGTGAAGTGATTTGCAGTCTCAGTTAGGGCAGCTAGGTGGCAGAGTGGATAAAGTGCAGGTCTGGAGTCAGGAAGACTCAACTTCCTGAGTTCAGATCTGACCTCAGACACTAGCTGTGTGACCCTGGGAAAGTCACAACCCTATTTGCCTCAGTTTCCTCATCCATAAAATGAGCTGAAGAAGGAAATGGCAAACCACTCCAGTATCTCTGCCAAGAAAATCCCAAATGGGGTCACAAAGAGTCAGAAGAGACTGAAATGACTGAACAACAAGGTCTCAGCTAAGGTGGTTCAGGAGGCAACTCTCTACCCGTTGTAACATCTTGCCTCTTATTTTTCCACTCATTAAAGATAAGTCAGGGCTTCTCCCTAGAAATGCCTCTTAGGAAGTTTCTCTCAAAAACTGCTTTCTCCTTGTTCTCCCCCTACCTGTCTAACTATTCCTTCCGTTTCTTTGTTCATTATGCATGGCAGGACCGTTAACTATAGGTGTCTCCCATGGCACTGTTCTGAGCCCTCTTCTCTCTATTCTTCTTCACTAGATGATCTCATCAGCTCCCACAGATTCAATTATCAGCCTTTTCCAGATGATTCCCACATCTATATATCCAACCTTAGACTCTCTGCTAAATTCAGTCCAAGTCTATCAGTCATTAAAAACTGGACCTCATTGGCATCTCAAACTCAGTATTTCCAAACCAGAACTTACTACATTCTCCCCCAAACCCTCCCTTCCTACTCAACTTATCTATTTTTGCTGAGGGCAAAACCATCTTCCCAATCACCCAGGCCCATAAACTCTATTCCTTTCTCTGTCTTCCCGAATACCCCATAGAATGACAAATCATATTATTTCTACTTTCACAACATCTCTCACATCCGTTCCCTTCTCTTCATTCACATAGCTGCCACTCTTTTCAGGACTTATTACTTTTCACCTAGACTATTGCAATAACTTCATAATTGATATCTGTTTCAAGTCTCTCCCCACTCTAAATTATCCTCCAAATAATGATTAAAATTATTTTCCTAAAGTGTAGATATGGGGTAGGTAGGTGGCACAGTGGATAGAGTACTAGGGCTGGAGTCAGCAAGATTTCGTTTTTATGACTTCAAATCTGGCCTCAGACACTTACTAATTGTGTGACCCTGGAAAGTCATTTAACCCAGTTTGCCTCAGTTTCCTCTCCTGTAAAATGAGCTGGAGAAGGAAATGACAGGCTACTCCAGTGTCTCTTGTCAAGAAAACCCCAAATAGAGTCACCAAGGGTCAGATACGACTGAAAAAACTGAACAAAAGTGATATGACCATGTCAGTTCCCTGCTGAATAAACTATAGTACCTCTTGAACAAAATCATATAAAAACTTCCCCTTACCATTTCAAGCTCTTCACAGCCTAGACCCTCCCTCCTTTTCCAGACTGCTTTACTCGTTGCTCTCCTCCACACTCTCTGCAAGTAGGCCTACTTGTAGTTTCTCACACATACATTTCCCATCTCAGCCCCTTTGCACTGGCCGTCTCCCCTGTCTGGGATGTTCTCCCACCATACCCCTATCTCCTGGAGGCATTTGATTCCTTCAAAAAGCAGTTTGAGAGCCCACTACTGTGGGAGGCCTCAGAGGCTGGCATCTTCACCTCCAAAGTTTCCTTGTATTTAATGAGTATCTGTCTTGTATACACACATACATGCATATTATATATGTGTGGGTGCATTGCACATTATATATAGTATATATACTCATGTATATATGTACATGTATGTATATATACACATGTATAGATGGCACACATGCCCACATATATGTATCTGTGCTCTCCATTAGAATGCAAGTTCCTTAAGGGCAGGAACTGTTTCACTTTTTGTTCTGCATTCTCACCGCTCAGCAAAATGTGTGACACTTCCCCACCCTACCTCAATAGGTACTTAATTAATACTTATTTGCTGATCAATTAATTGTTTTTAATGACATTTTATCATTGAATTATATATCATTGCATTATTATACAATTAAACTTTGTTTTTATTCATTAGGTATAGTGGAGTCACATTAAATGTACATTCAACTCAAGTTCAACTATAAGCTCTGCACAGAAACAAGAGAAAAAATGAGGAGTGACCATTTAAACGGGGCTAGTACTTCTGCCATTCTACTTAGTGATTGTATATCCTAGAGTAAAATGCAAGACTTGAATTCATTCTCCCTCAATTGGTCCCCATGTATCTCATATACTTCTCATATAGAGAGAGCATATGGCAATATAGTGAAATTGAAGAATCCCCTCTTCATCAAGCCCACAGATAGTCATTCATTATGATTTTGCAAAAAGAGCTAGTAAGGACAGCTTTGACTGGCCTTTCTAACTCTCCTGGCCAGTTAGGACAGGGGTGGGAAACCTGCGTCCTTGAGGCTACATGTGGCCTTGTAGGTCCTTGGGTGCAGCCTTTTGACTGAGTCCAAGTTTTACAGGACAAATCCTTTTATTAAGGGGATTTGCTCTGTGAAGTTTGGATTCAGTCAAAGAATCGCACTTGAGGACCTAGAGGGCCACATGTAGTCTTGAGGCCACAGTTCCACACCTCTGAGCTAGGAGCTCCCTACTGTACCCCCTTTGACTTCCTCGTACCTCTTCTTGCCTCCAGGAAAAGCAGCAAGAAGAAACACTTGTAGAGTGGTGTGATCCCTCTTTAATCTAATCAACACTTAACTGTGAAGAGCTGTTAAGAATATTTGAGGGGGACTCCCTCCCCCCATCACCTGCTAGAGAAGTCTTTACCACCATTTATTTTCTACAATATGAATAAAAGTTCAGATGCCTTTCTTCTGATCAATAGTTTAGCAGGCCATCATGAAAAATAAAATTTACATTCAATTATTTTCCTAGCAGCCACCTCAGATCCATTTGTTCTTTGCTACAGATTATCTTCTTTCAAAGAAAACTTATCCCTTTTCCAGCTACTTTTCTGAAGATATTACATGGTACTTTGTGGGAAATTGAAGGAACTTTCAAAGATAATTTTAACTTTATGAGATCTTCATTTTACTGGCTGACTTTAGAATCTAACCTTCTTCCCCTAACCAAGATACTTTTTCCCCTAGAATGATATGAGTAGAGAGAATTTTTAAAATTCAAACCTCTTTTAAAAAAATGAACAACTCAATAAATAAAAAGGGAACCAGCTACTTAAAAGAGTGAATCCCTTCAAAAAGCAAAGACTAGATTTTGTACATTCAAGCATCTTTCCAAGCTGTAACAGGTGGACTAAAAGTAAGGTGCATGGTACACCTGTATTTTGTTCCAATGGAGAATGTGGGTGTATGGTGGTCGTTAAGGGAAGAGGCAGGAAGGTTTTGCTGGGAAATTGTTGACTTGACTCCATCCAGAGTTCATTTATCTTGGACCACATATCTCAGGGCACAGGTCACTGCATCATATAGGGTAGATTAGGGTAATGGAATAGAGAAAGCATTAGATTTGGATAAGGAGATTTGAGTATGAATCCCAACTGAACCGTCTGTTACTTTGGACAAGTTATTTTTACCTAACTAGGCCTGAATTGCCTCATTGTTAACATGAGGAAATTGGTCTAGATCACCTCTAAGATTCCTTTAATCTATGAATTCCATTATCCCAGAAGGAGTGTTGGTTTGGGATGGACTGAATTGGATTATTTGAATACTAGGATTGCCAGTGGAGGAAAAGAGGGTGTCATCAGTCAGCAGGTGTCTGGAACGCAGGGCAGTGAAAAGGTGGATGGCAGGTCAAGGACAGGAGAGGAGGGCGGGGAAGACAGATCCAAGCTAAGAGTAGGGAGGGTACATGTCAAGTCTGGGGTGAGCAGAGGTGAAACCTAGTGAGGATGAGTGAACAGAGCCCTTGACCAGGAGCTGACAAGGGTGTGGTCAGCAAGCTGGGTCATGATTAGATAAGCAGGGAGGGGTGGTGCAGTGCTGTACCCAAGGTCCATAGCTCCAGCTCCAAGTTTTAAAGAGGGCAAATTGGTTGTTGGTCAGGCTTAGCAAAGTAAGTAAACTACCACTCCTAGAACCGACCCACTTCCTAAGGCAATTTGAGCTCCATTCTGATAACATACTGGCCCAAATATTTGCTAACTCTGAATTTGTAACATTATTTCAGGACCAATTGGCAGATCCTTGGGAACACAAAATACGCATTACTGTATTGTCCAATTAATGGGGAGTGGGTATCTGGGAGGCCTGGAAAGGAACAAGAAAGTGGGGTATGGACAACCTCTGGCAATATCTCCCAGGCTTCCATTAATTAAAACTTTAATTAACGTATTCTACTTACCCTCATTTGTTACCTCCAAGTTCATTTAAGTAGGAGTAGAACTGATTGCCCAAAATGCAACCATATCACAGATCTAATCTACCTTATGCCAATGATGGATATAATATGTCCATGAAATGTAAAGCATTTTAAGTTTATGAGGGTATGTGAGGACTTTGGGAGCAAAACTTGCCTCCAGGCAGGAGACCGATAGGAGGTGATTTATTAATACAGGCAAATAAAAAAACACAGATACTAAGCAATTCTTGTATCTGCTGATACTTGTCTGTTTGTTAACCCATAAAATTCACTCATTCCTTCATACTTGCAAGCTATTCATTTGGTATGTCTTTGCTGGACATTATGAAGATTTATATAGTCTAGAAACATATTGTCCTCAATCACAAGAAGTTTACAACCTAAACAAGATAAACTAAACCCTAAAAGGGATACCTTAAATCTGTTGACTAGGGAAGGAAGAAAAGAAAAAGACTATAGAATACTTTGTTATGCCAGGATGTAGGTAGCAAGAGGCTAATACCAGATGGTGTGCCAAGGGTTGGGGAAGCAGAACACATGGAATGTAAGGACCTGAGGAGTCATAGAACAGGTATGCTGCAGCAGGAGTACATTAACACAAGAGTATATTAATATAAGAGGGCAGAGAATGAAGCAATGACCAAAGTCCATGTAAATGGTCAACAAAGAGGCAACAACAGAAGCTGAAGAAGAGTAAGAGAATAGTTAAATGAATGGAAAAATAGTCAACAGTTGCAAATTCTAAAGGCAGAGCTATGCAGTGAACTGGAAACACTAGACTAGGGAGTCAAGAGATTTGAGTGCTAGCCCTGTTTTCTGCTACTAACTAGAGGCTTCCTTGTCTATAAAATAAAGGAGCTGGACTACATGTCTCAGGTCTATTCAAATACTGAATTTTTATGAATAGATTGGTAATGGGGAAGGAGAACATATATAAATATAGTAGAAAAATAGATTTTGTTGTTGTTATTCAGTCATATCTGACTCTTTATGACTCCATTTGGAGTTTTCTTGGCAAAGATGCTAGAGTGGCTTTCCATTTCTTTCTCCAGTTAATTTTACAGATAAAGAAACTAAAGCAAACAGAATCAAGTGACTTGCCCAGGGTCACACAACTAGCAAGTGTCTGAGGCCAGATTTGAATTCAGAAAGATGGGTCTTCCTGACTCTTGACCTGGGGCTTTATCCACTGCGCCACCTAGCTGCCCTAAAGCAAAAAAAATTTTTTTTTAAATAGAACCTTAAAAAACCCTGTCTTAGCCACAAATGCTCTTATATTCATTTCTCCCTAATAAGAAATGACACCAAGATTTACCTGGCGGACAGAGAATGTTGATAACTTTTTTAAAAAGTGAATAGTGAATGCTGAAAAGGCATTTCCTCACATTTGGGACAACAATACAACTGGTTTTAAAAGTATGAAATTTAACCAAATCCATTATTTGGTATCATAGGATATGTGTCAAACTTAAAACCAGAAAGCAACAAAATTCCAGTGTAAACCAGAAAAGGATTCAATTGTAATAGAGGAAATGTTTAACAAAGTAAATTAAAATATAATACAACGCAGGTATGATGCTCATTTGTGGTTTTCTAAGGCAAAACGCAGCCCTCAGGATCAGTTTTTATTTGAGTCTGACACCACTGAGGAAAAAAAAAAAGAAGAAATGCCATCAAAATTTGCTGGATTGAGTTGAACTTTTCTTTCCATTTAATTCAGTCAAATAGCTTCTTGATGCAAAATGGCATACCAGAAACCACACAGAATTTAAAGTCAAAGAAACGAAGTTCTAATCCTGACTCTGCCACTATGTGACCCTGGGCAGGTCACTTAAATTCTCTAGTTCCATTTTCTTCATCTGTAAATACAGGAACTAGACTAGATGGCCCCCTCATGAAAGTGCCTTCTATCTCTAAAGCTATGACCTTATCATTATTTAAGTTAATTTAATTATTTATATAAATATAGGCAGGTGCTAGAACCTGGAGTCAGAAAGGCTGACACACAGGCTACTGTTGCCATGTTTTTAAAAAAATATTTACCCAAGGCAGAATAAATCCTACTAACAATACCTCTACACTGCCGGCATTATATGTAGTGCAGCTACATAGTATCACAGAAAAAATAGTGGGGTAGAAGTCAACTGACTTGTACTCTAGACTCTTCTCTGTAATTACCCGTCTATGTGTTACTGAGCGTATCTCTCTATTGTTTTCCTCGTCTGTAAAATGGAATAAAAATACTTGTTCTACCTACTTCATATCTTATGGGAATCACTTGGGAAAATGACTCTATGGGTTTTCAAAAGAAGAAAGCACTATCAAATGCAAGTTTTTGTTGTGGCAAAAATAGACAGCTAATACTTATTAAGACTTCTATGTAGTACTTTTGGCTTTCCTATCAACAAACATTTAATAAGCATCTGCAGTGTGTGTATTATAATAAGTATTTACTATTCTTTTGCACTAGAGAAGTTTCAAATTTTAAGAAAAACATGGTTTGCTGCAGCTAGGTGGAGCACCAGCCCTGGAGTCAGAAGGACCTGAGTTCAAATCCAACCTCAGGCATTTGACACACTTAGTAGCTGTGTGACCTTCAGCAAGTCACTTAACCCCGATTGCCTTGCTTTCCCCCCTCCAAAAAAAAGTTAAAAAAAGAAAATTGGAGTATACCAGAAAAAGAGTATACAGACATGAAGGTAGAGGTAAGGGGAACAGGAGCTTCATGAACTTTTATCTGAACTGAGCAACTCAATTGAATACATACACATAAAAATTTGAACATAGAAATACGTTAATTTAATTAGGAAACCATCAGGGACAGGGAGACAAGGGAGTGGGGTTGAAGAGTTGAAGAGACAAGAACTACAAGCAAAATAAAATTCAACTTTGAAGATGAATAATAGAGAGAGAATTAAAAGGAGAGAATAAAGCAATATGAGAACCACTAATCAGGCTCTAGACTAGGTGAAGAAAGAAGGGATAACAGAGTAGGATCAGACAACTTCAGTCATTGATTAATCATTTTGATCACAATCCCTTTTCTCTCTACCTTCTTCTTTGTAAAGAGAAGAATGGATGTCAAAGATGGGAAAAATTATAAGATGATCTATAAAGGGGAAAACACAATTAGCAATCATAACTGTTAATATAAATAAGATGAACTCGCTCATAAAAAGAAGAGTAGTAGAATGGATTAGAAAATAGAATCCAGGGGGGCAGAGCCAAGATGGCGGCGTAGAAGCAGCAACATAT
>CM053581.1:204822460-204862114 GCA_028627135.1 Pseudochirops cupreus | reverse complement strand
TCCTTTGATAGTTCAGTTAATCAACAGCAGCTACTTTCCTTAAAATAAACACAGACTTCAGAAACAACAAAAAAAAATAAAAAAAAAACAAAAAAATAAAATAAAATAAAAGAAAATTAAAAAAGAAAATAGAATCCAATAATATGGGTTTTTTTAAGTAATAAATTCACTTGAAACAAATACTCTATATACAGAGTTAAAATGAAGTGTTGGAACAGGATTTATTCTGCCTTGGGCAAACTTTTTTAAAGACGCGACAACAGCAAAAATAAACATTAAAATACATAAACAAGGAAACTTAATCATGCTCAATGGCACCATAGATAATTAAATAATGTCAGTAGTTAATATACATGCACCAGATAGCATCTCATCTAATTACATAAAGAAAATTACAGGACAAAATTAAAAGATAGGTCAACAGAGAAGTAAAAACATGTAACAAAGAATGTATAAAAAATGTGGCATGGTACTTTAGGAATAGCGTCAAGAGTGCTAAAGCTCAGAATGAAAGTTTTCTAACAGTCAAAAAAGCTAACATAATCTTGGCTTGCATTAACAGAGGCATAGCTTCCATGAATAAGGACATGATAGTCCCAGTGGTGCACTACACCAAATCTGAAGTATTGTACTCAGTTCTAGAAGCCACAATTTAGGGAAGAATGAAGCTGGATCAAATTCAGAAAAGAGCAACAAGGTTAGTGAAGGGACTGGAATTAATGATAAAAGAAAAAATCAGTTGAAGAAACTGAGGATGTTTAGCCTGGAGAAGAGAAGACACATGGGAGCCATGATAGTTTTCTTCAAGTATTTTAAAGGTTGTCATATAGAACAATTATTAGACTTGTTCTGTTTGGTTCTAAAAGCAATGGAGGGAAGTAGGAAAGAGGAAACCATAGTTTTGAGTCAGTAAAAATTTCATATTAATTAGAAGTATTCATAAGGGAATTGGTTACTTGGGAAGCTGAGGTTTCTTTCTCATTAAAGGATTGTAAACGGGGTGGATGACCAGAATTTCCTTTTCTTAGACATTTCAAATTGAATGTCCCATAGGCATCTTGAACTTAACATGGCCTATATAGAATTCATCATGTTTTTCACCCCCCACCCCAAACTTTCCTATTTCTGTTAAAAGGTACCACCATCCTTCCAGACACATGGGTTAGCAACCTCAGAACTATTCTGATATCTCATTATCTCTCACTGCACACATCCAGGCAGTTGCTAAGATTTATCAATTCTTTACTACTGGTCTTAATTTTTTTTATGTCATAGACCCTTATGGCATTCTGGAGAAACCTGTGTGCCCCTTCTCAGAATGATGTATTTTTTGAAATTCATAATTGAAGGGAATGTTCTCACCCTTCCAATCCATCTTCTTCACAGGTGCCAAAGTGATTTTCTTACAGTGCAGGTCTTCCCATAAAATTCCCCTGTTCAAGAAGCTCCAATAGTTCTCTACTGCCCCTAGGATCAAATAATACTCCTCTGTTTGGCATTTAAAGTCTTTTATTAATGGTCTCCAATCCGTTTCTCAGGCTTTTTATATATAATTCACCTTCATATGCACTACTATCCAGCTGTTGCCCACTAAGGACTTGGCTTCAAACCGTGGGAGAACCAGGATGTTGAGGACCACAATGCAGTAGCAAAATGAACATTTCTTAAGGTGAGAAAGATTGATTTAGAGAGCTCATATATCCAAAAATAGAGGGAAGACCTAGCAATCCTGTGAAATGGTCACTTGTATGGGAACCTTCTGGCATCACCGACTCCATCCAAAAAGGACAGGTCATTTTTATTTATCCCACCCTTAGGTAAACAGTCCAATGCATGTTTCACAAAGAGCTGTTACAAATAAGGGAGTTCTGCAGGCCAGTTGGGTTAAATCAGTGGTGATGTGTGTAAGGACTTCTGTTGACCAGGTTCCAACCACAGTCACTAATGCAACAGAAACCAAAAGAGGTCCTTTGTTCACCTTGTCCTTTCCATGCAAAGTGTGCCACAAATTCTCTGTCTCTGACACCAGTTAAAATAGCTTTCTTGTTTTTCCTTACACAGTAAAACATTCCACCTCCCATCTTCATACCCTTCCTCAGGCTGTTCCCCATGCCCAGCATGCCTCTTAGAATCCCTAACTTCCTGTGTATCACCAGGGCCTAGCAGAATATATTTAATAAATGCTCGCTAGTAGATCTAAAACCCTGCAATTCTGTAGCAGTATAAACAGAAGAAAGAAGAAAGGCCATGCAGACAAACTTGGGGTTTTAAAAGAGGGAGGAAAACAATCAAAGGAGATAGAGAAGCACCATTTATAGAGCTAGGGAAACAAAAAGAAAGGTATCTCTCAACAGAGCAGAGGGTATCTAGAAAACAGGGATAGTATGCAGTGCCAAACATTGCAAGAGCCCTTAAGGATAGTGAGGGATGAGAACCGCAAAGGCCTTTTCTTTGGTTTCAAGCTTTTCGCTTTTCTTTCCTCAAAAATGCTCTACTTCAAATCTACAGCATATTTCCCACAGAAAAAAATCTTCCCAATTTAGAAATAAACCTCTTCCTCCTGAGCACTCGGTCACTCTTCAGTGCCTCTTTGTGTGAGTGTAACCTTTGTTACCAGAGGTGTCCCCTTCCACACTCCACTACATCCTTATCTCTCTGTTGACATCTATCTCCAGTCTTGTCTTTCCTGGGAACTACACAGGTCCATCAGCCTAGCAGAAAACTTGACAGGCATTAGGTGCTGTGACCTTTACTCCTTTACCAAGTAATCCATCTCTCCACAGTGAAGAAGCTTCCAGCTTGAAATAATCAAGCGTCTGTTAACAGTCCTACTCTGAACCAATTGAAGAGCAAAGGAAGAGACAACTGAAAACACTTTAGGAAAATAGATTAACAAGAGGATCTTTGCAGAAACACTATGCACAAATCACACATTGAGGCAATCCCAGACGACTTTTGAACTTTCTACTATGACTTTTGGAAATACTCATACAATACAGGGTCCTGGAATACCTTACTTTCTTTAAACTTCCTTCCTTCCCTGGAAGGTATTTGCCCAATGATATAAAAAGAATCCTACCAATAAACCCAAATATAAGTCTAAATTGGGACATGTGTAAACAGATCTGCATCCTTATTCTATCCATGGAGAAACAGTAGAAGATAGGAGTATTAATAATAATTTGTTCAGTCATTTAGATCACGTCTGACTCTCTGTGACCCCATTTGGGGCTTTCTTAGCAAAGATAATGGAGTAGTTTGCCATTTCCCTCTCTAACTCATTTTACAGATGAAGAAACTGAGGCAAATAGGTTAAGTGACTCACCCGGGGTCACACAGCTAGTATTATAGCAATAGCTAGCATTTATATAGCACTTAAAGGTTTACAAAATGCTTTACAAATATTATCTCATTTTATCCTCACAATAACTCTGGGAGGAAGGTGCTAATATTATCCCCATTTTACAGAAGTGGAGACTGAGGCAGATAGCAGATAAGTAACTTGTCTTAGGTCACTCAGCTAATAAGTATCTCAAGCAGGATTTTAACTCAGGTCTCTCCAGATTCAGTGCTCTATCAATTGCACTATCTATATGTAAAGCACTTGGTGAAGTAGAGGTTTTGCAATTAGTCTTAGCTCCTTGAGTTGAACAGTGCAGACAACCAAACCTGCTAAGAAACAATAGGGCACTGAGGAAAGAACATTGAGGCCTGAATTCAGGTGGCAGCCCTGCCATTGGCAGAACATGGGACCTTTTGTGAATTGCTTTCCCTCTCTCAACCTGTTTCCCCACCTATAAAATGAGGGCTAGATTATCTCCAAGGGCTTTTATAGCTCTAATTATTTATGATTCTATAATTTATGAATTATTAGGCAGTAAAATAGCACCCACTTTTGTTATAATACTCACTGATCTATATGCTAAGAAAAAATAAATACAACCGAAACCAAGGGAAAATTTAATATGAAAAGCCAACAGTGGTAGGTGTGGAGGGGCAGCACAACAGCGTAAAGAGACATAATCTGAGGAAGAAAAAGGATAGTACGTTCTTCAATGGAAAATACCTCACCTGACCTCAAAAGGCTGATAATTAGGTTACAAAATACATGAAAGAAAACCTATAAATAGTCACCAAGCAAATTAATACAATAAAGAATTCTTAAAGAAAATGACAGACAAGTTCCTTGCATTCTGCCAATCACTTAACCAAATGGCTTACGACCATGAATGACAGTTTCAAGGTTGTTTGGAAATGTAGTTAAGATAAAGAGTGTCTTTCATCTCTCAGCTACTTTAGGATACATAACTGGCCTTCAGTGACCCTAATTCAATTCCCTCTTTGCACCAAGTACTTGAATGACAGATGAACCAAGTATGTGACAAAGTAAGAACCTTCTCAGAACCAAATGTTTGGCTAATGGTCAGCTCAGTTTTTCTCTGTAGTGCCTGGCACAATGCAGACTCAAAGTAGGTGTTGCTAATTTATAGATTGATCAACATTAGGGCTGTCTTAAAGTCAATTTTAGCAGAAACATATTTAATGCTTAATTCTTAATTTATGCATAACACATAAATCATGTAGTATATGCATATATAAGTTTTCACTTTCCATACTTAAAGTCAAAGGGATGTTGTCACCAGCTTGTAAAAAGAGAGATGAATGAAAAGAGAATAAGACACACATGATAAAGGAAATATGTGTGGAAAACAACACATTTGGCATTAAAATGAAGGACTAATTCACTCTTCCCTCCCAACATACATTTTTCATTTAAATCCAGAAACAGATTTCTAGCATTGGCTTATAATGACTGACAAGCAGAAACACAACCAGATGTAGCTATGGATCCAATGAACATATACATTGTTTTCTTACAAAATCATTTCTTTCTTTCACTGGGCACAACTCTAGGAATGTGGGCCCTATTCTCTCCATGGAGGCATCATTTCTGGGTCTTCATGGGTCACTCTCTTCATACATTATAGGCATCAGATACTCATTCCACACTTTCAGAAGCAGAAAAATCTGCTTAATGTATGTATTGTGATTTGGTGACAGAGATTTATTACCAAAGGAGATTTTTCTTTCTTTTTTGCTCTGCAGCCAGTTAATTTTCATTCATTCTTTTCTTTCTATTTTTGAATCTGGCCTTTGGACAGCATTACATGGCACTGTATTGCTTTTAGTTTTATTGGAGGAAGTTTAATGAGAACCACAAAAAAGCATAAAAAATGTAGATTCTCCTTGGCATATTGTTTTTGTTTGGAAGAAATGTGTTAATAGTATGGACTGTTTCTATGTTTAAAAGTGAAGAATCATGTTGGTATTAGTATAAAAAAATGATCATCAGAATTACTATATATGAAAAAACAAATGAAAAAGGCCACATTAAGTACATGCTATATGCCAAGCACTGAAGATACATGAAGTAAAGACAGGCCCTGCTCTCGAGGAGCTCACATTCCAAAAGCGAAAACAACATATATTTGTACATATATGTATATAAAACACATATAGAAGTTTGAGCTGCAAATCAGAGGGAAAGACACCACGGTCCTTAGTGTACAACTGGAAAGCAGATGATAATGCAACTTTTTAAAAGTCATTTCCACTGACAAAAACCCTAGCTTATTCTGATGTGAACCATTTGACAGTGTCAAGGACTTTGATGGCAAGAACTTTCCTGTACAAGCAACTGACAAGTCACACATCCACAAGGGTTGTTTCTCTACCCTCCCTCCATATTGCTTGCTGAGGGCCAGGTTGTGACCAAGAAAAGGTAAGGGGCAACCCTGCTATTCCCCCAGTTTTAGGGTTTAATCCAAGGGGAGGTGGTGGTAGAGTGTTAGAGGCAACAGATTTGAACTGCCAGGCACATGCTGCTTCCTGCCTGGCCCTCAGAATGCCTTATTCTTTTAGCTAGGCTTGGTTGCCTGTTCCAGTATTAATTGAAAACTCTGTGTGTGTGTGTGTGTGTGTGTGTGTGTGTGTGTGTGTGTGTGTGTGAGAGAGAGAGAGAGAGAGAGAGAGAGAGAGAGAGAGAGAGAAAGAGAGAGAGAGAATATGAGAACATGTATGTAAAAGAATGAGAGAATGGGATAGATGAAAGAGAGAGAGGGAGAGGGATAAAGAGAGAGAGAGAGAGACAGAGAGACAGAGAGACAGAGAGAGACAGAGAGAGACAGAGAGAGAATATGAGAACATGTATGTAAAAGAATGAGAGAATAGGATAGATGAAAGAGAGAGAGAGAGGGAGAGAGAGAGAGATTCTAAACATGATTTAATCAATGCAAAGAATTTGTGACATGGACATTCCTTTGATGGACAACCTTTCAGTAACTTATATTCTTAAAATTTTGCTTGATGTAATGTATTAGGATAAATTAATGATCATCAAAATTACTAGTAATTAACAAATAAATGAAAAGAACACATTATATGACTTTCCCCTGTTTGTACAGAGAGCATGAATCAGAGATAGCTCTAGAACCTAGATTTTCCCCATTTCAAGACCAGACCTCCAGATGGTAAATCATGATTCCTCACTATATAGTATGCCCATTATTTTACTCCTCTCAAATATGTACTCTTTACTGGCTCCTTAAAAACATACTTTCTTCTCTTTCTCTCCAACTGCCCCCACTTCAAACCCTCTTAAAACAAAACAGATCACTCCTGAATAATTACAAAGTTCTGACTTTCCCAAGAGCAAAGTAGAGGTGATAAACTTGAAGAATAAACTGAGAATGAATTCATAGCCAGCTACATGGTGATGATTTCACAGGTGCCTGCCACAGGTGGATTTCTCCAAAGGAAACAAAAGAGAACTGCATTTTCCTGGCAACTGAGAAAAAATATAGTCATAAAACAATATTTATCCCTCTTCTAGATTGTATCTGCCTGGTAATTTTGCTCTTAGAATAGAATCCCTATGAGATTTTTATGATCACTATTGTCCTTAGACAGTCAGGCAAGCAAAGCATGAATCTCATAAGGAAATGTTTTAATAAACCCAAAAAACAGGGCAGAGGTTGTATAAATAGGCTTTGGGACCCAATCTTTCAGTAATAAGCAGAAAACAATTGTATGGTGCAATGAATGCTCAAAGCATTCCAAATTTGGTAGAAGAGATCACTGTGTAGCAAGGAAAATAGACCAAAAGCTGAAATAAAATTAAACTTCCCAGTTGCCGTGATTTAGGCCAAAATACTCAATTCTACCAGGCCTATCATAGCTGGTTTCCTGCCAAAATGATTAGTGGCTTCAGATTTCCCGTGTAGCTCCTGAGATTCTCACACCTACTACACAAAGAGAGAGAAAAGGTTGCATTCCAGTCACAAAGTCCAAATAATCACAGTATCTGTTATGATAACTTAGCTACTAAAAACTTTGGCTAAAAGCAAGCCTTCCCATCCAGAGAGGAACTCAATATTCCAAATAAATGAGAAAGATAAGCTAGCTTTCTCGGAGTTGACCCCCTTTAGTTATTAAAAAGAGAGAGAGAGACATTTGAGCACAAAAAAAGGAAATATTAAAGGAAAAAATTAAATAACCACCAGTAGGGAGTTTGAAACTGAATATATCTATTAAGTGGGATCATTTCATCTCAAGGGACCTTCTCCACAGTAAAAGGCCAGAGAACCAATACTGTACTTGTACAGAGAAGATGCAGCTCAGTAGACACATAACTGAATTTGAACCGACTACTGGCTTACACCTGCACATAGCTGAAAGAAAATGGGGGAGGGCAGAGGAGAGGAGAGAATAGAAAAAGGAAGAGAACACAAAAGATTTTTTTGTTACAAGATGAAGGGGAAAGAATACAATCCCTGAACTTGTAGAGACATGCAAGCTTGCCTCATTTTTCAGTTCCCCATTTTATACTCAAGATCAAAATTTTAAAATCTACGTAGGTAGATGTTTAACTTTAAGCAAGTATCCCAGTATGCACCAACTGATAGCTACCAATGGCAAAGACAAAAAACAAAAAAAAACCCAATAGAACATTGATAATAGTTGCCATTGTTATAGTCCTTGCCACGGATGAATTGGATCCTTTCTCACTCTATTGCTGCAAAAGTTTCAAAGCATTTCCTGTAGCATCCATAGAACCTCTTGCTGAAAGCATAAGATACTTGGAATATAGTTTCCCTTTGGTTTTTACTTACGTTAATGCACAAATATGTTTAGGTAAACCACAATAAAGGATGGAAAAGAGACACTTTTTAAAAGACAAATCAGGTTCAATGGACAAGTTTTTAATGAGTTAAATAAGTAGTTTATTAGCTCTGAAGCCAAATAAATTGTTCAACATAGGATTAGAGCGGAAAGAGGGTTTAGGAATTATCTAGTTCAACCCTGCTCCTCCCCTCTTTTATACATGAAGCAGATGAGGTCTAGAGAGAAGAAGGGACTCACATTTCCAAGGTCACCCAGGTAACAAGTGATGAAGCCAAGATTCAAAGCTAGGTCATCCAGTTTCAAATCCAGTGCTCTTTCCACTACCTCAGCTCTCTTAAACATAAAAATTGAGGCACTAATTCATTTTAAATGTTTGTCCTTCTGAAGATCTGTTATCTCCAGACAAAAGAAGACCTTCTGTTTCTTGTCAATGGAGAAAAGGAACCTGGAGCCCTCTGATTTTCCATTTTCTTATAGTTTCATTCTGGTTAAACCAGGTCTGGACTTTTCCCTGGAAAATAGCAAGGATGAAACATGCAATGCAAATACTTATACATAGTATTGATTGAAAGCTTCTGGAGCTTTTCAGCACATGTCCTCAGTTATGTAATTATCCTTTGAGATATTTCAGGCTAGCTGGTTTATCAGCTCACCATTGTTTGGAGAGATAGTGTATCTATTAAACCAACAGAACTTTTACAGCTTCTAAGAGATTGAGCCTAGTCTGGCACTAAACTAGCTTTCTCCCCCCCCCCCCTTTGATCATAACAGTCAAAATAATTAATTTTCCTCAGCAACCATTTTTCATATTGAATCCCTGATGTCCAGTGATCTGTTTAATAGTTAAGAATATGGAGTTTGTAATGTCCCCAGTAAATAAAAATAACAATCAGCCAATTAATTTTTACAACTATTACCATAAAATGGAATACTCATCATCAGCTAATTGGCCATTCGGTGAAACTAAATTGGGGAGAAACGATTGGGGAAGTGTTGAGGGAGGGGGAGGCGAGGAACTGCCAGGAGCACTTAACTCTTAAACACGCCATTCACAAACCATGAAGGTGCTGAATTTCTCCATAAGCATTTGCAATAGGGAAGAAGACAGTGACTTTACACAATGATAAAGTTGAGACTAAAATTACAAAATGCAAAACGAGCAAAAGACCAACTGAAACGGAAAGGACAATGACTGTCTAGTATAATGAGAAGAGAGCTGGAATGGAAATCAGGAGAGCCAGGTTCTATTCCTTGTTCTAGCCATTAACCTGCTGGGTAGACTTATCTCTGCCTTGGTTTCTTCATCTGTTAAATAAGTGTGTTGGACTAAATCAACCAATTGAAAAATGCATTTATCAAGGTTTAGGTTACCAAGCACCGCAAAAATACAAAGACAAAAGCAAAATTGCCCTTGCCTCCAAGGAGCTGATGTTCTAAAAGGGGAGAAAACACACACATATACATAGGCATAGAGAGAATATATACAAAGTGAATACAAGGTAGTTTTGGACAGGAAGACACTAGCTGTGGTGGGGAATCAGGAGAGGCCGCTGCACAAGGTGGGATTTGAGCTGTATTAAAAGAAACCAAGGATTAAAAAGAAAGAAAGAAAGAAAGAAAGAGAGAGAGAGAAAGAGAGAAAGAAAGAAAGAAAGAAAGAAAGAAAGAAAGAAAGAAAGAAAGAAAAAAGAAAGAAAGAAAGAAAGAAAGAAAGAAAGAAAGAAAGAAAGAAAGAAAGAAAGAAAAGAAGGAAGGAAGAAAGGAAGGAAGGGAGAAAGGAAGGAAGAAAGGAAGGAAGGAAGGAAGAAAGAAAGGAAGAAAGGAAGAAACCAAGGATTATAAAAGGTGGAGATGAAGAGGGAGTGCATTCCAAGCATGGGCAACAATCATTACAAAATCACAAAGTCATGTGTGCAGAAAAGCAAGCAGGCTAGGGTAGCTGGCCTATAGAAGGAAGTGACAAGTAAGACTCTTGTTCATGCTTTGTTTTTGAAGAGGAGAACCAACAACATCTAGGTAGGAGCAAGGTTGTGTACAACTTTAAATGACAAACAGTAACTTTTTATTTGATCTTCATGACCACGGAGAGCAACTGGAATTTATTGAGGAGGGAGATCATTTAGATTAGCCTGTGCTATAGGAAAATCACCTTGGCAGCTATGTAGAAAAAGGACTGGAGTGGGGAGGGACTAGAGGTAGGGATACCAACTCAATAACCTCTTATGTGCCTTCCATCATGAATTTATGTAATTCTAAGAGTAAAATTTAACTGGTTTGGTTTTTTTTTGGCAAGGCCATAGCTTTAGAGCAGCCAATTGCTTGAGAGATTCAGCAAGATTTGTCTTTGCCTCTGTGTGGCCAGCATTTCCGTGGCAACATCCAAAGCTTTTATATCAACATTGTTCATTTTCAAAGACAACAGTGATGGCAGTATAACTCTTCTGTTCTTGTGAACAAATTTGGTCAAACATGAGACTTTTCTTAATGATATCTTCCATTTGGGTATGCCATTCTACTTCCCAAATACTTTCCAATCAGTCAAAAGGCATTCATTAACACTTGCTATGTGCTTAGCACTGTTTTAGGAATTGGAAATACAAAGACAAAAGTGAAAACAGTTCCTAACTCCAGGGAGCTTACATTCTAATCAGGGAGACCATAGAAAACTATATCTGTCCAGTTATTCAGTCATGTCTGATTCTTCATGACCCTATGGACCATAGCATGCCAGTACTGTCTGTGCAGTCTCCTTGGCAGAGCCACTAGAGTGGTTTTCCATTTCCTTCTCCAGTGGATTAAGGCAAATAGAGGTTAAGGGACTTGTCCAGGGTCACACAGCTAGTAAGTGTCTGAGGCTGCATTTGAACACAGATCTTCCTGACTCTAGGCCCAGCACTCTATCTACTGAGCCATCTAGCTGCCTCAAAAAATATATAGGTATATAAAAAAAAAATCTCCACATGTTTGATGTAGTCATCCCCCTAACTCACTGATGGGTTTTAAGGCCTGTTGGTTACGCTCAGTCTGGTTTAATCTGTCTGTCAAGACAGTTTTACAAGGATATGACCACTGTATTTACTACAGCTTCTTGGATGCATAGGCGAGAGTTGGGTGACAGGTGGACACTAAAGGTGGATGAGCAGCCCTGAAAGTGAGGGCTTAACAATCCCTCATACTAGAGGTGTTAGTCTCTCCTGAAGACCCTCACTTAGAATGGGCAGATGAGAAAAAAGTGTTCTAGCAACCGTGAAAGCAATTGAAGCAGGCACTGTGGAGCACTTAAGAAGTTAATCAGACACTGAAGATGCCAAGGTTATCCACTGCAACCTGGGCCATTTCCAGTCATCTTGAATTTCTTGTCACTGAACTTTGATGTCTCAAGAAGAGAAGCTGATGACTTAGCCCAGCTCTGCCTTCCTTAAATCCAATTCACTCCTGAGTCAAAGCATTAGCCATGATGTCATTAGTCTGCTTTGAAAACAAAGGACTAAAAACAATATAGAAAAAATATACAAAACAGATAAATCGTAAACTTTGGGGGAGGCACTAGTAACTGGCAGGACCGGGAAAGGCCCCCTACAGAATGTGGCTCTAGAGCTGAATCATGAGGAAACTTGGGATTTAAAGAAACAGAGGTAAGGAGGATGTGTACAAGTAACAGTAGAAGATTAATTTGGCTTTATTGTAGTGTTTGTAGAGGGGAGAAGTGTTTAAAAGGGGAGGAAGGTAGGATGCAATTAGATTGTAAAGAGCTTCTGCTAAACAAAGAAGTTTCTATTCATTCCTAGAGGTAATAGGAAGCCACTGGGGATTATTGGGGAAGGGGGGTGATATGGCTAGACCTCTACTTTAGGAAAATTACTTTTGTGGCTATGTGGAATATGGATTAGAGGGAGGATGGAGGTTAATTTGTACCCAACATAGCCCTGTGCAAGGGCTAAGGCAGGCATAAGTATTTCCATTTATTTTTTATCTTTTTAATTTAAATTTGACTTATTTATTTACTTTCAGTTTACAAGATTCAATTCCACAATCTCTTGAGTTTCAAATTTTCTCCCTTCCCTCCCCCCCCCCCATGGCAGCATGCAATCAAGTACAGGATCTGCAGATACTTTCACATTGGACATTAGTCTGGTTGTATAGAAGGGTTGTAACCAATGGAGTGAACAATAGGAAAAAAGAAAGAGAACCAAACATGAAAAAGATCGATAGCTTGTAGATTGTTTCAGTCTCCATTTATAAACTCTGTTCTTTCTAGATCTTTCTCTGAATGTAGATAAGGTATTTCCATTTTCCTGTTGAGGAAACAAAGGGAAGGAGTGTGAACGACTCAACAAGCTAGAAATCAAATTGATACTAGTTCCTGGATCTCCTGCCTGTAAGCCTTATACCTTTCTGCTATACTATATTATTTAAAGAGTTTTCTATGCCATGTTTTCTTTGTCGTTACTGCTGCCAATTGATAGGCCTCTTATTATTTGATAAAATATCATAGTGTGTACAAGATCTATGCACATAAATTGTCAGGCTGGGTTTTCTGCTGCTATTTCTCTGCTATTAGTGGGAATGGTCATAATTCTGGGTTGGGACATAGTTGTTTGAATAAACTAACCGTCCTCAGAATAATAGATCTCAGAGTTGGAAGCCATACAAAGGGCATCTCATCCAACACAAAACTGAGCAGGAAACCTTTGTTACCACATTCCCAACACACAAACCTCCCACTTTAGTTCTCATGTGTTGACCCCATGTTGTTTGGGAAGGAGGGTGGGCAGTGCAGAGCGGGGAAGAAGGAATAGAAAAGACTCAATGTTTGTGGCCACTGGAGTCCTAGGCACTTGGTCTCATTAAGCATGGTGTGAAGAAATAAGGGGTGAGTCCTGAAGCTATAAGCTTTCCTGACCCCAGTTTGTTTATATCCCAAGCCTGTCCAAGAATGAGAACACACAGAAGGCTTGGGAGAAAAAAAAAAACACTTCCCCTGGACTGCAGCTTCCTTCTCTATCTCTTGTCTCTTTTTCCCTCCATTCCTGGGCATACTCCTATCCCTCTCCTCACTTTTGCCCTTTGGGAAAAACCAAAATAATTCTATTCCCTCTTCTCAAGTTTGTTTTTTTTTCTATTTGTTGAATTCAATAGTCAAAGGAAATTGTTTCTCCTAAGTCTTTTCCACTTGATGTTTCTTGTTATTGTTGCCATCAAATCGTTTCAGTTGTGTCTGACTCTTTGTGACCTCATTTGTAGTTTTCGTGGCAAAGAAACTAAAGTGGTTTATCATTTCCTTCTCCAACTCATATTTACAGAAGAAGAAACTGAGGCAAAGAGGGTTAAGCAACATGCCCAAGGGTCACACAGTTAGGAAGTTTCTGAGGCTGAATTTGAACTCAGGAAGATGAGTCCTCCTGACTCCAGGCCCAGTGTTCCATCCACTGTACCACCTAGCTGCCCCTCTTCCTCATGCTTCGTATCCATGGTTCCTTTTTGTTTAGATAGCATTGCTTGTCACCTCTGGATATGCTCTAGTTTGTCAACACACTTCCTAAAACATGACACAACACAATGCTTCAGATGAGGTCTTGCCAGGACAGAGAATAGCAAGCCTGTAACCTCCCCCACTCTGGATCTTGCCCATCAATTCATGCCACCTAAGATTAATTAGCTCTTCTGGTGGCCATGTTACATTATTAAGTCATAATAAATTATGTCTTGTTGGCTAGCTTCAAGAAGTATAGCCATTGTCTCCTACCTGGTTGTCATTCTTTTCATCTCTACTAAGACACAGGTCTCTTCTATAAGGCTTGTGTCTACACCACAGATAGTCTCTTTAGAATCTCAAGTTTACAGGTGCTTCCTTGGAGCATAATTTCATTATGGCAGACATGCCTATTCTCCTGTACTAGGAAGTATAAGTGACTTTAGCTAGGAAATAGAATGAGTGTTAATGTCACCACAGATACGGATACTAGAAATTCTTACTCAATAATTGAATTGTCCAAACACTTGAAGGGAGTGACTTATTGGAACTGATTTAGAAGAATGTTAAAAAATCACTTCTCCCAAACCCCCATAAATCTTTGTACCAAACCCGGTACTGTCTGTAGTGTTTGAAAAATGGTGCTAAAGGGATTTCAGTAGCAGGAAGTGGTCTGAAGGCACCTCTAACACCACAAAGACACCAAACCCTCTTCTTCAAGAATTCAACGGTCCACAGCTGTTATCAATTACAAAAAGAGACCTTCCTTCCCAACATGCCACATTCTCACACATTTTTATCTCCAGCTTGAGAGACAGAAGCAGATCTTCAAACAAATTATATCTCCAACATGCTTAGGCAGTGAAGAAAACACATGCCCTCATAGGGCACAAGATCTGTTTTTCATAGACTCATAGGATATGAAAGCTGGAAGAGATCTCACATTTTTATTCTCTCACCACAAAATTCAAATACCCTTCTGGCTCCAGGGGAGAGGCGTTCCTTCACAGTGAGAGGATTTCTAAAAGCACAGGCACGTAGATTTAGAGCTGGAAGGGAACTTATGAGTCATCTTGTCCAATTTTGAGACCCTCATGAAGTACAGTGACCCCAAGGTCACACAACCAATAAATGACAAATATCAGAATAAAACTCATATCTTCTGATCTTAAAACCATTGCTTTTTCCCACTATTCCAAACTGGCTATTAGTCTAATTTAAATCACTCAAGGGTGTGCTTGCCACAAACTTATCAAGAAATGACTTGGATCCTTTCCCCAACAGCCTCTTCTACCCACTCCTACTCACCAGCTCTCCAAGACCCTTAGGATCATGAAGTTGGGCTGATCTAAGTACTATGGGCCCTTTAGTGTAAAGCCCAAGAGGTGTTTGGGGTTTTGTTTGTTTTTTACTCCACTGTCATACCACAGGAGGATTTCTGGATTTAAGTTCCAAATTAGATGACGAACATAGCAAACAGAAAGAAATCTATTGTAGTTCCCGTTACAATAATGAATGAATATTTATTAAGCACTTACGATGTGCCAAGAACTGTGATAGATTCTGGGGATGTAAATATAAAAGGAAACACAGTCCTTGCCTTCCAGGAACCTGCATTCTAAAAGCTGGAGACCACAAATGCAGAGGAGTGGTGGCCTAGGAGACACGTTTTGTCTTGGAAATTCACAGTGATATGAGTGATGGCATAAGGTAATAGACTGGCATGTCCCATTCAGGACAAGTGGCAGAGTAGATTTGATATGATTCATGGTCACGCCAGGGCAGCTGGGTGGTGCAGTAGATGGAACACTGGGCCTGCAGTCAAGAAGACACATCTTCTAGAGCTCAAATCTAGCCTCAGACACTTCCTAGCTGTGTGACCCTGGGCAAGTCAGTTAACCTTGTTTACCTCAGTTTTCTCATCTGTAAAATTAGTTGGAGAAGGAAATGGCAAATCACTCCATCATCTTTACCAAGACAAACCTAATGGGGTCACAAAGAGTCAGAAACTACTGAAAAACAACATGAACATACAACTGGAATGGGGGGACAAGGAAGGGTATGGGTGCTACGGGGAAGTGGTTGGTAAAGCAGACACAGAGGAAATGTAGAGGAGAAAGTGAAGTTAAGCATGACTCATGCTTTCCTGAAATCATATTCTAGGAGAGGCAGTCATTAATCAGGAAAGAGATCTCAAGGCAGAAAAAAATTCCTCTGGGGTGTGGTCTCTTACACAGGCAGGAGGGTGCTTGATTGTGATGGAGGTGACCTGAAAAACGGGCCTGAACTGCAATTAAGAGACCTTTGTAAGCACACCATTTCCAAAATCTCCACATATCTTGTTACTTTCCATATAAATCTGGGATACTATTTGATGGAAAATGCTCTTATTCTTTGCAAACTTGGCAGCTGGGACACCACATGTTTACCAGCATTTTTATGGGAGACGTTCTTTATTGTCCAAGAGAAGAAACAACCTTGGATTTGCTTTTCACCAGCTCTCTGCAGACATCAACCCAAGAGACTCATGTAAACCACACCTAGATTGTTAAATAATCACTGAATTAATAGCACAACATTCTGGGAAATTCATTCAGTAAGCATCTCTGTAGAAGGCAGCTGTGGTATAACAGAGAGAGGGGTTCAGAGTAAAAAGGCCTGGATCTGAAATCTAGATTTGCTTTTTGGTAGGCCTGTAATGTTAATAAGTCATTGTCCCTCTCTGGACCTCTATTTTCTTCTCTGTAAAATGAATAGATTGGATTATATGATCTCCAAGGTTCCTTCTAGCTCTAATGAGCTTATTGACATCTGAATGAAAATTTATCCTCCATGCACAGTACTATACAAAGGACTGGAGAGAATCCAGAGATAGATAAGACAGGACCTTGTCCTTGAAGATCGTATATTCTAGTTGATGTATAAAGACAGGTACAATTTGAACATAATAAGTGTGTAAGAGAAGATAGTGTGGTAGAAATTACTACTAGACCGGAAATCAGATCTGGGTTAAAGTCCCAGGCCTGTCACTTTACTAATTATGTTGCTGATCAAATTACATAATCTCAAATTCCTCCTCTATGAAATGGAAATAATAACATTGGTGCTCCCCACTGCACAGGGATGTTTCGAGGAAAGTGCTTTGCGAATTTTAAAGTGCTATATAAGTTTATAAGCTATTTAAGTATATAATTCATAATTACATTTTAATAACAATTTATTTTGTTTTCAGAAAAACATTTGTTTTCTTAAATTTCCCTTTTTGTTTATACTAATTTGAAAACATATCCAATACAAGCATCCCCTAACCACACAACCTTACCATTTGGTTGTTGGATTTCAGGGGTATTTTATTCAGTTCACTTCCTTGGAAAACTTTAATTGCTCATCTTCTTGGCTAAAAAAAATACTTGTAGATGAATGATACATAGCTATGTGGTGACACTGAGAAAATCATTCTACCTGAGCCTCAGTTTCTTTTCTATAAAATGGGGGAATAATAGTGCACTAACTCTCATGGTTTTAGCAAAGATTAAATAAAATAGCTTACAAAAACTGCTTCAGAAATAAATATTAAAGAACAACATAAAATGCCACTACTACAATGTAAATGTAGCCCATTGGCTCAGCCATCAGTTGAGGAAACCCTTTCCTTACCAACAGGTTAGTGGACAGGAACTAGTTATCAGATACCTGTGTACCTCCTAAAGTCCAGATAGCAGTGTTCCATAAGGCCACCAATAATTCTCATAAAGCCTGAGTGATCAATGGCCTCCACTACACAAATGTAAACCAGTATTGCTATTGTTGGACTTACCTCTTCAATGTGCATGCGCATACTTTCTCCTCCAGCACAGACTGTAACCTGGTGCATGCTCACTCTATATAACTCTTGTCCATGTCATCAAAGAAATCCTCCACAACAGGTTTATCCAAATGCCAGGGGGCTTCCTATGTGGCTTTTAACATTACCAGATCATCAGTACAGCACTGGGGCTTTGCATCTGTGAATATGTATTGGGGGCCACTTGGGTACCAGCCCCAAGTGTGAGTGGAGATATGAAAGAGAGGGAGAGAGAGAATAAAGTAGCCAGACAGTGTGGGTAGCTCAAGGAAGAACCATGAACTCCATTTATTGATGATTTGAACAAGGTTTTTAAAGATCCAAAGGACAAAGATTCAAGTATTCTCATCAATAGACTTAGTTTTTCACATCCTGGGATATTATCATAGTTTTATCGTTACAATAGTCTACTACATCCTGGAAGTAATACTCAGATAAAATCAAAATTTCTGTTTTCTAGGCTCCAACAGTCTGGGGGCATTCATCGGGTCTTTGGGAAGTCAATTAACATTTTTAAAGGCATTAACAAAGAGGATGCAAAGGCCAGAGAAGACCTTCAAACATCTAGGTTTTGTAAATCATTGTCTTGAATCTGCTATACCTGAGGACTGAAACAGGAAAGGCTTGTCTTATCTGAAGCTTTAAGAGTTCTAGGCACCAAAAGTCTTTGGAAATCCAACAGGTCTTTGGAAGTCAGTTAACATTTTACAGGATGATGCAAATGAGAGCAGGTTTCAAAGCGTTTAGATTTATATAACATAAATCTATGCCAAAACTGCGTCTCCAGAGCATCTGTATGTGAACTGACACCCAAGATCAAGTGTTTTGGCTTGCTTCAAATATGTTTGTTCACATGTTATCTCTCCCATTAATTAGACTGCTAGCTCCTTGAGATCAGGGCCTGTTTTTTGTCTTCTTTTATGTGCCCTCCTGTCACATAGTAGGCACTTAATAAATGCTTATTAATTGATTGATTATTATTCATTATTGTAGTTTGGCCCCTATCAATCAGGAGCTTTTCAGCAAAACACTGTACTCTTCCTATTTATAATTTCTGAAAGCTATTTTAATAAAGTAATAATAGCATACATTTACATTATACTATATTTATAAGCAGCCAGCTAGGTGGCACAGTGGACGGTGTGCCAAGCCTGGAGTCAATCTGACCCCAAACACTTACTAGCTGTGTGACACTGGGCTAGTCACTTAACCCTGTTTGCCTCAGTTTCCTCATCTGTAAAATGAACTGGAGAAGGAAATGGCAAAGCACTCCAGTATCTTTACCAAGAAAACATCATATGGAGTCACAAAGAGTCAGACAGAACTGAAAATGACTGAACAACAATAACATTTACAAAAGGTTCTCCCCACAACATTCCTTTGAGGTAAGTAACCAATTTATTGACAATAATAAAAAACAAGCTATTGATTTTTTAGGACTTTAGGGATTGCAAAGCACTTTATCCTCACAACAGCCCTGGGAGGTAGATGCTATTATCATGTCCATGGCACAGATGAGGAGACAGAAGTTAAGTGACTTGCCCAGAGTTACACAGCTGACAATTGTCGGAGGGTGAATCCAAACCCTAATCTTCCTTCCTCCAGGTCTCGTACTCTACCCATTATGGCACCTAGCTGCCTCAATAAGTATGTATTAAGTGCTTACAAAGTCCAGGAACTTTGCTATGTTCTAGAGGTAGCTACAAAGACAAAAATGAAACAGTGTCTACCTTCAAGGAGCTTATAAGGAGGAAACAGAGAGAGACAGAGACAGAGACAGACAGAGAGAGACACAGAAAGAGAGAGACAGACAGACAGACAGACAAAGAGAGACACAGAGAGACAGAGAGAGAGAGATTTGGATATATATAGAGAGAGAATATATGCAAAACAAATGCAAGGCTGTTTGTATTTAACAATAATGATAGACAACAATAACAGCTAACATACTGCTTACAGTGTACTAGGCACTATGGTAAATGCTTTACAGATGCTATTTCATTTGATTCTCAAAACAATGCTAGGAGGTACGTGCTGTTATTATCCTCATCTTACAGATGAGGAAACTGAGGCAAACAGATGTTAAGTGACTTGTCCAGATCCACAGAGCTAGTTAGTACCTGAGGCAGGATTTGAACTTGGCTCTCTTGATGGGAACCCAAGGCTCTGTGCACTATGTCACCACCTATGGGTTTACTGCATTCTGTCCTAGCCACAGAAGAAATCAGAAAAGGCTTCATGTATAAGGTAGCACTTGAGCTCCCTCTTGAAGAGAATGAGGGCTTCTAAGACGCAGAGGTGAGAAGAGGAGAGAAGCTCGGGGGATTGCCAACACAAAGTCCTAGAAATGGAGTTAGGTAGTGAAAGTATTATTCTCCCAGTTGGAAAACTGAGGCTCAAAGACATGAAGTGACTTGCCCAAGGTCACATAATTAGAAACATGAAGCTGAGATTCAAGTGCAAGTGTCCTGACTCCAAATCTAATATTAATTTTAAAAATTATGTATCTTTAAAAAGAATATTATGGGACAGCTAGGTGACACAGGGAACAGAGCACCATCCCTGGAGTCGGGAGGACCCGAATTCAAATCTAGCCTCAGACACTTGACGCACTCACTAGCTGTGTAACCTTGGGCAAGTCGCTTAACCCCAATTGCCCTGCCTTCCCCCCTCCAAAAAAAAAAGGGATCTGAACTTACTTTGTATGTTATTTGTAGGGACTAAGAAGAAACAACTCAATTCAACTAACATTCATTAAATATCTCCTAGGAAGAGAAGGTCTCAGATGCAAATACATGATAAATGAATGAAAGCTGAGGTGACCAAGGGTGATTTCAGAGGGCTGACAGCAAAGCATACCTCCTGCTTCTCAGCAATGAAGTGGTAGACTGCAGATGAAGAATACAGAATCACACATAGCTGATGTGTTGATAATATGTTGTTTGACTATATTTAATTATTCCAAGAAAGAGTTGGTTAGGAATTAACACAAAAAAAGAAAGAAAAGGATATCAATAACATTAAAAAATAAGACTAAATGAGAGGTACAAGGAAAGTGTTATGCCAAGAACAAAGGGAGGAAGGTCGTGATCAACCTTGGCAGAAATAGAGAACACTTCCTAGAGGGCAAATTAGAATTTTAAAGAAAGGCTAGAATTAAAATTAAAAATCTACATATGGATATCTGTCTTGAGTTATTGCAGGGGGCTTTTTAAATGCTTTTATACTTTGTTCCAGTCATAATGGTTATTTTTATCCATTACCATATATATGCATACAAACATATGTGCAAAGATGTGTGTGTGTTAGTCTGGGCTGCTAAATCCTCCTCCTTATGACCTTGCTTGATCTTCCCAAAAATTGCACAGGAGGAGAAAGATTTCCTGTTTCCTAATTATGTTTACTCTTCCAGATCTGGTCAACTTCACCCAAAGACTTCACTCCAAGTGGCATTTCTAAATTCATGTGTTCCTTTAAGTAAACGCCATCCATAATCTGTTAATCTACTCAGAGTAAACATGTTTCCACAGCATCACCGTCCACAAACACATGTGAGCTCTTCAATAAACTGAATGTGTCTGCCTGCAAGCTCAAAGGAAAATCATTTGTCATCTCTCTCTTCTTTCGACTTCTTCCTTATGACTTGATCCTGGGGGGATGCTGGTAAATGTTTAACAATCAGCTCTCAGAGGGAGGAGGAAGGGGAGAAATTGAAAATGTATGTGCAACACACTTTTAAGTTTAATATAAATTATTACCATTGCCTCTATTGTTTTCTTAAGTCTAGACCAGTGATGTCAAACTCAAGTAGAACAGGGTCTACTAATCCATGAATAAGATCTTACCTGCTGTGTATTGACTTAGTTTTAAAATGTAATATTATTTATGTTTTATTATATTCTTTATTTCTTTTGTTAAATATTTTTGAATAACTTTTTTTTTATTTTTTGCTTTTTAGAGGGCAAGGCAATTGGTGTTAAGTGACTTGCCCAAGTTCACATGGCTAGTAAGTGTTAAGTGTCTGGGGCTGCATTTGAACTCAGGTCCTCCTGACTCCAGGGCCCTGCTCCATTCACTGTGTCACCTAGCTGCCCCTGAATAACTTTTTAATCTGGTTTTGACTACACTTGGGAGCCATATTTGACACCTCTGGTTTAGATAAAGAAATCAACGAATCTAGTTATCTAGATTTAGATATAGAGTAGGTATTTCGTATCATTTGTCAGTTTCTGAGGTATGATGTTAACATGAAAAGTTAAGAGAAGGCTTTTATTAACTGATTTGAAGTAGTTCCATCCAGCACACTCCTGATCTGGTCCCACTACTAATCAGCACAGAAGCCTTAACCTGAGTCATTTTTCTTATTTGAGCAAGTTCACCCCATCCTAGATAGCGTAGTGGCCCTCCACTGAGCAGGAGAGAGAGGACTGATCACCATATCGGGAATCAGGCTTAGTAAGAATGCCTGATCAACTTTAGCCCTATGGTAGTTCAAAACTCCTGAACTCAGGTGATCCACAAGTCTCAACATCTCCAGTAACAGGGTTTACAGGCATGTTGCTACCATACCTGGATGTATCCTCGGGATTCTGCTGACACACTTCTTTCTTTCTCTTTTTTAAATAATATTTTATTTTACCTAATGATATGTTAAAAACAATTTTTAATATTTGGCTTTTTTTTTTAGTTTTGAGTTCCAAATTCTATCCCTCACTCCTCTCCCCCTCCCTGAGATAGTAGGCAACCCAAAATAGGTTACACATGCTGCCAGCACATTTCTTAATGGTTGATTTTAATAATAAATCAGGATAGAAAATTATGAAAATCTAAATAGTAAAGCATAATTCTCATCATAACCATCCCCCAAAATTCGTATTGCACACACACACACACACACACACACACACACACACACACACACACACACACATTTGTGACTACCTCCTTCAAACTTCAAGGACCCCTGAGTTTGTCAGTACTGGTCCTTTTCTAATAAGGTTTCAGAGCAGCCTTAGTTGTGCTAACTGAAAATTTCATCATAATAGAGGCTAATTTTCTGGTGATGAATCTCTTTGAATTTAGCTAGACTGGTTCTTAGATGATAGATTATCATCAGTACGAAATCAAAACCAATTTGAAGTCATAGAACCCTGAGCTTGAATCCTGCCTCTATCCAGGTATGGTGGCACATACCTGTAATCTAAGCTACCAGGGAGGCTGAGGTTGGTGAATCTCTTGAATTCAGGAGTTCAAAGCTGCAGTGGGTTTTGCTATGTGTCCATACTAAGTCAAGGACCAATATGATGAACCATATGAAACAGAGAAATAGTGGGATACCCCCAGGCTGCCTATAGAGAAGCAAAGCATTCTAGATCAAAAACAGAGCAAGTCAGGCCCCTGAGTGACCCTGTCCGTCCAGTCTGGATGAGATTCCAGTTAAATTATAAGTTAAAAAAGAAAAATTAATGAATTGCAGCTCTGCCATTCACTATCTCTTTGACCTTGGACAAATAACTTAATCTTTATGAGCTTCAGTTTCCCCATACGTAAAAGTAGGAAGTCATACTAGACAGTCACTAAAGACCTTTCTAGCTCTAGAGTTATGGTCCATGATCCTCTTCCAAACTTTGTTATTACTCAATGTAAACTCCTAGATGGCGGGGGTGATCTTTTGTTTCTTTTTGTGTCCCAAACATTTAGCACAGTGTGTGGCATGTAATGGGCACTTAATAAATGTCTATTGATTGATAAAAGAAAAAGGAATAAGCATTTATATAATACCTACCATGTACCAGGTACTGTGCCATGTTTTTTACAAATATTATTTCATTTGATCCTTAAAACAACCCTGAGAAAAAGGTGCTAATATTATTCTCACTTTATAGTTGAAGAAATTCAGGTAAATAGAAAGTAAGTCACTTGCCCAGAGTCACATAGCTAACAAACGCTTGAGGTCAAATTTGAACTCAAGCCTTCCCCACTCCAAGACCACTATTGCACCAGAAATAATATTAATAAATACATTGGCACACCTGACACATAGTAGATACCCAATAAATATTTGCTCCCTCCTTTCTCCCTGCTATTAGGAGAACCACCATCCCTCCACTCACCCAGATTCACACTCAATGTCATACTTACATGCTCATGCTCACTCCTCATACCCAATCTGTTGCCAAATCTTGTCATTCTTCTCTCCACATCTTTCCTACATGTCCCCTTTTCTCCACTCACATAACTACCACCATAATTCAGGCCCCAATCACCTCCCACCTAGACAATTTCAACAGCTTCCTAATTGGTCTTCCTGCCTCCAGTCTCTTCCCTCTTCAATCTGTTCTTCATGCAAATGTCAAAATTATTTTCCTTAGGTGCATATCTATCCATATCACTCTCTTACTTAATAAACTCCACTGACTCTTTGTGACCTCTAGGACCAAATATAAAGTTTAGTTTGATGTCTAAAGCTTTGTGCAGCCTGGCTTCTTCCTACATTTCCAGTCTTCTTAACCATTATGCCCCCTCCATGCATGCTACAATCCAGGCATAATGGCCCACTTTCTGTTCCTCATACATGATGCTTTGTCTCCCATTCCTATGCCTTTACAGCTGCCATCCCTTGCTCCTGACATGCTCTCTCTCCTCACCTTGGTCTCTTAAAACCCCTGACTTCCTTCAAAACTCAACTGAAGAGCCACCTTTGACAAACAGTTTTTGTCCGTCCCCCCAGTTGTAAGTGCAGCCCCTCTAAGGTTACCTTGTATCTCCCTTGTATGTATCTTGTAAATAAGCTAAATATACAAACTATCTCCTTTTTTAGGATGGAATCTCCCTGAAGTCAGGAACTGATTTTTTAAATTTTGTATTCCCAGTTTTTAACAGACTGTCTGGATCATGCTAATTTCTAATTATTGATAAATTGATTAATTGATCCTGTTTGTAGAACTTACTGACATTTGAACCATAGAGAATTCAGAGTCATGTTCACACTACAATGAAGCTTTTAAACTCTTCATATCTCTAGAATATTTTCAACTACCAAATTTCCTAAAGGAGACCATACCTCAGCCAACAGATAACTATAAGTGAAGTTGAAACTTTGTTTGAAGCACTTTCAAGTAGTACAACACACAGTGTGCGCAAATGAAAAGGGCACTAATCTTGGAGTAATGGAACCTTTAAGCCCAGTCTCTGACACTAATTACCTAAGTGACCTTTGGTAAGTCACTTAACTTCTCCTGGATTCATTTTACTGATCTGTAAAAGAGAGGGGCTAGGCTAGGCTAGACAGTAGGGAGAAAGGAGAGAGCACATATTTATCAACTCTGAAGTCATTCAGATCTATGTTCTAACCATTACTGAATTCCAACACATATCTGCATAACTCTTGGAGTATATGAAAAATTACTAAACTAATAACAAGTTTGGTTATCAGAATAAGTAGGATTTGATATTACTGGGTTGACTCATCAAAAAGTTATGACTGAATTCACCAACAAGCTGTAAAAGTCACACAAGTTTTTGGCACTAGTTACCAAAAAACCGAGGATAATGGTCAAGGATTTGGCATGCTTGTGTTTTATACAGTTATCCCAGAGATCAAAGCTAGAGCTTTAATGACAGTGATGAGAGGGGAACCACTAACTTGCACCAACTTGTAGAGAAGTTCTCACCACAATCATCTATAATAGACTAATTCTGGAGGTGATAACACTGGTTTTCAGGGTGGTCTTTTTAGTCTCTTTCAGCAGTATAGGATTCACTTAGAAACTATTAAGCTTCCAAACCAAATAGCAGACCTGAGCCCAAAATATGGTTACTGAGAAAAGGAGATTGTCAGAATCTGTTAGGTCAGTCAGAACCTTTTGCAGCGATATTATCAGAAACTCAGAGGATAGTTTCTTACGTTTCTTATGTGGCGCACTATATTGGAACTTCTCTGGCTAACCTCCATGATGCCCCAAAGTTGGTACCTTCCTGATTTCAGTCTCCTTTAATGTTTTGTCTTCCTCCCTTAGACTATGAGCTCCTTGAGGGCAGAGACTTTTTTATTTTTATCCCCACCACTTAACAGTGCTTGGCACATAGTAGGCACTTAATAAATATTGATTGATTGATTGATTGATTTAAGCATGGAGGAGGGAATACAGGTAAAAATTCACATAAATCATTGCTCAAAACTAGGGCTGAACTGGGCCTTTAATCTTGAAATGATGACAGCTCACATTTTTCTAGCACTTGAAGTCTTATAAAGTATTTTCCTCAGAACAATACCATGAGGTAGACAGTCTAAAAATAAGTTGGAGTTAAGAGACTTTTTAAAATTTCGAACTTGTGATGATTTTTTCCATACTTTCCCTGGAGTCTCATTCTTGTGATTTGTAACTGTAATACTGATTTGATGGGTACAATTTAAAGGTTTTTTTATTGAAAAAACTACCTCTGACTTGATTTCTTTTTGTTGTTATTGTTGTTCAGTCATTTTAGGCATACCCATATATATGATGCCATTTTTAGGTTTTATTGGCAAAGATGCTGGAGTGATTTGCCATTTCTTTCTCCAGTTCATTTTACAGATGAGGAAACTGAGACAAACAGAGTTAAGTGATTTGATTAGGGTCACACAGCTAGTAAGTGTCTGGAGGCCAGATTTCAATTCAGAAAGATAAGCCTTCCTGACTCCAGGCACAGCACTCCATCCATTATGTGAACTACCTACCCAATTTCTTTTAGGCTCATGCTAATTTCTTCCAACGAACTCAATCTAACATTGGCTATATGGCACAGTGGATAGCATGCTAGACTTAGAGTCAGGAAGAAGTAGCTTCAAATCCTACCTCAGTCACTTATTAGTTGAGTGAATGTGGGCAAATCACTTACCTGGGCATCAGTTTCTTCATGTGTAAAATGGGCGTGATAATATTATCTCCCTTATTGGGCTATTGTGAGAATTAGAGATTATGACTCCAAAGCCATTGCCATCCTTAAAGTGCTTTATAAATATCAACTCTTATTATAAAATTCTCTGTATATAAATTCAGTATCTTAAAGTTATATAAATGTCATCATCATCATCCATATTAAAATGGACTATTTTGGGTGTGGGCCACTAGGTGGCACAGTAGAGAGACTGACTCAGTTTCCTCATCTGTAAAATGAGCTGGAGAAGGAAATGGCAAACCACTCCAGTATCTTTTCCTAGAAAACTCCAAATGGGGTCACAAAGAGTCAGCCATAACAGAAAAATGACTCGATGACAAATGCTTGCGTGTGTGTGTGTGTGTGTGTGTATGTGTGTGTGTGTGTGTGTGTGTGTGTGTGTGTGTGTGTAGCAAGAACAGTATAAAGATGAAAGGTTGCTTGCTTTCATAGCTTACCTTTATTATTTAAATTATAAGATTAAATCCTAAGGTGCAGCTAGGTGGTACGGTGAATAGAGCACTGGCCCTGGAGTCAGGAGGACCTGAATTCAAATCCAGCTTCAGACTCTTAACATGTACTAGCCATATGACCCTAGGCCCAGTCACTGAACCCCAATTGCCCTGCCTTTCCCCCCCTCCAAAAAGCAAAAAACAAAAAAAGATTTAAATCCTAAGCACAAAATCTTTTCTGAATCTAGTCAGATGTTTAGCCAGAAGCATATTCTTCATCTCTAGAATTGTCTTCGGTGTTCACCCCAATGTAGTTTTTAGATCCTCTTTCAAAATTCCATGTACAGGCTTTGGGGCTCCTTTCTCCCACTGAAGCAAATCAGTCAGTGCTTCCTTGTTAAAGAAGGAACAGTGCCAGCTCCAATAACCAACCCCATCACAACAAGTTAGTGTATTTGTGCACCACAGGAAAACATGCATAGAAAAAAAATTTTAATTTCTACCAGAGGTTCCTAGAGGACTGGTCTTAAGAAGGAATTGATCACCTTAAAAATTCCTGCTGTACTTTTCTTTTAAATAACTTGCTATTGGACATCTTAGGGAATGGAAATCTTTCCAACTGGTCACTAAAGATTATTCAATCGTTGTGGGATCACAAATCTAGAACTGGAGTGGATCTTAGTCTAACTTCACCCCCAACCCCATTTATAGGAAAGTAAAACCTAGAGAGCTTAAGGGATTTGCTCCTGGTCATATTGTAACTAGCAGAGGAATTTGAATTTGAATTTGAATTCATGTTTTCTGACTCGAAAACCAGCACTCTTTCCACTATGCCCTGCTTCAACTGGAGTCTAAAGATCTGGGTTCAAACCCTGTGACTACTTCTTACTAGCTCTAGTAGACCTGGATAAATCACTCAACCTTTATTTGCCCCAGTTTTCTCATGTGTGAAATAGTGCTAACAATATCCCACAGGGGTATTGAGAAATTTAAATATGGTAACAGGTCTCAAGCATTTTTTTAAAAGTGCTATAAAATGTCATATTATACTTTAACATTTTAATCTATGTTCATTAAAATCTTGTTATATCTCTACATCTCTCTCTGTTCTCTCCATTCACACAGCCACCACCCTAACTGAAGCCCTAATCACCTCATTTTTTCAGATACTCCCTCCAATGGGCCAAGTTGTAAGCCATCTATACCTTCTTATCTGGAACAATTCTTATACATGTCCTCTCATTAATTCTCCATAAAGGTTCTACCTAATGTGCTGGAAGCATCTCTCTGGGTTTTTTAACATCTCGTGGGTAAGAGCTTATCACTTGGGCAATTATTAGTAATCATAATAAATTGACTTCTTCAGTCATGTGCATTCTACCAGATGCCACTTTTTTGGAGATTAAAGATGACTGACTGCAAACAAGATTACTTCAAATTTAGCAACAGATTGAATTAGTAATAATCTGAATATAAAAGAGGCAATAAACTTCTGTTTATCCCCAGAGGGAAGAATGAGAAATTATGGATGGAAATCATGAAAAGGCAAAGTTAGGCTATCTATAAGGGAAAAAAACTTTTTAAATGTTAGAGCCCTTCATAAATGGAATGGGATAATTATAGAAGTAATAGCCAAACTTCATTAGGTCTTCAAGCAGAGGTTGAACTTTTTGTTAAATGTAGATTGAACAAATGGCTTCTGAGGTCCATTCCAACTCTAAAATTCTGTGAATATTCTCAGTATAGTGATATTGCAAGTGATTTGCAGGCAGGAATATTTCATGTGACAAAATGGGAATTTTAAAATATTTTATTCTCTGTGTCTTCTAGCCATATCTTTAATTGAAAAGTTGTCTTTTGCAACAGTATCTGGCTGTAAAGGCCACAATCTGTCTATAAAACTCAAATTGCCAGCCACTTGTCTAATCTTTCATAGCCCTAGCTAGTAACACTGAAATTTATATATATGTAATTGGAAATTATGTTTCCCTCATGCAGTGTGTGAACCAGCTAACCACTGACCAAAGTGGTGATTAATAGTGTTGCTTCTTCCTCCCCAAGCTCCTAAGTACAGAGTGAAATCAATTCAATTACCACCTTTAAGTCCCCTGCTGCTTTCAAGAATATTATTCCTTTCAATTACTAAGAAAATTCTACCAATCTTGTTCAAAAATAAAAATAATACTCACAGGCTTTTTTTATTGGCTTCTTCTACAGCCTCCCACCCACCCAAAGAAAAATGAAATGCAAACAATTACAAAAAAATCTCCTTATCATTTATTGTCCTTTCATTGCCTCTCTCCATTTCTGTGTGTGTGTGTGCGAGCGTGTGTGTGTGTGTGTGTGTGTGTGTGTGTGTGTGTGTGTGTGTGTATGTTTTCCCTCAAGGGATGTTTTTCCCTTTAGCTCCCCTGAAGCTCTCTGGAAAAAGCTTCCTACTCTGCACTTTTATTTTCTTGACCGCTTGTGAAAATTGAGTCATTACAGCTCAGAGAGTTGATGATAATTTATAATCCACCCCACTGGGAAACATTTAGCTTTGGGTCAGCTGTTCAGGCCAAGCCAGGTACTGAGGCAGCTGGATCAACAAGACCACTTTTTGTCATTGGGCAGACCAAGGGATTTCCATTAAGTTACCAGACTTTCAAGAAGTCAAATGTTAGCCATTCCCTTTAATTAACAAACCATAAACTCCCTTGATTTATGAGTCTCTAGGACTTGAAGTATCCTCTTCCACCACTTCAGAGATAACTAATTTTGAAATAATTCTTCTATATACTCTCCTCTTCTGATAAGGTTCCTTGTATGAGAGCTTTAGAAATGATATTTATAAGTAGCCCTCTGCGAAGGCAAAGAACTAGAAATTGTCAAGAGGTCCATCAATTGGGGAATGGCTGAACAAGTTGTGGCATATGATTGTGATGGAATACTACTGTGCTATAAGAAATGATGAGCTCAATGATCTTAGAAAAATATGGATAGACTTGCAAGAAATAATGAACAGTGAAATAAGTAGATCCAAGAGAACAGGGTATACAGTAACAGCAATATTGTTTTAAGAACGACTTTGAGTGACTAAGTCATTTTGAATACTATAAATACCCAAATTAACTACAAAGGACATATGAAGGAAGACATTATCTACATCCAGAGAAATAACTAATAAATTGAAGTATGTATAGAATGATTTTACACACACACACACACACACACACACACACACACACACACACACACACACATCTATGTCTAATGGTAGCCATTTCTTGGTGGGGAAGAAAAAAAAGAAATTTGCATGATAACTATTATATATTTAAAGGAACAGCAAGTTGAACAGAATAGATTTGCAGTTTCATATGCATGGTCTTTTCAAAAATTATACCATGTTATGGAAATGACTGTCTTATTCCATAAATTAAAAATTAAATAAAAAGTTTTTTAAAAAGAAATTATGGGGATTAAATACATGGCAGTTGATGTCAACTGGTTCAGCTTTTTCAAACTGGCTGATTTCTGTAGTAGAATCACATATCTGCTTAATGAAAAGACTAAAAATTTTCCATCTTTAAACCTAAGCACCAAAGTCATAAAGAAACGACCTCAATTTTGATCATCTCAGATAGAGGCCCAGCCATGGGAGCATTGTTCTTATCAGCTCCCAGGGTAGAAAAACCCATCAAATTCTACTTTCCCCAGGTCAGTTAAGGTGACCGTTTTCCAGGGACTCCTCTGTTCTTCTTTTAGAGAGGGGTCAGATCTAAAATTTGAAAGAAAAAAAAGGCATGGCTTCTGGAATTTCATAAGCTCCCACTTAAGTTATTCCAATATGGAATAAAACAGGAGAGAGCCTCCTCCCTCATAATATCTAGACATCTGAATATTTGGGAAATCCTGATGACTGAGTTTTTCATTATCTGCCCAAATGTTCAGCATCAGAGAGACGTAGTAAAAATCTCAAGGACATTGAGCAGGAAATGCTGGCCACCTACTCCTCTGTAATAGGGCTTATGAGCAGTAATCTTCAAATCTTATGGTTGACTAAAACATTACATACCATCTTTCTGTAGTTGTTCCCGTTGTTTCAGTCATGTTTGACTCTCTGACCCAAGTTGGGGTTTTCTTGGCAAAGATACTGAGTGATTTGCCATTTCCTTCTCCAGTTCATTTTACAGATAAGGAAACTGAGGCAAACAAGGCTAAATGACTTTTCCAGGGTCACATAGCTAGTAAGTGTCTGAAGCTGGATTTGAACTCAGAAAGATGAGTCTTCCTGACCCCAGGCCTAGCACTCTATACACTGCACCACCCAATTGCCCACATCTCATTTTACATCTTTAAAAATCCTACAGAGAACAGTTGTGATAAAGAATATTTATGAAGTTAAATCACAAGATCTAACTATGTATGACCTTAGAGGTTATTGAGTCTAACCCCCTAATTTTACAGATGAGGAAACTGAGGTTGATTAAGGTTAAATAGGGGCTGCTAGGTGGCACAGTGAATAGAGCACCAGCCCTGGAGTCAGGAGGACCTGAGTTCAAATCTGACCTCAGACACTTAACACTTACTAGCTGTGTGACCTTGGGCAAGTCACTTAACCCCAATTGCCTGCCTTCTCCCCTCCAAAAAAATTTTGATAAAGGTTAAGTAACTTGCCCAGGAAGACACAGTAAATTTCTGAGGTGGAATTTGCATTCAGGTTCCAGCCCTGTGTTCTTTTACATTGTTCCACCTAGCTGAAGTCCTGAGAAGGCCAAAATGGAGTGGGTAGTTGTTTTGGGCAATTTCAGCTTACACTTTTAAGCTGTACCTCATGAAGCTATTTCAACTTCTGGTATCTTTCATGGAAGAGAATAATGGAATGACAAACTGGATACCATAGAACAAATATAAATATTATAAATTCTGGCCCTTCTCCAACCCCTACACATTTTGCAGAACACCTCGTCTCAGGCTCTTACAGAGATTTCTTGGAGATCACACCCTTACAACCTTTAATGAAGCCACACTTGTGATACCCTAGGAGATAGTCCAAAGGTCTTTCCTCTAGAGATGAAAAGGGCCATAGAAAGTCCCAGGGTCACAATTTGAACAAAATCCGTGAACCTGAACTCTCCACCCTCTGAAAGAACACCCAGGCAGTATTTCCACCTGCATTCACAGCTTGAAGCAAATACTTTAAGCAAAGCCCCTGAAAGAAACAGCCTAAGAGATCCCCAGTGAGATCTGGAGTTCTGACAAAATGATTTGAAGCAAATGCAAATTCATTTCAAAAAGTCACCAAAAAAACTTTTTGAAAATTCCTGCCTCTTGGGCTTTTTCTTCCATGTGATGGAGAAACAAAGAAAGATACAGCAGTTCTCAACCTGTGGGTTATGTTCAGTTTGTAACAATGAAAATACATCCCGCATATCAGATATTTATGTTACGATTCATAACAGCAGCAAAATTACAGTTATGAAGTAGCAACAAAAGTAATTTTACGGTTGGGAGTCACCACAACATGAGGAACTGTATTAAAGGGTCACAGCGTTAGGAAGGTTGAGAACCACTGGTTAGAAGATGAACACATTTAGTCATATTTAGCAATTTTCTCCAAAGCACTTATCTTTTAGTACAAATGTGGCAGTGACCTGTGTAGGGTTTTTCCATTAGTTTCTTTGTGCAAGAGATTCATTAATTTAATTTAGTTGAGAACTACATTGTCTCATAAGTTAAGATTTCAAACATCTGTACTTTGCTAATGTCTCTGTCTCCTTTCCTGTTAATGTCTTTGTCTCCTCTTGACACTCACGCCAAATTTTCAATTTTATACCTCAAGTAAATGTATGGTGTTCTTGCATATAGATAAATGTTCTATTAAACAAACACACTGCAACCTGCATTAATTGGAGTGTTCAGGAATTAGGACACTTTAATTTCTAACTGTTAATTAAATAGGTGACATTGGATAGAAAGTTGACCACAGAGTCAGGAAGAATAGGCTTTAAGCTTTGCCTTAGACACATACTACTTATACGACCCTGGAAAATTCACTTAATGTCTCACTGCTCCCAGACATCACTCTAAGAACATTAGTTTCAGATAAAAGTTATGACCTACACTGGCAGACAGTTTCCCTATTACACTGATGAAATCTGGTAAAAACTAAAACCAAAAACAATTCCAAAAAACAAATTCAAATTAGCTGAGAAATCCACCATTGCTCCAACCATGGTAGTGGAAACTCTTTATAGGGCATACATATTAGTCCATGTCTTTTCTTAGTAAGCAGCAATCTTACCCAGGAGCTTCCCTCTTTACCCTGTCATATCTCTCTATCATGCTAACCCCTCCTACTCCCATTTATTAGTCTTAGTTCTCCATGGTAGGGAGAGACTGGAAGCAGCCAATCTTCATCCCCCTTCTGGCTCCACTTTTAACTTTCTAGACTTTGACACCATCTCCTGACACTGATCCCATACCCACCCTTCCTTTCAGTTCCCCTTTGTGTGTTGTCTTTTTCCATTCGAATGTAAGTTCCTAGAAACAGGAGAACATTTTACAAAGTAACAGCAATATTGTAAGGATGATGAACCGTGAAAGACTTAACTATTCTGATCAAGATAATGATCCAAGACAATTCCAAAGGTCCCATGATGAAAAATGCTATCCACATCCAGAGAGAGAGAAGTGATGAACTCTGACTACAGACTGAAGTAAACTTTTTAATTATTTTTCTTGTTTGGGTATGTGTGTTTTTTTCTTTTGCAACCCAGCTAATATGAAGATATATTTTACCCGACTTCACATGTACAAGTGATATCATATTCTTGCCTTCTCAAGAGGTGGGGAAGGAGTGGGAGGGACAGAATTTGGAACTCAAAACATTTTTAAATGAATACTATTTTTACATGTAATTTGGAAAGATTTACAGAAATAAATAAAACTATATTTTAAAATTTTTTTAAATGAATGTAAGCTCCTTGAGGGTAGAGACTGTCTTGCTTTTTGCTTGTATTTTTAAATCCAGTATTTAGCACAGAATCTGGCATATAGTAAGTACTTAATAAATATCTGCTGCCTTTCCTCATAGAATTTCAGTATTGAAATGGACCTGAGAGGCCATCTCAATGAGTCAATACACATTTGTTAAGCACCTAGTCCATCTAGTCCAAGTCATACCAAAAAAAATAATAATTCTTTGTACAATATACTCAAAAAAAGCAATATACATTTTAAAAAAAAAACTTCCAAGGAGAGGGAACACAGTAACTCTTTTTTTTTGGTGTTTTCTGGTTTTCTGGAGTGGGGGGAAGCAGGGCAATTGGGGTTAAGTGACTTGCCCAAGGTCATACAACTAGTAAGTATCAATTTGAACTCAGGTCCTCCTGACTCCAGGGCCAGTGCTCTATTCACTGCACCACCTAGCTGCCCCAAGCCTAGTAACTCTTGAGTCATCCTATTCAACTTTTGGACGACTAATTATTAGGAAGTTTGGGGGTTAGGTTTTTTTTTCCCTGATGTCAAACCAAAACATGCCTCTTTGCAACTTTCATCCATTGCTCCTGGTTCTCCATACTTCTTGCTGTTGTTCAGTTGTTTCAGGAATGTCTGAATTGTTAGTTGTTGTTTTTTAGTCACATCCAATTCTTTGTGACCCCATTTTGGGTTTTCTTGGCAGAAATACTGGAGTGGTTTGCCATTTTCTTTGCCAGCTCATTTTACAGATGAGGAAACAGAGGTAAACGAGATTAAGCGACATGCCCAGAGACACACAACTAGGAAGTGTCTGAGGTCAGATTTGAACTGAGGAGTCTTCCTGACTCCAGATCTGGTACTCTGAGCATGATTACACCACCTAGATGCCTCACACTAGAGCCAAGTCTTTTCCTCTGTCTCCTCCCATGTGTCCTCTAGATTTGCCCTTTCGTATTCTCAGTATCACCAGAACAGCTCAAATGGAGTTTATGCGTCATGATTCTCAACAAAAATTCACATTATGTGGTACCAGAAATGGATTTGGTGTAAGAGATAAGGCTTGTAGGTGTGTTGATTCTAGGACATATATACACATGAAGTTGGAGTTTTGAGTCAACCAACTTATAAATTTTTATCATAGACTATGTACTTGGTCCCGTAGTCAAGGCTGATCAATGAATTTTCATGAATGATATTAATAGTTAACATTTACATGGTACCAACTACATGCCTGGCACTATGCTAAGTGCTTTACAGTTATTGTCTCCTTTGGACCTCACAACACCCCTGGAAGGTCTAGTCTGGTTATTGTCCTTTGTTCTCAAAGAGGACCAAAATCACATCACTATGTTGGGGCCAAGGTACAGTGTGACCAATTGTGACTGATTAGATCAGCGTGAGCTTGGAATGCTCCCCCACAAGTTAGTTACAAACAGTCCATGTGAACACTGGGAGTAGTGATGTCTCTAAATTTGTGCATTTCATGTTTCTTTTGAGCTACCAAAATTCTATTTTGCTCAGAGAGCATGATTCCTTCTTTGACGTGGGCACACCAAGCTGGGCAGGCCTGTGCCAGGGTCTCCCATGTCTCAAATTCATTCCAAAGTTCTTCAGAGAGACCTCAAGAGTGTCCTTGTATCACTTCTTCTGACCTCCATGTGAGTGCTTGCCTTGTGTGAGTTCTCTGTCAAATAGTCTTTCAGGCAAACATATGATTGGCATTTGAACAACATGGCCAGCCCATCGAAGATGCGCTCTCTGAAGTAGAATTTGAATGTTTAGCAGTTTAACTCCAAAAAGGACCTCAGGGTCTGGAACGTTATCCTGCCAGGTGATCTTCAGAATCTTCCTAAGACAATTCAAATGGAAATGATTCAGTTTCCTGGCGTGGTACTGGTCTATTGTCCAGATTTCACAGGCATACAACAATGAGGTCAGCACAAGGGCTCTGTAGACCTGCAGCCTAATACTTCTCTCCCTCATTTTCTTTTGGAGCCTCCCAAACACTGAGCTAACTTTGGCAACACATGTATCAACCTCATCATCTTTGCATACATCCCCAGAAAGTATAGTGCCAAGTCAAGTGAACTTATCTATAGCATTAAAAATTTTCTCCAACCCCATTCTCAATTCTCTGATGCTTGTACCATTTTTGGCAGAACAATTAACATCAAAAAAGCAGAGGTTCTCCACTAACCAACATCACACCATCCATACAGGGAGCCATCAGTTATAGCAAATGGAGAAATTTTGAATGCTGTGGATAAGTTCACTTACCTTGGCAGTGTACTTTCCAGAGATGTACACCGGAAACTGGGGCAAATAGGTTAAATGACTGCCCCGGGGTCACACAGCTGGTAAATGTCTAAAGTAAGATTTGAACTCGGATCTTCCTGACTCCAGGCCCAGTGCTCTGTCCGCTGTACTACTTAGCTGCCTTTTTTTTTTCTGATTTGGTTCATACTGAAGTGAACTGTATTCACGGTGAAGTAACAAAAATAAGGCTTTTATTATTAGTGCTAAGGCATGGACCTGTGATTTCACTGGTATACTTAATAAATATGTTAAGTATATTTATTATATATAAGTATATACTCAATAAAAAATAATACAAAATAAGGAAACTCCCTCTACCAATGCAGACCAGCATCTTCTCTTCAACCTGTTGTATGATGGAGTGGCCTAGAATGCTGAGAAATTAGGTGACTTGTATAGGCACTAACTAGCTATGTGATTTTGGGGCAAGCCCCCCTTTGGGCTTGTTTCCTTATTGATTAAATAAAGGCATTATATTAAACAATAGCAGTGAGGTGCTGTAGTGGATAGAGCACTGAGTTCACAATCTGAGCACCTCCACTTGCTGTGTAATCCTGGGCAAGTCTCTTCACCACTGTCTGCCCTGGTTTCCTCATCAGTAAAAAGGGGATAACAATAAGGTTTCTGGGAGGATCAAATGAAATAGCATTTGTAACGTTCTTGGCAAACCTTAAAACATACAGAAACACTAGCCAATAACACTGTCTAAAAGGTCTCCTGAACCTTAAAAACCGGAAGTCTGTGATTTGATATCCCTTTAAGAGTTTGTTAGACACATGTTTCAAAAAGCAAAGAATCAAGATTTGGGCATATGGAGGATTACATATCTTTAATGAAATCTGTCAAGAAAATTAAGGCTAATACATTGCCTACTGAGTTTATTGACCACTTTTGGAGTCAAAGAGGCATTCCCTATAAACACAGCTACCTTTAATTTAATGTGAAATAACTCATTTGTTAGGGTCACATGGATAGCTATTGAAGCTAATAAAAGGTCAAAGCAGATTTATAAATACATTTTAAAACTATTAATATGCTATCTCTCAACCTTCTTTCTTCTAGGTAAAATAAATTAGAACTATTCACCCCGAACCAAACAGACCAACAAAAAGGTGAAGAGGTGATATGTTAACAGAGTATAGGATGTGTTCTCCTTCTTTTCTGAGAATAGAGGAGGAAACAAATGTATTTGCAGCAAGAGAAACTTATGATCCTGATAAAGGCAAATTTTACAACAATGGTAGGTAAGTTTAAATCCTGAAAAGAGGTTTGCAAAATTCTGGATTCGGTTAGAAAGACCTTCTCTAGGATTTCTTTCTATGTACCCTTGAGGGTAAGGACTGTCCTGTTACTGATTTTTGTGCCCTTAATCCCTAGCACAATAACATACAATAGTAAGCCCCTAGTAAATGTTTGTTGTATCACACTACATTATATGATAGACCTATACCTATGCAGGATAATATGTGTCCTCTTTTCCTGGGGTGGACAATGGGGTTTGGGAATGTGAAGTTAAATGACCTCTTGTAGCCTGACCTCTTTTCCATGCCTTTATTCATGCCATTTTCTATACTAGGGAAAGCTTGTTTAGTAATTGGTTGGTTGATTATTGATGCCCTCCCCTTCTTGTTCTCCCATTGAATTTCTATCTATTCTTTAAAATCAAGTTCCAATGATACCTCCTCAATGAAGTCTTCTCAAATACCTCCCCATCAGTATGATCTCTCCCAGGATCTCACAAAGCACTTTAGTTTGCAGCTATCTAAAGAAATCAAATCCCAACATCAATTAAGACCTACAGTGCACAAACTATTGTGTTGGGCCCTGGACATACAAAGCTAAAAACACAACAGTAAATGCAAAAGATGTCCAGCAGGCAGTTGACATTTGAATGTATGAATGTATGAGTGGAGTTCAGGAAAAAAAGGTCAGGGCTATGAACCCTGCATAAAGTTGATGAGATATCTGGAAGAGGTAAAAAAAAAAAAAAAAAAAGGGCCCAGAACAGACCTGTGAGGAACAAACATCCTGAGGGGACAAGGGACTAAAAGATGATCCAGCAATAAAGACAGGAAAGGAGCAGTCAGACAGATAGGAAGAGAATCAGGAAGAAGTAATAGCCTAGAATCCAAAGCAGAGATGACCAGGAGGAGAGGATGGTCAACATTTCCAAAATCTATAGAGAAGTCTAGGAGGATGAATTCTTGGAAAAGAGCATCATATTGATCAGTTTAGATCTCTGACAACTTTGGAGAGAGCAGCTGCAGTCCATTTGTTGAGTCAGAAGGCAAATTGCTAGGATTAAGACGTGAGTGATAAGGAAAAGAAGACAATAAGTAGATAGCTCAGATAGTCTGGCAGTGAACATGAAAACATATAGAGGATTATAGCTTGAGGGCTGTGGGAGTATTAAGTACAGGTTGCTGTTTTTTCTAGAAGATGGGGAGAACAGTATATGTTTGCAGGTAGAAGGAAAGGATACAGTAGGTAAGGAGAAACTGAGATGATCCAGGAAGCAAGCTCCTTATAAAGATGGAAAGAGAGGAGACCTAGGGATGGGGCGAGTTTTATATTAGTCTTGACAAAAAAAAAAGAGTCACTTCTTTAGAATCTGGAACAAAGGGGGGGCGGAGCCAAGATGGCCCCATAGCAGCAGCAACATATCGCAGCTCTCACATAGCCATCCCAAAATACCCATAAAACAGGACTCTAAACCAATCCTGGAACTCCAAAACGCACACAAAGATACTTCCCACTAAAGTCAGCTCAGCTACGAGGAACCATATCAGCACTGCGAACCGAAACCAGCCTGGCCTGAAGCCCCAGCTGTGCCCCAGGGCAGCTAGAGGGGAGGAGCTGAGGAGCCTCTCAGGTGAGCGGATTAGCAGCAGCTGCGAGTGGGAATTGCGAAAGGGGGGAGAAAGCAGTCCGGCCAGAAGGCCTCCAGAGCAGAAAAGTGAAAGGCAGAGGTTTTGCACCCGCCTCCTGCCCGCGGCCTGCAGACAGCAGGGGGACGTAGCGATTGTTCTCAGGCCAGTGCTCTTGTGTTGAGTGGTCTGGATCCGGATCGCCATCTTGGGCCACGGTCTTGGAGTCCTCACTATCCAGTCAGTTGGAAGTAAATAGGAGGAGTTCCCAGCCTCTCCCTAAGAGCTACGGCTGCCGGGAGGACCCCAGCGATTTGGGACAGAGCTTTCCCTTCTGGAAGCAGAGCCCCACAGAGATTTAAAAAAAAAATCACGTACTGAACAACCATGAGTAAGAATAAGCATGAGAAGCAATGTAAGAACAGCTCCCAAACCCTTGATTCCTTCTTTGGTGAAAAGAAAGATCATGGGAGAGAGAGGGAGGAGGAGAGTGCAGCCAGAGCGCCCCCACCAGGGGCCTGCAATAAACATGAAGAATGCCTTAAAGCTAGAGATGAGCTGAAGAAAGATTTTCAAAACCAAATATGGGAAGTGGAAGAAAAATTGGGAAGAGAAATAAGGGAAGTGGAAGAAAAATTG
>CM053581.1:204740843-204821960 GCA_028627135.1 Pseudochirops cupreus | reverse complement strand
CTCAGTTTTCTGGTATTTAAATGAATGCACTATCTATATTTCTTATGTAGAGAGCCTGTTCCATTTTGTGATTAATAACTATATCAGCATATTTATAGTTACTGTAGGCATTGTGAATACTGCATTGCTGATACAGCCTTCAGCTTTCTTACTCTCACTGTCACAGAAAAGAGTGCTTCATAGTAGACTTTACCAGATGAAGAGATGACCACAGTTAGGACAACAGAGGTTCTGTAGAAGCCCAAGGAAGATGCTTGCCTGAGTGGCACAGGAAAGGAATTCATGGGCAATGTTACTGAACTCTGACCTCCAATGTAGATGAGGGGAATTCCCTAGACAGCAAGATCCTAAAATCCAGCAAAGAAAAGAAATCTCTTGGGCAGCGTCAGCTTTGGTGGTTGTCTCAAAGTAATTCCAAAATTTAGTCTGGGGAACAGAAATTATTATGATTTTGACGTGTGAGTTCATGGATCAGACCTCCTTGAAAGAAAAAAAGGTTTCCTGATTAGTGAGCCTCTTGGAAAATGAAGAGAATTGTCCCTGTGGTCTCATGGCAGAGGAGTAGTGATGGTTAAAACCACAAAAAAGAGAAACAAGGGATCTGAACCTTGTCACCTCCCACAGTAAGTACACAGACAGCAGTAGTTCAATGGTGTTGTTCATCAATAGTTTTAAAACATGAGCGTCTTTCATAGAGAACTCAAACTACACAGAGTACTACAAATCTTAGGTAAAAACTGTATAGATGTCTTTGAGAAAGCTGAGGTTTAACTGAAACATCTGGGTGCTGTCCTTTTGGTAACTCTTGAGTTCATTCCCATCCAAAAGGAACTACTATTAGGGTCTTTTGTTTCATGGATCTGTTTATGGACTCCTGTGTAGTGTGTATGAATGCCGTATTTTGTGTGGAGTGAAAAAAAAATTTCCTCTAGTCATTTTTCATTTGTTACACTTACATGGATGCTTATATGGAAACTTAGGGTTCAGTTACCCACATTTGTGAAAATCTAGACACAATTACATTTGAAGATGTTCCTAGAGTAAACTCTTAGGTTGGGATACGAAAAGACAAATGAGAAAATTATTCTCTTGGGTTAGCTCCCAAAAGCAAACCTTTAAGGGATCCTAGACCATAGATTACATCTATATTAGTGTCATTCCCTGATTCTTCACCCACTGGGGCAGAGTACAAACTCAGAAGCTTGCAAGAGACAGCATGGGATTAAAATATCACCAGATTATTATGGGGGAGGCCTGACTAGGCAGGTTTTCTGGAAAAGGTTTGGGGGTTTTAGTGGACCACAAGCTCAATATGTGTCAGCAGGATGATGTGGCAACCAAAAAAGTTAATGCAAGGTTGCAATACGTTAGAAAGGCATAGCTTCCAGAAATAGAGGTGACAGTCCTACCATTCTCTGTCCTTTGAAGACTGCATATGTACTTATGTGTTCAGTTGTGGGTGCCACTATTTAGGAAGGACATTGATAAAGTGTCTAGAGGAGAACAACTGGGATGCTGAAGGGCCTTAAGTCAATGTAATATAAGGAGTAGTTAAAGGAATTTGGCATGTTCAACCTGGGGAAAGGGAAAAAGAAAGGGGAAGGGGAAGAGAAAGGGAAGGGCAAGGGCAAGGGGAAGCAAAGGGGAAGGGGAACGGAAAGGGAAGGGGAAGGGGAAGTAAAGGGGAAGGGGAAGGGAAAGGGGAAGCAAAGGGGAAGGAGGAGGGAAAGGGAAAGGTAAGGGGAAGGGAAAGGGAAGGGAAAGGGAAGGGGAAGGAGAAGGGAAAGGGAAAGGAGAAGGGAAAGGGAAATGGGGAAAGGAGGGGAAGGGAGGGGAAGGGAAGGGAAGAAAGAAGGAAACATTTGTTATATGCCCCTTAAGCGCCAGGCATTGGGCTAAGTGCTTTACAAATACTATCTCATTTGATCCTCACAACAACCCTGAGAGATAAGTGCTATTATTGTCACCAGTTTACAGATAAGGAAACAGGAAAACAGAGATCAAGTGATTTACTGGAGTTCACAGAGATAATAAATCCGAGTCCAAATTTGAGCTCAAGTTCTCCTGACACTGGGCCAAGTGCTCTATCCGTTGTGCCACCTAGCTGCCTCTAAGGAGTTAGAGTCATCATTTTGCTTGGCCCCAGAGGACAAAAACAGAAGCAAAGGATGAAAGTTGTAAAAAGAGCAAAATGTAGGCTTGTTATTAGAAAAAAAAATTCTAATAATGAATTGGAATTGCCCCCCAAATGGAATGGACTCCCTGGAAGGGAGATGGGATCTCCTCTGAGGTCTTCAAATAGAGACTGGATAATGGCCACTTGTTGGCTGTGTTATAGTAGAGATTCCTTTCCTGACGAAGTGGCTGCTGAGCTCCCTTCCTCTAACTCTCAAATCCCATTATTTTCTGAATCCTGATGTACTCAGGACAGAATTCACTATGTATTCAGTTATTCTAACATATTGTAGGTGCTTATTAAGTATCTATTGATTGACTGATCGATTGATTATGCCTCAGATAGCATATACTATATACCATCAAACATAGACCATTATAAATCTGTAATGTCAAATTCTCTTTATGATAAATTTATTGATCTTATAAAATGATAAAAATAATTATTTAATTATAGTTATTTGAAATTTTTAAGTAATCTGATTCACTTTCCTAGCTTTGTCAAATATAGCAAAATTAATTCATTTTGACTTCTTGAATTCTCTGTTTATGATCCCTTAGATGAGTTAGAATGAAGTTTATTTTTACATTTCCTATGTAAAATTCCATGAATACAGTATTTGCATAGCAAATTAAAAGAGTATATAAAAGATCCAGATATTATTTAGAAGTTTTCTGTGTAAAGAATTTATTTATCATATGCCAACAATGCTAGCAATTCTAAATTCCTGTTAATTAAGACAGCCTTGTCAAGACTTCAGAAGGAAAACCTTATTTTCCAAGATTTCTAGATATTAGAACTCTCTCCTGCTGGTTTCAGGACTATTTTACCTCTTTCATTCAGAAACATATCTGCTTGAAGGACACTTTGGAAAGGAAAACTGAGGTAGGAGGATTGCTCTATAAAAGGGAGAAGGTTTATTCCCCTGAATTTTTCCACAGGAACATGGAATTAGAGTTGGGCCTGACTTTAGAGATAACCTAGCCAAACTAATTTATTTTTAAAAACAAGGAAAAGTAAATCCCAATGGGGTGAGATGACATGCCCAAGGTCACATATTCATTAAATAAGAAAGCCAAATGAAAGGCAGAGAGATTCCAATAATTCTTTAGAATTTGAAACAGTTTAAATATCAGGTTTGCAAACTGAAAATATTTGTTTTTAATATTAAAAACTTGCGATTGAACAAAAATCACTGAAAAAGTTTCTCATCTTTCCTCAAGCTTAACACCCTAAAAAAAAAAAAAAGGAAAATATTCTGTTTCTACAATCCATAGCAATATGATTTAACTAACAACCTTATGGAAATACTCTATATTTTTCTATGAATTCTAACAAGGAAAAATGGGAGTCCAAAGATAGATGACTATCAACTAAAACTCAACCATGGAGATAGGGGGTACCTGAGTTCAAATCTAGCCTCAGACATTTACTAGCTGTGTGACCCTGGACAAAGTCACTTAGTCTTTCTCTGCCTCAGTTTCCTTATCTGTAAAATGGATACAATAAAAGTGGTAGACTTTTCCCATAGTTTTTGTGAGGAGCAAATGAGTCAACCTGTGTAAAGTTCTTTGCAAATCTCTGAGTGCTATATAAATGCTAGTTGTTGTTATAACAAAGATCACCAAATGATTGACCACACGATGGTTTTTATCCATGACCACTGCCCAATACCCATGGAAAGGCTGTTATCTCAGATGGTAGAAGTATTCACACTGATGAAATCATAAATTCTTAAAGTATTAAAGAATCAAGGAATTTTATAACTTCTCAATCTTCACTTAAGATTTCCACTTAGAAAAATAAATGTCTCTTGTATTATAATCTTGGAGCAACATTATTTAATAAGCTTTAGAAAATAATTTATAATGTTTCTTCGAGAGAAAGTAACAAAATAGTGAGAGTCATCAGTTTCAGTTAGAGCAAAGAAGGGTGGGGTGAGAAAAGCTTCCTGTTTAGCCCAACCTTAGTCTTTTGTATCACTGGTCATCTTAGGAAAACAGATAATGCAGAGAGAGCAAGACGAGATGAGTATTCAAAGAAATACGCTATCCAAGGCTAGAAAGTAAAGGGCTCATAAAAAAAGAACAAAATAACCAAATCCTAACAAAATTCTACAATTTTATATGAATCTTGTACTTGAAAAAAACACCTCTCAGACAGATCTCTTTAATTTTGCATTCTTTTAATTGAAAAGCAATGAGTCAAAATATTTTCTCTCATAGATATATGATCTAAAGCTCCCTAAGGGAAATATGCCTTAAAATATGGCATAATAATGAGGCCAAATGAGATAAATACAAAAAAAAATGAAAACAGCTCCCCCCTACCAAAAAAAAATAGATATATAATTACTCAGGAAAGTTGTTTGGGTTTGGGGTTTGTTTTTGGGGGGTTTTTTTTTGGATTTATAAAAAAGGAAGATGAATGATTTGATTTAATTAAAATTAATATTAAAAAGTTTGTTCCTTGAAACTTGCTGAAGCATTTGACATCTTTCCATATTTCCTCAAGATTTCTACATACAACCACAAAAGAGAGGGCATTATTCTAATTCTGCAATGCTTTAACAATATTTCTTAATTAAGGGTTTTGAGGAAAGAATTATGTTTCCCAATGAATTCTGACATGGAAACAAAAAAGAAGGATGTGGGTGGAAAATAGAATATTGCTATAAATTGGCTTCCATCTTCTCTATATCACCTGAAGGAAACAATCAACTAATGGGGGGGAGGGGAGAAATGACAGTATGGAAATGCAAATAGTAAGTACTAGCTCAGGAGATCAGGCATGACAACTGAAAAAAAATGAAGACACTCAGGGAAACAGAGGTGGGGGGGAGGAAGTAGGAGGGAAGGGAAAGAAACAAACTAGTCAAACAAATCAAGACTGAAAAAGTCATTGAAAATTTACTATCTTTAAGAAATATTGAGAAAAACTACACTTTATAAGTAATTCAATAAAACTTTTACTTCAGAAATCATCTATTTGGCAGTTCATTTTGCTTTTCTATACTGTTAGCTGAAAAAGAGTCAGTTTAAGATACTTTTCCTCCCAAAAATGTTTTCTAAACAATGTCCAGTGTTACTCTATTAACATTTTTCAATAATTTACCAGGTTAGTTAGTTATGGATAAAAGTGACAGTATTAATGAAGAACAGAGAGAAAAAAAAGTGAGCAAATTATGAAATTAAAACATGAAAACTGTTCCCTCAAATCCTCATATAAACAGAACAAAATTATTTAGGAATATTTACTTTTTGGACTTTCTAAAATTAAAAGATGACTGACATTTAATTAAAACTATCCAAGGGCATTCCTGTCAAATCCACTCCATGAAACATATTAAGAAATTTAAGAAAACTCTCCATACTTTCTCATTTATTTCTACCAAAAAAAGTATGAATGGATCATTCTAATTTTTCTATTTCTTTACACCTATAATAACATGACTTTTAAGTTATAATGGGATTTCAGAAAATAATACACATTATAAAAGAAAAGAATGAGAGAGGACCATTTATTCCTGTTAAAGTGAAAAGGGTTGGGAGTGTGATTTTCAGGAAGCTGGCATGATAACATTTTGAAGAAGTCAAAGGGGAGGAAGATGGTGGGGAACCCTGAGGGAAATGCCAACTCTTCAGCACTAAAATCCAATAAATGAATACTAAGGGTGAAAGAAACAGAGGAAAAAATGAGTTAGGAAAAATCTCAAGTTGGACTTCAGAAAAAAGTGGAAAGACTTACAATGAACTGATGTTGAGTGAAGTGAGCAGAACCAGGAGAACACTGTACACAGTAACAGCAACACTGTGTAGTGACTAACTTTGATAGACTTATCTCTTCTTAGCAATGCAAAGATCAAAGACAACTCCAAAAGACTCACGACAAAAAAATGCTATCCACACCCAGAAAAAGAACTATGGAGTTTGAATGTAGATCAAAGTGTACTATTTTCTTTTTTTTTCTGTTTCTTTTTTCTCATGGTTCCTCCCACTGGTTCTAATTTTTCTTCACAACAGGACTAATAAGAAAATATGTTTAATATGAATGTATATGTAGAGCCTATATCAGATTGCACACTGTCCTGGGATGGGGAGAGCAAGGAGGAGAAAATCCGGAACTCAAAATGTTATGGAAGTGAATACTAAAAATTAAAAATAAATTTTCTTGAAAATAATATTAAAAAAAGAAAGATCTCCCCAAATTCTAAAGAATACAATCTCTACCTCTTTCAAGCAATTGGTATTAGTGAAGTTTTTTGTTTGTTTTTTAATTCAGAAAATTACCCTTTTTACTTTTGTGCTTTCTTGGATGAAAGGCAATCAGCCTACAAGGTTCTAGAGGTGCCACTTCATTATATTTGCTAAGTGATCTTGGGTAGGTTATTTCATGTCAATGGGTCCTTGTTTCATGGTCTACAATATGCGGGAGTTGAACTGGATAATCCCCAAAATGCTTGGAGCTACAAAAGTGCATGATAAATTTTCCCTCAGAAATTTTCTCCAAGCCATATAATAGTTACACTGTTTAAAATACTTCAGTAACAAGGGTTTTCTTTTTCAGATGTGACTTCTAAAAAGGTAAGACATCAACAAAAAATATATTTCAATAAATTTCACTGATATCTTTTATTTTTACACCACCTAAATTTCCCTCTGTATTTTTTTCCCTACCAGAGAGTCTTCCCTTATAACAAAGAAATTTTTTTAAAGAGAAGAAAAGACATGATGGAAAATGCTATCCACATCCAAAGAAAGAATTATGGAGTCTGAATGCAGATCGAAGCATACTATTTGCTCTCTTTTTTGCTTTGTTTTGTTTCTTCTTTCTCATGGTTCATTCTATTGGTTAAAATTCTTTACAATATGACTAATGTGAAAATGCTTAATATGAATGCATATGTAGAGCCTATATCAGATTGCATGCCATCGGGGGGGGGGGGGGGGAAAGAAAGAGAAGAAAATTTAAAACTCAAAAGTTCACAGAACTGAATGTTGTAAACCAAAAATAAATAATTTTTTTAAAGAGGAAAAGAGAAAAAAATTCAGCAAAGTGCAATACATTCTAAAAATATGACTTTATATGCGATGTTCCACACCTGGAGACTACCCCCTTTTCAAAGAAGTAGGGAAAGTCATAACTTTTCTTTGTGGCCACTTTTTTCTTTACAAGTTCACAACATACATTTTTAGCCGTTTTGAGGTGGTTGTTCTTTCCAGTTACACTGTGGGCATCATTGTGTGTATTGTTTTCCTGGCTTCAGCTTCTTCACTCTGCATCAGTTCATCTAAGTCTTGCCGTGCTTTTCTTTATCACGTTTATTATTTCTTACAGGATAGTGATATCCCATTACATCCATGTGCTATATTTTCTTTAGCCAGTCCTCAATCAATGGGATTTACTTTGATTCCAATTTTTTCTGTAATTGCTACCAAAAAATGCATTGCTATAAATATTTTGGCATATATGGGGCCTTTGTTTTTGTCAGTGACATTCTTGGGGTATGTGACTAGCAGTGGAATCACTAGGACAAATTAAAGAATTATTTTTTAAAAGCTTCAGTAACTTTAAAACTTATGAATAGAGAACAAAAATATATATTAAATCATTAAAATGGAATTAAAAGAAGATAAGATAAAGGGTAAAATAAATTAAAAGCTGACTATTCTATGCCAAAATATATTCAGAAAATTAACATCATAGTTTGGAAAGTATATTATTACGAAATTTGTCAAAAAAAAAATCAAAGAAACAAAACTAGAACATGATATACTAGATGGAAAGAACACTAATCTTGGTGTTACACAAGACCTTGGTTCAAATCCCATCTTGAACACTTCCTGTGTGATCAAAAGCTACTCACACCCTCTCTGCACCTCTGTTTCCTCATCAGTAAAACGGGGATAATGATGATAGCTGTGGCACCTAGCCCACAGAGAAGCTATCAGAATCAAATGAAATAATGAATAAAATGCTCTTTGTAAATCTTAAAGCCATTTAAATGTTAGCTATCATCATCATTATTATTATTGTGACTAAAGAAAGTTATATAAGGAACTGAAGGTGAAAATTTATGTTTTCCTGTAAATTCCAAGATAATAATGGAGAAGTGAGCTAACAGATCTAGAACTGGAAGAGACCTTAGGGATGACCTGTTCCAACCTCCTCATCTTACAAATGCACAGAGAAGGTAAGTGATTTTCCCAAGGTCACAGAGATAGTCAGTGGCAGACCTGGAATTTGAACTCTGGTCTGGAGAGTTTCTATTGCACCACAATTTCCATCAAAGAATAGAACCACTAAGAGATCATCTTGACTGACTGTCTTTCTCAGGAAGCTCATGAAAACATTATTTAAGGCTTCAGTGTGAAAAGAATATACATGTACCTAGTGAAAAAACAAAAGCCCAACAAAAGCAAAAAGACAATTTAAAGAATTCACAGCCTGCCAAGAAAAAAAATTATCTTATGTTCAGTAAATCATTTAAAGATATTTTAATCTTCAAAAGTTCCATTCAGATAAAGTTTCATTTACCTGAGAAGTATTTCTCTCTTACAAAAAAAGGAAGACAGGGTATATATCAGTTCATGTCCAGACTAGTCCTATATTCACTGGAAGGGATTTCATTAAAGTAAATAATCTGTTAGGGATAGAACAACATAGTCAACTTCTAAATAAATATGAGGGGAAAGAGGACGAGGGTACATAAGTCGCATGAGACAGATAATGAAACAGTAGGTTTTAGTGAAGAAAGGCCCTCTATTATTCTTCATAGGTGCCCTTTACTCTTGAACATTCTTGTAGTATTTTCTATGTGAACTCTTTATATCTTTGGTATCTTTTCCCACCTAATACTTTCAAGGAAAGAAAATAATGTTATAAATAACTTTTCTTCAATATTTTCAGCTTTGAAAAAAACTCTGCAAAGTGAGTCTTTTCTTGATGATATGATTAGTGACTATGGAACTATGCTAGGAAAGCCTGAGAGGATTCTTTTCCTGAAACTTTGTTTCTCATCTACACTTAGTAATCTTAAAATAATGAAATGAACATGTCTAAGGAAGAGGCATCACTACCAATAGCACAGTTACATCAGTTCCAGTTCCTCAAAGCGAAATTCCCCCATGAGTCATGGCGGAAGCAGCCCTTGCTTAGATAAGCATATTTAAGGGTGAGGGTTTTGTTTGTTTGTTTTGTTGAAGTTAGACAAGAGAGTCTGACTAGCATAGCAATGGTTGGCTGGGGAAGGGACAAAAAACACACTCGACTCTTTTTTGGAAGGGCTTCACTTCTTTGCTAGGATAAAAATAATCTGTTCCAATATAACTTGGCAAAGAAGAAAATTTGAGTAAGGACATCTGGATAATTTAGGAATAGAAAATTATTAGGAAATAAACGTTCTGATAAAGAAAATTAGCATACAAGTTCAGGAAGTTGATTCTGCCATGTTATCTCAGTCAGCCACCTCATGAAACACGGTTGTATAGGAAGCAGTGACAGTAGCAGGGGATAAAAATATAATGTGTTCTGAAAGAACTAAGGAAATAAATCATGAAATATAGATAGAAGATAAAGATGACAGCCTACCAGAAAAGAATAGGTATAGTATGTCCAATATATCATTTGATGATAATTAAGTGTCACTCTGCTAAAGGAACCTTCAAAAATTATATTTTGAAAAACTATATTAGTATTTCAGCTGTGTATATATTATATTTCCACTCACTTTCCAGAAAGTAACTACTAGTTTCCTTTTACTTACAGTCTTCAGAAGAGATTATGCAGCACTCAAATATAGAGGGAACTGCTACAGATATATAATATGAGGAGCCATTCCTCAATAGATGAATCAGTCAAAATTATTTTATTTAAAGTCTCAATCAATCAACAAGCAACTATTAACTCCATTATGTGTGAGGCCTGTTGCTGGGCACCAAGAGTAGAAAGATAAAAATAAAACAGTCCCTGTCCTTAAGGAACTTACATTCTATCATGGGAGACAACATGTACAAATACAAGTATATGCAGAATAATTGCAAAATAAATAGGCAGCTCTTTGGTAGAATCAGGAAAGACTTCACATAGAAAGTGGTTCAAGAGGTGAGTCTTGAAAGAAGCGAGAGATTCTTTGCTTTTGAGCAGAGAAAAGAGTGCATTCTAGGCAATGGGAATGGTCGATATGAAAGCAAAGAAATGGGAAAAGATAGTCTGTTTTGTCTGAAAAATAGCAAGAAGAAAAGACTGGCTAAATTGTAGATTACAGGAATGTGAGTAATGAAGCTACAAAAAGATAGGTTTCAAAAGGCTTTAAAAGCCAGACAAAAGAGTGTATCTTTTTTCCTAGTAGCAATAGGGAGGCACTGTAGTTTTTTGAATAAGGGAGTTACATGGTCACACCTGAATTTAAGGAAAATCATTTTGGCAGCCATGTATAACCGTGGTGTCAAACTCAAATAGAAACAGGGACACTAAACCATACATAAGGATCCCTTACAGCCATATATTGACTCAGAAAGCCATACATCATCTACATATTTTTGTATTTTATTTATTTTGTTAAATATTTCCCAATTACATTTTAATCTGTTTCCACAGCAGTTGGAGTGTTGCAGCCTGTGGGGCATATATCTGACATTTTTGTTGTAGAGGATGAATTAGTGGCAAGAGCTTTGAAGTAGGGAAACCAATTAGGAGTCCAGGCAAAAGATGATGGGATCTTCAATTAAGGTGATAGCTGTGTGAGTAGGGGACAGATGCAAAAGATGTTACAGAGGTAGAAATGGCAAGCTGCAACTGATTGGATGTACTGGATAAAGGAGACTGAAGAATCAAGGCTAACACTTAACATTTTGCATCTGGGAGATGAGAAGAATTGTGGGACCCTCAACAGAAGCACAGAAGTTTGGAAGAGGAGAGGTTTTAAGGGAGAGATAATGAGTTTTGTTTCGGGGGTTACAGAGTGTGAGATGTCTATGGGATTTGAAAAGCAGTACAAATTAAAGCAGCTATGAGCTATTACCTCATCCCATGTAAATTCAGGTGCAGTAGACACACAGGTAAGATGCAACCACTACCAAGACCTCCTATTTATCCCATATGTATGTATCTTGTTTGTACACAGTTGTTTGCATATTGTGTCCCCATTTGATTGTGAGGTCCTTGGGGCAAGGAGCTTTTTTTTTTGGCCTTTCTTTGTATTCCTAATGCTAATACACACAGTGCCTGGCAACAGATATATGTTTAACAAATGCTTCTTGACTTGACTAGTGGTGCAATCTTTCAATCTGTAGAAATAGAGGATAGAGTCAAGAAGACCTGTGTTTGAATTCCACCTTAGACTCTCATCAGTTTGTGACCCCGGGCAAGTCAGTTAGCCATTTTCACCCTCAATTTCTCTGTCTACTAAATGGGGGAAATAATAGCACCTACTTCACATGGGTTGTGAGAAAAACAAAATAATGTGAATAAAATGTTTTGAAAACCTCAAAGAACTATGCAAATATGATCTGTGATGATGGTGATGACCAGCCAAAGAAATTTAGTGAGTTCTGATAGTTTTCCTGGGCTATCATGTGGCATAAACAGAAGCACCTGGGCCATTTCCAGTTGTCCTGATCTATATCTAGCCACTGGACCCAGACAGCTCTGAAGGAGAGAGTGAGGCTGGTGACTCTGCACACAGCCCTCCCTCACTTAAATCCAATTCACCTGCAAGTCACAGCATCATCTTCTGATGTCATAGTCTTCTTCAAGAACAAAGGACAAATCACACAACCTGTGGTGGCTCCCAAGACCAAAGCAGTTTGAAGAACTTTTCCAAACTTTAAACAGATGCTGGGGAAAGCTGCGCCAGAGGCTCTGTTGAGATCTTTATGCTTGTGAGCAGCTTTGATAGTCTCAGAGGAGAGTCTGCTCACAAGGTGGCCTGATAATATCCCCCAGGTCCCCATCATCTCTGTAACTTAGAGTGATCAGGTAGTACACCAGGCTCAACTGCACTAAGACATGCTTCCTGTGGTGTGCAGGGAGACCCATGAATCATGGCCTGAGGATGTTGACCTGAGGTTTAACTTTGGCAGAGAAGCTGGCAAAGCTCATGACACTTTCAAGAAAGAGGATGTGGTCATTATACCAAAGAATTGACATCAAGGTGTAGGCTTTACCAGCACTGATTATGCTGTCAGCTCCATAAAAGGGCACATAATAAGGGAAAATGAAAGTGGAAGGAAAAGGAGAAGGGGAAGAGGAAAGAAAGAAAAGACAGGACAGGAGAAAAACAAGTAATTACCTAAAATGTACTGGCCACTGAGCTAAATTATATGCATACATATGTGTATGTATGTATACGTATATGTATATATACACATATATATGAAAATCTCATTTGATCCTCACAATAACCCTGGGAGGTAGGTGCTATTATTAAATTGTAATTATTAATTAAATATTAAATTTTAAGTTGAGGAAACTGAGGCAGGTAGAGGTTTAAGTGACCTGCCCAGGATCACACAGCTACTAAGTGTCTCGGGCCAGTTTTGAAAGGTCTTCTCTCAACAGAAGGACCGAAGCCAGAAAATTAGAGTGTAATATGAATATTTTAGTTTTAGTTATTTTTCAGTTGTGTCAGACTCTTCTTGATCCCTTTTAGGGTTTTCTTAGTAAAGATACTAGAGCAGTTTGTCATTTCTTTCTCCAGATCATTTTACAGATGAGGAAACTGAGGCAAAAAGCATTAAGTGACTTCCCCAGGGTCACATAGCTAGTAATGTCTGAGGCTAGATTTGAACTCAGAAAGATGAGTCTTCCTGACTCAAGGCCCAACACTCTATTCACTGTACTACCTAGCTGCCCAGGATTTTAATAATTAGAGTTAAATGGGAAGAGTACTGGAATGGAATAAGTGAATATTCTGGAGTTGAAGGGCACAGAATAGGGGCAGCTAGGTGATGCAGTGAATAGAGCACCAGCCCTGGAGTCAGGAGGACCTGGGTTCAAATCTGGCCTCAGACACTTAACACAAAAAATAGCCATGTGACCTTGAGCAAGTCACTTAACTCCAATTGCCTTACCTTCCCCTCTCCAAAAAAAAAAAAATGAAGGGCACAGAATCATGAGTGCAATGTAGCATAGTGAGATAAAAACACCCTGGACCTGGAGTCAGAGGACCTGGATTCAAATTATGGCCCTGACATTTGATGCTTTATACCTTTCCTGACATGCATTTTACCTTCTTTGTTAATTTAGATCTTTGTAAAATGAGGAGTTTGGAGTAGATGTCTCCAGATCCTATGATTTTATGGGTTCATTCTTGTGTATGTGCACTTTGGGAAGATGGGTTATGATGTGCAATCTTCAATAAAATTATACTGTTAGAGGAAAAGATTAAGAAGTTGAAAGCCTGCCTCATTTATCTGTTGGCATTTATTTGTTCATGCTATATCTTGCCTAGTAATCTCCAGCAGAGAAGGTAAGCCCTATTTCTTATCTTTACATTCCTCATTGTCTACCTAGCACCCTGCCTTGCATCTAGTTGTTGTTTGTCTGTTCTTCTCTAAGAGGACCAGTGACATCTGGAAGGTGATGCTATTACTTGCAAGTGAATTGGGTTTAAGTGAGGGAGGGTTATGCAGTCACCAGCCTTACTCTCTCCTTCAGTCACCAGTGTCCAGTGGCATCTAGTAAAGCATTTCATAAGTGTCTACTGAATTGAAGTAATAATACCAATTTTAAATTCTACTCATTTAAAATAATTATCATTAGGATGGCGAGGTGGCACAGTGAATAGAGCACCAGCCCTGAAGTCAGGAGGACCTGAGTTCAAATCCGGCCTCAGACACAACACTTGCTAGCCGTGTGACCTTGGGCAAATCATTTAACCCCAATTGCCCTGCCCTCCACCCTCCAAAAAACAAACAAATAAATAGATAGATAGATAGACAGACAGATAGATAAATAAATGCCATTATATATCAAATTATATTTGTAGAGGGAGTTTTAAATAAGACCTTTATATGGATTAAACGTGAATTTTTAAGTTGGTACATTCTATATATAAAGGCAAGAAAAGAAAAGGATGGTTACTTCTGTTGCAAAAATGAACTATAATTATACTGATAAATTTATTGAAAGCCTTAGAATCCGGCAACTAAATATAACATGGTATGAGATTATTCACAGTTATATTTTTTCAATGTTTTGTCTTATACTTTCAATTCTTTGTAACAATAGATTTTATAGTTATATCCATCTACACAAACTCAAACTTGTATGAAATTCCTCCCCAAAGTGCACTCCAACCTTCCTATGCTCCCCACAGTGGGTTACCTTTATCTGCACCTCTATCTCCACTCCTCTCTCTTTTTCAACTCCTTTTTATGTATTATCTTGCCTGTGTAAGCTCCTTGAGGGCAGGGACTGTCTTTCTTTCTGCTTAGCTCAGTGCCTAACCCATAGTAAGTGCTTAATATATGCTTGTTTAAAAAAGCATACATATTTCTAGCTTTTTGTTCCCTATATTTAATAATAAAGGGTTTTTAGTAGCATTAGTAGTAGTAAAGATATTTTAGTTATTCATTTAATAAGAAGCATGGGGCAATGAATGAGAGTTGAAAGGAAAACACTGAGAATGAAAAAGCGGATACAGCCATACTAAAAGGTATAATTTGGATACGCACAGAAACTTTATTGTGGACAAAAGAGAATTTGCTGTAGATATAGTTTAATGATATACATAAAGCACTTTGCAAACCTAAAAGTACTATAGAAATGTCATCATTCTTGAGTAATATAAGAGAAAGAATTTAGAGTAGAAATGAACACATTCAAGCTTCAAACCAGTATTTAACACTATTGTTATAGGAAATACTTGATGATGGCTAACATGGAGCCTGTGGTGGAAGGCTTCTTTTTCAGGAAGGCACAACTTTTGTTACTTTGTAGTCAAGTGAGTCACAAGAATTGTGATGTTCTCTGACCCTGGAGAAGGCTATATATACATCTGAGATGAGGTTTTGCTTTGGGGCTCACTCTGGGAAGAGTTGTATGATTTGGCCAGATGAGACTCTGGGCAGTCATTGAGCCCCCTAGCTTTGAAAAACCAGATGTTGGTGCTTCTCTCTCTGGTGACTAACTGTATGTATGTGATGGCCAGACAGCTTGAAGCCCTTTCTGTTGGTCTGCTGAATGGTGTTATTTTCTCTGTCTGTATTTTTTTTCTGCTTGTAATTTCTGTTTGTATTCTCTGAAGGTAAGGGTGCTGACTTTTCCCCCTGAACTAGGTAAATGATATATGTTTGATTGAACTAAGATTGTTAACCCTTTTTGAGTTGTTTTCCTTTAGAAAAGCAGATCAAAGAACCTGTGCTAACAGCCATCCTGGCTATGCAAGGGTGTTTGCTGCTACAACATCATAGGAAGATAGTTTGGAATTTGAGTTATATAAGAATAGGAGCTAGGACAACTATTTGAATAAATACAAATTTAAATAATTATCTTAGAGGAGCAAGGAACTGGCAAAAGGTTCCTACAATCCTATTAATATGTTCACCTATATTCCTAAAGGCTAGATCAGGCCTGCACAACCTACAGCCTGAGGGCCACATGAGTCTGCCATAGGATTTTGGGCAGTCTGCAAAAAATGTAGAGGATGTAAAGAAAGCAAAGATGTAACAAGTGCTTTGTCTGTGCCCTTTTTAACCCCCTTCCACTAGTCACTATTGTGTTCATCGTGTAACTTGGTGGCTGGGTTGCCACTGAGTACTCTCTCTTGTTTGTTACATGACTCATACCAACCAACCATCATCAGTCTGTCTCTAGGCTGAGTCATATCTTTTCACTGTGTTTTCTCTCATTGCCTGCATGGAACAGCGACAAAGTGAGTGCAGCCACATGCCAACACAGTTGATGCCCACTATGAGATGAATGACAATAACAGAAGGGCTTCTTCCCCTCCTTTCCTGCATGACCACCCTCCACATTACATGAGTGTCTGGTGCTCTCTCCCAGGTCAGATACTCAGTTCAAGTATTTCTTTGTATGTGAGCAGTTGGGTAGAGATTTTGTGGTTCTAACATTAAAGTTTGGGGGGTGACTTTGTGAAATGGGTAATAAAAAGAAACAAAAGATCAAAATGGAACAGAGTTTTCAATACAGAGCGGACAAACAGATACTTGTTTACTTATAGAAGAGACAAAATATTGTGCCTTGTTTGCAGAGAAGTATTAGCCATTCCAAAGGAATATCATCTGCATCACCATTTCAAATCAAAATATCCTGACAAGCAAATTGGACACTAATGAAAAACAAATTAAAGCATCCAAATTGTTAGAAAAAACTCAGTGGGGACCAAGACAGTAAACTCAGAAAATGAGGTAGCTACTAAGGTTAGTTTTCAGATTTCTAAAGAAATCTATTTCAAAGAGAATTCTGGAGTACAATAAACTGATTGCTAACAGGAAGTGTAATATATCCAATTAACTAATTGCAAACAGTAAGAAAATCTGAAAAATGTATTAAAACTTGCACTGCTTAGCAAAGTAATTTTTAAACATCAATGTGATTTCCTGTAAATAAAAATCTTAATAAGTATAATTAATTGATATTAATTGAAGTTTCTTCTTTCAAAAATGGCTTATTTGCAGAATAGTTTAATCATTAATTATGCTTTTACTTGGAAAGTGAGTCACTAAAAACTTATCTGTTGCCCAAAGAAGTTTAGCCTATTTTAATTTTGGTCCCTATCTATTGTCAAGCTGTGCGGGTGTGGGCTGGATGAAGAACTGTGATTCCATAATTTAGTCCTTTTGGGGGAAAGGGGAAGTGGGAGATAATGAAAGGTGAGGATAATCATGTGCCATCTCCTTGACAAAAATTAAAAACCTCAGGTCTTTAAGAGCTCTCCAGAATTTATCTGAGATGGAAAAGGAGAAATTAGCTTTATGCAAAACCCCCATTTGAGCTTCATTAACAACTCCCAACCCCTGGTCTTCAGAGCTGAACCAGAGAAAGGGAGAACAGCTTCATGCTAATCTCTAAAACAAAACTTGAGGAAAAGGAAGAAACCGTAAAAAGAGGAAAAAAAGAACTGGTAGCAAAAAAGTAAATAGCTTCAGGCAACATATTGAGGACACAACTTCAGGAAGAAAGTGGAAGAAGCAGTGAAAAGGGCACTAATTTTGGTGGGAAAAGAAGATTTTACACAGAATCTCTTAAATTACCTTCATGTCATCTACAACACCCAGCCCTGGTCTTTAAGATTAGGCTATAAGAGAGGGGATTGTGGCTTCCTGAAGTATCTATGAAAAATTCTTTAAAATTCTTTAAAATTATTTTAAAATCTATCAAAAATACTCAAATTGAGTTGAATGAGTTAGACTCATCTAAAAATTACTGACTGAATCACTTAGTAGTTATCTAAAAGAAACAAAAAAAAAAATCCAGTACTAGTTTTGAAGGCCGGACTAGAAGATGAGAAATTAGTTTCATGACAAATCTCTTCATGCCTAAGGAGGACAAAATAAAAGGAAAATATTTTTGGTATAAAAGGAGAGGTTAACATTATTCAAAATCTCATCCATGATTCAACACAGATCTACTCCTTGACTTAAGGACCAGACTAGTGGCAGAAAACAGCTTCACAAGAAATCTCAGAGACATAACTACTAGTCTTTGAGACCAAGGGAGGACAGGAGAAAGATATTTTGGTGGGAAATGAGAAAACAACTTCATGCAAACTGCCTCATATGACCCTGAACTGCCTAAGAACTGGCACATAGTATAGACCATTGTACAAGTCAAAGGATCTGGGTTCAAATCCTGTCTCTGCCATTTACTATGTGTGTGACTTGACGATTAGAGGATCACAGACAACTCAAAGACCATCTAATCCAATCCTCGCTATTTAACAGATGATGAAATTGAGATGAAGTGACTTGCCCAAAGTCACATGGGCAGTAAGCATAAGAGGTAAGATTCAAAACCAGGTCCATTGTTCTCTCCACTGTATCAGCTGCAACCTTTCCTGGCCACAGTTACCCATAAATCAAGAGTGTTGACCTAGAAGATCTCTAAAGTTCTTTCAGCTCTAAACCTATAGTACTATGAAAACTGGGGTGAGGCTGTAGCAGAGGGGGAAGTAGCTTTATGGAGGTGTCTAAGGTCAGCTCCTGGTCTTTAAAACTCAACTGCAGTAGAAGAGAATAGTTTTATTTCCAGTCTCTTTTATGACTACAAGAATCATTTCCAGTCTACAATGCCAGGAGGATGTGTGTCATGCATGGGCAAACTGTGGGATCTGGAGGCAGCTGCTGGCCACTGGAGAGTTAGAGCTGGATTACAGTCAAGGATGTGCTGGTGGGTGAAAAAAATGTATACACACACATTTTAAAGTTTAATCTGCATTACAAATGCATTCTTAGATCTAGACAATGAACAGAACAATAAATCAAGTCTGATTATAGTGTTTGCCCATTCCCAAAGCATAAAATGCTGACACTGAAAACTTAAAAATGGCTCCAGCACATCTCAGAACCTCATGATGAATTTAAGATTTTAAGATCTGCTTCTGATCTCTAGGGCTGAGCTGTAGTAAAGAAGAAAGTAACTTTATACTAAACTTCCTATGTGATCACAGAGCTAAGATCTACTGCAGGTCTGGGTTAGTACAAAATAAAAAAGCACGCCATGCAATCTCAAGAACACAATTTCAGGTCTTTAAGGCCTAGAGTTACAGGTAATAAATGTAGGTAAAATAAGGCTAGAAAAGAGAGAATAACCCCATTTAATATCTTAGGAATGATCTAGAGCTACTCCAGAAGGCTAATAGATATTAACAGGTGCTTCATGGGAAATCTCCTGAAAAATTCTGAGTCTTCTAGAATCTCCTCCCTTAAATTTAAAGCTAGGCACCTAAAAAGAGAAACAAGAAGATTGTTCGGAAAAGGTAAGCAGCCTCGGGCCACTCATCACCTGGGCTCACTAGCTGATCACTTTTCTCAACACTCCAGGCAAAACATCAAGAGTCACACCCACAAAACGGGTGGAAGTATCTTTCACAATTATAGCTGGTGGAAGAATTATTAACCAGAGAAGGAAAAGATCACAAAAGATAAAACAGGTAATTTTGGATGCAAGAAATTACAAGGCTTTTCACACAAACAAAACCAGGGCATCTAGAATTGGAAGGGAAACTGTTAATTGGAGGAAACAGTCTTTGTGTCAGAAATCTCTGATAACGTTCTGATATTGAAGGCATGTACAGTAAATTAACACAAACATTTGTGCTAAATACCAAGAACCATTCCCCAACAGAAACAAATAGTTCTCAAAAATGAATTGTGAAGAATTAACAAACACAAGAAAGAACATTCTAAGTAACTAAAAATAAGAAAAATGTGTATCAAAACAATGCTGAGGTTTCCCCTCACACCCCAAATAGCAAAGGTAACAATATACAGAAGTAATTCATGTTGGATAGAGGGACAGCTGAAAAACAGGCACATTTCTATTGGTAAAGTTGGGAATTGGTCTAACCACTCTGGGAAGCAATTTGGAAATATGCTTTTTAGAAAAGTAACTAAAACAAACAGACCCTTTGACCGAAAGAGCTTACTGATAAGTACGTATTTTTGAGGAGGTCAAAGATAGAAAGAGGCCCATACATACCAAAATATTCATTATAGCACTTTTTGCGGTGGCAAAGAGCTCAAAAGAAAGTAGGTTACCCATCTAATGGGGAATGGCTAAATAAATTGTGGTACATTAATATAATAATATATTACTATTTTATAAGAAAAGATCAATATGGAAAATTCAGAGGAAAAAAGTAAAGACATATTAACTGATACACAACAAAAATAATCATGTCTATGATGATATATGTGCAGTAAGGCAAGAAAGAATGGTGTATTTGGAAATAAGTGTGATAACTTAATATAGTATCTAACACCAAGAGCCAACATTATATGTAAGAAAGAAAGGATGGAGGCCTTTCCAATAAGAGCAAGGACAAAGGCAGGAATCCATTATTAGCATTATTATTTAATATAACGCGAGAAATACATGATAGCTATAATAACAAGACAAGAAAAAGAAATAAAGAACATAACAATATGATGTTCTATCTAGAGAATCCAAAAGAGTCAAATAAAAATTAATTGAAGTAACTAATAACTTCATCAAAGTTGCAGTGTAATGCACATAAATCATCACCATTTCTGGATATTACCAACAAAATCCAGCAAGAAGAAATAGAAAGAAAAATTCTGTTCAAAATAATTATAAAGTATATAAAATATTTTCGAGTCTATCTACTAGGACATATACAGGAACTCTATGACTACAACAATAAAATGCTTTTCCTAGAAATAAAGACAGACCTAAATAACTGGAGAAATATTAGCTATTCATGGGTAGGTCATACTAACATAATTTAAATGGCAATACTGTCTAAAGTAATTGACTTACATAGTGCATCCAGTCAAGCTACTAAAGGATTAAGAATTGGAAACAACAGCAAAATTCATTTGAAGAACAAAAAGTCAAAAGAATCTCAAAGGAAGCAATGAAAACAAAAAAGGGAAAATGAAGGGACCTACCAATACTAGATCTCAAACCATACAGCATAGCCCTAATCATCAAAACTATTTGATACTAGTTTAAAAACAGAGAGACTGGTCAGCACATAAGAAATATAAAAGTAGGCAACAATAAAACTAAATAAAGTACCTTAAAAATAAAATAAATCCAATTCTTTCAAAAAAAATAATTTCACCCAACAATTTGGGCTTGAGGTTGGTTACCAAGACCTGCAGTGTTCAATACATAAACAGAAATAATTTTTTGAGTAGTAGGAAAGATCAAAATTGAAAAAGCTTCACAAGATCAAAGATTTTGTAGATAATCTCAAAATATTACATACAGAAAGACGGCAATAAGAAAGGTCTAAGTCTTAGAGTTAGTTCTTTGGGTTCTTAGAACTCAAAATTTTAGATAATATAGGAAAGTACATACAAATTATGTAATTATACAAGACTTCAGGATGGTTCCTAGTACTCCTTCTATTTTATCCATAGCTACAGCTACTTACAAACACTGAGGCCTAGCTTTGGTATTACAGTCCTAGTAGCATAAGAAAGAAACAAGTAGGATAATTTTATAGTGGGCCTGTGTAGAAGAGACAAATCTTGACTTTTATGAAGGAAGTGGGGTTTTTTACACTTCAGCTCCAATAAAAATTGATTAATAATTTTAACCCTTTTTTCTTCTAACTAAAATAACATATACATACAATTTTAGATCTATAAAATTGTTTTTCATTTATTTTCCTTATATCTGACTCTTTTTGATCCCTTTTTCGTTTTCTTGGCAAAGATACTGGTATGGTTTGTCATTTTCTTCTCTAGCTCATTTTACAGATGAAGAAACTGAGACAAACAGGATTAGGTTACCTGCCCAGGGTCATACAGTATGTTTTGGAGGCCGGATTTGATCTCAGGAAGATAAGTATTCCTGTATCCAGGCCAGGCACTGAGCCACATAGCTGCTAACTAAAATAATTATGACCATATTTCAAACACCCAAAATCAATTTTCATTGTACTTTCAACTAAGGACTTGGAAAAAGTCAATACCGATTATATTTAATTAATGGACATTCATCTTTGGTTTTTCAGTGGTTATACAGTACCTGAGGTTTTTGTATTAATAGTGTCACATAATTTTGTTTTCTCTAATTACTATACTCCTTTTTTAAATCGTAAGGACTTGTTGAAGTTTTATAAGACAGGCAGTAAAAGACCTCTATACTTAATCTGTCCTTTCAGAGACAAAAAGCACAAATGGCTCCCTCAAATGAAGCAGAACACACTACGCCAGGAGGGGCTGAAAGCACTGAAGCAATAAAAGAGAAGTAGGAAAGAAACTGGGTGGTCTAAGAATGTTGGCAGACAACCACCATCCTCTTCAAATCTAAAGCATATTATCTATGGAGGAGAACAACAAGAGGAGAAAAGCTCTTCAACTGCATTAGGAGATGGATGGGATCAGAAAATGAAAAGTCAGTTCACTACCCATATGACTTTTCCCACTTCTAACTGCTCTCCTACATTCCACAAAGCTCCTTTGAACATTCAAATGTTCATTTAAAAAAATTTTTTAATTAAGGTTTTTGATGGTAACAATAGCATTTGTGATTCTTGTCCTAAAAAAATAGATAGAGAGAGAGAGAGATAGATAGATAGATAGATAGATAGATAGATAGATAGATAGATAGATAGTTGGATGGATAGATGGATAGATGGACAGATGGATGGATGCACAGATGGACGGATGGATGGATGGACTGATGGTTCATAGAAATTTTTATTGTTTAGAGAAGTAACTTAGATCAGGAGAACTTGAATCAAATCCTGCCCCTAATGCTTACTGTGGGCATAGCACTTGGAAACTTGGACTCAATTTCCTCAACTTTAAAAAAGGAGGTTTGGACTAGATGGCTTCTCAGCTTCCTTCCAGCTTTATGTGCTATGATCACGTCATCCTTTTTGTGACCTAATGGAATGATTGTACTCTCAATGAAAAGTACCTGACAGTTCTGAATTTTAACTCCTACCTGTACTAACCATGTGTCCCCTCAACTGTCCTTCAGTGACATATTGACCACTTAGCTTTCTTTTTGTCTTCTCTCCTTCTTTTATCTCCCTGTATATCCCTTTTTCTTTCATTTTTCCTCTTTTCTTTCCAGTGTAGATTTTGCTTCCTCTTCTTAGGCAATTAATTTTAATCTTTGCAACTGCAGTACATTTATGCAATGGTAATAAAACTCCATATACAATTAGTCTGTCCATTAAACATCATAAGAGTCATTCTTCTATTTTAAAAGTGCCAGTATTCTTAGATCAGAATGATGATTTAAGCTTTACTTCCATGGATCTGTGATCTAATTCAAATGAAATGAATATGAAATAGGTATTCCATCCAAAGGCTTAAATCAAAACTTATCAACTCCTTCTTATCCTGTGCAATTTTTGTCCATGTTCTCCCATAAATTCTGGAGGCTATTCTCTAAGCCTTTTAACATTTTGTGGGGGATCAGCTAAGTGGCACAGTGAATAGAGTACCAGCTCTGGAATCAGGAAAACCTGAGTTCAAATACAATCTCAGACACTTGACACACTTACTGGCTGTGTGAACTTGGGCAAGTCACCTAACCTCAATTGCCTTGCCTTCTCCCTCCAAAATTTTCTTAAAAAAACAAAACATTTCATGGGTATCAGTGTAGCATTCTGACTGTCCATAGGCTATCTCCCTTTATGCTTACTACATCAGCATCACTGGCCCATTTTCTTTCCCAATCCCATCTTTTCCTGATGATGCTTTTTATACTGCTTCATGTACAAATCATAGTTGGAAATGCACCACAGACTACCAAGAGTACCTTCAATCTCCAGTGGGTTATCTGCCAGTTTGATTCTTTGGAGATAAGAGTGCTCCATGTTTTACAGATATATTCTTCACTGGAAGAATTTCCATGCTCAAAAATAATGGATTTTTGTGTCAGTACTTTTAGGAGTACTGAAAGGGCTGAACAATTTTCCAAATGCAATCCAGCCCACTCTCCTCCCATCCAATTCTGAGTCCAGTTCATAGTCCATCTGGGGGCCCAGAACTAAACAGTTGGAAGAGAGATTCTTCTGGTTTATTTGGAATAAATAACTTCAGAAACCTCTAACGCTTCAACATAGACAGGGGGAGGGGAACCTGTGGCCTTCTAGGTTCTTGAGTACAGCCTTTTGACTGAGTCCAAGTTTGGATTCAGTCAAACACCTGCACCTGAGGACCTAGAGGGCAATATGTGGCCTCAAGGCCACAGGTTCCTTACCTCTGACATAGATGGTAAGAAAAAAAGCCACTTATTTATTAGTGAGTTTTTATAAGAATGCATTGATATGCATAGCATGCCTGTGTGGAGAAGCAATTTTCCCAAAGAACAGACTCACTTAAAGGGGTCACCTTTAGAGAGATAAAGGCTAAAGGGGTAAGTCAGTTCAACATGGACATGTCTACCAAAACCTTCAAAGTAGGGGAGGCCTTAAATATTTTTAAATGATATAACACGTTTAAATAAAAAGAATGCATGCTTAGTTTAGGGCACGTACCAGGGATTGGCACATTACCACAGGAAGGCCAAATGATTTTTACATAAAAACTGTCCTTATCTCCTGGGAGCACAAAAACAGGAGGAAGGCCATACACAAACAGGGAGTGGCCTATTTGGGCCTCTGGCTGTACCTTGCCAACCCTTGGCAAATGCAATCTAGTGTTATTATTCCTCCTAACACAGCTTGTTTTGTTCCGCACGCACCAACCGTCTGTTATGTCTCTGGTACCTATCTTCAGATTATAGAGTTGGAAGGGATTTGACCTCAGAAGTCATCCAGGCCACTACCTTTCCCTCCCTCCTCACTTCCCCGTCTTAAAGAGGAGGAAATTTAGGCTGAGAGACATTAAGTGATTTGGCCAAGATGAGAGCACTGGAACTCGACTCCTTTCTTACATTTTTGGTTTTATTCAGATCACAGTCCTGGCTAGTGGCGTGTTAAACATTTAATGCCTGCATATTTAAGATCACAGCCTCTTTGAATTAGAAGGGACCTCATAAGTCATTTAATACCCACACAGAGAAGAACACATATTCCTTAGCAGTGAAAAATAAAACTAAAAATTAAGAGGTGAATCTGCTGGAAGGGGTTGAAGAGAATAAGAGCTTTGCCAGATATGCAAGGGGCGGGGGGAGGAGGGAGGCAGAAAGAAAGAAAATAGAAACAGTTAAAGAGGAGGCGTAAAGCATTAATCATGATTCAGACTACCACACTGAGCTCATTTTGCAAGTTGCCTATAACTGGAAAAATAAAGGAAATTGGAAGAAATTGGGAAGCAAAATTATTGTAGAGTGATCTGAACACAGAGGAGGCTTAATAAACATTTTATGACCATTTAAAACTTAAGAGATTGTAATAAAGAATCTTTTATAAATTCCCAGCGCTTAGACTCTACTGGGACGACGGAAACTGACTTCCGTGACAACTTAAAATGAACACTTAAAAACTTAAAACCAGCAGCAAGGCTGGTAGGAGTATTAGGACTATTCTTTAAGTCTGGGACCCAGGGAAATGAAAAAGATAAAGTTCAGGAGTTCCAGCAAAGTCCTGAATTATAGTTGGAATTCTGTTCTCCCCAAGTTTATGATTATGATGTGTGACCTTTGGAAGCCTCAGTTTTTCCAGTTATTAAATGGGATTGGTTATAATTTATGCCTCCCTACATTAGAGGAAAAAAATACCTTAGGGATATTAAATGGTGAGGTAAGAATTGATTTCACTGGGCTCAAAGATGGAGATTGTTTCTAGACTCATTTTCAATGTCAGATTTGGGGTTGAAAGTTTAAAAAGATTACTTTTAATTTTTTTGATTATAAGACTCTCCCCTCCAATCTTGCTAAACAAAGCTATTTATTCTCCCAAGTCATTCTGTATTTTGCCTTGTAAGAATTAAGAATACACTGCCAAATGTCAAATTGTACTTTATAGTAATTGCCACGGGAAAAGGTAAGCATTTAGAGAAGTATTTGGTGGTGAGAGTCTCAATTTCCAGCAATTGAGAGTTGTGGAGTAAAAGTTCTTTAGGAGTACAAGAGAAAAAAAAAATAGAAGCTAAAGTCTGAAAACCAAGGGAGTCAGCATTACAGGAGGATATTCCTTTACAAGACTCCAAGGAAACTTTCCCCTATTTCCTTATATGCAAAATGAAGGAGTTAAGAATAAATGGTATCTGGTCTCTTCTTTGCAACTCTAACATTCTCTGGTCTATGTTTTAAGGTCCTGTGATTCTTTTTTTTTTTCCAGCTCATGCATTCCAAGATCCAATCCACATTCTGACCTCTGAATTACTACAACTTTTATTATCTCTAATTCAGTGGTTCCCAACCTTCCTAATGCCCCGACCCTTTAATACAATTCCTCATGTTGTGGTGACCCCCAACCATAAAATTATTTTCGTTGCTATTTCATAACTGTAATTTTGCTACTGTTATGAATCATAACATAAATATCTGATATGCAGGATGTATTTTCATTGTTACAAATTGAACACAACCCACAAGTTGAGAACCACGGCTCTAATTGATTATCCAGGGACTAAATTTACGGAGTGTAGTGAGTGGTTAGAAAAAGGCTTGGATCAAGGAAGGTCTGAGTTTGAATTTTACTTTAAAATCTGATAACCTCTTTCAGCCTCAGCTTCCTCATCTATAAAATGAGAATAATAGTACCCACCGAGCCCACAGCTTAGTTATGTTTGAAGGATCAAGAGAGATAACTTATGCAGAGTGCTTTGCAAACATTTAAGTGCTAAATATATACTATCTATTATAATTATTATTAAGTCACATACTGTATCCCCAGTGCCTAGCACAGTGCCAGGCACACAGTAGCTTGATAAATACTTGTTGGCTTAACTTCCCTTGACCAGTGGGCTGTTTTAACTCCATCTGTACGCCTGATTTTCCCATCTCAAACGTAAACTCCACACGGGCAGCAACTGGGTCTCCTGCTTGTATCTCCCATCATACCTTGAAAAGGCATCGAATAAATATTTGTTGAATAAATGAATGAGTGCTCAAAAATACTTATTAAATTAAATTCTGAAAAGGAAATGGGGCCCCGTCTGAACTATTGGCTGGAGGCACAGATTTATACTGCTCCTCACAACAGGTCAAAATAAGGAGAGGGTTTTTTTAGAAGCAGTAAGTAAAGAAAAGCAAGTCTTGCGGTTAGGTCAATCATTACTTTCAACCTGAACAAATAAAATTACAATCACATTAACTGCCTTGTAGCTATGAGCCTACTCATTTCATCTTTGATTCCCAGGAACATGGATATTGGCACTAGAAGTCACATGAAATTGAATAGGAATGAGAAATTCACTTCCCTGGTCTCTGCTTACAGCAAGGGATGAAAGATAAACAAGACCTCTGCTTAGAGCCTCCCTAAACTCCAGGCAAAGGCAATTTGTCTAACATGGGGGAGTACTGGTGTCACACGACAGGTCTGGCACACACAATGAGCAAACTGATAAGCCTCTTGTGCAAATTGTTAATTAAATCTGATGAACTCATGAGCAGGAGGAAAAAAAACCTACTATGTCCTTTATGATAACCGATATTTTGCAAAGCCTTCTAAAATTCTAACACAAATAAGACACAAATCTACTGATAACTGGAGTGAGTAAGCAAACATACCTCTCTGTTTTAGACAGCAGTCCAGTTAGAACATAGAAGCTAGGTCTTCTAATTCCTAGTTCTTTCCAACAAACTATTTGTAGACTAGGCCTTACGTAAGACTTTCAGTGCCTAATGATTCCAGGGTGTGGAACCTGCAGCCTCGAGGCCACATGTGGCCCTCTAGGTCCTCAAGTGCAGCCCTTTGACTGAATCCAAATTTCACAGAACAAATCCCCTTAATAAAACGATTTGTTTTGTAAACCTTGGACTCAGTCAAAAGGCTGCACCCAAGGACCTAGAAGGCCACATGTGGCCTTGAGACCACAGGTTCCCCACCCCTGGTAACCTTTCCTAGCCTGGGTATACTCTTTCTGCACTTGTACACAGTAAGAGGTGGGAATACTGTAGGTACTCACCAAATAAACTTGTAGCATTTATTTCCAAAAAAGCTTCTAAGCTCTCTGAAGAGAAGGGAAAGTACTGCTGTGACCCAGCAGCTGTATCATGTGACAGTCTTTTTACATTTTCTATTATCTGCCAAATCACTAAGCTTTGGTGGTACCCTCTCTCCAAAAGTTAATACTGTGAATAACGGATGAGAGTGAAGTCACCTACTATCACCTCTGACAAAGGGGTAGGACATAGGAAAAGAGCAGGAATCAGTTGAGTCAGTGTGGTTTATGTTATTTAAAGAGCACTAGAAGAAAAACTTGAATTCTAGTTCACTTTCATTAACATTCTGTGTGACTTTGGACAAGTGACTTTCCCTGTCTGAGTTTCAACTATTTCATCTATAAAATGAGGTTGTAGATCCTAAGCTTCCGTTAGTTATAATAATCTGCAAACCTAATTATGTTGCTTGGCACATTAGTAATCCAAACTAAGCACATATTTATGGTCTTTATAGCTGGTTGTTACTAAAGATACCACCCAGAAATTGAACCCCAGTAATATGGAAACTATATTCCATTTTTCCATGAAGAAACCTCAATCTATCAGAGAGGCTGTTTGTCATCTTGGGCCTTATAATTGAGGGCCAATTTCAAACATATTAAATATAGGGAAATATTCACCCTTAATGAAATAGCTGATTCTCCTATTCTTGGTCTATACCCCACAGCTCCAGAACAGTACCCTGCACACAGTAGGTGCTTAATAAATGTCTGTTGGATTGAGCTGGATTGTCTACTGAATATTCAAAGGAGACTAAGGAGAGATAAGAGTTTTTCTGCTGCTCCAACCAGGAGGGAAAGTGTAGACCCAGAGGGAATTGCTTAAGTGGCCCAAATGCTAAGCCCGAGTCCCTGGCATGTATGTGCCTTCTGTCCTCTTCTGAGATCCTTTGAGTCTGGCTTGATTGAAATCCTATTCCCAAATGTATCCAAAGAAAACTTCCAGCTTCCCACTTGCTCCAGCTTGTCTCTTGACTGAATTGATGATAGGATTTAGATTTCAGGATAAAGACTCTTCTTTCTCAAAAACTGTCTCAGAGTCTTCAGTCAACCCAAAGTCTGAGTAAATATGGTCTTTATCCTTCATAACTCCTCTGTCCTTAGGCTTGCAAATGACTTCACTGTCAAACCATCTGTTAACTCAAATTATTATTACCAACCATCTGAGTAGTTTGGAGGAAAGAAAAGGATATTTTCCCACAAATCCCTCTTTTTCCTGATAAATAAATAAGAAGATGCTTCAAAGGTAATGACGGGGCCATTTTGCCCACTGTTTAGGGTAGTTCCCGGATGGATATTTGCAGATGATTTTCTGAGTCTAAGTTTATTACGTGGATTTGGACAGGAGAGTCTCCTATTTCTTGGGGGGGCGGTGAGGCAACAAGGAGATGGGGGGGGGCATGTTACTGTTTTTAAGGCTAACAGGTCATGAGAGAAAACCTTTGCCAATGTCCAGCCTAAATTTTCCTTGGCTAAATATCATCTTGTTCCTCTTATTTATGGCCCCTCAGACCACCCAAAACACAGACCTTTCCCCCACCATCAGCCTTCTGTCATAGTTATCATGTCCTCTGTCAGTCACTATTTAGGAAAGCTCAATGGCTGAGTCAATGACTGTTCTCATTCATTCGGGAGTACTGGGTCAAAGGCTTCTAAACAAAGTTGTTTGTAAATGTTGCGGGGACCAAAGCTCATCTTTAAAGTTACTTTGAAGTTATAGTACTTTGTCTTCAAACACACAACACTCTCCCAGTGCCTGTCACACAGCTGTGAAATATTGATGTTGGCTACTACTATGTAAGAGAAATAAAGTCCTCTTTCCCCTTTGATTTTCCTTCTGTATTTATCTTAATGTAATCTTTCACCTTCCGCCTGGGCTGTTTCCATTATGGCCTGTAACTTCTGACCTGCTGACTCTCCAGTGTGTCTCTCAACACCGCCATGGCCCACCCCCACCCCACATCAGAGTCCTTTACCCCTAGCAATTTTCCCTGCCCCTGCCCTGACACATCAGGATGAAATAACGTATGATTAATACTTACGGGGCCAGAGCTTAAAGCAGATCAAGCAGTTTTGCACCTGCCCTTCAGTGGAAACTCTGCGGGCTCTTCCTTATTGCTAAGGAGGGGTAGGAAGGGTAGAGACCAGCGAGCCATACCTCTGAGTTAACTTTGAAGAATCACTAGAATAACAAACATGAAAGCCCAAGGACTACCTAGGTGGGGGAACTTGTTTCTAGCACTTAGCACAGGGCCTCATAAATTAATGTGTGTTGATTGACCATTCAACTGATAGATTCCTGAGCAGCAGAGATGCTGAAACACATCCCAAACTTACAATATGAACACAGTCTAACTCATTCCATATTCAGTATGAATGACTCTAGTTATACCCTATTCTTTTATGTGATGGGATGACATTCAACAGAAATCTTAGTTTTCTTTTTGACTTTCACTTACACATCAGATTGCCCACACTAAAGCAAGAGAATGATAAGGTTGAAAATAAAGGGTATGGAATCCAATATTTCTCCTTCTCCTCTCTATGGGGCATAAGGTATCTCTTACTAGCTCACACAGGTGGATGAGCAACTTCTTGGAATGGAAAAAAAAAACCAAGTTATATTTTGAAAAAAAAAAGACTGGAAGGAATAGGTTTGGGGAATTCCAAATGAGTCACCCCAAACCCATTCTCTCTCATCCTTTAAAATGCTATCAGATCAATATTCCTAAAATACTCCTTGTAACATCTATTAAGGAACCTTCAGTGTCTCCCCATTGCTTTGATGAAAAGTTCCAAAGTCCTTAACCTCTGATTTGAGACCCTCCAAAACCTAGGGTCACGTATGCTTTTCAGCCTTATCTCCCACTATTCCCTACAGAAACCCCTTCATACTAGCCATACATACTTTCTCCTGGACAAATCAAATTTCCATCTCCACACCTTTATTCACATTAACTGTTCCCTATTTGGAACATCCTCTCTCTTTTCTCTTCTTCCTCCATCTAAATGCTACCCATCCTTTGAAGCCAAGCTCAAGTTTCATCTCTTCTGAGAAGCCTTCTTTAAACATTTCAGCCTATGCCATCTTTGTTTTCCCTCTAAATGCCTATCGCACTTAGAGTTTCTGCTCCTCATTTGGCATTTCGGCATATATTGACTTCTTTTCTTTTCATCATTTCAGGTCTATGCCTTACTTCCTCAACAAGATATTAAGAAACATTCAATCCCACAAACATTAAATGCTTATGAACATTATGGCATTATGCTAGATTCTGAAGGAAGATAAAAATAGTCCCTGCCCTTGATCAGTTATCATTTTACTAGCATTGTCTCTTCTTTATTTCCCGCAGTCATGTGCATATAGTGGATAGGTGTTCAGTAACATCTACTGACAGTTTGACCACTCCTTTATTAATCATTCCCAACAGCCACAAAATCACTGAACTTCTGTACTGATATAAAATTCTAGAGTGCTGAAATTCAGTGACCTGGAAAGCTCATCTAACCAAACTTCCTTCAATTAACAGAGAAACTGAGCTCCTCCTCCATCTCTACCCCCACCCCAAAAAAAAGGAAATTACTTGCTTAACATCACAGAACAAATTAAAATTAGAGCTTAAACTGGAATATGAATCTCCTGGATTCCCAGTACAAAATGGGCTTTTATGGGGGAGGAGGAAGTAGAGAACAGAGGGAAAAGTGCTAGAATTGGAGTCCAAAGACCTAACTAAAAATCCTCATTTTGCTGCCCTATACCTGTGTGACCTTGGGCAAGTCACTTCCCTCCTTTAGGCTTCAATCTCCTCATCCATAAAAGAGGGGTGTAGACTGAATTATTTCTAAAGTCCCTTATTCCTCTAAATCCTGGGACCCCAGTCCCATAGAATTGGGTATTTCCTAAGAGGAAAGATGCACAAAAGAAAACCCACAAGGTCCTATTTGCTGAGGGTGGGAAATCTCCATCAGCCTGTGGCTATTAAACCCTCAGGTTCCACTGCATCCCACAATAGTTTAGAAGAGGCCAAGAGGGAAGCATTGAGCTTTGATTTGGTCTCACTTTGGAGGAGAGAAAGTTTTTCAAGATCACATGATTTAGAGCAGGAGAGGGCCACAGAAACCATCTAACATTCTAGCCCAATCCTCTATTTTGAGAGATAAAGAAACAGAGATGGAGAGGACTGCCCCAGGTCATGCAGATAGAAAGTAGCAGCACTAGATTTGAACCTGGGATTTCTCATTCTGAATCCAGTGTTCTTTTTTCCCATTTGAGATTTGCACATAACAGGATTCTGTGCTCCTTGGCACTTTCTGCTGACAGGGAGGAGAAAGCATCTGGGATAGCACAGCTGTCTGGGAGAACATCAAAGCTCTCCCCCAAAGGCTGAGGGAAAACCAGTTCTCAAAGAAGGGAACACTGTGCTGCCCTCTGCCTGTCAGCAAGAGGGGGGACACGTCTTTTATCATGCCTGTGTCTCAGACTACATCTTCGGCCAAAGAATGAATTCTGTATAGGGCATCAAATCAGACACATACAAATAGTCAGCTCACCCAGTAGGGTTTAATGAGATACAAAAATTAAGTGGAAAGCCTGGTGGTTAGAGGGGTCTACAAGTGGAGATCCTAAGTTCTATATCATTTTCATGAGACATTGGAGGACCACTTCTTGGGGACATTGAAGAGGGAATTCTTGCTCATATATGGACTGTTTACATTAGGATGTTTGAGGTCCTTTCAACTCTAAAATTCAATTAGTCAAAGAAGAAGGAGATAACTATATTTACCAAGGAAAGACATAGTCAGACATAAGAGACAGAATATGTATAGGACCAGGGGGGTGGGATGTCAGTAGTCATAAGAAGTGACTGACAGACAGACAGATGCACACACACACACACACACACACACACACACACACACACACACACACACACACACATATCCTCTCTGATAACTGATACATGAAAATCTTTTCAAAGGGACGAAGTCTTTCATTCCACATTAGAGATAAGGCTTTCTATGTGAATTCTCTTAGGACTGCCATTCACATTCAAGATGTGACTAATATGTTAGATACCAGAGCCTTCCCTAAGAGCAGGTTGGTGGGAGATGAGTGGAGAGGACAGAGGTTAACTAAGCACCCAAAAGGGGTGGAGAGGGACAAAAAGAGAAAGAAAGGGAAAACTGAAGACCTGTTTATTCACAAAATAAATAGCTAAGACTGAACAGAGTTTCTACATCTCTCAAGTGTAATTCAATCCAGTTCAATTCAGCAAAAAAAAAAAACATCTATCAAGTGGCTATTGTCTTCAAAACATATATTATTATCACTGGGATTTCCTTGGTCCTTGACTTACAAAATGTTTTAGCATCTGCTAACAAATAAATTCAATTCAACAAATATTTATTTAGTAGATACCATATGGAAGGCCCTATGTGAGTGCTTGGAATATCAAGGTGAAATAAGACACTCTCTCTGATTTCAGCTTCCCAAAACCCACATTAAGCACTATTATTCTGATTTTTTACATATTGGAGAACTGAGGATCACAGAGCTTAATCTACATGCCTACGGCCATTGGTGGATCCAAGACAAGGACTCGGGTCTCTTGACTCCTGTCCCAATTCTCTTGATACTGGACTATATTCCTTCAAGAAGCCTGTTACCTGCTTGGTCTGGTGAAGGAGGCTGACAAGTCTTGCATTTTTCATGGCCATCTTGCGTAGGAGGAACCTGCTGCTTTCTCACAGCCCAGCGTTGCTTCCAAAATCGGTTTGCTTTCAGATGAACACATCCCTGTAGGTGACCTCGTTTATACCTTTAGGAAACAGAAGGTATTCTCATTTAGAATCCATGTCATTTACCACCTTTGGGAATGGGTATCCATGCCCTGCTTTAATCAAATAAAATACACAAATATGAGCTTACAAAATTCAGAAAACTGAGAGGTGAGGATTACATTACATTACTCTAGGGTCCTTTTAAAGAGCAAGTCACTCTGATACATTTAATTCTTTAGTTTGGTGACTACTTTGACATGGTGTAAGCAACAGGCACTTAGAGAAATTAGAATTATGGAATGTCAGAGATTCAAGGGACCCTCAGAGACCATCAAATCTAATCCCTTATTTTGCAAATAAGGACACCAAGGTCCAAAGAGAAATAATTTGCCCAAGGTCAATATCAAGCTAGAGGTAGATCCGGGACTAGAAACCAGGTCTCTTGTTCTCCAGGTCAAGGCTTTTTTGTACTTTGCCAGACTATATTAGGGCCACTACCAAAAGAAAATCAATCCACTAAGATGATGAAGTATCTCTGAAATTATAATACAAGTCAGTGGGAAAAGAGAATTTAGTTTATTAAAAAAGAAAATCTCTTTACTTGTAATCTTTCAGGAACATAGTAGCAATCTAGTAGTGAGGTCTTCCTGTTGGTGAGTTGAGTTATTAAGTTAAAACCAAATCATGTACCTTTAATCACTCAGCGTGTCTGTAGTACTTTTAATATAATTGTAATTGTCATAGTTTTCTCCAGTGCAAATTTTACAAGCCTGAAAACAGAGGAAGTGAGGGCTGTCAAAGGGACTCAGTGATCTCTAAGTCCCTTCCAGACCTAAACTCTATAATTTTTGGTTACTCTTTGCAGCATGGAGGTTTGCCAGTGGTTCCCATTACACTGCAGTCATTGATGCAATCAAGCTGCTTGAGAACTGTGACTCTCTGTGGTGGGGTCTGAGCAGCCCTTTGAAGTAATGGCCCCTGCTCCTTTAAGTCCACAGGTTTCTGAGAGAGCCTGCTAAGATCTGCGTGTAGAGCAGCAAGGCCACTTCATGTGTGCCTGCTGGCTCACTAGTCATAAACCACGGAGGAAGTCCAGGTTCCTGCTGGGACCCAGACAGCAAAGCAATTTCAAAGTACAGAGAGTGGCCTAATCAGGAAGGTGTGCCTACAAAGAAAGAATTCTCTTTCTGTGTGCATTAGGTCGCCTTCACTCCCAAGAAGACGGTACAAGGACCTTGCAGGGGCTAAGACCGACACAGCTGGAAGCGGTGGTACTGTTTTACTTGATTTTTTTTTTAAAGTTTCCTTTAGCAACTATCCCTCATTTAATAAAGATAAGTGACCCAAGAAAAACTTGCTGTGATTAAATCTATATTGATTCTAACCCCAATGACTTGGAATCTGTGATCATTCATCCTAGGGCTGGGTTACAGTGTGCCTTCGATTGATCTACAAAGGAAAGGTTTAGTCATTAACAGTGACAAGGTAAATAAGATGGCAAGGAAAACACGTCCATCACTTAAGGAATGAGTTGTCTGTAAGCACTCAGGATGCAAATAATGAACGTGCTAATTAGAAATAAATATTATTTGTGCATTAAAGAAGATTCTCCAAAGGACCTCTACTAGGAAACTTGATCCTAAACTCCTCAATAAAAATCCTCTTATTTATAGCACTTTACATCAACTCTGCAAGGTGGGTAAGGCAGAAATCGTTATCTCTGTTTTGCAGGTGAGGAAACTGAGGCTCAGAGAAGTTAAGAGATTTGCCCAAGGTCACACAGCTATTAAGTATGAGAGCCTGGATTCAAACCATGTCTTCCTGACTCCAAATACAGCACTCTTTTCCACCACAGCACACTCTCTATCCCCCACCACAGCACCTAGAAGTACCACATAATGTGCTTAATAGATATTTACTGATTAAATGATCATGTGAAATTGAGATGGAAAATTTAAACCAATTTCCAAAATTCTCCCCTTTGCCTTTGTTACTAATAAAATAGCCAATGTAGTAGAATGAGATCACCTTATTAAAACTTTCTCCACTATAATGCAAGAGGTATTTGGTAAATATTCATATCTGTGGGTAGGACCATAAAATCTGATCTTTTATGTATTATTACTTCAGACAACAGAGTAAAATTCTGAGCCATATTTAAATAGGCTCACTTAAGTGGTCCTTCCTACCTTTCTTCTTTCCACTGTGAACCATAAAGCAAGAAGAAAAACTATCGAGAGTAGAGACCCGGCCAAAACTTTAAGTGTCCAAAATCCCAGAGTCTTTTGGCTGCTCAGGGATCACAGAGAGCGCGCAGCTCAACCCCTTCATGTTAAAGAGGAGACTAAGGCATAGTGATGTGGCCATGACTATACTTAGGACTTCCTTTAGTGCTCTTGTCTACTACAATAGAGAGCTGCAGAATTATCAAAATAGTCCCACCCAAGCATCATGGAGTGATGGCGATGTCTATGGGAACAATATTTACTGCGCCCCTTTTGTGGGTTTGTACCCAAATGCTGGTACTCATCCCCAAGGTTGTGCTGTTATCCCTGAAGGCATTTCCACTGCAGGAATAAAGGACATGAACAATTGGAATGAACAGTCACATACTTCCAACACATTACTGAGTTTTAAACAAATCTTGTTGTTTATTAATAAAATCACATCTATTTTTCACAGGACTATAATAACAAAGAGCTGAATATATAATTTTAAATATATCATTTTATTGACCCTCAAGACAATCCTGTAAGGTAGGTGCCATTATTATCCCCATTTTACGGGTAAGGAAACTGTGGCTGAGAAGCTTAGTGATTTAAATAGGGTCACAAGGCTAGTAAGGTCTGAGGTAGGATTTGAACTCAGGTCTTTCTGACTCCAAGTCAAGCACTCTATGCACCATATTACCTTGATGCCAAAAGTTTCTTCTTTCATCCTCTCCCTCAATGAATAATGAAGGTTTTATTTATTTACAAAATGTCTTTCTAATTTCAACTGAACTTGAGAATTTGAAAGTCATTATTCTAATTGTCAAAAGAACCTGAGAACAAATCTTGTGTTGCTTTATTTTTTTTGTTTTGTTTGTGTGTGTGTGTGTGTGTGTGTGTGTGTGTGTGTTCCTTTCTTTAAGTATTTGTACGCTTAAAAATTTATCATTTACATGGTCCAGTATTTCCTTTGAGATGAAAGATTTGTTTGGTAACCATTCAAAATAGGTGTGTTTTAATAATGTTGCATTTCTACAGTGCTTTAAGGTTTACAAAATGCTTTTCTCTAAACTATCCTGTGATGTAGGTAGTGCAAGTATTATCATTTGCATTTTCAGTTTACTTCAGAGAAGTAAAATCTATTTGCCAATCACATTAAAGCTAGTCAGTATTAGAGTCAGAATTTTAACCCAGGTCTCCTGAATTGGTCTAATGCTCTTTCTACTCCACCATGCTGCTAGAAAGAAATATATTCGTTACTATATTTATTAACTTTGGTGCTTTAAAAGATCCTATGATTCTCTTCAAGTAGAAATATATTAGAGGAAGGACACCATGGCCATCTTCATGACAATAGAAAACTAATCAGCCAGTAACCAAATTTCTGAGGAGGAGCCTTGCCAAATTTAGCCACAGACGGATGGCTCATCCCTGGGACTCTACTTAAAAACCTTCCCAGCCTCACAGGACATTGCAAAGGTCTGCAGTCATAGCCTTCAAGCACCCAGGGGCAGCTCTATACCAAGATGGCACCCTGGAAAACTTTAGTTAAGGTTTGTGTCTTTACTTTCTTTATCATGTCTTCCCCCCCCACAAAGAGTTCTAAGAAACAAGCCCTAAATTCTTAATTTCATTCACATGTAAGAGTTTACCAGACTATGTGGGCTTGAGCCAGTACAAGGAAACCCTGAATTGAGATTATAATTCCTATAAAATACTAAAGTACCTGATAAGTCAGAATTTTTAAAAAGGGTTCATGAAGCAGAAAATGCTAACAAAATTGTTTTAATATCCCTTGCCTTTAATATACAGGTATATATGAATGTATACATGTATATGTAGCTATGTCCAATGTAGCTTGCAAAATAAGTTTCTGTAAAGTATATTTGATTTTCTTATTGGCTACTATGATGAAAATTAATTTCTATTCCAGACTTTAATAATTGTCATTGAAAACTTTTGGAAAGAAGGGGATTAAAATAGGTCCATGGCATATTGGGTACTGTGAAGTTCTTTATAGCTAACTCTAAGACTCATAGTTCCTTTTTCTGTTTTTTGTAGTTTTTACAATGGCTTAAAGAACTAGGGCTAAAATCAAACTTCTCTAAGTAGCTTTACCACTTAACAAATGATAAATCCACTTTATTGCCTCAATACTCATGGTCTCACAGAGAGTGCCTAAGAATTATAAGAACAGACTAGACTTCTCACTTTCCATAGACCCTACCTTGATTTGTACCTTAAAAGTTCTGACTCACATTTTACAATAGGCAAATGGTAAAAGTATATGAACAATTTTCAAATGAAGAAATACAAACTATCTACAGCATCAGAAAACTCAATCAAAATTGTTAATAGTTAGCAATTTTTAAATTAAGACAACTCTAATGCATTACCTCACACTGATCACACTGGCAAAGATGGGAAAAGAAGCAAATTGTCAATGCTAGTGGGGCTGTGAGAAGAAAGGCACTGCAACTCAATCAGCATTTATCAAGAACTTGCTACTAGCCAAATATAGGGCTAAGTTCTGGGAGAAAAAAAGAGAAAAACAAGATAGTTCTTGCACTCAAGAAGTTATATTCTACTGGAAAGAAATATGAGGCACACAGCTAAGTAAATGTAAGATAATATACAAAATAATTTCAGAGGGGAGTGAACTATCAATTAGGGAATCAAGAAAAGCTTCCTATAAAAGATGTCACTTCAGCTGAATCGTAAAGGGAGCTAAGGTTTCCAAGACTCAGAGGTGAAAAGGGAGAGCATGTCAAGCATAGGAATTCACTGATGGAAGTACTGTGATCGAACCCCATTATTCTGGAAACCAGTTTGCAATTATGTAAGCAATATTACTACTCTTTACCTAGTAATCCTACACCTGGGTTTATACCCTCAAGAAAACTCATGACAAACAAGAAAGGATCTATATGTACCAAAATACTCATATCAACATTATTCTGAGTAGAAAAAAGGAAGAAACAAACTATGTGCCCACCAATCAGAAAATGGCTGAACAAATTGGGTTTTATAAATGCAAAAGAATTAATATGCCATGAGAAAAGAATATGAACTCTTTGGAGAAACATGGGAAGAGCTATATGAACAGAGTGAAGAAGGCAGAACCCAAAGTACAATATACACAATACAGCAATATAAATGAAGAAAACACCAAGAAGCCAAAGAACTCAAGTCAAATAAAATGAACAATGTTTGGTTCAATTTATTAAAACCAAGGTACAGATCTATTGTATAAACATATAGCATACTGTAAAAATGAAAGCAACTTATACTATCATTCAAATGGTAGTTTTGCTTACCTGTTTTGTTTTTTAATGGAAAATTATGGGGGGAGTGTTTGTTAGGAAGTGACTGATGGGGAAAAATAAAATATATCAAAATCAAATAAAATGTTGTGTCGCACAATTTATAGGCAGCATGGCTTGATAGCTAGACAGCTGGCCTCAAATCCAAGAAGACCACCGTTCAAGTCCTACCACTGTCATATAATGACTTGTGATGCAAGTAGTTTAATCTCTCACTATTCTAGGAAAGTAAGACTTCTAAGTTCCACAGTGGATGGCAATTTCATTGGCAGAGGAAATTTCTTTATCAGGGAGTGCCCTCTATTACTGAAATCCAAAATCCAGTCCCTTATCCCTATCTCTATAAAGTATATAATTTAATAAAAGTTATAAATCAGGCTCAAGATGCCATACCCCATTAAAAGTCCCCTCGAAGATTTCTTTTCATCTACTTCCTATGAAACTAACAGGTACTTATTTATTTAGATGATATCTCACCACATTAGAATGTAAGCTCCTATTATTACATTCCAAACTGTTTTTGCTTTCCTGTATACCTCTACCATTTAGCACAGGTGCCTGGCATATGATATGCACTTAAGTTGTTGGTTGATTTTTTTGTTAAAAAAAAGAAAATTCCAGCTCTTAAATTTTCCTTTGATAACCATTCATTCAACATACATGAGCATCTAGCCAGGGATGTATTGGAGCCAGCTCCTACTGGCTCAGGAGAGCCTACTGTTAAACTTTTGGTGTGAACAGTTATACATCAGATATGACAAGCTACAAACCGGGGCCTGATTTATTGTTTTGTTGATTGCCAAAATTTATGAAAGTTAAAGGAAAAAATATTCATAATGCAGATAAAACTTAAAAGTGTTTCCTTAATTATCAGAAAGCTGATGGTTAAACACTTGCCAGCACACACTTGTACTAGGCACTATACAGCAGCATTCAAAGAGATTTAAGGATAATCACGGTCCATTATTTACTCATACTTTTTTCTGCTCCTGGAATGCTCAGCCCTGATCCTCTTTTGAAGTTTTACCTGGTCTTTAAAGTCCAGTTCAAGCCCGACGTCCCCTAGAAACCTTCCCTGACCACACCCCCCTTTTCCAGCAATGATCTTTCACCTCTGACCTCACTTAGAATTTTAAATTTTGCTGGCACCCATCTAACAAAGTTAGCCCATATTATTTTGTGCAGTGGATCTTTGTGCATGCTTCATATCCACTATTTAGATTCTGTTCTGAGCAGGGACTGTATCTTCTCTAAACCTCAAACCTAACCCTACTTCATTGTACTCCATACTGTAGATGTACTCTGTACTGTTGAACTGGATAAAGCAAGGTCTCTGATTCACAGAAATCTAAAATTATTTAGGGGAAAAATGTGAAACCCCAAAACAGTCACATAACCAAAATGTAGCAAATACAATAGAGAAGGCTAGGTGGATTAGAGGACATTTCATGGAAAAGATGGGATTTGAGCTGAGCTTTGAAGAATAGGTAGGAACTTTAAAGAGGAGAAAGGGGAAATGAAGAACATTCAAATTTAAAAGGATAGCATGCGTAAAAGTAACCAAAAGCTGTTCTTTTGTCAAGTAGATCATTTTGATTAGACCAGAGGATTCGTGTAGGGAAACAGTGGAAGACAGCACCCAAAAGGCATGTTGGAGTTGGACTATGGAAGGCTTTGAATGCTAGATTAAGGTATCCAGACTTTATCGTCTAGGCTGAAAAGTCATTCATAGCTCTCAATTGCTTATAGAATAAACTACATGAGTAGTATTAAACTGAGTATGGTCTCTTCTAAACTTATACGGAATGGCACACATTCTCAATTCAATTACTATCTATTGACTATTAGCTGAACTGAGGGCCTTCATACTATGTGGGGGGAAAAAATCTAGGCATAGGGGCCTACAAGGAAGGAAAAAGAAGCTGGCTTCAGAGGCAAATTTGGAGTCTTTATTTTGCACGAAAACACAAGGCTCTCTTAAGGAATAATTTCTTTCTTTGTAGTGTAAATAACTTTAAAATTGCAGCTGCTGCTAGTTGTGAGTGTCTTATGAACTGTCGAGTTCATCAAAGCTGCAGTTTGTTATCTGGAAATGTGGACACAGGAGGTGATTAAGAAGGACTTGAAACCATATTTCTTACCTTTTGGGGTTGATCTTTCTCTTCTGCTTGTGGCTCACACCGGGAAGATTTGTAGGCGCCTTCCCCCTCCTACAGGGCACTCCTCTCTTCTTCTCTGGCTCTGAAACCTTTTCACCAGACACTCTCCCTGCACCTATTGCCCGGGACAGCTGAAAATACCAGTTGTATGGTCATCACAGGGCTCAAAGCCTTGGAGAACTCCTGAGCCAAGTGATAAAAGCTTAATCAGAAGCTTAAGTCAAGGCGCTGTCCACAGCCCGATCCCATGTCTTTTCCCTTCAGTTGATAAATGGGCTCAAACTCATTTTGCAACTAGATAAATTAAGGCACATCCACACACAAAAAGTAACCTGAATTTCATGGGCAACCATGACTCTAGTTGGTATAGAATTCCTATGTACCAGAAGTGTCAAACTCTCACAGCCTATAAAATTCTGAGTAAAGCCTGAACTAGATTAAAATGTAATTGGGAAATGTTTAAAAAATATATGTGTGTGTGTGTGTGTATAGATATATATGTGTATATATATATATATATATATATGTATGTATGTATGTATACACAATCTAGATGATGTTACTTTGTGGTTTTCTAAGGAAACATGCAGCCATCAGGGATCTGTTTCTATTTGAGTTTAATACCACTGCTCTAGACCACTATGGTAAACTGGGTTTTTTAGAGTGGAAATATAACCTCTGATAATGAACCAGAGACATAGTGAAACTAGGCCAGGCCTTTCCTCAAACTTTTGGCAACCTATTCCTATTCCTCTCTCTCACCAGTCCTTCACTGACTACCTAGTCAAAATGCAAAAGAGTAAGGGAAAAGTTATGTGTGTAGTAGTGGCGAAAAGGGAGGACAGAAACACTCTAGACCAGAGTAGGGCACCTGTACCCTCGAGGCCACATGTGGTCCTCTAGGTCCTGAAGTACAGCCCCTTGAGTGAATCTAAACTTCATAGAACAAATACCCCTAATAAAAGGGTTTGTTTTGTAAAACTTGGACTCCATCAAAAGCACGTAAGGACCTAGAAGGCCACATATATCCTCAAGGCCATAGGTTCCCCACCTCTGTCCTAGACCTAGCTTAACCTTTCCCAAACCACATGATGGCAGCCATAAGAAACTGTGCTAAACCTGGAGACTGAGGTCCGGGTTAAAAAAAAAAAAGGTTGGTTTGTAGAGATTCTCTATACAAGGTCTAGTGCCCATGTAAAAAAGTCCTGCTACGCTGTTAACTCAGACCTTGGAACACCAAGAAAGAACATAAACATTCTGTGTATCCTCTCTCCATTCTGCCACACCCTCCCAAAATGGAAAGTGACCCTCACAGACACAATCTTTGAGCTAGCAGGGACCTCTTCATTATTCCTGTCTCTAATTTGTAAATACAAAAAATTGTGCCTAAGTATGCCCTTGGTCTGAGAGGTGATGTGATTGTAAGGACAGCATATTAAGACTCATGGTTTAGTAAAAAGGGGCATTGAATTTGGAATCCAAGGATCTGGGTTTGAATCTTAGTTCTGGGCGATCCTGAGCAAGCTGACTGTGCCTCAGTTTCCTTATCTGTAAAATGAGGGGTTTTAGATGGCTTAGAAGGTCCTTTTCAGATCTAAATTTAAAATCCTATAAATCTCTCCTAAGCACTCAGCACATTATAATTTGCATTATGTTTATCTTTGTACTTATCCCTCCCCTTTTTAAACAAGGGGTAAAGGGTTTTCATCTTTTTCTAACCAGCAACCAACAGAGAACTCCGTACATATGTCAGTTCCTCAGTAGACCCAACATTTCATCAATGTGGGTACTCTCCCTACTAGGCAGCCAGTTGGGTGCAGTGGATCAAGTGCAGGCCTGGTTTGATAGAGTACTGGGTTCGATTACAGCCTCAGATACTTACTAGCTGTGTGACTCTGGGCAAGTCATAGCCTCTGTCTGAAGTTTCCTCAACTGTAAAACGGAGGGGAACAATACTGACACCTCCCTGGTAGGGTTGTTGTGAAGATCCAATGACTTATTTAGAAAGTGTACAGTGTTTGGCATATGTTATATGTTTAATAAATACTTGTTCCCTCCCTTCCCTTTTCTCCCCCTTATGCAGATGCAACTTCCCCACAACTTAGTAAGAATTGCTTTGTGACCAAATTCTTCTTGTGAATAATTGCCTTGTCACCAGCCAGGCCTGTTTTAGAAGACAGACACACAGACAGCTAACAAGCTTGGCAAGGCCTTCCACTTAGCTGGCATGCCCTTCAAGAACCCAAGGTCACCTCCAGGCCATGATGAGGTATTGGAGATTTTCTGGGGAGAACTCTGCACAAGGTGGGCCTTTCATAAATGTTTCCCTAATTTAATTAAACAACTACATGTCTGGAGACCTGGGTTTCTCATCTTTGCTCCACCAACAATACACTTTTTACCTCTGAACAAGTCACTTCCCCAATCTGAGGCCTAGTTTAACTATTTGTAAGATGAGAAGGTTAGACTAGAGGCCCTCTAAGGGCCCTTCAGCTCTGATATTCTATAACTGGGGTGATGATCAGATAGTTACCTTTTGTTTCTGCTGCCCCCATGACAGTGAAGATACCAGTGTTTTCAGGCTTCCACTTGTCAGTCCGTAGGTGACTGCCTGGGTCATATTTTTCACATCAAAGGGAAAGTCCTTCCTGGATCTTGCACCTTCTTCCCCAGAGTTATTGTCACAGATGTGCAAGGAAGAATATACTGAGTGAGCCTTCTCCTTCTGTTCTGCTGGCAGAGGGAGGCTCCTGCTGAGGCAACACCATGTAAGGCGTGGCTCGGCACTTAGGGAAGGAAAGGAGCCCCTGGCCCCTGAGCTCCGAGGGTACCCTGAGTGTGAAGTCAGGCTGATTTGGGGCCTGGCAGAGGAGTCTTGGTGCTGAGCAGGAAGAGCATGACAGTAAAAGCTTTCAAATGAGTGGCATATGCTGGTATTCTCCAGTGACCTGGGAGAGCCCTCCAAGGATTCTGGAGGATGCTCCTGGCCATGTGAGGAAGCCTCACACAACTCCCATCCCTGAAGCAGCTGTTCAGAAGTACCCCAAGAAGACACTCTTCTTCCAGATGTGGACGTCACCAACAAAGTGGTGCTCCCTGAATGGAGGTGGCAGAAGAGCTGACCCTCACTTTTAATGTCAGTCGCTATGAGAAAGCTACTCGTGTACACAGAAGCAAAAGAAACCTTCTTCTCAGGGACTTGTCTGGAGCAGCACGTGGCTCCATCTGGTGTTTCCTCGGCTGCCTGTGTCTTACCAACTGCTGTGTCTCCAGTCTCTGCTCCCACATCTCCTGGCTGCATGTGTCTGGGACTCTCACTGCCACTGGATAGCTCAGTAAGAAGGCTGATGGAGTGGGTGGGTCTGGGAGACAAACAAGATGCCAAAGTCATAGTGGATGTTACTCTATTAAGCTGCAATCCCACCCCACCTGCTGGACCTTGGGTCTGGGGGAGAGAGAAAGGCCCAGCCAGAGATTCAACCTCATTTGCCTTTTTGCTGCCTCTGAGGAGCATATTTTCCTGTTCCTTGCCTGTGGTAACTGATAATTCTGTTTGAGTCTCTTCTTGAGGTATCTGAAGGATATACTTTGGAAAAAATGCATTGTCTTTCTGAGGCATGGTCAGCCCAGAAGTGGTACTAGCAGCTGTAATCAAAGAAGGGAAATGATTTCTTTCTGGGGGCTCAGGACACCTCCTGGTTGCTACAGCTACAGAGTCACAAAAAGAAGAATGTTTGGAGTATTTTCTGTTTGTCAATCCAAGCCCCAAAATAGCAGAAAATGATGCCAATGACACATTCTCTGCATCTGAGACACATAGCATGGCCTCTCCTGCACCACCACCACCCTCACTGCTGTCCTCTCTCTCTGAGATACCTTCAGTACTCCTGCTGCATTCACTTGGTCTGGTATCTAAGCCACTCTCTCCCTCTTGGGCTTTATCTGTCCTAGATTCTGAGGAGGTAGCAGGGAAGGAGCAATCTAGCATTTTACTCCCCTCCCCTCCCGATTTCAGGAACACCCAATTCTTTTTACTACTCAGTTCCTCTACTTTCAGTTTTTTACTCTCAGATGGGAGCTTTTCTGACTCTGGCAAGGTTTTGCCAGGGCTACAGCTGTGCAGCCTCAGAACCATTTGGGTCCACTGACACCTTTCCTTGTCTTCCCCATCACTGGGAGGAATGGCTTCCTGATCTAGGATAAAGGTGGAAGAGTCTTGTGAAATGGGAGTGAAAGGCTTCCTATCATCAGCACTGAGAGTATGGGGGCATGGTGCACAGGCTTCCCTTAGCCTCTGGTGTACCACTGCCAGCTTGCCATTTGGAGCTGGCGAAGGGTTCTGGCTACCTATGTGACTAATCATATTGGAGGAGATGCAACAGCTAAGGGTGGGAGAAGACCCAGCTCTATTCACTCTAGGATGGGCACTGCTTCCTATCAGCTGAGATGTTTCCTTGTGTTCTGCAAAACTACTTAGAATCTCAGACGATGAAACTGCCTGAGCTTGCTGATGTCCCATAGAGTCAGGCTCTGTAATTTTTGCCCCTAGTGGAGATATGCCCTGGGGGCTCAAAACAACACCCCCACATGTAGAAGCCCTGGTATCCCTGGGCCCTGCCATGCCCTCTCCACCCTCAGCCTCTTTTGTGTCACAGCCCAGGTTTCTCGTGTCACACAGCCTTGTTTCCTTTGGCTTCTTGATACTTGGACTGTTTTTCATTTTCTGGTATATTTTCTTAAATGTTTCATCCCCATACATTTGCCACTTCTCCTGGGAGAACATCTTCAGTTTTTTTTGATTGAATTTCTTTCCTGCCACCTTGCATCTCAAGGAGGCCCCCTCCCCACTCAGTTTTTTCACACCATTGTGATCTTCCATTGGTGTCTGGTATTCAGCGGGATGACTCAGGGGCAGATCCTCCACTGCAACTTGTCTGACCAGGGCCCGGGGGTGACTGCTGGGGAAATCCACAGACCTAGGTACAGAACCAGAACTATCACAGTGCAGACGATGTGAGGAGCCAGGACTTGGGGGCTGCTTTGAGAGACAAGATGCCCAGGGGTTCTCTGCCCTCTCCTGGAAGGTTCTGCTGCCTTCAACAAATGGCAAGGAATTGCTCCTTGTGACAGGTACACAATCCACAGTGGTAGAAAATTGAGTAGGGACTGAGTGGAAGAAGAGAGGCTTGGATTTTTCAAGGGGAGTGTATGTGGATTTGACAGAGCATAATGTAATATTCTTCTTCCGGGTGGTATTGAGGGATCTGATGTCAAAATGGAAGGAGTCCTTATACGTATAAGGCATAGGGAGATCAATGCTTCCCTGCTTTGAGAGGATGGTCTTTCTGGGCCTGACATTGTCCAGCTGGGTATCATCCACCACGGCCTTGTTGTGGGAGATGAGTTTGGAAATGTGTTCCTCTAACTTCTTCTTCTCCAGCATCAGGGCAGCTGCTCTTTCCCCAAGATGGACCTTGGCACCAGTTGGTGCCATTCCTTTTGGAAGCCCAGGGGCGTCATTCTCTGACTCCACACTATGTTCAGACAGGCTATGCAGGGGACTTGCGGAGAGCACCTGCTGCTCCACACTGTCAGACCGTGAGAGGTAGCCTGAGTCTGTGCTCTCACATTTCTTCAGTTTGCCTTCAGACACCTTCAAGTCCCAGTGTTTCTCACAGTAGGTTGCTTGCTGTCTTTGCAGCTGGCTGTGTTTGCTGGCTGTTGGAGATCGCTGTTCCTGCATCTTCCATCTCTGGGGCATGCCTGCTGGCAAAAGCCCTGAGGAAGCCCTGTGTGGAGGTTCCAATGGGGTCTCCTTGTCTGAAGGCCCAAGAGTGGACCCATGACCCAGAGAAATCTCAGGTTTCATCTCCAGACTCTTGGATGAAAAAGAATTCAAAGCTGAGGGCCCCATCTGCCCAGTGACCAGAGTGCTGGGAGAGGCAGTGATTTCCAAAGTCCTATCTTCCTCTCCCACATCTTCTTTTTCCTCACCACTCTGCTCTGTTTTGGAGGGCTGTGGGAGGCTGTCTCCCAGCCTGTCACCATCTTCCAGGAGGCTGCTGCTGTCAGACTCTGATGACAGTCGAGTATTGTTGATGTGTGTCTGAGTCCTTCTATGCTTGTACAGATTGCTCTGGGTCTTGAAGGCAATGCCACAAGTGGTACAAGGGAAAGGCCTCTCTCCCGTGTGGGAACGGATATGCTTCTCAAGCACACTGGGCTTAAGGCAGTCCCGCCCACAGTGCTGGCATAGATACTTCCCTGCATTCCGGGACTTCCCCGGGCTTCCCAAGGTTGTACTTGAAGAGGAGGCAGCAGGGGACAAGACAGGTAGAGCACCCACAATGTTCACAGTCAAAGTCTGGCTCTGGGGCTTCCTTGGCTGGGATGCTTCTGTCCTCTCTGAGTGTAGCAACGGGCTCAAAATCAAGGGAAGGTTGCTGCTATCCAGGCTGAAACTGCCGCCACTGGCTACCAGTGAGTGACTTGGCTGGAAGCCTCCAGCCTGGACTGGGTGGTATAGTGGGATGGTAAGGGCCTTCAGATACACTGTCGGAGGCAGACTTTGTTCGGGTTGCAAGATGACAGGGCCAGCGAGATGTGGTGATGTCTGCTTGCTATGAGAAGCCTGGAGGCACAGGGTCTGTACTGGCTGATTTGTGGCTGGTGTGGCTGAACAGCTGGCTGGGGGCACCTCCATCTCACATCCTCTGGCACATCCCAGGAACTGGAATGATCTGCAGGTAACAATTACAGACATCTGAGCTGACAGTGAAACATAAAATCAGTGAATTTCAATGCTGAAATATACCTTAGAGATGAACCAATTCACAGGATCCACCGTGTGTCAGTGGGGAAAAGGACCTTAGAAATCAGCTAGTCCAATCCCCTCATTTTATAACTGAGCAAACTAAAGCCCACACAGGGTACATTGCCTGCCCCAAGGATATAAGATAGATTTGTACCTTGAACCCAAAGCTCCAGATTGCTAACCCAGTGCTTTTTCCACTACACTATTCTTTATCTTCACAGATCATCTATAGCACAGCTAGAACAGGAACCTTGGGATCTAAACTCCTCATTCAGGGCTCTTTCCATTAGTGCCTCTTCCTACTCCAACAAACTAAACCCATTCCCATCTCTGTACTTTTACTCATGCTGCTCCTTTTGCATGGAAGGCCCTTCTCTCCTCTCGCTCCCAAAATCCATCGAGCTCAAGTCTAACCTCCTCCAAAAAAGCCTGGTGAAAACTCTTTCCAGTGAACTCCAAAACCACTCACTGTCTTCCCATTCATTTAGAATTTGATTATTCTCCCTTCCATGTCATTCAATGAGTATCTGTGGAGCACTGATTGTGTGCCCAGTACTATGCTATGTGCCATGGGCATACAAACATGAGCTAGTCAGTAATATTCCTTCTCTCAAGGAACACAGTTTGTTTGAGAAAACACACACATACACACAACACACACACACACACACACACACACACACATACATCTTAAGATTAATGTTCAATAGGAGCAGTGAATAGAGCACCGGCCCTGGAGTCAAAAGGACCTGAGTTCAAATCTAACCTCAGACACTTGACACACTTACTAGCTATGTGACCTTGAGCAAGTCACTTAATCCCAATTGCCTTGCTTTCCCCTCTCCAAAAAAAAAATAAGATTAATGTACAACATCTCAGTTTTTACACTGTCCACCTGTGTGACTCTGTAGGAGTCATTTCCCAAGCTAGGTTTTACTCTAATTTCTAAGATCCTTTACAATCCTATGTTCAAATCTTCCCAGCTGTTAACATTTTAAGTTCAAAGGGCTCCTTCCAGCATGGACATGCTGTGTTCTAAGGTCCCTCTCAGCTCCAACAGACCCACATATTCTTTTCATGAAGTCCACAACAGGAGTTGCTCAATAAATGTTTAAACTGAAGGAAAGAATACTTGATAAATGTTTGTTGAATGAATAGATGAACTTAGATGTTCCTTCCAACAAATGGCAGTGTGAAAAAGGCTCAGATAACCACTGTCCCCTCAGAATTTCCCTTCCTTGAAAACTGAGTTTGGGTGAATTGTTTTATTTTAAAGGAGGGGTGGGGTGTTAAATTTAGACATAAAACAGGAGCAGTTCCAGAACTGATATGAATCCATATGAAAGAAAGAAGAAGATTTTTATAAAAACACTGTCACTGGAAGCCTCAAGAATCAGCTAGTCTACCCCGCCCCATCCACCCCACACCCATTATATGAACCTGGGATCCAGAGAAGTTAGGTGACTTGTCTAAACTCACACAAATAATAATTGCCAGAGGTGGTACTAAAGGTAGAGGGTCTGCTTCCAAGGCCAATATTCTTTCTACTGCACCATGCTGCCTCCTGTGTTTTGAGGGGAAGTAGGATTTGGGGGGGGGCCTATTAACCCCCATGGGGATGGATTTTAAAGGGTCTACACACTTGGACTGAGAAAATTTTTTCTTTATTCTCACTAACTTCTAACTAAAACTTAGCATTTTCTTCAATCGTGAATTTTAAAATACATATGTATACATAATATATGTATAAATTATATATATACATACACACGTAAATATGAATATATACACATATACACACATACACACACACATCCTAAGATGGGTCAATGACACACACAAAAAGGTTAAAAACTCCTGGCCCACAGAATTCTTCTGAAGAGCACAAAAATTTTTAATCCAGTAGCCTATGACTGTGAATCAGGCTTAATCTTCACATTTTTCCTGGCTGTCTGGAGAATTATAGAACAAAGTGGCTTGCCTAAGGTCACATGGTATACTGATGAACTATCGGAGATCAGATCCAAGCTGGCTGCCCCCCACCCATCCCCCAAGTGTTTTTATCCTTAACACTGCTAAGGGTTCGCAGATCTTCTGTTGGGGTCCTTCGCAAATGAGTTTTAATTTGCAAATAATTTTGCAAACTCTAAAGCATCATGTAAATGCTAATTATCATCCTCATCATCATCATCATCACTGTATTATTTACCTGTAAGAAGCTCTGAATGCTCTATCTTGGTGCTTGAGTTCTGATAAAGGAAAAGGAGTTAAAGGTTAGCATGAATTGGGGCAGGGAACTAAATTGCTATGTATTCTGAAAGAAATCATTACAAGAAAAAGGAGCTGCTATTTTCTTGATCATTTTTGGTTGGTAGGAAAAAATCCCTGGATGGGGTATGAATTCAATTCAACAAGGACTTCTATGTTTCAGGCAGGTGCTAGGCCATAGGAATACCAAGACAAAAAACAAAGAGCATCTATCCCATGGACATTGCATTCTCTTGGGGGCAAAGTGGGGAAAGGGGAGAGTGGAGAGGAGACTATACAATGGACATAGAGCAATAAATTGAAAAGAAAATGCCAAGCCATTTCCAGAGAGGGGAGGACCTAGTGACTGGAGCAGGGGTGGGGAACCTGCGGCCTCGAGGCCACATATGGCCCTCTAGGTCATCAAGTGCTGCCCTTTGACTGAGTCCGAACTTCACAGAACAATTTCCCTGGATTGGAGGGTTCAAGATAGGTTCCCTGTGGGAGAAAAAGTAGGTGGTGAGTGGTAGGGGAGGAAGTGGACAATGTTATGAGACATCATGAAGGGGAACAAATAAAGAAGGCAGGACATTGAGGGGAATGAGAGCTACCAGATCTCAAGAGGTAGTGTAAAATTCAGAGGACATTTAGTCCTACTCACGTTTGAGAAGGAACCTCTCGACTACATCTCTGACAAAGATCAACTGATCCCAGACTGACAACCTCAGGTGAAGGGAACACGTCACCTCCAGAGAAAACTCATTCTAAGCAAGAAATAGATCTAATTCTTAGGTAGTTTCTCCTTGCATTCAGCAGCCATCTGTGTCTCTGCACTTCCATCAATTACTCCTAGCTCAACTTTGAAGGCAGCTAGGTGGTGCAGAAGATAGAATGCTAGGCCTGGAGTCAGGAAGACCTGAGTTCAAACCCAGCCAAAGACATTAACTGTGTGACCCTGGGCAAGTCATTTAACCTCTGCCTGGCTCAGTTTCCTCATCTGTAAAATGGGGACAATAATAGCACCTACCTCCTAGGGTTGTTGTAAGGACTAAAGCAGATAATGTGAAGTGCTAAGCAAAGTGCCTGGCACATAAAAAGCACAATATAATTGTTAGCTCTCATCACCATCACCATCATCATCATCGTCATCATCATCATTACATATACTCCTAGTTCTGCAGAGGAGGCAGCTAGATGATACACAAGATAGAGCACCAGCCTGGAATCAGGAAGATCTGAGTTCAAATCTGCCCTCAGACACTCAACAGCTGTGTGACCCTGGGCAATTCACTCAACTTCTGTTTAACTCAGTTTACTCAATTTTAAAATGGGGTTAATAACAGCACCTACTGCACAGTGTTATTGTAAAGATTAAATGAGATAATAACTATAAAGTGCTTGGCACAATGCCCAGCATACAGTAGGCATTTATAAAATGTTTCTTTCCTTCCTTCCTTTGGAGGCCAATCAGAAGAACCACCTCTAAGTCTCACAACAACTGTCCAGACACTTGAATTCTGCAGTCATGCCCCTTCCCCAAGCCAAAACCAAAACTTTTTTCCAAGGCCACACTCATTCCCACAATTACACGTAAACAATAAAAATAGAGAAATGTTTAGGCGGCCATTGGCAGTATCGTACACAGCTGGTAAGTATCTGAGTCTGGATTTGAAGTCAGGTCTTCCTGACTCGAGGCCACTGTACCACCAAGCTGCTGCCTGGGGAGAATTAGCAGTCATTGATGGAAGGTGCAGAGAGAAAAGTACTAGACTTGAGATTCAGGGAGTCCTGGATTCAAATCCCACCAGAGACTATGAACCCTGTGACCAAGGGCAGTCACTAAATCTCTCTGGGCTTCAGTTTTCTCATTTGTAAAGTGGGGATAATAATTGTTGTACCTACGACACAAAGCTGTTATATGGCCCAAATGAAAAGCACACTGAAAACTCTGAAGTACAATATGCAAGACAGTTATTAGTTAGCCTCTCTGGACCTGTTTCGTCCTCTGTATAATGAAGGATTTGGACTAGACCATTTCTAAAGCCTCTCCTGGCTCTAAATTCTATAATTCATTAACTAGGTCCTCTGTTTAAAAAAAAAAGTCACTGTATAACACCAGAGAAGAATTATAAACAAACACTCTAAGAATCACACAGAACAGACTACCACACAGTCCTCTAATTTTTATATCTAAATTACCTGGTTTCCTTTGGGAAGTAAACTGCCTCCCTTCACCAGCATGACATCGCCACTGAGGTCACCAGGCCCTTTCCCGTTCTTGGACCAGCAATTTGAGGAACTTACCCAAACCTGTAAGACACAGCTCTGCAGGGCCGGATGTAGGACTTCCTCTAAACAGAGAGGCACAGCCAGAAGACTCCTTCTGGAGCATCTATTCAAGTGCCACATAAGGCCAGACTACCGAACGGTAAAACTAACAACAATAATAATAACTAACATGTATAGAATGCTGACTATGTGCCCAACCCTGTGCTACAGACTTTGCAACTATCGTCTCATTTGATCTTCACAACAACCTTGGGACATAGGTGTTATTATTACCCCATTTTACAGATGAGGAAACAGACAGAGATTAAGTGACTTGCCAGGGTCACAGAACTGGAAAATGTCTAGATCTGGATTTGAACTCAGGTTTTCTTCCCCTCAGGTTTAGTGTTCTATCCATTCCTTCTTAGTGTACGCATCTCAAGCCTTGTTGTTACTTTCATTCAACTTGTGATTTCAGTCTTGTAAGGTACTCTCAATGTGGAAACTTTCTCCACTAACTCAGATCAGCAATTCATCTGTAATTTAATAGTCTTACAAAGGAGCCTGGGGCACTGAGAAGAAACAGAATACAGTCAAGCAAGCAAGCAAGCATTTATTAAATGCCTACAGAGTACTCAGCACTGTGCTAGGTACTGAGGACAAAGACAAAAATAAAACACCGTGCTCTCAAAGAGCTTCTGTTTTCTCAGACTTGAACTCAGGGTATCCTGACTCTAAAAAATGAAGTCACGATGCACAGAGATACTACCGGGATACAATGGAACTTAAATCTAAAGACTTGGATCAAGAGCCCTGCCATTTACTAACTCGGTCACCTTGGTCAAGTCACCTAACTTCTCTATGCATCAGTTTCCCCTTTTGTAAAATGGAGATAACAGTATCTGCACCAATTGCCTGATAAGATTATTATGGGGGTCAAATGAGAAAATCTATATTAAAGTGCTTTATGCAGCACAAAAGCACCATGTGAATATTTGTATATTTTATGGACTGGAGTTCTTTAAGAGCTATGTCTGAAAAATTCACCTGGTAACCAAGTCCCTTTTCCATGAACCTTTCCACTCTTAACTAATCTAGCTCTTTGGTGAGATACAAATGCTCCACCTCTAAGCCTAAACTAAAGCCTTGCCAGTTTCAAAGGACCCACCAGAGTGCATGCTCTCCTGCAACTAGCAAAGACTACTAGAACTATGCCCCAGGTGCTTACACCCCTGGGGGCATGCCTCTAACACCCTCACCCCTTCCTGGGATATGCTTTCAGACCAGCTACTCTTTCATGGGCCCCCACACTACCAGGCTCCAATAGATGCCACCCTTGTCCTGGGATACCTTCCCACCTGAGCAAGGTAAACTATGCTCCGCATCCTCAGTGAGCCCAGGTCTGGGGACCATGGAGCAGGGAGCTGTGCTGCTGTGGCAACTTGGAAGTAATCATCAGGAAAGGGAGCTACATTTGGAATGCCTTTGGAGGAAAAAACCCTGGATAGGCTATAGATTGAATTGAGCAAACATTTATGAAGTGTAGATAAAAACAAAACAGGAGTCTCTATTTTCAAAGAGCTTATATTTGGGTGGGGGAGTATGGGGTAGGGAGGAGAACATGTACACAGACCAGTAAATAGAAGATAAACACAGAGTAATTTCCAGGATTAGTGTGGGATTAGCTGGGGAAGGAGGAAAGAAAGGAGGAAGGCAGGAGGGAAGAAAAGGAGGAAAGGAAGGAAAGAAACATTTATTAAGCACTTACTCTGTACAAGACATAAGGCTAAGTGCTGGGATAATAAATACAAACACAAAGAGAAACAGTCCCTGTTGAGGGGGTCTCGCAAGGAGCTTACCCTCTAACGTGGGGAGGTAACGCACAAAGGGAGCCAGAAGGCACCCGGAGCTAGCACATGGCTTTGAAGTGTGCAAAGCAAGGCTCGGAGCAGGGAGGGTGACAAAGGCTGGCTGGCTGGGGCTCACTGGCAAAATAGAGACCCCGAGAAGGACTCACCAGTGGCAGAAGAGTGCTAGCCAGCCAGGTGGGGGTGGGGGCATCCCAGGGGGAGAAGGTCATGAAGATAGTTGAATGTTCTAGAGCGAAGAGGTCCCAGATGCTGAGGGAACTTCAAGGATGAGACACAGCTGCATGGACAGGAATAGAGCAAGGAGTGGAATGATGGAGAGAATCTGCAGTGAAGGCTGCTCTCCTCCAATTACACCTACCATGACTGCTACACACCCCCTTAGTTACCTCGGTGCTAGCCTTCCCCCCATTCACACGGTCTTCTCTTCTCCCTTTCTATTCCCCCTCTGATCCACCCTCTGTGGTGCTGAGGAAAGGTTGCGGATGTTCTGCATTCAAATCTTGGTTCTGCCACTTACTAACTTTGGATAATTCACTTCACATTTTCCAGGCATCAATTTCCTCATCCGTAAAATGAAAAGTTTGGACTAGGTTATCACCAAGGTCCCTCCTAGGTCTATAGCTATGATCTAGATTCCTTTTTCTTACATCCCTTCCGTTTCTTAGGGCTCACTGAAACTTAGCTTTCTCTTGAAGACACCCGTCCAAGACTGGCTGCTCCTTCTCTCACATCTCTTGTCAGAAGAGGAACTGGCATGTTCCCTGCTCCCATTACCACTTTCAGACCCTCCCTCTGCCATCATCCCTCAGCAACCACTTCTTTCCCTTTTGAGTTGACTTGTCCTATACAAATCACCTCTAGGTCTTCCGCTCTCTTCCCCAAAGAGTTCAGTGTATTAACCCCTCTGGGGCCACGCCCACAACTGGACCTTACTCCAAAGCCAGGGGTGCTCAAGGGGCAGCCATCTACCACTCTCAGCATTCCCGGGTTAACACAAGGAGGTTGGGTTTTAGCGCCGGCACTCATGAACCTCCCCCTCCCTCTCCGCTCACGATGTGCTTCCTACTCACTTATCAGTCATATTCGATGAGCTTTTTAGGAGAGTTAATTTATTAAGATGGAATAGTAAGTTCATCAGTTACAAAATAATTTCTCCCTGTTTCGCTGCAGCTTCCACCATTTACTCAAGCAGAGCAAGTCTGATCTTTAAATCCCATGACAAGTCTGTAGCAGTCATGTCCCTTCCCCATGAACAAAACAAATCTTTTCTGAGATAAACATTTCTACACCTAGATGTAAAAATGAAAATAGCGGAACGTTTAGGCGGCCATTAACTCTGTCCCTTTTCCGGAACCCTCCATGTCTGGTGCCTTCCATGCCCCAAAAGTCTGGAACACATTATCCCACAGCTACACATTGGATCTATGCAAAGAGTGGGCACAAACTCAAAGCACAAAGTTAGGGAGGCACGTAGATAGAAAACACAAGGACGTCTTTTCTTTTTTTTGAGGAATTCTCATGGAAGTTCCCTTCAGGTGCAGTTCTCTGAGGGTCCAGGATTCTGCTCTTATCTCCAAGGAGTCATGCACTCTGATCCCTCTGGTGACTATTGAGCCCAGCTGGATATTTTTGTTCCTAACTGGTCCAGTCTCTCTGATTCCACCTGACCCAGTCTCTCCTCTGACATGGTCAATGGGGATGGGAAGAGAGGGAGAGAGAAAAACTCTCTGCTCCCCCTTCCCCAAGAGTGATTCTCTATCAAGGGCGTGGATACAACTCTGGAACAGGACTCATCTGAACTAGCACTCTTCTAATACTAAACTGGTTCAGAGCCTCACTTAATTCACCACTGGACTGATGGCTACTTTTTAAAAATTAATTTCTCTTTATTTTTAAAATATTATTTTATTTATGTTTATTTGATGCAATTTGAGTGCCATGTTGTCTGCCTCCCTCTCTTCCAAGCCTGCATTAGGGAAGGCCAACATTCGGTATAAATACATATATGGAATCATAGAATACATACTGCCCTATATCATTTCTTTCTCTTAAGGTAGATAGCATTTTCCTTCACAAGTCCTTTGAAGTTGATTTGCATATTCATATTACTCAGGTTACCTTAGTCATTCAGGGTTACTCTTTGAATAATATTGCTGTTACTGTATACAACATTCTCTTCATTCACTCATTTCACTCTGCATTATTTCATGCAAGTCTTTGCATTTTTTTCTGAAGTCAACCTGTTCATCATTTCTTACAGCATAGAAGTATCACAATTCTACACAATTTATTCAGCCATTCCTCAACTGATGAGCATCCCCTCAGTTTTTAGTTCCTTGCCACCACAAGGAAGAGCTGATATAAATATTTTAGAATATATATGTGTTTTTTTTCCTTTTTCCCTGATCACCTTGGGAATAGATATAGTAAGGGGCATTGCTGAGTCATAAGGTATACACAATTTTATAACTTTGGGGGAATAATTCTAGACTGCTCTCCAAAATGTTTGGATCAGTTCACAGTTCCACCAATAATGCATTAGTGTACCAATTTTTTCCACATAACCTCAAGCATTTGTCATTTTCCCCTTCTATCATTGGTAGTTATAAGATGGTATCTCAAAGTTTTTTAATTTGCATTTCTCTAATTAATAATGACTTGGGGAATTTTTCAAATGACTACATATAGCACTGATTTTTTCTTCCAAAAACTACCTGTTCATATTCTTTGTCCTTTTATCAACTGGGGAATGACTCATATTTCTTCTAAATTTGATTCAGTTCTCTATATATTTGTGGTATGAGGCCTTTATCTGAGAAACTATAAAATTTTCTACCAATTTTCTGCTTTTCTCTTAATCTTGACTACTTTGGTTTTATTTGTACAAAACCTTTTTTAATTTAATGTAATCAAAATTATTCATTTTATATCCTACAATGCCCTCTATCTCTTGTTTATTCATAAATTCTTCTCTGGTATATAAATCTGACGGGTAATATGTTCTATGCATTTCTAATTTACTTATGATATCTCCCTTTATGTCTAGGTCATGTATCCATTTTAACCACGTCTTGGTAAATTATATAAGATACTAGTCTGTACCTAGTTTCTGCCAAGCTGCTTTCTAGTTTTCCCAGCAATTTTTTTTTAACAAATAATGAGTTCTTATACTAAAAGCTTAGATCTTTACATTTACCAATACAAGATTACTATAATCATTTACTTATATACCTCTGTTCCACTGATTCACCATTCTGTTTCTTAAGCAATACCAGACAGCTTTACTAATTACCACCTTATCATACAGTTTAAGAACTGGTACTACTTGACCTCCTTCCTTCACATTTTTCCCTAATGGTTCCTTTGATATCCCTGACCTTTTGTTCTTCCAAATGAATTTTGTTATTTTTTGCTAGCTCAATAATTTTTGGTAGTTTAATTAAAGTGGCAATAAATAAATAAATTAGTTTAGGTATATCATTTTTATTATATTGGTTCAGACTACTCATGAACAATTAATATTTCTTCAGTTATTTAAATCTGACTTTATTTGTATAAAAAAGTTCGTATAGTTTCAGGACTCATGTTGGCAGGTATACTCCCAGGTATTTTATATTGTCTATGTTTATTTTAAATGAAATATCTCTTCTTGCAGGGCTTTGTTGGTGATATACTGAAATGCTAATGTTTTATGTGGGTTATTTTATATACTGATAGTTTGCTCAAATGATTGTTTCAACTAATTTTTTTAGTTGCATCTCTAGGATTTTCCAAATATACCATCTTATCATCTTCAAAAAGAGGTAGCTTTATTTTCTCATTGCCCATTCTGATTTCTTAAATTTCTTTTTCTTCTCCTATTGCTACTTCTAGGATTTCTAATAAAATAGTGAATAATATGAGTGATAATGGGCATCCTTGTTTCACTTTTTCTAGCTTATCTCCATTACAGATAATGCCTAATGATGATTTTAGGTAAATACTTCTTGTCATTTTAAAGAAAAATCCAATGGTACCTATGCTTTCAGGTGTTTCTAATAGTAATGAGTGCTATATTTTGTCAAAAGCTTTTTCTGCATCTATTGATATAATCATATGGCTTGCTTTTGCCATTAATATAATCAATTATGTTACTAAGTTTCCTTACATTGAACCAGTCCTGCATTCCTGGAATAAATCCTACTTGGTCACAATGTTTAATGTTTGTGATATATTGCTGTAGTCTTCCAGCTAATATTTCATTTAGGATTTTTGCATTAATATTCATTAGTGAAACTGTTCAATACTTTTCTGTTTTTGCTCTTCATGGTTTAAATATCAGCACTACATTTGTTTCATAAAAGGAGCTTGGTAGTACTCCTTTGCCAATTATTCCACATTATTTCATAGTGAAATTAGTTGAATTTTAAATGGTATAATTTGCTTGTAAATCCATCTGGTCCTGATACTTTTTTCTTAGGAAGTTCATTTAGGGTCTGTTCAATTTTTTTTCTAAAATTGGTTTATTTATATAATCTATTCTCTCTTTTGTTAATCTGAGCAGTTTATATTTTTGTGAATATTTTTCCAATTCATTTACCCTGTTAAATTTATTAGTATGTAACTGGGCAAAATAATTTCTAATAATTTCTTTAATTTCATCTTTATTAGTCATATATTTATCTTCTTCATTTTTTGATACTAGTGATTTGGTTTTCTTCTCTCTTTTTTAAAAATCATATTAACCAATGGTTTGTCGGCTTTATTTGTTTTTTCACAAAACCAACTCCTAATTTTATTTATTAATTCAATGGCTTTCCTACATTCAATTGTATTAATCTCATCTTTAATTTTTCAGGACTTCCAATTTGATGCTTTAGCTGAGGATTTTTAATTTGTTCCTTTTCATTTTTTAAAAATTGCATACCCAATTCATTGACCTGCTCTTTCTCTATTTTATCAATGAAAGCATTTAGAGATATACATTTTCCTCTAATTACTGCTTTTGCTGCATAAGTTCTGATATGTTGTCTCATTATTATCATTCTGTTTAATAAAATTATTTATTGTTTCCATGACATTTTCTTTGACCTTCCCAGGTTATTTTGTCTCCAATTAATTTTTGATCTGTGTTTCCATGGTCCTTTATTAAATGTAATTTTATTGCATTAGGATCTAAAAATAATGCATTTAATATTTCTGCTTTTCTGCATTTGACTATAAGGTTTTTATGCCCTAATATAAGGTCAACGTTTGTAAAGGTGCTATGTATTGCTGAGAAAAAGGTATAGTCCTTTCTGTTCCCATTCGATTTTCTCCAGATGTCTATCATTTCTAACCTATCTAGATTCTATTCAATTCCTAGACTTCTTATTTTTTGGATAAATTTTTCTCTTTCTGAGAGGGGAAGGTTGAAGTCCTTCACTATTACAGTTTTGCTACTTCCACCTATAATTTATTTACTTTTCTGTTTAAAATGTGGGTGCTATAGCATCTGGTGCATATGTTTACTGTCATTATAACTTCATTATCTATAGTACCTTTGAATAAAATGTAGTTTCTCTGCTTATGTTTTTAAATGAAATCTGTTTTAGCTTTAACTCTGTCTGAGATCATGATTGCTACTCCTGCTTTTTTTGCATCAACTAAAACATAATAAATTCTATTCTAACCCTTTATTTTTACTTTATGTATATCTCTCATTTTTAATTGTGTTTTTTTAAACAACATATTGTCAGATTCTATTCATTTCAATTTTATGAGTGAGTTCATTTCATTCACATTCAAAATTATAATTTCTACTTGTGTATTTTCCTCCATCCTATTTTCCCCCATCATTTATACTTCTCTCTCCTTTTATCCTATCCCTTCTTCGAAGTCTAAATTACTTCTGACCACTGCCTCCCTAATCTACACACCCTTCTAACAGTCCCTTCCTTAAACTATCCCCTTGTCTTCCTATTTCTCTATAAGTTAAGACTTTTATACTCAACTAAGTGTATTTTCTCTTTAAAACCCAGTTCCAAGCAGAATAAGGTTCCTGGGCTGCCCATCATCTACCCCATTCCCCTTTCCATTGTAAAAGCTCTTCCAGGGGTGGCTAGGTGGCACAGTGAATAGAGCACCAGCTCTGGAGTCAGGAGGACCTGAATTCAAATCCGGCCTCAGACACTTAACACAAAACCTAGCCCTGTGACCTTGGGCAAGTCACTTAACCCCAATGGCCCTCCAAAAAAAAAAGCAAAAAAAAAGTTCTTCCAGCCATACTTCTTTTGTATGAGATAATTTGCTCCATTTTACCTCTTCCTATCCGATGTTTTTTTAGGACCACCCCATCATAATCAACTCAACCCCAAGTCCTCTTATACTCTATAATACTAATAACATTCTTAAGAGTTACAAAGAAGTAATTCAACCTAATTAAATCCCTCACGATAAGTTTTTTATATTTACTTTCTTGTGTTTCTCTTGATTCTTTTAAGCCAAATGTTCTGTTCAGCTCTGGTCTTTTCTTCAAGAATGCCTGAGAGTCCTTTAACTCATTAAAAATTCATTTTTTCCCTTGAAGGATTGTAATGGGAATCTGAAGATTTTCTCTGCCCCTTGGCCTCTTCATAGGCTTAAGTGAATCTGAGAACCTTCCCGGATTTGAAAATATACTCTGTCCCCTAATAGGCTGAATGCACTCACATGGAGCCTGTGATGGGAGGCTTGTTTTTCAGGAACGCCCACACCTTGTTACTTTGTGATTGGTCAAGAGTGTTGCAACATTCTCTGATCCAGGAGAAGGCTATATATACCCCGATGTGAGGTTTTGCTTTGGGGCTCACTTATGGGAAGAGTTGTGTGATTTGGCCAGATGAGACTCTGGGCAACCATTGAGCCCCCCTGGCTTTGAAACCCCAGATTGTTGGAGCTTCCCTGTCTGGTAACTAACTAGGTATGGATGTAATGGTCAGACAACTGGAAGCCCTGTCTGCTGATCCGTTTGTCTGTATTTTTTTTTCTCTGCTTATAACTTCTGTTTGTATTCTCTGAAGTTCAGGGTGCTAACTTTTTCCCCTAAACTAGGTAAATGATAGGTTTTATTAAAGTAGGACTGTTAACCCATTTTGAGTTGCTTTCCTTTAGAAAAGCAGATCTAAGAACCTGTGCTAGCAGCCACCCTGGGTATGCTAGAGTGCTTGCTGCTACAAGGATTACACTCAGTTTTGCTGGGTAGGGTATACTTGGTTGCAAATCCAGCTCCTCTGTTCTTAGGAATAGTACATTCCATGCCCTTTGATCTTAATGTAGAAGCTGCTAAATTTTATGTTATCCTGACTATAGCTCCACAATATTTGAATTGTTTCTTTCTAGGTTTTTCTTTTCTAAGAGTTTTTTTGTTTGTTTCCGGGGGAGGGGGGAGGTTGGGGTTAAGTGACTTGCCCAGGGTCATGTGGCTAGTGAGGGTCTTAGGCTGGATTTGAACTCAGGCCCTCCTGACTCCAGGACTGGGTGCTCTATCCACTGCATGACCTAGCTGCCCCCTTTCTAGCTGCTTGTAATATTTTCTTCTTGACCTGGGAGCTTTGAAACTTAGCAATAATGTTTCAGTGAGTTTTCACTTTTGGATCTCCTTTTGGTGATCAATGGATCTTTTTCAATCTCCACCCTCTAGTTCTAAAACTTAAGGGCAATTGTCCTTAATAATTTCTTAAGTATAGCATCTAGACTCTTTTTGTCATTATAATTTCCAGGCAGTCCAACAATTCTCATATTATCTCTCCTCCATCTGTTTTCCAAGTCAGTTGTTTTTCCAATAAGATATTTCATGTTCTCATCTATTTTTTCATTCTTTCGGTTTTGCCTTATTATTTCTTGATGTCTTATTGAGTCATTAGCATCCCCTTGCCCAATTCTAATTTTTAAGGAGTTATTTTCTTCAGTAAGTTTTTGGATCTCTTTTTCCAATTGGTTGACTTTTCATAATTTTCTTGAATTATTCATTTCTTTTCTCAATTTTTCCTCTACCTCTCTTTTTTATTTTTAAAGTCCTTTTTTAACTGTCCCATGAATTCTTTTCAGACTTGTGAACATTTTATACTTTTCTTTGAAGCTTTACAAGTAGCTGTTTTGACTTTTCTTCTGAGTTTGAACCCTATCTTCTCTATCACCACAGTAACTATGGTCAGGTTCTTTTTCTGTTATTTACTAATTTTGATAAATTCCTATGCCTTGGCCATTAGGATCAGGTTCAGCTGTAGGGGACAATGTCTCAGGCTTCACCTTTTTTAAGCTGTTGTTTTCAGAGCTCTATCTAGGAGTCTGACTTTTTGCTTCTTCCAAGTGCTATGATCCAATGGCAGGTATGGTCACTGCTCTTCTGCCTTATGCCTTGGTTTATGAATGACTTCATCTACGTACTCCTCTCTGCCCCTGTGCCTCCCAGCCAGGGCCCCAGGGTAGCTGCCAATACACCACAGGCTTCCCACAGCCACAAATGTCAGTTCACCCCTGTGCCCTAGAACCAAAACCAGGGATTCTGCTGTCCTGTGAGTGACCACAACCAGGAGGGCTTGCTCTTCTGTGATGACACTCATATGTGTGTACTCAATCCTGTTCACCAACAGCCCCAGCCTGGGATCCTATCTGGTCAATGCACCTGGACCCCATACCCAGTAGCAGCAGACAACCCTCATAATCTTCTGATCAGCTGTCTGACCCCTATAACCTCTGTGGGGCAAAAGTTCCTAAAGATTCAGCTAATAACACAGTTGCCCCGAGGGCTCACCGTCTACTGTCCTGCTGTTATCTGTACTTTACTCTCTGTCAGATCACTACCCCATGAATTAGATCTTTCCTAATGTCCTCCAAAGTTGTCTTGAGCCGGACAACTGCTTTATCCTGACTTTTAATTATTTCTGCAGCGCTAAAATACACAGTGGGGAAATACTTTAAGTTATTGAGGGGAGGGAGCAGGGGGAAGGATTTGAGAGAGCCAAGTAATTTTCTGCCTTATTCTTCCATCTTTCCACAATTTCCTCTGCCTGGTAGCTATTTTTTTAAGAGGCCTAAAAGCATACCCAAATCTTTCAAAAAATCACAAGATGTTTCCTGTGTGGCATCATCCACCTTCATCCAAAATTCATTCAAAGAACTAAAATCCTCTCAAACTGATTAGGGATTTATTCAAACCAAGGTTATACTTGATTAATTGGTTGATGAATTCAACTTAAGTGGCTGAGCCTCCTATGATTTCATTAATTGAGGTGGAGATGGACTCCCCTGCAACTTACATCACTATCTGGCTCCCAGTCTTCTTCTCAACCCCAACACCTGCCTCCTTTGAACTACCTGACCTCCAAGTTTCTCCAGCCCCTCAAATCAGGATATATCTCTAAGTTACCTCAATCACACAGAAGAAGAGGTATATCTACTGTATGTTAAATGCTGCCCCCAACAAACACACACACACACACACACACACACACACACACACACACACACAAAATTAAAAATTAAAATTAAATTGCTAAAATTACTAGGTACAGCTGCTTGCTCAGCTAGCAGAGCCTTTGAGAACTAATGGCCACTTTCACACCATGATGAAGCATCAGCAGAAGAGTGGAAGGATAGGAAAGCACCCTATTATCACTACAGACCACACTTTTCAGGGCTTTCAACTTTCCCTCCTTTAAGATAAGATGAATTCGGGAAGCTGAAATCAAAAGCAGTTCAATGATACCTTAAAATGGACTGACAAAAAAAATGCAAGAAATGGATAAGTAGATATCTGAGGGAAGAAGGAAAGGGTTAAGTAGAACTACTAGATGGGAAGTAATAGTGGAGACATTTAAAGAAGAACCCTGACTTCTTGTACACAAAGGAAAGAGAGACTGAGTAACTGCCATTTGACTTTGTTAGGTTATAATATATTACAGAACCATTGTGATCGTCCAAAAAAACTCTGTCCAGGAGGACCTCTTTGAAATCCATAAGGCCATATGAGACAGGCTGTCTGATCTACATCTGCTCACTCTTAATTGCTAGAACTTCTTTTCATCTGAATTCTTCCATGCTGGAAACTTTTATGTGATGAAGATTGTACCACGAATGGATGGTCAGTCCTTAAGAGTATGTGCAGTGTTCTCACCTGCTACATATCAACATGAAATCTCGGGAAGCCTGCTTCTAAAAAAGTTCTCAGACTAATAGAGAAGCCCTGCATCCAATTGAGAGAATGTTCAGATGTTTCACTGTCTGGGAGAGTGAGCCCAGAACTATTTATGTGCTACATTTAGGTTCCTAGTTAATGCATCTTGGTTTCCCGTCTATAATGTTAGAGGTGAGAAAACAGCAGACATACCTTCTAATGACTTCATCCCTCACTATAAAATACATGGCACTCATCTGCATTTCTAATCTGCCTTAATGTGGGCAATGATCTACCTGGCATAATGTGAATCAACCAGTCACTTCTTCCTCCTGCCATAGGCATTAAAGTCAGCTCACCCAAGAGAGAGGTCTCTCCAATGAGTCATGAACGCATCTTGCCATTCTGGAGAGTAGGCTGAATCTTTGTCTCTTTAATGACTATAATCCAGATGCATCTTTGTCTTTTCTTCTCCTCTCTCATTCCCCTTAATGTGACATCAGTCTTTATGTTCCCCTTGTGTGAATCAGAACATGTGAAATAAAACCCTACTGCTTTTAGCTGGGGGCAGTTAGGAGGTAAAGTAGAGAAAGTGCTGAGCTTGGAGCTAGAAGACTAATCTTCGTGCATTCAAATCTGACCTCTGACACTTACTAGCTAGGTGACTCTGGGCAGGTCACTTAGCCCTATTTGCTTCAGTTTCCTCATCTGTAAAATGAGCTGGAGAAGGAAATGGTAAACTGCTCCTTTATCTTTGCCAAGAAAACCCCAAATGGAGTCATGAAATGTTCAACACAACTGAAAAATTACTGAACAACAGCTGCTTTTTAGCATTACTAGCTAGTCTGCCTCTTCTTTTCAAAACCTCTATGTAGTCAAAGCAGCAGAAACGGACTGGGACAACCATTCTTAGAATCATTAGAATGAACTATTCTATCCCATCTGTCCATTGTTGATGCAAGATAACCGTAGAACTGAACTGGAAATCTAGTGTCCTGTGATCTAATACTATCTCTGCCACTAGCAAGCTGCAGGAGCTTGGTTGGGCAAGTCAATTCCTGTCTCTTAGCCTTGGTTTTCCCATCAGTAAAATGAGGAAGTTGTACCAGATAACTTTAGACCCCTTCCAGCTAAAATAACCTATGAATACATTAAATTCTGACTTAACCACAAAGAAATGACACAAAATAACAAGGCACTCAGCAGTACTGAAGTGGACCCTAGAGAAAGATAGTATGTGTTTGAGGGGAGGGCTATGGAGGGAATCAAGAGGTTAGAGGAAAGTACATTGAATTTGGAATCAGAAGATCTGGGTTCAAATCCTGACTCTGCTACTTACTATTCTGCCAATACTATGACCTTTGGGTAAGTCTCAAAGACTTCACTTCCTCATCCTTAAAATAAATGTGGGTCAGATACATCTATGATCCTTTTTGGCTCTAAAATCCTCTAAGTTCAGATAGCCTTTGTGGGTCTAATTCTAACAACACACACTTGTCCCAAAGAAGTAAACCACTAAGGTTATAGCCATGCAATTTCCAAATGAAAGCATGGGTGAAATATTTGTCCCTTTCGTTATCCTATTTAAGGAATAGCCTAACACTTTAATGGCGAGTCAAACTATCTTATTGCCTCTTTCATTCCTCAAAATTTCCCAGGGCTCTAGTGTTTCAAAACTAGTTGTATGTAGCTGCCTAGTTGGCAACCTCAAAGCCCTTCACATAAAGATAAAGTATAAGCAGTTTATCAATATCAGCTGAATATTCCCTTACAAATTACTTGATATTCTTGGGCTTTAGTATCTCCATCTATTTTGCAGGGTGTCAAGAATGAGTAAATCAAATCAAGTCATCTCATCCTACTTAAAATATAAGGCCTGCCCATCCATACCTTAATGAAGACAAAACAAGTCTCATTTGATCTCAATCATAGTTTCTATTTTCAATCAATTAATCACTCACTCTTTGGAACTGGAGTGATGTTGCACAAGAATTAGTTTGGATTGGAAACTAGGTCATCTTTCAAGCTAGTTTATAATTGAGATGATTCCCAATTGTAGCATTCCAATAAAATCCCTAAAGAGGAACCACTTTGGGGGGAAGAAGATGGGTAAAATCAGTGACTAATGAAAAGTTATTCTGAAATGACTCCATGTTTTAACCTTGCTTGACTTTGGAGCTAGCAGTCCAGCAGTAGAGGGCAGTCCTCAAGCTCTAATCAAATCTCTTTAGTGCTAATCCCACCTCCTCACAATTCAAACTGAAAGCTTTCAATTTTTTGGCTTGGTGCTGCTAGACTTTCCAGCTTTCTCAGGCACACAACAATAAGGTCAACATAAAGGCTCTATAGACCTTCGGTTTGGTAGGCAGCCTAATACTTCTTTTTCATACTTTCTTTCAGAGTCTCCCAAACACTGAGCTAGCTCTGGCAATATATGTGTCAATCTCATATTATTGTTCAGTCATTTCATATGTATCTGACTCTTTATGACCCTGTTTGGGGTTTTCTTGGCAAAGATACTAGAGTGGTTTTGCCACTTCCACTTCCAGGTCATTTTACAGATGAGGAAACTGAGGCAAACAGGGTTAAATGACTTGCTCGGGTCACACAGCTAGTAAGTGCCTGAGGCCACATTTGAACTCAAGTCTTCCTGACTCCAGGCCTAGAGCTCTGTTCACTCACTGCACCATTGAGCTGCCTTTTCATCTTTGTGTACATCCCTGAAAAGCATACTCCCAAGGTAAGCGAATTTATCCACAGAATTCAAAACTTCTCCATTTGCTGTGACCAATGGTTTAACATATGGATGGCACAGTGCTGACTGGTGGAGACACTGTTTTCTTAGTGTTATCAGACCAAAATTAGCACGAGCAGCAGAGCAATCTATACTCTGTGATATTATAGCCTCAGAGGCTACATTGAGTGCACAATCATCTTGGAACAAAAAGTCATGTACCAACTCTCCCTCCATTTTACTCTTGGCTTGTAGCCTTTTCAAGCTAATTAATTTACCATCAAGGCAGGTAGCCTATCTTGAGACCTTTTTTTGTCCTCTTTGACGGCATCTGACAAAATCACAGAAGAAAACATTAAGAAGCATGGGAGCAAGCACACAGCCCTGCTTTACTTCATTAGTGATTGGGAAATCACAAGAGTATCACACAAGCAAGTTGTTAAGGAACTGGCATCCAATACTGATGAACTTCTCTAGGCAATCAGATGTCAACATCATTATATAAGCAGTAAGAGGCAGAAATGACATGTCCATGGTCATGCAGCTAGTTGGTGGAGTGTTGGGGACAGAATTTAAATCCAGGTCTTTTAATTCCAGTTCTAGAATATATCTATCCTGTCATACTCCTTCTATATCATTAATATCATTATTATCATCATTCTAACAGAAAAAAATGGCCTCAGTTACACTAACAGTTATTACTATAACTAAAAATAGTACAAGTTATGTTGGCTTCTAGACCATTTTACCTTCTTACCACCACCTTTCCTACATAACGTGAACTTTTTGAAGGAGATCTGCACCAACTTAATACCCTAAGACCAACCTAATCATTATGTGAACCATGTAGATCAAGTAACCTCATGCTTCCTTGGAGCTAATATATAAAATAGTATATTACATTGGTAGACTACATATTGATTTGTTTGCTTTTGGTGTAAAATAATGTAATTTTGAATACTGCATGTATAGTAGTTTACTGTTTTGTATAATTATAATAATTAACCAAGAAAATAATTGAGCACATAAGCACAATGCTGAGTTGGAAGGATGGGTTGGAATAAGAATTCCAAATGCTATATTCTATAGGACAAAACTTCCAAAAGTTGCCTCCCTACATATCAAATGGCACATGCAAACATACACATATATACACAGAGAGAATATACAAATATAAAATTCAACAATTTTTTTATTTAACACGTACTTATAAAGTTTGTTATGTGAAGTCCTATCAGTATTTTTTCACAACAACCTGTATGTTAGGTATTACAAATATTATTATTCTTCTTTTCCATACATGGAAGCAACAGCATAGAAAGGTCAGATGATTTACCCAAATCTTCTGGCTAATAAATATTGAAACCTTAACTCAAACCCATGCAAGTACAGTGAGAGTGACCAGGAAGAGTTAGCCAAATTAACAAGATAAAAGAATGAGGCCTTGAATGAGGATTGGTCTGACCCTGAAGATATCTCCCTATATGAGATATGGACAGCTATCTATCTATTAACCTCACATTTGGGATGACTGGCACATATGGACAGTGTGTGAAATATACTTGTCCTGGGTACTTGTTGGCCTACTGATACCCCAGTAGGAATGACTGGTTTAGTTATGGCTACTAAATATCTGAGCTTACCCTTGGAGTTGGCCTTTAAAGGAAACCAGTGAAATCTGACAGAGAGACCAGAAAATAGGAACTGGCTAACTTGAGTAAACTGAGTATAGACAAAGAGAAGATCTGAGAAAGGGGCTACACATAGAGTACAGACTAGAGTATCTTGGGTGAAAGGAGGGCAGCTTATCTATGCAGCCCTCCCTAGGAAGCTGCTGGGTCCCAGAAGTAGCAGCTATGGAAAACCAGCTGTGCAACCTCTGTGGCTCCAGAGATGACAGCTATGGAGGGCCAATGACAAAGTAGTGAAACAGGTGTTAGAATAGAGGAACCAACCCCTCAGACAAGAGTTCCTGAACCTCCCTTCCTGAAGAGAAGAGTCTACTCAGGTTACTAAATCAGGTTCCTACACAAGAATAGGAGCAACCACGTGATCCTGAAGTTCGGGGAACGGCAAAGGACATAGATGAGAGAAATTATTTTTAATAACCAATAATTTTGGGAGACCCAGAGTTTTCCCCTTCTAAAGTCCTGGTTTTAAAAGTTCAGTCTCTTTGAAAGACATTGCTGAAAATGAAATAGTACTAAGACCTCAGCTACCTCTGATAGGGTAGCTATGGTGCTCTGCTCAGGCCTGGGTGGGGTATACATTCTTTGGCCCAAGGCTGGGGGCTGTCTAGGTTTAGAGATAGTTTCCCTGTCCAAGGGTGTCTTGATGTCACACTCAGTCCCTTATTTTACTATAACCCACCTCCTAATGTGTAAACCAATCAGAGTTGACTGCCATTCCTCTTCCATAAAAACAAATATGCTCTGAGCCCACCACCATGATTGTTTTTGGTCTAAGAGAAATGGCCAAATGACCATCCTTTTATTAATAACATGCTGGTTTTATTAATAAAATGATTAAATTACCCAGAAACTATGTCTCTTGAACCTTTTTAATTATCACATAGCCATAAGGTGGAGGAACAAGTCTAGACCATGCCTTCTATTGCTACTGTGAGGTGTATGAATTGTGAAGTTTAAAAGGAAAAGCTATTGACTCTCTAGCAAGCCTGTTTCCCTTCTAGGGGAACCTCAAACACAGGAGTTGCTATGCCTTGCTATAAAGCTTGAGAGTTACATTGGTCCCTAGGGAAAGTGAGGCTCATTACAGAGGGAGGGAGAGGAGCACTGCCAGTTTAGGGGCTTAGATGCCTTCTGTGAAGGATGACATAAAGGCTTACTATATTCATATGGGTTTAAGGATAATAACTAGCATTTATGCAGCACTTTGAGGTTTGTAAAGTGCTTTACAAATATCTCAAAAAGTCTTTATAACAACTCTGGGAGATGGTTGTTTTTATTTTCTCCATTTTATAGATGAAGGAACCAAGGCAAACAGAAATTAAGCAACGTACCTAGAGTAATTATGAAGATGGATTTGAATTAAGGTCTTCCTAGTGTCGGGTTCAGAATTCTGTCCACTGTACCACCTAGCTACCTATGTGTAATAAGTAGAGAACTAGTTTCCAAGTCAAGAAAGTTTGGATTTGGGGGCAGCTAGGTGGTGCAGTAAATAGAGCACCAGCCCTGGAGTCAGGAGGACCTGAATTCAAATCCTGCCTCAGACACTTAACACAAAACTAGCTGCATGACCTTGGGCAAGTCACTTAACCCCAATTGCCCTACCTTCCTCCTCCAAAAAGAAAAAAAAAAAAAAAAAAAAAAGAAAGTTTGGATTCAAGTTCCACCTCTGGGGTCTTTTACCTTTCAGGTAGAAACCTAGAAATAAACCAAATTCTGAAGTTCCCAGAAGTCCTAGCAAGACTGAACCTGGTCTATGTAAAATTGGAGTCTATGTTTTGAGACACAAGCTATACAAGAGTGTATTTTCTACTCTACCACCTATCTCTGTAAGGTAAATAAGATACAATCCCTGCCCTTAAAAGGCTTGCAATCCAAAACATACTATGTGTACCTATTTCAGGATAAATCAAATAAGATCTAAGAGGATTAACTTTCACTTGATGATAAATAGGAGGCAAAAGATATCAGTTTTAACACCTCCACTACTACTATTGATCAATACTATCACTATTGTTGTTATTACCACCGTTGTTGATGATGTTATTGTCATTGTCAAAATGCATTAACATGGTGGTGGCCGTGCAAAACCTGGTATATGCTTTAAATTCTTTGATGCTGAATGAAAAAGTAATTTATATATTACCTTAAGAAAAAAATAAGATCCCACAAATCTAAGTATTTTAATGACCTTCTACTAAGTTCTATTTCAATGACTCATTATACTAAGGAGGTGACTGACCCCAGTTTCTTGAAGGCTTGGCCAGCAGGGTACTAGCTCTGGAATGTCCTACCGACCTGGAAAGGTTTTAAATTGGGGCTCAGGACTGGACCACATGTCTGAGGAGTAGCCTAGCTAAGTGTAGAAAGGTTCGTCATCAGAAGATTGGCACTAATGGATGCAGTTTTTAGCCATGACAACTTGTAGAGGCCATTTACAAGCCTATCTCATTTTATGGTGCTTCACTTTATGACAGATATTGCATTTTTCTTTTGCATATTGAAGGTTTGTGGCAACCCTGTATCAAGCATGTCTATCAGTGTCATTTTTCCTATCACATCTGCTCACATCATGTCTCTGTATCACATTTTGATAACGCTTACAATATTTCAAACTTTTTCATTATTATAGTATCTGTTGTGATGATCTGTGATCAGTGATCTTTGAACTTAATCAATAAATGTGATGTGTGTTCTGCCTGTTCCACCCACCAGCCATTCCCTGTCTCTCTACCTCCCCTCACACCTACCTATTTCCTGAGACACAATACTGAAGAATATTACATAAACTTAGTTGATAAAGTAGTAACAGGGTTTGAGAGGATTGACTCAAATTTTGAAAGTTCTACTGTGGGTAAAATGCTATCAAACAGCATCACATGCTACAGAGAAATCTTTTGCAGAAAAAAAAGAGTCAATGGATGCAGCAAACTTCATTGCTGTCTTATTTTAAGAAATTGCCACAGCCACCTTAGCCTTTAGCAACCACCACCCTAATCAATCAGCAGCCATCAATATTGATGCAAGACTGTCAGCAAAAAAATTAAAACTTGCAAAGGCTTAGCTGATAGCATTTTTAGCAACAGTTTTTTTTTAATTAAGGTATGTACATTGTTTTTTTTAAAATATGATACTATTACACACTTAATAGGCTACAGTATAGTGTAGACATAATTTTTTTTTGCACTGGGAAACCAAAAAATTCATGTGATTCATTTTATTGTGGTGGTCTGGAACTAATCCCACCATATCTCTGATGTATGCACATATAACGGTGTGGAAAGATTGTAGTTTGTGTTAATGGGAGAAATACCTACTTAGTTAAATAAACAGAAGCTAAAGGCACTGATCTGACATATTTACATGACATGACTTAGTGAGATGTGAGTATGAATTTGACTACTCTTCAGTAACAGTGTATGGCTTTTGTGCTGTGAATTTGGGTGTCATTTAAATCTCTCTTTACTGGTGTCTCTTAGAATCATACAATCATACTTTACATGTATAACTAATATCAATTGTTTGCCTTCTTGAGGAGAGGGGAGGGATGGGAGGGAGAGAGAGGATCTGTAACTCAAAAAGTTTTTAAGTGATTGTTAAATTTTTTTACATGTTATTGGGAAATATTGATGGAATAAATAAAAATAATTTTTAGAAGGAATCATATAGTCAAAGATTTAAAACTGGACATGACCTGAAAGTTCATCTAGTCTAAATCCCTCATGCTCCAAACGAGAATACTGAGACTCTCAAAGAGGTTAAGTGACTTGTTGCCGAAGTAAGAAGCATCAGAGGTAAAATTTGAACCCAGGTTCTGTGACTGCAGAGTCAGAGCTCTTTCTTTTTTTTTCTTTAACATTTTTATTTAAAGTTTTGAGTTCTAAATTCTATCCATCCTTCTTTCTGTCTTCTACTCCCTCCCTGAGACAGTAAGCAATCAGATATAGGTTATATATGTGTAATTATGTAAAGCATTTCCAGATCAGTGAGTTTGCACAAGAAGACTCAAATAAAAGAAAAAAATAAGAAGAAGAAAGTAGAAAAATAGTCTGCTTCAATGCTCTTTCTATGATACTACATTCCCTTCTAAGGTCAGCTCAAGTCTACATTAGGACCTTGCAGATCCCCCCAACTGCTAGGGTTTCCCTCTACCCCACAAACCTTGTATTTATGTTGAATGCATTTATATTTGTACATACTGTTTCTTATGAAAGAATATAAGTTTTCTGAGAACAGGACCTGTTTGCATGTTTATCTTTATAGCTAAGGCCTGTAGCAGGTGTTTAAAAACACTTTGATTGGACTGATTCATTTTAAACTCTCTGGGCCTGAGTTACATGGTCCGTAAAATGGGTCTGACAATACCTAAGAACTATGATCTTACCAGCATAAAGGCAAAGGGTTAAACAAATGATCTCTTAAGCTTCCTTCTAGGTTTCAAACCTGTAATTCTATCCAATTATCATAATATATACAGGACATACTCTGCATTTTTATCACCTTGGTGTGGTTCTGAGACGAAAAGTTTTAATTCTGATACCTCAAAGTACATTACTTTATAGTTCCTGAATGCTGGTCTTCCAATATAACTCACAAAGATCATGTGAGCTTAGTAATTTTTTTAACTCTTTAATTTAGTTTTCCTTGAAAACAAGATTTGGAGCATTACTCCATGTGTTCAGCTCTATGTCCACCTATACGGATGCTAACATTGGGCCCAACTCCCCTTCTTTCTGTCATTTTGCCTCCATATCTTTACCCCAGACATTTATCAGGGTCTGTATGCTGCTTTCTTGGTGCCTGTAATCCCCAAGGACCAAGTCTGATGCTCTAAGGCTTCTTCCCCTGATCTAATACCAGTATTGCCTAACCAATCCTTCATTTGAGTGCTAGGGTGATTCCTAAAAACCCCATGGTCCCATCATAATTCAAGCATTTGCTTTAGTTAACCTTTAACAATTTTTAATATTAACTTTTAACTGAGGCAATAAGATTATTGTTAAAAATGGATATTACTTCTAATTGTCTGTGACATTTTTTTGGTTTCCCTCGTTTAGCTGATGTTATCACTTTTCTAAGTAGCATCCTGTCTTGCATTTTAGTCTAGTAGATAAAAATCTCTCATTTCATTCTTGTTTAAACATTTCTTTAAAAAAGGAAATCCATATTACCTCTTTGAGCATGGGCCTCTCACAATTGTCTTAGATCAACTCAAGATCCTAATGGATCCTAAATACTAAAGAAGCAAAATAAGTGTGTAAATATATGTCCCATTCACCTTTGGGTGACAACCACAGGGTGGTTGTGTGATACAGCTGATATCGTTGACCCTTTAATAAAATACTTTCTTTTTTAAATTTGATTTTATGGTCTCTGTGATGGGAATCAAACTAATGTAACAGATTTTACTAATTCAAAGCATGTTTGTGCTTTAATGAGGTCAGTTAAAAAAAAAGGATTTATAGAACTACATTCTTCCTTTAGAGGTAACAAAAGTAGAATTGTTAGTGGACTCTTTAGAAACAAGGAGACCCTAGTTCAAATTTTGCCTCTGGCTCTGTGACCATGAGCAAGTAACCAAACCTTTCACTACCCCCAGGCAGCTCGATTAGACTGTAACTTGTGGAACAGTTGCCAGGCAGAATTAGTAGAGAGAGAGTTCCCCCCCCCACACACACACACACACAATTCTTTGGGATGAGCACATGAATTATTTTTAAATAGATCTTTGTGCATTGTTTCTGATGAGCAAATTACCAGAACACTGCTAAAAGTAGTAAGAATTAAAAGGGAAAGCTAGGTGGCACAGTGGACAGATAGAGTACCAGCCCTGGAATCAGGGGGACCTGGGTTGAAATCTGACCTCAGACACTTACTAGCTGTGTGACTGTGGGCAAGTCACTCAACCCTGTTTGCTTCACTTTGCTCATCTATTAAATGAACTGGAGAAGGAGACGGCAAACCACTCCAGTAGCTTTGCCAATTAAATCCCAAATGGAGTCACATAGAATCAGGCACAAATGAAATGACTCAATAAAACAACAAAAGTAATAATTAGCATGAATATCAACAACCACCATAATAATGGGTTAACCGCTTAAGAATTGCCATTCTGAGTGGAATCTACAGCTTCTTATTATGTCATTTTTCCCAACTACTAAGCAGATGCAAAGTGAAGACAAATCTCCCGTCACTCAGTAAACCAGGTTTTAAAAACAATACACCCCCAAAATATTTATCTTGCTGTTTCTTACATACCTTTCTGACAAGCAGAGTAATCTTCAGCTATGGCTGTTCGATTTAAAGAGTCAATAGCCTGACTTGAACCAAAGGTGCAATCCATAGGCAGAGAAAGATGAGTTTCTGTTGCCAGATAAAAGAAAATAAAAAGCTTTGAGAGGTTCCTTAGACTCTGTGTGATGTTCACTGCCTGTTGTTACACAGAGACTTCTAATGGTTCTTATTTTTCCCGTATTGCAGGGTGTGAGAGAAATTTCTACATCCACTGTAGCAAATAAAATACAGGAGCGACAGGAGCTTTTTGCCCGTCATTTGAACTCAGTCTTTCACTAAGAGAAGTACCATTTCTGGCCATACTGAGGAAGAGAGAAAGCCAAGCAGAGAGAAACTTAGGCCAGTTCAGAAATAGGAAGTAAATCATTTCAATACAATAGTTAGAGTTACGGTGACAACCTTTAGAAAACAGGAAGAGGTAAAAACAGAAAAATGAAGCAGCTTTTGAGCCCTTTTCTGTAATTGTGGTTGTTCATCTAACAACCCATAAACAGAAGCAGCTGCTTGGAAATGTAGGTGTTCAACATACTGCAAGGAAGATAATTTCGTTCAGAAAAAACATCAATACCATGGTGAGAATTATCCAGCTCAGTGCCCAAAGGCCATCCTGCAAAACTTGGAGTACACGGAGCAAAGAAGAAAAATGCCTTGAGTGTAATTATAATCCCTTATGGGTAGGGGACTGCCATCTAAATTTTCACCAAGAACCTCTCAGATTTAGAAGGAAAGAGTAAAGGGAAGAAGGCTGGAGTTACCCTCTAATACTACTTTAAAAAAAAATACAATTACTATATGAGGCTAGAGGTGGGTGAGGAAAAAAAATCTCTAAATTATAATACTTGCTGGAGGCTCATCTCCTGAACTGGGTGGTCCTTACACTGTGCTTATACAAGCAAAAACCCAGGAAAAAACTGTTCTGTCAAGTCCTTTCCATTCATGAGAATTAGAGGTCCAAGGCTTGTAATCCTAATCTAAAACTTCCTTTGTCTGTATCTACCACGTGTCTGTCAAACTTCAGGCTAGTCCCTACCCTATAACGAGCCTCTTGCTTTCCCTTGCGTTGATGTAGTCCTAGGTTTACCCTCTATTGGACACAATCGTTCATGACCTAGGCTAGCCCTAGCCCTATGCTAGCCTTACCCTTTGCAAGGACGAATGCCTATCCTGTGCTTAAACAAGCAAGTTACCTTTAAAGAATTACTTTTCCACGAAAGCAACTACTTTACACTCATGAAAATTCAAGGTCCAAAGTTTATGGCCTTTTTTCTGACATTTCAGTCCAAATTGATGAAAAGTAGTGAAAAGACTAGCCACAAGTCATGCTTTTCAAAAGGGAGAGGAAAAGTTTGGAGAGGTGTTCAAAAATGAATATTACCCTCTCTCATTTTTATAAATACAATGCAGATCAGAAGCTTGCAAAGTGTGTAATATATAACTGATGAGCTAAGTATGTGGGCCTGGTCAGGAAAGCTCTGTTGAAAAGTAACAATGATTTGCAAAGAATTATCTCTTTGTGTAAGTTTGGGTCAGGGGAAAGACAAATCCCATAGATGCCAATATCTTGCATCCAAAAAAATGCAAGTTTTAAAGGCAAAAATTATATTATCTTGGCAAACAGAAGTATCCATAAAATGAATTTGAAAATGAAGCTATCTCATGCAGTTTAAAAAAAAAAGTGAGTGAAACCAGAACACCACCTCCATCTGCGCCAGGGATGAATCACCCTTCTGGCTCACAGATTCCCTCTCCACAGATGGGTAATAATAACTCCCAGACAATTTCGCATCTTGTTTCAACACGATTAGGCACACATTCCTGACTAAGTCCAGCGCAGCCTGGGCAAATGGACATGAAATCCAGGAAGGCAGGTCAAAGGAATGGACAGTGGGAGGTTCTAAAGGTTTCATCCCAGGAAAGCTTCAAGAAGAGAACAATGAATCTGTCTGGGATGGTTTAGACACCCACCTCAAATTCAGGCATACAAAACTGAAAGAGAGAGTGGCAAAGCCTCCTGAACCTCCTTTCTGCAACCCAGAGCCACAAAGGGCCCTGCGGTGTCTCAGATTAACAGGCCCTCAGAGTTAAGGACTAGATAGATATATACAACAGACTCTGCTCCCTGCCTCCTACAGATGCTCAAGAAATGCTCTTTGATGGTGAGATGAGTCAAATAGTGATTAACAGAAAAACAACGTTCCCTGTCTCCTTTTTAAAGAATGCTGTGCCTCTAGCCACATCCTGCTGATTATATTTTATTCTCCCACTTTTAGCCCAGAAGCGTGACTCCCCCCCCCCATACCTTCCAAGGTAGAGATTCCTGATAGAAACACTGGTGCAAGAGCCAACTTGATCAGATGGCATCCAAGAGGAGGTGGCAAAAACTCTGGCCCTTACTTTTAGACCTACCAATCAGGAACATGGGTTACTTTTGGAATCATGAAACCATGGAATTGGAAGAAGCTTCAGAAGACCCTCTGGTTTCAGACCAAGTGGCTGCCTAAACCAGTGGTGATAAACTCAAATAGAAAAGGGGACCATTAAATTGCTCATAAGGATCCCTGCAGGTTCCTTGAAACTACAGTGCTAAAGAAGCACTCCAGTTGCTGATTCTAGTGTTTCACCTCCAAAAGGAACTCTTTATGACCTTGGAGGAGGGAACTCCCTGGGCCTCAGTTTCTTCATCTGTAAAATGAAGAGGTCATACTAGGTCCCCTGTGAGCTCTATAGATTATGAGCCATTGACAAGTATTCATGGACAGTGCTTCCCCTCCCCCTCCATGCTGTGGTTCTAGCACTGTGATAGGCTCTGGGAGACATAAAGTCTTAGATCATTATCTTTTGTAGATAAAACTAACACAGAGATAAGGGATATATCATGAAGGCACGATAAAATTCTTCAAGACAATCAACAGGAACCTCTCTTGCTGTAATTGAAATTAATTTCCTCTCAACAAACCTATCAAAAGGCATTTATTAAGTCAAGGACTGTAAGTGCTGAGGATGCAAAGACCTTGCCTTCAAAAAAACTGACATTCCAACGAAAGAAACATATATGTGGGGGTTATAATATGTAGATATAGTCTGTATATGTGTGTACATAATATATGTGTGTGTGTATATATGCAAGATACATACAAAGTAGATACAAGATGAAGGCACTAATAGCTGGAGTAAATAGGAAAGGCCTTCTTTACAAGGTGGCCTTTGAGCTCAGTTTTGAAGGAACTCAGGGATTCTCAGAGATCACTTCTCATGAACTTTCTTCCCTCCCTGGTCCCTTCATCCCATGGTCAAAAGAATAGGCCTCATGTAAGCAAATATGAGCTTGTACCTGTTGATAGATCATAATAAATAAAGTGTACAAGCACATGGTGTCAGTTGTGATTATTTTTGTATTATCTCTATACATAGAAGAAATCGTGTAACCCTATAATTTCATGGCCCAAAGATAACTGGGTAGCAAGTTCAAGGTTGTCATTTTGTCACACTATGGTGTGACAGAAACAGTGCCAGAGCTGAAGCTGTAGAGCATGAGTTTGAATGCCAGCTCTGACACTAACTGTGGACAGCCTCTCCGAACTTCATTTTACTCACCAAAGTGAGTGTAGTGGACCAGATCACATAGTCATAGGTTTAAAGTAGAAGGAATATCAGAGATGTCATCACCTAGTGCAACTCCCTCATTTTTAGACATGAGGCAACTTAGGCCCCAAGAAGTTAAATGACCTTCCTTTTCATGCAGTCACATAAATAGCAGCAGAGATTCAAACCCAGATTCTCTATAGCTCCAAGCATAGTACTTATGTCCTCTGGACCAGGGATCCTTGCAGCTTCAAATGATCTGAGGAAATCTATCATTTATTGTATGATGCATACAGCCTACTCTTGGTCATCTGCGGTCATGAAGGTCAGAAATAGCTGGAAAAATTGTGATTCACTGGTAATACAAAAATTTCATTGTATGTAATTTCCATCCTCTCTTTTGGCAGAAATGTTGGCAAGGGACAAACTATAAACTTTAGAACTGGAAGGGTCCTTAAAGATCATCTATTTGCCACCCTGCCACTCCATATTCATTTTACAGATGAGGAAAGTGGCTGAAAGTCAGTGATAGGCAATGATTATCCCAGGTCTTCTGTCTCCTAGGCCAACAATTTTTCTTCCTCTCTGTAGCTGAGTATGGTATCAGAGATTCTAATACTCTAATTATTAAGCAATCAGTTGACCAAAAAGTAGATGACTGAATAGAAGGTAACAGGTTGCTGACCACCTACAAATGAGGTCATGCTGGCTGATGCTGCTGGTGTCAAGTCCTAGCCGGTAGGAGAGGTTCCCATCATATCCAGTTTCAATCCAATTCTGATCTGCAAGACATTCTCATACACACTGTTAGAGGATGTTAGCCATTCTCTAACCAGTTTCCATGCTCTTCCTCAGCCTTTGACATAGCTTGCTTTTGTGACATTTTCAGTGCTTAGCTCAGTGCTTGGCACATCAGCAGCACCTAATATATGTTCCTTAACTGACAAAAGCACAGATGGACTGGGTGAAAACAGCAGTGAGACTCTGCTGATGGTTGTGATCCCATCCAATGTGATTCATTCATACCTAAGACTTCATGACTATGGTAGGTTCTAAGACACAAAAAAACCCACAGCTCATTCTCTATAGCACATCTATAGCACATCTTCTCACAGGCAGTTGCCCTAAGAAAGCATTTCACAGAATCCCCACTGGAAAACAAACAAACAAACAAACAAAACAAAACAAAACATAACATAACATCAAAGAAAAGAATGGAGTATTATTCTCCTCAGGACTATTTCTTTATGTGGAGAGCTGAATGTAGCCAACAGGAATGTGGTCACAGAATCATAGATTTAAAGCTTGAAGGGGCCTTGAGAGATCACTGAGTCCAGCCCTCTCATTTTTTAGATGAGAAAACCTAAGCCCAAGAGATTAAGTCGGTCTTATGCTAAGTGCTGGCGATATAAAGTAAGCAAAAGACAGTTTTTGCCCTCAAGGAGCTCAAAATCTAATAGTCATGGAAAATTCTTGGAGTTGGGATACAGAATGTTATGTTTCAAGAACATCAAGTGATCACTGAATCAATGAGTTCATGGTGGGGGTGATGGAGAGTCTGGCAGAGGGAGGTGAAGGGGATGGGGGCAGGGTTCCACATAGGTGGTCCTTAGGTGGTAAAGATGGAAATCAAGTCCAGGCCCTCTAACTCCAAAGCCAGAGCTCTTTCCACTAGACTGCAAGTGATTTTTGTTCTTGAGGAAGCAGCATTAGTGTAGCAGGAGAATTTGGAGTCAGAAAATCTGAGTTCTATTCCTCCCTGGTACTTATGATCTATAACACTTTAAGAAAATATTTTAATTCTTCTGGGCCTCAGTTTACTCATCTATAAAATTAGAATGTTGAATCAGATTATCTCAAAGTCTCCAGAATCCTAAATGAAATCATTTTGGGGGTACAAAACTTTCCCCCTCAATACCCACTGATTTTGTAGAAAATATTTTTCTGACAAATCATTGGGGGGGCGGAGCCAAGATGGCCCCGTAGCAGCAGCAACATATCGCAGCTCTCACATAGTCACCCCAAAATACCCATAAAACAGGACTCTAAACCAATCCTAGAACTCCAAAATGCACACAAAGATACTTCCCACTAAAGTCAGCTTGGCTACGAGGAACCATATCAGC
>CM053581.1:204676721-204740343 GCA_028627135.1 Pseudochirops cupreus | reverse complement strand
ATTTTTCTTTTAACCACAAAAAGCCTTATGACAACTGAATGAAGAAAGGATCCCTGCTCTGACCCTATCTCCCAGCTAGAGCAAAGTTCATTATGTGAAAAACAAGTTATAATTTGCTCAAAGGAAGACTTCCTTTGTCCTATATGGAGACTTCAATGGTAGGATCTATGGACCCATGCTAGGAAAACTCGACCACACCCAAAGTACCATGTAAGAGATCTGCTAATTTTATTCTTCTGAGTTTTAAGAGAATGTAGCTTTATTTACAAAAACAAAATATTTAAACATTTCAATAAACAGATTATGAAACAGATTTCTATGATAGCCTCTGCCAGCTGCTTCTGCAAGCCAGGAATCCTTCTTTCCTTGTGAAATGAAAAGGACAAAATCTCCCTCAAGTCCAAACCACTAACTCAAGGGTAATTAATTTTCTCAAGAGTCTTACCAAGCAAGACCAACCCATTTCAATTCAGAAACCCATCTCACTTTACCAAAGGACCTTCCCCATGCAAAAGTGATAAATGTTTAGTCAGCTTTGCCCAGCTCAGCCACAAAGGAATGTTTGTTTGCCAAGTACCACCCGTGGTACATGATTCATAGGAAAGAATGTTGGAGTTGGGGTCAGAGGTAGCACTTCTGCCACTTAGTATCTTTGTGACTTTGAGCAAGGCATTAAACTTCTCTGAAGTTTAGGTCATCAATGGTATGCAAAAGTGATGTCACCTGAGTCAGCCCAGCCTCAGCTAAAAAAAAAAAGTGACTAAGAAGATTCTCAAGCCTTGATAACTTTAGCAGATGAAGCCACCTATAATGAATCAAACAATTAACGGCATTAAACTAATGTATGTTCAATCCTGTCGTGTGATTCTGCTACAAAGTCTCAAACCAGTTCGGTATCCTACATTATTCAAGTATTCTGAAGCTTAGAAAAAGTCTAGCCATGTTCCTAAGAGAGAATCACTTTGAGGGAGGAAGAATAGAACCCCTGTCTCTTCCCTTGTCCCCCTGACAAAAGGAGAACCTTATGAAATTTTAAGCATCAGATGATATGGATTTCTCACTAACGTCAGTGGTGTCCCCCTGAACATCAGTGACTAGTGGTAGTGTCTGTATTGGGAGTTGAGGACAAGCTAGACACTTTGCTCAAAGAAAGCTTCAAGACTAGACAAGGAACCCAGGAGAACATTGTCCCACACTTAAGGGAAACTTCATAAGTACTTCATGAGGGGAGAAAAGGATTTCCAGCAACCATGAACTTTGAGCTACCCTTTTGCCACATATGCTAAGTTTGAGATCACTCAATACTTGTGGGAGAGGTCATAAACTTTTAGGGGGAATGTTTTATAACAACTGTTCTTACCATACCACTGTAGTAAATACATAACCCCTAATTAACTCTGGATAACTAGTTGATATCAACTGATAATCTGGGAGGAGGGGTGAATGAGGTGGGAGGGAAGTACACCAGCTGGGGCTTGCAAGCTAGAGCATTAGGAACATAGAGAATCCTGAGGGGAAAAGTAGCAGCCATTTTCTGGGTACCCAATATGCCAAGGCAAATGGGTATTTGGAAAGGTAGCCCCAGAACATGTGCTACATGTAAAATGAAGGGGTTGGACTGGATGACCACTAAGGTCCCCTTCCAGCTCTAAGTCTATGACCCTATCAACTGTCATCAAGTAATATCTGTATTACAGCTTGGGCCTACCTACACCTATGCTTAGCACTATGTAGCACAGTGTCTCACATACCCTCCTTCATCATCATCATCATCATTGAGATTTGGCTTGTGGTTTCCTTACTATAGGGAATTTCCAGGAGGAAACTCCCTCTACCCATGCAGGTTGAAACATTCTTTGCATCTTACAGACTTAAATAATTACATAGACCCATGAGAGATTAAGGATTTCCAAGGATCACCCAGCCATTATGTGTCAGAACACAGGTCTTCCTGGTTTTGAGTCTGCTTCTACATACAATGTCATGCAATCTCTCAATAATAATAGTATGTAATTTATTATTAATAATAATCACTTGCATTCTGTAATGCTTTCTTCACAATAAACCTATGAGCTAGAATATACAATTATTATTACCCCCATTTTCCTGATACGCTTAGAGAGATTTAGTAATTTTACAAAGGTTACACAATTCTTAAACATTAGAGCTGAGATTCAAACTTAGTGTCCTGATTCCAGGTACAGTATTTGTGCTACTGTGCTATGCAAGTGTCTTCTAAGTTACTCAGTGAATCCAAATTCTGCAAACAAACTCCATCTAGGCCAGGAAACCACTGGCCTTAACTTAGGGTTCTAAATTACTCTGCACTCTTTCCTCTTCTGTGAGGATAAGTTGGATAAGATGACAGTTGGATAAGATGATCTCAAAAGTTTCTTTGAGTTCCAATATTCTACAAGAAGTCAGAGACTCATTGGACTCAAGCAGTGAAAGAACTTAGAGATAATAAAATCTATTCTCCTCCCCCTTTTTTTACATATATACATGTGTGTCACAGTTTTATACATTATGCATGGAGCATGGCATAGTAGATGAAATGCTGAGCTTGGAGTCAGAATGATCTGTGTTAAAATTACACCCCTGACACTCAACTGCTGGGTATCCCTGGGCAAGTCTCTTAACTTCTAAATATCTCCTATATGCAACACCCTAGGATTTATCTACTCTCATAGACAGATCATAAGTTATGTTGGGGAAGGGAATTCCCACACCAGGAATTTCCTGTGCTAAAGAAGTTACAAATCCTTCATGCTGTCACACATATACCATGCATAGGCCTATCCTTCACCAAATCCTACATCATGCCTCACAGTGGCATAATCAGGTTCTTGAAGACTATGCAGCTAGGTGGCATAGTGGATAGAGCACTGAACACGGAAGATTGAAGCATCAAGTTCAAATCCAGCCTCAGATACTCCCAACTCTGAGACCCTTGGCAAGTCACTTAAACTCTGTCTGCCTTAGTTTCCTCAATTCTCACATGGGACTGGAGAAACCTACCTCCTAGGAGTGTTGTTTGAATCAAATGAGATAATATTTATAAAGTGTTTAGCACAATGCCTTGCATATAGCAGGTACTTAACAAATGCTTATTCCTTTCTCTTTCCATATTCCAATGGACCATAAGCTCTGATAAAATATACCTTGCTGTAAAGACTTCAAGTACAGTCTTGATTGAAGATTGAGTTTTCACTTCAAGGACCAACCCATATAACTGTAGGGAGGTTCATCAGTAGGCTGGACACAAGGTAGTAAATTCTTTGGCCTTGGCAACCCATGAAACAAATACAAAATTGTAATGGCCTTCAATCCTGAGTAGTCAGTCCTCTTTGACTTCTATAATAACAGTGGTATAGTAATGGGAAAGGAGGTAAAGGGTGCTAAAGACTGTAGGGCTTTTAGACCATCTACAAACTTTAACTACAAACATCTTTGGATAATAACCAATCAATTGACATTCTATTGGAAGAACTGAACTGTATGATATGTTTATGATATGAGAGGAAGAGTGACAATGGGACTAGAAAGCTGGCTTCTCAGCCAGCAGGACCTTGATTTAAACCTCTCTCTGATACCTACTAGCTATGAGACCCTGTTTAAGTCATTTACCTTCTCACTACGCATAGGTAACCTTCTAAAGGACTATAAATTGCAGAGAAAGTGTCAACCTACATTGGTAGAAAGAGTTTCCTCACTCAGGAGTTACCTAACCAATGAAGCCTCAGGTCCAGTTCCTATATTCCCAATCCTTCCAAAAAATGAAACTGGAAAAAGAAAAAAAGAAAAGAAAGTTGTAACTAAAAGGACAGATGGACGGTTCTCTTTGAAGAAGCAAACAGAAGAACTGGCTAAGTTGCTTCCACGTTTGTACCCAAAGACAAGAAGAAACATCATTTCATGAGATACCTGGTCATCTTGTCTTGCAGTGGTCCTGATAAGCATATAAAACAAAACCTCAAAGATAATCATGTCCAATGTCCATTGGAGAAAATGAACATGTAAAGAAATTCCATGGAGAGTTTGACAAGATCCTCTAAATCATTTGATCCTCAATGGCTTCAATACAAATGTGTTGGGAGAGGTTGACATATACAAAAAATGTAGCATAGATTTGGGAAGTGAAAGAAGCTTCAAAGGCTACTACTCACAACTTCAGATCAACCGAACTGTTCTCTCCAAAGTTACCCATCATTTCTTAATTGCCACTAACGGCCTCATCTCAATCCTTATCCTTCTTGACTTCCCTGAAGTACTACACATTGTGGATCACCCCATCTTCCTTGATATTATCTCCTCTCTGAATATTCATGAAACTGCTCTCTCCTGGTTCCCTTATTTGACCACCCCTTCGCTCAGCTTCCTTTGAAGCTGATCATCATCCATAGCCTACCCCCTAACTATGGGTGCTCCTCAATGATCTATCTTAAGCCATCTTCTTTTCTCTCAGTGATCTTTTTAGCTCCCTTGGGTTCAATTATCTCTCTATTCAGATGACACCCAGATGTACACAACCAGCTCTAGTCTCTCTCATGAGCTCCAGTTCCAAATCACCAACTGCCTATTTGGCATTTCCAACCAGATGCCCCACACTCACCTTAAACTCAATATGTCCAAAACAGAAATTCTCTTTCCCTACAAATCCCCTCCACAGATCCTAACTTTTTAAATTTGTTTTGGTCATCTTTCTAATCATTCTGGATCGTATCATCAACTTTTCACTCTCCTTCACCCCATATCTTTTCAGGTAGCTGCCAAGTCTTATTAATGCCATCTCCATAACATCTCTGACATCCAATCCCTTCTCTCCAGTGACATAGCCACCACCAACTTTCTTAATTACCTCTTCTCTGAACAACTGCAGTAGCCTTCTAATAGGTCTCTCTGCCTCCATTGGCTCCTTTCTCTTTTCTCTCTTCCACACAAGATCCCAAAGTGATTTTCCTAAAACATATGTCAGATCATGTCACTCCTCTACACAAAATCTTCCAGACTTTGCCCATACTTTTTGCTCTTAAGATAAAATGCAAACTCTTCTGTTTGGCATTAAAAGCCCTTTACAATCTAGGCACTGGCCTAGCTTTTCAGCCTTGCTCAAATTATTCCCTTTTATCAACTCTAGTAACCCACCAAACCATCGCACCTCATATACACTATTCCATATCATTTCTCTTTGCCTTTGCACAGGCTGTCTCTCATTCCTGAAATGTAATTGCCTTTACCTCTGCCTCCTGGAATCCTTAACTCCCTTCAAAGCTCAACTTACATGCTATCTCTCATAAGCCAATCAATCAACCAAGACGCAGCCTACTAGGGATTCAAGGAAAGGCAAATATCGTCTCTGACTACAAGTAGCTCACAATTTGATGGGAGATACATTGAAAAATTAATATTATACTATTATATTAATAACTAATTGTTAATTTGTGATCTACCCTTTTCCTCCTATTTTTAAGACCTCACTCCACAAAAGATCAGTCAGTTATTGAAGGGTATAGCTGAGTAAGGTGATCTTCTCCCAGGCCCAACATATCTACCTAGGTAGGGGCCCTTACTTTTTTATTTACTTTAAACAAAAGTCAGCCTCAGATAGATCTTCTCCCCAGGACATGTCCCCTTGTCTTTGATCCCCTCCATTAGAGTTTTAGGGTGACCCAGTTCATGAAAGCGAAAACTTAGCCAGAGAGGTCTGGGTGGAAATGGCTTTTCTTGACCAGATGCCTTGAGTCTTCTGAGTCCCATGATGAAGCCAGAGTCTCAGCAGAAGATGAGGATTTTTAACTGACCTTTTCATTAAATGTCTGCCAATCAAGAATGAGTTTCACTTGTCGAAGGAGTTCCCTATCAGAAAGTACACACCTGATTTAAGGTGTTTCAGAGTCTTTCTTAGGGTCTCTGGTTACTGAGAAAAACCACTAACCACTAATTTATTGATTACTGGCTAGTCTAATTAATTATTAATTACCAGAAAACTATCTCTCAGAAGCTTTATTTGCAACAACACCGTGAAATGACTGTGTATAAACAAGGCATATACAGGATAACTGGCGATCACCTCAAGGGAAAGGCACTAATATTAAAGAGAACCCGGAAAGTTTTTTGCAGAAAGTGGGGTTTGCGCTGAGATTTTAAGGAAGTCAGGGAAGCCGGGAAGCAAGAATGAGTACTGGTATTAATCCAGTCAGTGAAAATGCACAGTAAGGAGATGGAATGCCCTGTGTGAGAAACAGCAAGGAAACTAGTGTCAATGTGGAAGTGAGCATGTGGAAGAGAGTAACGGGAAAAGACTGGAAAGTTAGAAAGAAGCCAGGCTATGAAGGTCTCTAAAAGCCAAACAGGGGGCAGCTAGGTGGTGCAGTGAATAGAAGTCCTCCTGAAGTCAGGAGGACCTGAGTTCGGAACTGGCCTCAAGACACTTGACACTTAACTAGCTGTGTAACCTTGGGAAAGTCACTTAACCCCCAATTGCCTTGCCTTCCCTCCTCCAAAAAAAAAGCCAAACAGAGCTTTATATTTGATTCTAGAAATAAAGAACCAGCAGAGTTTATTGAATAGGGGAATGACATGGCAAGACCTATGCTTTAGGAAGATCATTTGATGGCCAAGTGGAGGATAGACTGGAATGGGAAAAAAACTTGAGTCAGAAAGATCAAATAGAAAACTCTTACAATATTCCAGGCAAAATGTGATGAGAACTTGTGCTACTAATGTGTCTGGGGACACTAGTGAAGGAGAAATCAACACTGGAGAAGGGAGGAAGGGGTACAATGTCTTTGGGTAAGAATGAGGCTTCCACAAGCACAGGAAGGTGAAAAGAGTATAACTATAAGAGATTGGAGATGAAATAAAATTTATTAACAATTGAGCAGGAATTCCACATGGCACACAGAAAACAAGGGCGGTAATGGGAATGGCAGGATTTAGGATGGATGAGAACAAGAGTGTGTGGCAAGACAGCAGTGGAAGGGGGCTTTGAATCCAGGGCAAAAGATCCCTAAATCCCTGGGCTTTGTTAACCAATTGCTAATGATAAGGATCACTCTAGCTATCTTCATGCCATGCATGCCACCTTGATCATTTTCTGACTCCAAACAAATATTGTAGCTCCTATCCTGAGGTCCAGGGCTTCTGATTCATGGCAAGTCACACTATCTAGGCACCCCAAACCCACTATGACCTGCAGTAACCTTCATGGGTTGCCATTAGCAACATCAGCTTTGTCTTCCCACTTTACACCTCTTGCCCTAGGAACACTGATCAAATGAACACTATTCTATATCATGCTCATCACCCACATTCTCTGCTTGTACACTGAAGTGGCTCAACGCTGCAGAAGGAAATCACACCATCTGGGTCTATTTCAATCTCATGTTGTCTGGAGAGAAAAACTGTCCTAGACTCCATTCATCATCCCTGTGCCTTCACAAAACAAATCATCACTCCATGACCACCACTTCTCTATAAGTGCTATCTTTCTCTATTGGAATGTAAACTTCTTGAGTATGAGAACTGTCTTTTTTTCCTGTCATGTTTAGTAGAGGAACTGGCAATAAGTGGGTGCTTAATAAATGCTTTTTCATTCTTTCATTCATTTATTAATTCATTTATTTATTCATTCATTCATGTGGTTGCAGCCCCTATCTTCCCCAGTCCTCTGGTGATTGAGCATGGCACCAAGAAACTAAAGGAGACAGCATCAGAGATTTTAAACAAGAGGTCTAGATCCCTGGGTGTGGGACTAACCTCACATACATCACTTATGTAGCTGTATCAAAAAAATGGAAGACAATGAGGCACACCAGAAGCTAACCTACCCAGAGTACACACACACTAGTTAGAGAGGTACTCACCACATTTGATAGTGTATAATTCAACTATATACTATTGTCCACTTTCAACTCCTTTGTCCCCTTGTTATACCTTTCATACCATCTATGTCCTATCAATATATGTCTTTTTAATCCCCATCATCTACCTTGTCTGTTTGCACACTAGAATCACTAAATACTGATGAAGGAAGTTATACACATCATCCTGACAAATTAATGCTATCTAATCTCAACTGGTCTGATGTATACCAACATTTTTATTCTTCTTTGATTGATTGCCTATCCTTTTCCCCTCATGGGCAGTTTTTTTTTTCCTAAGAGAGGTTCCAAATTTCTAAGTCCCTAGCAACTCTCTCAGTAAGTATTCTCAACTTCTACTTTGATGAGAAAATTGAGGCCATTAGAGTCTTCCTATCTTCTACTACATACTTCAACTATTCCCTGTATCTTCACTCATTTTATTCTCTTATTCCTATCTCTTAAGAGAAAGTGAACCTTCTGCCTGCCAAGGCCAAACGCTATGTGTCTGGAACCCCACCCCCTGTCTACTCCAAGAGATTTCCTATCAATTATTCCATCTTTACTTCTCATATTCTCTCTCTCCCACTCTCTGTCTCTCTCTGTCTCTCTCTCTCTCTCTCTTTCTCTCTCTCTCTGTCTCTCTCTGTCTCTCTCTCTGTCTCTTTCTCTGTCTCTCTGTCTCTGTCTCTCTGTCTCTCTGTCTCTCTGTCTCTCTCTCTCTCTCTCTCTCTCTCTTTCTCTCTCTCTATACCTCTCTCTCTCTCTCCCCTGCTTCCTTACTACTTATAAATATGCTCAGATCTATCCCATCCTTTAAATACCTTCCTTCGACCCTGTCATTCCCTAATGCTATTGTTTTATCACTCTCCTCCCTTTCGCCACCAAACTTCTAAAATTAGATTAGGACCTCTATTTTCTGTTTGGTTAATATGGGCATTTTATAGTCTTGTAGAATATTCTTGGTTTACTGGCACATGATTGTACACAGGAGGTACCAATAAATCTTTTTTATTTCCTTTTTATGTGTTCATTTTTTTTTCATTTTGGTAATCTGATTTTACTTTCTTTAATCAGGTTAGCTAATGTTTTATCAATTCTTTAATCTTTTCAAAGAACCAGCTTTCCATTTTATTGATCAATTCTATAGTCTTTTTGATTTCTAATTATAATTAATCTGTCTCTCCTCCAGTTTTCAAATCTTCCTCTTTTGTGCTTATTTTGGGCACACTTGTAAATTTTCTATTTTTAATTACATATTTAGTTTATTAATCCTCTCTTTTTCTATTTTGTTAATATATACTTTGAGAAATAAATAAAAACAGCTTTAGCCTCATCCCAGAAAATATGGTATGTAGTCAGCCAAATAAGTTACTGTTTTTAGAATTTTTCTTTGATACCCATTCATAATGTCATTATTAGCTTTCCATTTACATCTTATCTTTTGCTTATGCTCTTTATATCATTACTTTTATTGCATTATCATCTGTAAAGGACACTGCCAAACTTCTAGAAAGAATATCTATTTTGTTGCCTCACTTCCTCACCACCCACTCATTTCTCAGTGTCTTGCAATGAGCCTTCAGATGTCACCACTGGAATGAAAATGTTTATTCCAAGGTTTGCCAAAGATGTTTTAACAGCTTTCTCAGTCTTAATCCTCTTTGACATCTTTGTAGCTTTTGATACTATTAAGTGCTCTACTCTTCCTGGTCATTCTCTCTTTAATTTCCATGGTGTTCCTCTCTCCTACTTTTCCTCCTTTTGATTACTCTTTTTCAATTTTCTTTGCTAAATTATCTTTCATCTTCTGCCCCCTTCCCCAGGTCTGTTTCCTGTGACCTCTTATTTTTCTTTCTCTACACATTTCCTCTTAGCTCTCATGCACAAAAGTACCATCTCTATGCAAGTGACTCCCAGATATTTATGGCAACCCAAACTTCTGCTGAATCTATTTGCACATTGTCAACTGCTTACTAACTTGATGCATCCAGTATAGAAATCATCATCTTCTCTTTCAAACTTTCTTATTTCTGTTAATGGCACCACCATTTTCTAGGTCAAGCGGCATTTTGGCCTCAGAGGCATATTTGCCACTTTCCCTTCTCTCACTTCCTGTAGCCAAACAGTTTCTACATTTTTCCAAACATATCTTCCATCCTTTCACCTCTCTTCACTTGGAGATCCACCCCCCACCCCCAGTTCAAGCCTCCTTATTTCTCTCCTACATTAATAATAGAGCCTCCTAATTGGTCCCTCTGTTTCCCACCTTCTGTAATCCATCCTCTACACAAGTGCCGAAATAATCATCTTAAGGCAGAGATCTCACAATGTCCTTTCCTACCTGAAAGCCTTCAGCAGCTTCTCATTGCCTAAAGTATAAGATACACACTTCTTAGCCTGGCACTTCAGGGTCTCCACAATCTTACTCACACCTACTTTTCCAGCCTTATTCCATAGTCCCTTTCACCTGTGTGCCAGCCAAAGTGATCCACTAGTTGTTCTCCAAACTTAACCCTTATCTCCTGCCTATATACATCTTCACAAGCCATCTCCCATGGCTAGAACACACTCCCTCCACCTCTCTGCCTCAATTCAAAAGCAACCTCCTCTGTAACATTTTCACTGATCTCCCAAGTGGTTAGTACCTTCAATATCTTCAATTTTCCTTGTACTATATTTATTTGTTTATATGTTCTGTTTACCCCCTCCTCCACGAGACTGTAAATTCCTTGAGAGCAGAAACTCTCGGGGTGGGGCTTGTTATTCCCAATGCCTAGCACAGAGTTACAAATAGTACATATTTGACAAATTTTTGTTGAATGGCCCTCTAGTTTCCTCTAACCCAAACAGAAGTATTTCCTACATTAACAATGAATGAGGGGGTGGCTAGGTGGCACAGTGAATAGAGCACCAGCTCTGGAGTCAGGAGGACCTGAGTTCAAATCCGGCCTCAGACACTTAACACAAGAACTAGCCATGTGACCTTGGGCAAGTCACTTAACCCCAACTAACCTCCAAAAAGCAAAAAAAAAACCAAACCAATGCACGAGGCACAAAAGTGGGAGAGGGATGCTGGCCAAAGGTGTTGGCTGCTCTTGGAGGATGTCCTTTACTAGGTCTAAAGAAGAATTCCCTATAGATGAAGAAGTCCTCCAGATGTTGCTGTTTGAAAAGGAATATTATGCTGATTGCATTAATATTTATAAATGATATCTGTAAAATGCTTTAGGGTTTGCAAATTTTTTTTGAATCTGTTATCTCATTTAGCCTCACAATAACCCCATATAGTTACACTCCAGGCATTATTTTCTGCATTTTACAGATTTACAATCAGCCACATCTGTCTGCAGGGATGCTGTGAGAACAAATGAGATCCCGTGAAAGTGTTTTCAGGATACTTCCCCAACTTCTTTGTGGAGGAGAGAGACCTATGGGTTTGGGACACTAAATTTTTTTCACTTTTTAAATCTTTATTATGAGGGATGGCATATATTAGGAAATATAAGTGATGGGAAAAGTAAAATACACAAATAAAAAACAAACTGAATCTCAGACAAGTTAAATGACTTGCTTAGGGGCACACAACTAGTAACTGTCAATAGCAAGATTCACACCCATGGCTTATCTGACTCTGAGTGTATTCTGCTTTCCACTATACCACAAGGCCTTTCAATCAAGCCGCAGAACATTGCAAAGCCTCCTTTGTTATCTATTATTTCTCAAAAGAGATCAACTTAACAATCTATAAAAATAACTGCATAAAAATGCTTGTTGTCTACCCTATCATATTCAGTTGGCTTGTCAGTCCACTGGGCCAGTACCTCAGTACATAAATCTGGGACAGTCTCTGCAGCCGGACGACAAGCTGGGCCCAGGACTGTGATAAAGAGAGCAGGCTGAATTGCAAATAGGAAGCTGTGCAATGTTTTTAATGATCATGCCCCTGCCCCCCCAAACCCTCAGCAAATGCTTATCTTAAAAAAAAACACAAGTGTTTTCCTAGTAATTCTTTACAGTCACAATCTTGGAACATTGCAACATCCCCAAAATGAGAATTACAGGTGATCCAAAAGGAAATGAAGAACACATTATGCGTACAAGTAGGCTACAGCATATTTATACTGATCAAGAAATGCCGGGGTGCTAGGTAGCAAACGGGGTGCTAGGTAGCACAGTGAATAGAGCACTGGCCCTGGAGTCAGGAGAAGCTGAGTTCAAATCCAGCCTCAGATACTTAACACAAAACTGGCCCTGTGACTTTAGGCAAGTCACTTAACCCTAATTGACCTATCTTCACCCCTCCAAAAAATTTAAAATAAAGAAATGCCATAGGGATATCCTTGAAAAAGTGACTGATTAGAAAGAGGCTGACCAGCAAGGAAGCAAGAGTGAAGAATAATAGACAGCTGAAAATGGCCTTTGGCTAGAGCAAGGAATAACGTGGGAGTAGTTTAGGTCTGGCAATGGCACACGAAATTTAAAAAGACCTAAAGGAAAGCTTCTATTAGATAAATCTTCTGTGAAGGATCTTTAGGAGAACACAAAAATAGTACAAAATGTGAAGGCATGGATGGGTTGAGATCAATCTTGAATCAGGAACCAGCCACATCAGTGAGATCACAAATCCAGTGAAGAAGCAGAGGCAGATAGGCTTGTATAGATGACTTACTCTGTGCATTTGTGTTCTGCCTACAACTTCCTCCAAGAGGAAAAACAATCAGCCACATCTGCCTGCAGGGATGCTGTGAGAACAAACATCCCATGAAAGTGTTTTCAGGACACTTCCCCAACATCTTTGCAGAGGAGAGAGACCTATGGGTTTGAGACACTACATGAGACTTTTTCTATGTTTTGGTTAGTTTTGTTCAACTTTTTTTCACTTTTAAATCTTTATTAAGAGGGATATCAGAAGCAGCTAGGTGGCTCCAGTGAATAGAGCACCAGCCCTGGAGTCAGGAGGACCTGAGTTCAAATCCAGCCTCAGACACTTTACACAAAAACTAGCTGTGCAACCTTGGGCAAGTCACTTAACCCCAATTGCCCTCCAAAAAGGAAAAGAGGGATATCAGGGGAGAGATGGTATATATTAGGAAATGTAAGTGATAGAAAAAGTAAAATACACAAATAAACATTAATAAAATCAGTAAAATAAATGTGATTGTATATTTTTAAAAAAGAAAAGTGCTTTCAGCTTCATTGAGACATGGATTATAGAATCAGATCAAATTCAATGGACATTATTACTTCCAAATTATTAAAATTAAAGCACTTAGCCATCTTTTCTATTAACAAACAATAAATTGAAAGTGACAAAATATCAGTTCAAAATCACTTTATTAGGACATTTTGCTTAATTGTTTTATGGGAAGGTGTTACAGAGAAGGGTCTTATTTGGGAGGCCTAGTGATATGTCAAAAAAAAATTAAGGAAAAAAAGAGGCTATAGAAACACAGAATAGTAACTAAGGTTATGTCTGGTTTGCTTTCAGGTGTTTTCCTCTAAAGGGTCCTCATGACAACTGAATTCCAGCAGAGATGAGGGTAGGCAGATTTCTGTATCTCTGTTTCTCTGTCCCTGTCTGTATCTCTATCTTTCTCTCTGACTCTCTGTCCCTTTCTCTATCACTGTCCCTGTCTCAATCTCTCTCTCTGTCTCTCTGTCTCTGTCTCTGTCTCTCTCTGTCTCTCTCTGTCTCTCTGTCTCTGTCTCTGTCTCTCTGTCTCTCTCTCTCTGTGTCTCTGTCTCTCTCTCTCTTTCTGTCTCTCTCTCTCAGCAGACATCTCTCAGCCCAGCAGCTCTGGGCTGAGGAAACCTTGGATACTGAGATTCTCTTGGCTGCTGACTCACCTTCTGCAAATTCTGCTCTGGGGCCGATTGTTATAATTTATCACATTTGTTCAGCCTTCCCATCTAATCCTGGCAGCCCTTTGGCAGCCTGGACAGTGTCCAGATCAATTAGCCACTTCACCACACGAATCTTGAACCATGATCTACTCCATGAAACAATCCCATTCCCCCCTTACCAAATTTTCCTCTCTCCCAGGAATTATCACCAATGAAAGTGAGTCCATCTCCCCTGGCCAGGATCAAACAGAAATTATGTGATATGTTTAAAGAAAATTAAGCCCCAGGTTTAAAGAAACTGTATATCTTGTCTGCTCTTTTCAATTCCTTTCTTTTTCTTTTTTTTTTTTTGGTTGGGGGGAAGTTCTTGGAAGTCTGCACTGGTGAGAAGCACTCAGAATGCATCTGCTGGTAGCAAATGTTTATGTTACCTAAAGCCAGGAAGACAGGGAAGGCTGGTAGGTGGAGATGGTACTCTCTGAGGTTAAGGAGATGGCAAAATATCATTCAATCCATCAGTCTGTCAAAAAGCACTGACTATGTACTTAGCTTGTGCCAGGTATTGTGCAAAAAGGAGTCCTTGCGCTCAAGACTAAGAGGAGTTTTATTTATAAAAAAACAAAAAATTCAATCACATACTCTCTGCAAAGAGCACATACCCTCATGAACATATACTGCCCAACACTCACAAACATGCCTATGACCTCCATGCACAGACAGAACCCTATACTCTCCCTTGCATTCTCTACACTCAAATGACCCCATTTCCCTCCCTGCCCCCATATGCTCATAACCATACATTTCTGCCAAGGGAAAATAAAGCTTATCTGATGAAAAAGCAAATAACAGCCAAATGGTTAATCACTGAGTGCACCTGAAGCCTGGTACTGAATTTGCTGTACCAAGTTGCCAGGTACACCTTTATTTGAGATTTTCATTCAACAAATACTTATTAACAATATTTATGAGCTGAGCATCACTATACTAAGTTAGTTGGTCCTTTGACCTCTAAGAGCTTACAGTCTTGCAGGGCAATATGATATACACACAAATTACTAGAATGCAACACAACCTATGTGTTGAGTTACGTTTTTTACAGAGGAGTGGCAGGAGGAAATGAGGGAAAACTTCTTAGAGAAGATGGCATTTGTACTGTTCTTTGAAGGATGAATAGGAAATCAACAGACAAAGAAGGGGAAGGAAGGCATGCTAGGCATCAGAAACACTGTGTGCAAAAGTCTGGGGTCAGGAAAATGTAGCGTGTTACGTTAAAAGGGAGACACAGAGAATAGTCCAATTTGACTGCAGCAGAGAGAGTGTAAATGGGAGTTGGACATTCGGTTGTGAATTTTTCTGAAGCGTTTGTCTTAATTCCTCTTGCAGAGTTAAAGTTCCTAAAAGCATATCCATGCCTGGTGAGTGTAAAACCTACCACATTACTGGAGCACAGTCACCATTTACCATTTAATATTCATCAGTTGCCTCCCCCTGAGAAGCAAGAATCAATGCTTCCTGCGGCCTCTATTGCTCTAGCAGTAAATAATCAGATGGGGTCCTAGCTGCCAAGGATTAATCATTCACTTTTACAAGGATTATCCTCACAAGTAACTGCAGCCCCTACTCTAATCCTACTTTAAATTGCCCCGTCCTAAACTCCTTACCTCTAGACCTTAGGGCCCGATGGAATCTCCAATTGAATTGTGGCCTGAGACTTTGGCTTGGCTGGTGTCTGTGTTTTTTGATCTGTTTAAAATCTGTTCCTCTTTTGGTTGAAGTAAGCCAAGCACTTATCACAGCAAACGTGAAGTTGCACTTCCTGTGGTAAGGAGCATGTGTGTTGATGTAAACAGTGGTGGCGTTTCCAAGGCTTCTCTCAGGATGTAAAAACTGAAAAGCGCAAGAAAAAAACTGCACTTCTGGGCAGCCTGAGGCCAGATGAGAGGAGATAATGCTTGCTCTCACCCAGGACCTATGGTGGAAATGATGGAAGGTCAGAGGAGTGGAGTATTAGGTGAAAGAGAAGAGTTTAACCAACAAATAATTGAGCATAATCCTTCTTCAACCTTTGTGACCTTGTGCCTAAGCATATGGCCCTGCTTTGGGTAATACTGGAGGCCTTCACAGAGCTTCCTCAATGACTGGCAGCCTGTTACATAGCCAGGCAGCAGCAGGCAAGCAAGCAGGTAAGCAGGCAGTTGTCAAAGGTTGGTCCTGAAGTGGCTTCCTTTTGGATGCATCTGTGAAATCTGGGGGCTGTTATGGCATTACTGCCTGCTTGATCATTTAAAGCAAGACATGTACAAAGAAACTTTGGCTCGTGTGTCCAGCCCAGGAAGGAAGAGGTTACAGTTGGTTTTGAAAATCAAAAAGGGCTTTTAATTAATTTGCAAACAATACACATTTCCCAGGCTTAAATGTAACAGGGCTTTGGAGGAAAAGGGACCAGAGCCACTTGCTTGAGCTGAGATGGACAAGTGTTCATAAATGTACACACAGAATCTCAGAATTAGAAGGAACCTCCTAGATCATCTAATTCAGCCTTTACCTAGAAAAAGCCTTTACCCTTCAGCAGCACTGGACTTGGAACACGAAAACCTGGGCTCCAATTTCACTTCAGGCTCTTCATAGCTGTGTGACCCTGCATGAATCACTTTACCTCCAGGAGCCTCCCTTTCCTGATCTGTAAAACAAGGAAGTTGGACTAGCTAGTTTCTGAGGTTCCTTCCAGCTCGTTCCATGATCCTGTGAACTAGAAGGTCCAGAATGGACCAGTGGGTGGAGTACTAGACTTGGAGTCTGGAGGAACTGGGTTCATATCCTCTCTAGGACACTTCTTAGCTTTGTGACTGTCAGCAAATCACTTCACCTCAGTTTCCTCAACTGCAAAATGAAGGTCTTGGCCTCAATGGTCTCTCAGGTCCTTTCTAGCTCTAAACCTATATATATAACCCCATGATCTCCTATGACAGTTTATCCAGCCTTCCCTTGAAGGTCTCCCTATTGGGGAAAGTGCCCACCAGGAGAAAATGTAAGGAAGCAGAACTCATTTCCCTGTTATCTGGTATCCCCAGTGCCTACCACAGGGCACAGTATATATTAGGTACTTAATAAATACTTGCTGATTGATTGACTGAGATAACCTATTCCACTGCTAGACAGCTCTAATAACTATGGAATTTTGATTCACATTGAGCCAAATTCTATCTTCCTATAACTTCCACTCATTATGCCTAGTTCTGCTCTCTGTGGCCTAGCAGAACCAACGTAAAGCCTCTCCCAAATAAAAGTTCTTCAGATTCAATTCATTTTAACAAATATTCATTCAAAGACTTGACAAGCAGTCAGGTTTCTCCAAAGTTTGTTCTTTTCCAAGGGAAACATCCCTATTTTCCCCCAGTTTTCTTAAAGGGAATATGGTAGAGAACTTGCAGTCATTAGACTTGGATTAAATCCAGGATATCAGACTGATTAGTTTTACATGTGTGTGCAAGTCACTTAACCTACCTGAGACTCAAGTTTCCTGATCTGCAATAACTGTGGTATCTACCTTCCCTACCCTTGGCAGCTGGCAAGTACCATTGGGTGGAAACTGTGGAGAAGGCAAAGGAGGAAGCTGAAAATTGGAGACTTCCTATTATAATTAATTATTCTTGCTTAACTACAGGTTAAACTTAAGGATCTTTATGCTGCCAAAGGAATACAAATTCTGTCAGTGCCTTTTAAAATTTCGGTGCCCAGGGGCAAAGCCCAGTAACTCTGCCCGAAAATCCAACTAAAGTTATGTTCATATTTTACAGAAATTCAAACCCCAGGAAAAAATTACAAACCAGGGGGAATCATTCACTCTTTCTACCAACACCTATTTAGTTCTCCCATATTACAGGCACTGACTAGGCAGAATGGGGAATACAAAGAAGCACAAGGCATAGGACCTGCCCTTAATATACAATCTAGCTTAAGCACGATCCACATACCCACAGTCACACAATAAAGTAAGAGCTGACATGAGTCAAGTCCTAAATGAATAGTATAGGCAACAAGTGCTGTGAGTCAGTGTGACCTGTGGTGGTCAAGGAAAGCTTTCCGGAGGAAGAAAAAGATCCGTGAAATTCAACCACGCCCACATAAAGGAATCAGTATAAAATGACCCACTTGAACACAATAGAAGTTACTGGTATTCAGTTGGAAAGGGAAGAAGTTTTGTGCATGGAAGGGGTTGGTGGAGGGAGAAGGTTTACCGGCCTAGGTGTAAGTCTAGTCCTGCCTTGGCCCCTGCTAGCCAGAGTTGCCTCCCCCAGCCCATTCCCCATGCCCTCCAGGGACCTCTTCTAGTCAGCAGAGTATGGTGACATAAACGCCTCCAAAACATAGTGCCTGAGGCAATCACCTTATTAGACACACTGGTTTATTTCCCTGGGCCTCAGTTTCCTTATATATGAAACAAGGACAAAAGCATGTTACTATCTAACTCAGTGTTGTTTGGAGGAAAGTGCTATGTAAACCCCAAAACCCTATAGCTTACCTCAGGGAGGGCTCTGACCTGGAGGTTCAAGCTTATCAGAAAAACACTGATACCTGTATAACTTAGGCCTGCACTATGACTACTCCAGAAGGCAATCGGATCTTTCCCTAAGAACTTCAGAATTAGCTATTCTCTTGCCATGGTTCTACTGATAACTTTTCCGGAACTTGCTCTGCTGACTTGTGAAATGAGGGGATTGGACTAGATGATCTCAAGTTCTTTTCCACCTCGGACATTCTGTGATTCTGTGGCTCTGGAAACTGCTTCCTAGCATGGCATCATGGAGAAGTACCATTAGAATGAATTTAAGGAATTAAAGACTTTAGATAGGGCTTGATAAGCTAGCTCAACAATTAGCAGTGTTGGGGAGAGAATGGTTATAGCAACAATAATACCTGACATTTATGGTTTGCTTCATTAAAGTATTTACATGTTATCTCCTTTGAGCCTCAAAACAATCCTGTGATGTAGTTGGCACAGCATGTAGAGTCCTGGACCTGAAGTCAGGAAAACCTGAGTTCAAATTCAGTCTCAGATACTTAGTAGCTATATGGCTTTAGGCAAGTCACTTAACCTCTGTTTGCCCCAGTTTCTTCATCTGACAAAGGGGTACAATAATAGCACCTACTATAGCAACCCAAGGTTGTTATGAAGATCAAAAAAGAGAACATTTGTTAAGCACTTTGCAAAATTTTAAAGTTGAAGAAACTGAAGCAGGTAGATGTTAAGTGATTTTCCAGAGTCAAATGGTGAGTAAGAGTCAGAGGTAAAATTTGAACTCAGGTCTTCATTATTCTAAGTCTAGCCCTTTATCTACTACAGAATATGTGAAGCATTTTTCAAAGGTAGGGATTTCTAGAGGCCTATTCTAATTTGTAAATATGATATTACCATATTTTCCTATTGCCGTGGACTATATTACAGGTTTTCTACAAGACAACTATTCTAACACTAAAGCACTTTGTCTGGCATTACTTATTATTACCCTCCTACTTGAACTCGCTGTCATCTCCTATTATCACCTCTGAACAAAAGGCTCCACACATATGATAGATAACTCCCTCTCTGAAATCACTGCTGAGATTTACAGTGTCTGCTCTGAAATATGGACCACAAGCTTTCTAGAGTAATTATGCACAGTTTCAGCCAGGACATCAGTTCAATCCCAGAAACAGAATCTGTTCTTTCTCAGAGATCACACTTTATCTAAACTCCACTGGAACCTGTTCCATGATTATAAAATAAATGTTATAAAAAATAATTCCAGTTTGGAGGTCAGAAAGTCACACTCCTCTTTCCTGCAATAGTGTAGATACCCAAAAATCCATGATTTCCCATTCCAAGTCTCTTTTCTGATTTCAAAATTGGTAGTTTTTCCTCCTGACAAAACAAACAGACAAGCATGGCCAAGTACAAATCTCTGGCTAAGGGCCAAAGATGCCAATCAGGTTGGAGTAAGAGGTCCATGGTGAGCCCTAAAGAATAGAAAGCCAACATTAGCAACCCAGCCTGGGCCTGGGATCATATTCTGGACAAGTAGAGATTTTAGATACGTGAAGTTCTGATCGACAATCTTCCTACTGAACACGTGAAAGCAAACAAGTCTGTGGCACCAATTAAGGCCCGACAAAATGTGGCAGCAGATCTTTCAAACTCTAAAAATAGAAGCATGCCAACTGATTCATCCTATGACAGCACAGAATTTAGAGACTTTTATCTGATTGTTTCCTAGTTAATCTCTTTCTTCCTCATTTAAAGGGCTAAATCTTCCTAGGGATCTGTCTATAACCTGGTGCCCTAAAAACTATAGACATCTTTCATACAAAGGCAATGAAACTATTTATTTCTCTGGCCCCCGAGGTTGCTAACCACATAGGCTGCTCATTAATTTTTCTCCTCAAATGTCTCCTCCTGTTGAATCAGACACAGAATTCTATAGCTCAGTTTCCAATTCTCATATGTCTATTTTAAACTTTGTTGATTTCTGCTACGGAAGAAACCTCCTTAATGTATATGCATTGGGTGTCCATACCTGGTTGTTTATTGTTGCCAATCCCTAAGGTCACAAGGAAAAGATATTTTTTAGATGGAGAAAGTTCTCCTTTGTTCCCCAAAGAATGCAGTTTACTATAAGAGGAAAGGGTTAACCTCTTAGCCAACAACCTGTGATCAACAGGTTGAGCTAAAAGCTGAATTATACCTTAATCCAGCATTTAAAGTTAAGCAGTCTATACTAAGAAGCAAAAGCAGGAAAACACACACACACCCCAAACAAACAAACAAAAAAAAAAAAACACCCCACTGGTTAAAAGGAACTCAGGCTACCTAAGTCGGGGATTGTGTTCTAGATGCTGTGTGTTTGGGAGGAAACCTCCCATCATGCTTGTTTGATAAAATCACTCTGTAGGCAACAGACATAATGATTAAGATCCCTTGCCTCAAGATGGATGGCATTTCCTCAGTCCTATGCAGCCCAAAGAAATCACAAAGTCTTCTCTCACCTTTAAGTGGTCAGTCCCCAGGCAGGTGGGGGGATCTTGTGGTCCCCTGAAGCTGGGTTAATCTGGAATAACAGCATCCTCATTGCTCTTCCCAGAGCTGGCTTGGCTGCTCCTGCTGCCTTTCCTTCTTTAGAGCAGTCTCAGTATTAACATTTAAAGAAGAAATTTGGAAAACGGGTGACTGGTCCTGGTGGAGGTGGGGAGGGGACTCAGGAGGGAGAGATCTCCAGCCTGCACTAGTCTGGGAAGAGGTTTCATGGCCGGGGCTGGTTTAATATGGTTTGCCTGTGAGATTGTCTGCACCACTGCAGCTCTGTGTGTGAGTGGGCGTAAGCAACGACACGGCTGGGTTTCAAACCATTCCACTGAACATTTGCAAACAGATAAAAAAACAAAACCATCAGGTACAAATGGAAACATCTTTTTTTCCTTCTATTGTCTCCCTTTGTGTCCTTTGGATTGTAATTAGGGGGGGGTATTTTTTTCCCCAAGGGGCCAGCCAAACTCTATCCCTTTCCCCTCTACAACTTCTCCAAGGCCTGTATAATTGGTGACAGATCAAATGAACAATGTCTTCCTAAGGAAAGCTTTGCTAGTATTTTTTAGGGCATATAATGAGATTTCAGGAAGATTCTGTGGGTCAAGCAATGGCCTTCCTCTCCTGAAAGACCTGTAGCACATTCTGGGCAGACTAATAAATGGTTCAAATCTTTCACCTGAGGATCACCAAACCAAGGAGGAGTTTGGCCTTGCTAGGGCTAGACACTTGCCTCCATTCCCAGTCCTAATACTAGGGGCGGACCGAGGACTTTGTTTGGCTATCTGTGTAACGGGAGCTGGGGCACTAATACTATCTCTATAACTTGGGCAAGGCCACAAGCCAATTTTTATCACCTCATTTTTTAAGCAGGGCAAAAGCAATCCAGTAACATGATAACTTGCCTAAAGCAATATTTCTGGAAGCCCAGCAAGTCTAAGAAGAAACTGAAACTAAGAATAAAACTCCTGTCAACAAGAAGGAAGAAAGGAAAAGGAAGGAAAAAGAAGGTTCCCATAGACACCAAATCATTCACATTAGGAACTGGAAACAAAGTGATCATACACTGATTGAGGAACAGACAAATAAATTGTGGCACACGAATATAATGGAGCTATATGGAATAATGAATATGAAGAATTCAGAAAATAACGGTAGGACAGAGGACTAATGAAAGTGAAATAAACAGAACCAGGAAAACAATATAGCCAATGACTACAACAAAGTAAATGGAAAACCTCCCACCTCCCAAAAAAGAAATTGAACACTGTGTGATTATAATGACCAAGCTTGACCCCAAAGAAAACATGAGAAAATGTACCTCCATCCTTTCCTTGTAGAGGTGGAGGACTATTGGTTGGTTTAATGGAACTGCTTTTGTTCTCTTTCTTTTTTTATTCATTTTACAAGAAATGGCTTGGAAAAGAGGACATAGTTAGAAATGAAGGCAATGTAAAAACAAGTTATCAATTTTAAAAATTCTAAAAAAATTATGTGTTAAAAAATTAGAGCCTCCAAAATTCTGCAGGAACATCAAAATTCTCGGTTGTGGCACTGGATTTGGAGTCCAAAAACCTGGCTTTAAATCCTAGATCTGTTATTCCTGTCTATGAGACCTTGAAATAGGCATTTAACTTCCCTGGGTCTAAGTTTCCTCTTCAGAAGATGAAATGGTTATACTATTGGGCATCTAAGTTTCCTTCAAGCGCTAAATCCATGAGCCAACTTCCTGAATGTTATTTAATTTTTTACCTGATGAACCCAACAACAAATTACATTTAATAATTAATTTATCACAGATTTTTTTTTAGTGAAGGCAAAGAAAGTTCAGTTATGTGCAAAGATTGATCTGGGTTCAAATCCTTTCTTTTCAGTTTTTACTGTAGAAAAAGCCCTGACTCCAGAGTCAAAGGAACTGTATCCAAATCCTGCCTCTCTGGCATTTATTGTCTCTGTGACCTGGGCAAGTCACTTAAACTTAGTTTTCTTATCTTATAGAACGGGAAGCCTGGACTAGATGACACATCTCACTCTAGATCTTTGAGCCAACAAATACAATGCATAGGAAAAAAATACAAAGTGTAGTAAAATGTCACTGATTCAGAAGAAAAATGAGGAGCAAACCACGTATGAATTAGGAAAAGGTCCAAATTACAGATTTTTTTAAAAAAAGAGAAACACAGTTTTATTATTTAAGTATGCACTGAAACAAACTCTCTGAACAAGTTGACAGTAGAAGAGTTTTAGAAAATGTAATGAAAGCTTCGGTGAGGAATTGTTTATAATTAGAACATTGCATACAAACTACTAAGATAGCTTTAAAAGTTCTTGATAATGATTTCTTTGCACACATTCATAAGTTAAGAAGCAGTTTGGATGACAGCACTCAGTTGCTTCTTTGGGTCCTATTCCAATCTTTGACAATTCTAGATTATTGGAATCCCAATGAATGAAGTGCTGGGGAGGTGGGGATGGAGGGAGGAATATACAGAGATCACAAGCAGCTATAGAACCTAGAGAGTAGAATACAATGTAAAGTAAGAATGAAAGGAGTTTGTCTCTTCATTTCTGGTGGCCCTTCTGAGCCCCCTGGAAAGGATCTGCTCTTCAAGTTTGAAAGAATACTAAGTCTTGAGACTTCACATCTCTAAGCAGGCAGGAGTGTGGATAAGGAAGGGAAAGGAGAACATTTGGAATTGAAGGCAATGCAAAAATAAAAGGTAGCAATACAAATTAAAGATTTCTTTTAGCTGCAGAAAATTAATCAAACCACCAAAATTCTCATCAAGAGCTTGGAATGGCTAGTGTGGTTCCGAATATTTGTGGAAAACTTGGATCCTAAAAATAAGAAAAAGTTCTGCAGAGGGAAGCAGAGAAGATCAACATGGATCACCATCACTTCTTTTCTGGCAAGGCAATTTGGGCAAGGCAGTTTGTGTCAGATTTCTAGCTGGGTGCAGGGGTGGGGAAACTGTGGCCTTCCAGATCCCTGGGTGTGGCCTTTTGACCAAATCCAAGTTTTAGAGAACAAATTCTTTTATTAAGGGGATTTGTTCTGCGAAGTTTGGATTCAGCCCAAGGGCCACATTTAAGAACCTAAAGGGCCATATGTGGCTTCGAGGCCACAGGTTCCCCAACCCTGAGCTAGGGTTTTGTGAACCTAATCAACCTAATAACAGCAGGGGAAGGGGTGAAGGAGTAGGGAATGAACATTTACTAAGTACCTACTATATGCCAGATGCTTTACAGATAAATCATTTGATCTCACAACAAATCTGTGAAGTAGGTATATTATAGTTGAGAAAACCTTGAGGTTAAGTGCCTTGCCCAAGGTCACAAAGCTCCTAAGCGTCAGAGGTTAGGCTCAAAGTCTGGTCTTCCTGAACCCAGCGTTCCATTGCCTGTATTACCCAGCTGTCTTTAGCGGCAAACAAATGGGGAGAAATGGGAAGGAATGGGCCGATCTCTGAACTACAGCTTCTTTGAACCTTCCAAACAGCAAGCTCTTTGTGTTTGTTACATACCTGGTGAAATGAAATGGCCCATCCTGTTTGGCCCAAGCTCATCCTAGGACTACTGTATCATAAAAATTTAGGGCTAGATTGTACCCTGGTCAGTTTATCGTACAAGCCCTTTGTTTTACAGCTCTCCCTCAGGTTTGTCCAATCTAAAGTAAATAATCTCATAGTTATTCAGTATCCAACAAGGATCCAACAAGAGCACAGGCTATCATGCAAAGCATTGTTCTAGGCACTAGAAGAGATACAGAGAAAAGTTACAAGTGCAGCTCTCAAGGGAACTTGTTATCAGCCATCCCCTGCTTAGCACCTTCCAGGTTATAAAGTATGGGATATACTTTGCCTTATTTGATCCTCACAAGAGCCCTGGGGGATAGTTACCGAAAAGTATCTGAATTTTGTTTTGTTTATCCAGACCTTGGATATCACAGGTATAGGCAACACCTGGTGAGGGAACTCCCTCTCTGAAGGCTTATCAGCACCTATTCTGTAATTTTTAGTCCTAGAGAACCGAGTCTGGGCAGCAAAGGATATTAAAATAATCATAATAACCCAGCTAACGCAGGTTCTGCAAAGGCGCTTTACAAATAATCTCTCAATCTCACAACAACCCTATAACACAGGTGCTATAATCATCCTCATTTCACAGATGAGGAAGGTGATATCCAGAGGGGTTAAATGACTGAGCCAGAGTCACACAGTCTGTGACAGAGCTGAGCTATAAATCCACATCTTTATGGACGTAAATAATTATAATTCAAAATTAATTTAGTGACTCTTGCAGTGAGAAGAGACCATAGAGATGACCTGATCCAACCCTCTCATTTCATGGATAAGAATAACAACCTTTTTTTTGTGGATCTCTTTAAGATTTACAAAGCACTTTGCTCACAACAATCCTATGAGGTTGATCAGCCTTTACACAGCTCCCTGAGGTCTGCAAAGTGCTTTTTTTTACAGACTTTAATTCATTTGATCCTCGACCACCCAGGGAGGTAGATGCTATTATTCTTCCCATTTTACAGATGAAGAAACTGAAGCACAGAGCGGTTATGTGACTTGCTGAAGGTCACAGGACTAGAGAGTGTCGCGGGCAGGATTCCAGCTCCAGTCTTCCTGACTCCATGGTCTGCACTCCACTCACTGTACTACCCAGCAGCCCAGGCAGGTAGTGTAAGCGCTGCTGTCCCCACTGAGAACACTGAGGCTAGAGAAATAAAATGCCCCACCCTAGTGTGCACAGTGAGTTAGGAGCAGGTCAGAGACTGGAACCCAGGTCCCCTAGCCTCTAGTCTGGTTCTTTTTTCCACTCTACCACAAACTCAAATATTCAAATGGATTTGTGATCTTACCAGTTCAGAAATTCAAAAATGCCTAGCATAACCTAGCCATGCTTGCAATTCTTGTCTAAGTTACTCTACAAACTCACTGCAAGAGGTCTTCCCAATGTGCTGAAGGCTTTTCTTGAACTCTCCCTATATTTGTAGGGATTCTAATGGAACCTGCTGGCTGGTTACCTCTCATCCTTGAATTTGGCTGCTTGATCAGTCCATCTTCTTGTCCTGTCGTACAATCCCTTAAAGATGGCCTTTACTCCTGTTCTTTGGAGTTTCTCAATGGCTGTATGGTGCAACCTGCTCACATCCATCCACCTCTCCCCTGTCCTCTCTGCAATACTCTCCTTTAGTTTTTTTGGGGTCAGTAGTGTTCCACATGTTGCTCCATACAGCAACACCAGTAAGATGCTTGTATTGAAAAGGTGAACCTTTGCTTTCTGAAGAAACTAGGGGTCCATAAAATAACAGTAATTCTTTTCAGCACTGGGCCCAGCTCATCTCACCACACACACACACACACACACACACACACACACACACACACACACACACAAGTATGTGTATGTGTGTGTAACATCTTAATATAGAAATATATAACATAGAAATATATTATATAATAATATTTATGTATAATAATATAACATATATTGCTATATAGACTTTGTCTGCGGATCATATAGGTCTAATATTGTTCCCAATGCCATGCACCCCAGTTCTGTGACCTTCAGCAAGTCACATAACCTCTCTATGCTTCAATTTCTTCATCTGTAATGTAATGTAATATATAATATAATAATATGTAACAATTAATATATATTAATATATTTACACTGCCATTCCCCAAAAGACTAGTGGTCAAAGGATATGAACAAAAAGTTCTCAAGGAAAAATAAAAAGCTATTTATTACTATATGAAAGAGAAATGCATATCAAAACAACCCTAAAGTTTTGCCTTGAGCCCAGCAAATTGGCAAAGATTTTAAGAGATGGGAACAGTCAATGCTGGAGGGGCTGTAGGAAGATAGGCACACAGTGCATTGTTCGTGGAGCTGTGAATCAGTACAATGATTTTGGAAAGCCATTTGGACTTATACAAATCAAATGACTAAAACGTCCATACCCTTCTGAACCAGGGATTCCACTACCATGCACATACCGAAGGAAATCACTGATAAGAAAGCTCCCATGTACACCAAAATATTTATAATAGCATTTTTGGTGTGATAGCAAAAGAAACAAAGTAGATGTCCATTGATTGGGAAATGGTTAAACAAACTGTGGTATTTTAATGTAATTAAATATTACTATGCTATAAGAAACAATAAATATGACTGATACAGAGAAGCATGGAAAGATTTACATGCTAATGCAAAGTGGAGTAAGCAGGGCCAAGAAATTAATGTACACAATGACTACAATAATGTAATTGGAAAGAGCAAAAACCACAAAACAATTGAGAAGGAATGTTGTAGAATTACAGAATAAGCATGGCCCCAAAGAAGACATATAAAAAAAGAGCCCTCCTCTACTCTTTTATAGAAAGAAGTGAGAGGTTCACAGGTATGGAATATAGCATATATTTTTCAGATTTTTTCAATGTGTTAATTACTGATACTTTTCTTCCCCCTCTCTCTCTCTCTCTATATATATACATATATGAAATGCCTCTCTGGGAGGGGTGAGAGGACTATTAGAAGAAATGTGATATAAAAACAAAAATATTATTTTAAAATACCAATTTGAAAATTCATAGGATATAATCACTTCAACTGGGGTGAGGGAAAATTTTATAGAGAAGGTGGAATTTAAACACCATTAGCCAACTCCCCAAAGGGGATTAAATTGAGATGGGAGGGGATGGGATGGGATGGGAGAGGAGAGCTTAAGGATGAATTGAAATTGGGAGATACAGCAGTACTTTTGGCATTAGGAACAACCTTAGACCTATATGAATTGTAGACAGTCTGCACATCAAATATAGTACAGACAACACTAGGGAGATTCTGGACACATAACAAATACCAAAGAATGATCCAATAAAAATAGCCAAGTCCCTAAATTGTAACCCCCAATTCTAGCAGGCAAAGTGAAGTCACTAACTGTCTAATGAGGTAGCTGAACTGTACCTAATTTCCACAAATGCTTTTGTTGAACAAACATGGAAATTCCAGAAAGCAGTTTTCAATCATTTAATTAAGATCAGAAAATGGTCTCAAATCAGTTTTAATCACAGTTTTATAGTTTTAAAGCAATATATTTAACATCTCCTTAAGTACAACACTATGCATCGAAGTTAATCCTGTAATTAAATGTTGAACAACTGATAAGAATTTAACATCTGGTTCTCAAGGAATAAAGAACAATGTATTTCTCAGAATAGTTAATTGTCTAATACTTGAGAACCAACAGCTCTTAGCTGTTTTCTTTAAAAACCGAGTGGGGAGAAGGAAGGACAGAGAAGGTGGAGAAGGAGTGGAACAAGTATCAGAAACTATAAAATGTTAGTTAAGGAATGACAAGAAGTGACCAGAGTTTCCAGTTATATGAATTTTCATTCTTTTATGTAACATAAGCAAATATATTACATTGCCATAGTTTGGGGTTTACAAAGGACTTTCTTACAACAACACTGGGAAGTAGTTATTTATTTATAGATGAGAAAACTGAGACACATAAAAATAAATTTCCAGTGACTACAAAAATATTAAAGGTTGCCATGAGGTCCCCTGAGCTCAAGTCCAGTACTAGTTTCCCTGTATGCCTCCAAACTGGGTCAGGGGTTTTCCACTGTGTTCTCAAAAACAGCAATCCCACTTCTAAATTATTCAGAATGGTGAACATACTACTTGATAAGTGTCTTCCACTTCTTTCTCATCCCACTTCATTCTACCCCCTCCTCTCATCATTTCCTTCCTGGACACTGAGCTGAGCTTGAGGTCAACCAAAGTGGAAACATTTCCTGAATGCTTTGGGGGCATAATCTCCCCTATACTACTTTGGTGTCAAGGGAGAATAAATTCAGTTTAGCTCAGTTTCTACAGAGCAAGGTTCTCACCAAGTTTCTACATCAGTAGAAAACCACATAGGAGTCTGGTGAATGTTCAGAAGGTCTATTTCTATTGGTGTTTCTTCATATGGAGACACTCGGGAACCTGCTTCTCGCATCTAGGAGAAACCTGATAATGTGAAATAGAAGTGTCTTGGAGAGACTGTATAGCATGTGTGGACATTCTGGAATTGGTTCTAGTGAGTCAAACACAAAAGGAAGAGGAGGCTCTTTGATTGACTGTGGAGGCCTGTCAACTTCCAAAAGTCTGGTCACCTTCTGCTCAAGGGAGCTTGGCGACTCCTTTGATCACATCCACTAGTGAAGGGATAAATGAATTTGAAAGGTATGGAAGGTACTTCCATATCCTGGCATTCCAAAGTTTGGATCTGCAGCCAGAGTAACATCAATGCCCCAAAGAGTAGCCTTCAGGAGTGACCTTTGAGACCTCAGCCTGATGAGCTGAGATAAGGACTCATTCTGTCATCTTTGGTTATGAACTTGTTGAGAACAATGCTATGTAGAAACCGAGCTAAACTGAACTTACTTTCCCTAGACACCAAAGTAGTATAGGGTAGCTTATGCCCCAAGGCATTCAGGAAGTATTTGTACTTTTGTTCCTGGTATATTTTTTAAGGAAATATCCCTTTATAAAAGCTACCTGATATTCAGTGGCTTAGTAGAATTGGCACACAGTCACTGGCCCCCAAAAAGGGGAGAAATACTGCTAGAGGGAGTTCAAGCAAAGCCAGTAGAGAGAAGAGAATCCCTTAGCCCCTCAGAGTACCTAGAGCCCTGACCAGAAGAAGAGCAGACTTGGCTCTGAAAGGGAAGGCCAGACCTTAACTTGCCAAACTACAGATTTTCTGCTCCTTTGAAGCTCAGTTCCCAAAATCTCTACCACAGACTTTTCCACCTGCTACAGGAGCTTGAGACAGGGCTGCCAAAAGTAGGAAAGTTATTCAATTCAATTCAATTAAATAAAAATTTATTAAGCACCAACTACTTGCAAGGCACTGTTCTGGGCCTGAAGATATAAGGACATAAACAAAAAACAATCCCTGCCCTCAAGCAGCTTCCAGTTTACTGTTTCACCATCAAACATATTGACAAGTTTTTCCTTGTATTGAATGTGCAGTTTCTGGGAGCCAAGATAGCAGAGTGGAAAAGCATTCAGCCAAGCTCTCCCAACATTCCCCTCCAAACAACTTTAAAAAATCCTTAAAACAACTTCTGGAGTAAAAGAGCCTACAAAAGCAAGAAAAACATTCTTCCAGTCCAAGACAACTTTGGAGCTGGAGAAGAGAGATCTATAACAGGTGGGTTGATATGGATAAAGCAGCAGTGGTAGCACTAGGTAGTGACAGAGGCAGCAGCAGCTTCAGGATTTCTCAAGCCAGAGATGGGAAGGTACCCTGGCAACTGGTCAGAAAGAGATTACAGGGGATCCCTGTGCTAGCACTGGATATAGGAACAGATGTTGTTTGGTAACTCCATTGCCTATACCCACTTTTAGGTCATAGTTCAGGGGTGGAGGAGTACTTTCAGTAAGGAGGAAATGGAAGCCCTGAGGGGCACTACCACTTCTGGCCCCAAGGGATCAGGGACCTTATTGTTTCAGGTCCCATGGGAGGAAGGGCTCTGAGTAGCAGTATCCATTGCAATCCCAAGGGATTGGGGCCCTTCCTAGGTAAGGACCAGAGTACAGACCAAGAGAGCAGTGACTACACAAGTCCCCAGATCACACCACCTTGTAAGCACCAAAAACTTCTAAACTTTCAGAACTAGCTCTGAAAACAACAGTGTGGAAAAAGCCTTAAGCTTGAGAAAGTGTCCCTTCATCTCCCACACTGGGAACAGAGTCCAACTTTAACATAAAGTTACAAATCAAGAAATAGGGTAGGAAATGACCAAACAGAAAAAAAAAAACTAACCATAAAAGGCTCCTATGGTGATAGGGAAGATCAAGACACAAACAGAAGATAATGTCAAAATAGCTAAAACCAAAGACTCAAATTAAAAATGTGAATTGGACACCTACACAACAAGAATTTCTAGAAGAGCTAAAAAATTATATCTTTAAAATCAAATAAGAACGGTAAAGGAAAAACTAGGTAAAGAAAGGAAGCAAAGGAAGAAAATTAATTTGGTGTTTGGTAAAAGGGGCCCCAAAAATATGAAAGAAAATAACACATAAAAAAAACAGAATTGGCCAAATGGAAAAAGGCATACAAAAGTTCACTGAAGAAACTAATTCCTTAAAAATTAGAATTGGGCAAATTAACTAATGGGCTAATGACACCATGAGTATCAAGAAACAATAAAACAAAGTCAGAAGAATGAAAAAGAAGAAAATATGAAATACTTTACTGGAAAAACAACTGACTGAAAAATAAGTTGAAGAGATATAACTTAAGAATTATTAGATTTTCCTGAAAGCCACGATCAAAGAGAAAGGTCAGATATCACATTTCAAGAAATTATTAAGAAAAATTGCTCTGATATCCTAGAATCAGAGGATAAAATAGAAATTGAAAAAAAAAACCATTGATCATCTGAAAGAGATGCCAAAATTAAAATTCCCAGGAATATTACAGCCAATCTCAAAGGTCTCAAATCAAAGAGAATCCTTTTTAAACAGCCAAAAAAAAATCATTTAAATACCATGGTGCCAACAAGCAAGATCACACAAGATTTAGCAGCTACCAAATTAAAGGAGCTGAGAACTTGAAATAAAATATTCCAGAAGGGAAAAGAGCTGGAATTACAACCAAGAATAATCTACCCAGCAAAACTGAATATCATGCTTCAAGGAGGAAAAAATGGATATTTAATGAAATAGAGGAATTTCAAGCATTCTTAGTGAAAAGACCAGAGACAAATAGAAAATTTCACTTTCTAATACAAGCCTCAAGAGAAGCACAAAAAGGTAAGCATGAAAGAGAAATCATAAAGGGTTCAATAAGGTTAAAATTTCTATATGGGAAAATAATATATGTATCTTCTAAAAATTTTATCATTATTAGGACAGTAAGAAAGATTCTACATAGAAAGAGGGTGCAGGAGTAAGCCAATTTTGTAGGGATGATGGGAAAAAATGGATAAAAGGGAAAGAGGAATGCCCTGGGAAAAGGGGAAAGGGAGAGGAAGAATGAGGGAAATTGTCTCACACAAATAAGGCATGCAAGGAAGAGAGGGGGAGGGGGAAATGGTGGGCAACACTTGAATCTCACATCTAAATTAGCTCAAAGAGGCAACATCTATGTGTATATCTATGTATAATATGTACATAACATATATTATACTATATGCATGTGTGTGTATATCAACTGATAATAGACATCTATCTTACTCAGGCAGGAAAAGGGATAAAAAAAAAAGGAGGAGATATAAAAGGGAGAACAGATAGAAAGAAGGCAGTGGTCAGAAGCAAACCATACTTTAGAAGAGAGACAAGATGAAAAGAGAGAGGATAAACAAAAGAAAATCACATGGAGGGAAATGCATAGTTAATAATCATAACTATAAATGCGAATGGGATGAACTCACCCATAAAACAGAAGCAGATAGCATAATGGATTAGAAACCAGAATCCAACAATATGTTGTTTACAAAAAACACCCTTGAAACAGAGAGACAAACACAAAGTTAAAATAATTAGCTGGATCAGAATCTATTATGCTTCAGCTAAAGTGAAAAAGGTAGAGGTAGAAATCATGATCTCAGACAAAGCAAAAGAAAAAATACAAATCTAATTAAAAGGAACAGCAGAGAAACTACATTTTGCTAAAAGGAACCATAGACAATGAAGTAATATCAACACTGAACACATATGCACCAAATGGCATAGCATCCAAATTCTTAAAGAAAATGTTAAATGAATTATAAGATAATATAGACAATAAAGCCATACTAGTGGGGGACCTCAACTTTCCCCTCTCAGAACTATATAAATCTAACCCTAAAATAAATAAGGGAGAAGTCAAAGAGATAAATAGAATCTTTAAATGGTCTGATATGATATACCTCTGGAGAAAACTGATTGGTAATGGAAAGGAAAAACACTTTTTTCTCAGCTGTACATGATGGCAACTTCACAAAAAAATATTACAATGTAGTAGGGCATAAAAAGCTCACAACCAAATGCAGAAAAGCAGAGTTATTAAATGCACCCTTTTCAGACCATAATACAATAAAAATTAGACTTACTAAAGAGCAGTAGAAGTATAAATTAAAAGTTAATTGGAAACTAAACAATATAATCCTGAAGAATGAGTCGGTCAGTGAACAAATCATAGAAATAAAAAATAATTTCATTAGAGTATAACAATGAGAAAACATTCCAAAATTTGTGGGATGTAGCCACAGCAGTACTTATGGGAATTTTTTTCATCTCACACACATATCCTTACACATATGAATAAAAGAAAGAGCAGATCAATGATTTGTGCATGCAACTAAACAAAATTTAAAAAGGACAAATTAAAAATCCTCAATTAAACACCAAAATGGAAATCCTGAAAAATGCAAAGGAGATTACTAAAATTAAAAATAAAAAACCACTGAATTAATAAATAAAACTAGGAGCTAGTTTTATGAGGGAAAAAATAAAATAGATAAACCAAACCATTGGTTAACTTGATTTAAGAAAAGAAGGTCAAATTGCTAGTATCAAAAATTAAAAGGATGAATGCACCACCAGTGAAGATGAAATTAAAGAAATTACTAGGAGTTATTTTACCCAATCATATGCCAATAAAACTTACAATTTAAGTGAAATTAATGAATACTTACAAAAATATAAACCGCCCAGCTTAACAGAAGAGGAAACAGAATAATTAAATAACCCTATCTTAAGAAAAGAAGTTGAACAAGCCATCAATGAGTTTCCTAAGAAAAAAACCACAGGATTAAACAGAATCACAAACAAATAAGGAAAAATTAATGCCAATACTATATAAGCTATCTGGGGAAAAAAAAAAAACAGTAAAGAAGGAGTCCTACCAAACTCCTTTTATGACACAAATGTGGTTTTGATACCTAAGCCAAGGAAAGCAAAAACAAAGAAAACTATAGACCAATTTTCTTTATAAATACCAATGCAAAAATGTTTAAATAAAATTCTAGCAAGGAGATTACAGCAATATATTACAAATGTCATACACTATGCCTGAGTGGAATTTATGCCAGGAATGCAAGGCTGATTCAATATTAGGAAAACTAGCAACATAACTGTCCATATCAATAACAACAAATATCATATGATTATATCAATAATAACAACAAAATCATATGATTATATCAATAGATGCAGAAAAAGCCTTTGAGAAAATACAATACCCATTCCTATTAAAAACGCTAAAAAGCACAGGACTCAACGCAGCCTTTCTTAACATGATAAGTAGTGTCTTTTTAGATACTTTAAAGTAAAAGGATTTGTCTTGTAAAATTTGAATTCAGTCAAAAGACTGCACTTAAAGATCCAGAAGGCCATGTGTGGCTTCATGGCCACAGGTTCTCCACCCTGATTTAAAACCAAGAGCAAGCATTATGTGTAATGAGGATAAATTTGAAGCCTTCCCAATAAGATCAGGATTAAAGCAAGTATGTCCATTATCACCACTATTACTCAACATTCTACTATAAATGCTAGCAAGCTATAGCAATAAGACAAGAAAAAGAAAGTGAAGGAATAAAAATAGACAACGAGGAAACAAAACAATTACTGTTTGCAGATGATACAATGTTATACTCAGAAAATCCTAGAGAATCATATGAAAAACTAGTTGAAACAATTAACAACTTCAGCAAAGTTACAGGATATAAAACAAACCAACATAAACCATCAGCATTTCCAAATGCTACCAACAAAACCCAACAGGAAGAAAAAGATACCATTTAAAATTCTAACAAGGAGATTACAGCAATTTAAATACCATTTAAAATAACTCAAAGGGGCAACTAGGTGGCACAGTGAATAGAGCACTGGCCCTGCGGTCAGAAGGACCTGAGTTTAAATCTGGCCCCAGACACTTGACATACTTATTAGCTGTGTGACCTTGAGCAAGTCACTTAATCCCAGTTGCCTTGCCTTCCCCCCTCCAAAAAAGAAACAACCTCAAAACAGTATAAAAAACTTGAGCATCTACCTGCTAAGGCAAATCCAGGAACCATATGAATACAATTATAAAACACTTTTCACACAAATAAAGTCATCTAAACAACTGGAGACATATTAATTTTTCATAGGTAGGCTGAGCCAGTATAATAAAAATGACAATTCTACCTAAATTAATCTACCTATTCAATGCTATACCAATCAAATTGCCAAAGAATGATTTTATAGAGAAAGGAAAAACAGTAACAAAACTCATCTTGAAGAACAAAATGTCAAGAATATCAAAGGAATGAATTTTAAAAACCTTAGGGAAAGTGGTCTAGCAGTTCCATATTTTAAACTATATTACAAAGCAGTATAGTATTGGTACTAGACTAAACAATCTGGTACTATACTAAAAAACAGAGTGGTAGATCATTGAAGTAGATTGGGTGCACAAGACACAGTAGCAAATGATCATTGTAATCTAGTGTTTGTTAAACCCAAAGATCCAAGCTTTTGAAGTAAGAATTCAACATCTAACAAAAATTGCTGGGAAAACTAGAAAGCAGTTTGGCAGAAATTAAGCGTAGGCTAACATCTCACACTGTATACTAAGGTATGGTCAAAATGGATAAAAGATTTAGACATAAAGGATGATATAAGTAAATGTGGAGAGAATGGAAAAATGTACCTGTCATTTATGGAAGAGGGAAGTGTTAATGACCAAATAGAGACAGAAAGGATTACAGGAAGTAAAATAGATAATTTTGATTACATGAAACTAAAAAGCTTTTGCACAAGCAAAACTTGCACAGCCAAAATTAAAAGAAAAATAGGAAAGTGGAAAAAGAAAAAAATTTTTTACAGCAAGTTTCTCTGATAAAGGTGTTACTTCTCAAATATATGTGGAACTGAGCCAAAATCATAAAAACAAGAGCCATTCTCCAGTTGTTAAATGGCCAAGGGATATGAACAGGCAGTTTTCAGAAAAAATAAAAGCTATCTGTAGTCAAAAAAAAATGCTCTAATCACTACTGATTAGATAAATACAAATTAATACAACTCTGAGGTACCACCTCCCACCTATCATATTGGCTAATATGACAAAAAAGGAAAATTATAAATTCCAGAGAGGACGTGGAAAAATTGGGACACTAATATACTGTTGGTAGAATTATGAACTAGTCCAATCATTCGGGAGAACAATTTGGAACTATGCCCAAAAGGCTATAAAACTGTGTATATCCTTCTACTCAGCAATACCACTACTAGGTCTGTATCCCAAAGAGATCAAAGAAAAGGTAAAAGGACCTATACATACAAAAATATTTTATAGCAGCTCTTTTATTTTTGGTGGCAAAGAATTGGAAATCAGGGGGATGCTCATCAATTGGAAAATGTATGAACAAGTTGTGATATACAATTACATTGGAATACTATTGTGCTGTAAGAAATGATGAGCAGCATAATTCAGAAAAAAAACCTGGGAGATTTTATATAAACTGATGAAAAGTGAAGTGAGCAGAATCAGGAAAACATTGTACATAGTAACAGCAATATTGTATGATGATCAACTATAAATGACTTAGTTATTCTCAGCAACACAACAATCCAAATCCAAATCCAAAACATGAATTCCCATGATTAAAAACCTATCTACTTCCAAAGAGAGAAATGATGATCCCTGAATGCAGATTGAAACATAACTTCTTTCATTTTCTTTTCTTTCTTTGTTTTATTTTTTGTATTTCTTTTGCAACATGGCTAATACAGAAATATGTTTCACATTATTTCACATGTACAATTAATATCAAATTGTTTACCTTTTCAAGGTGGAGCAGGAGAGAAGGAAAGAATATGGAACTCAAATTTTTTTAATGATTATTAAAATTTTTTTATGTGTAATTGGGAAATATTAATTTAAAAATTCAAAATTTTAAAAATAAAATAAAACAAGGAGAAAAATTGTGAAGCTTCCAACCATTGTTTCTAATTCTGCTCTCTGGTACCTAACAAAACAAATCCAGTCCTTCTTCTATCCTTCAAATATTTGAAGACAACTACTGGGTCTTTTACTGGAACACTTTCTTGATCCCCCAGCTATTGTTACATTTCCTTCAAAAATTACTTTTTAAATTTATTTTGCATGTATTATGTATATACTATATGTGTAGCAGATTATAGGGTGTAGTGTCTGACCATACTCTCTTGTAGGTGACCCAGCCACAGCCCGTCATCCCTATAGCAGCCTAGTGGTGTGTTAGATTTAATTATCATTGATAAATTTGTAACGCCTTCTTATTAATTTAATTAGCTCTAAGCCCCACATTAATTCAATGAATATTAGTTATTCAAATGAACTAAAGAAACATCCTTTTCCCGCAGTAATTACTCTTATTAATCTATGTTAAAATAAATATAATTACCATGAATATATAATTTTTTAAACTGATAAAAAATATACACATAGGTAACTATTTACAATATTTTGGCTATGATCAATGCCACAGGCCAAGGTACTTCAAACTCACCATGTATCAGTAGTTCACAACTTTTTACTTGTTAGGAAACTTTGTCTTAAAGCATTCAACTTGCTCTAGACAAAATCTAAAACATTTTCAAATTTCTCTTCAGAATTAGTCCTTTTCTCTTTGTTCCTTCTTCAGTGAATATAAGAAAAAATATTTCTAAAATACACCATACCAACCATACCACTGTTGTTATTCAGTCATCTCTGTCATGTCTGACTCTTCATGACCCCATTTGGGGTTTTCCTGGCAAAGATACTGGAACAGTTTGTCATTTCCTTCTCCAGGTCATTTTACAGATGAGTAAGAAAACTGAGGCAAACAGGGTTAAGTGACTTGTCCAGAGTCACACAGTTAATATGTGCTTCCAGGCCCAGGGCTCTACCCACTGCCCCACCCAGCTCCCCACTGCCCACTAGCTGCTCACAAACTCTTTATAAAGTTGCTTCACAATACCATAGTTAAAATAGTCACAACAGGAAGAAGTTTCTCCTCACCTTCATCTTGGCTTCTCCATAGATTCTTCATAGACCCACAAGGATCACAGATAAAACACACTGGAAGAGGTCATTCAAGTCACTTCTCAGCTATCCCTTCCAATTGTCCACACTGTCTTTTCTCAACATCCCATCTGAGCTCTTAAGGTTACAATAAAGATTAGTAGTCTCTATCACATAAATGTTCACAGAAAAGTTAACATATGTATGTGCATATAACTGTGTATACATGTGTGTATGCGTGTATGTGTGTGAGGGGGTATGTATCACTGTACCCCCTCCCACAAGAATCTAAGTTCTTTGAGGATGGGGAGACTATTTCATTTTGTCTTTCTCTTCCCAGTATTTGTAATAGTCCCTGACACGCAGTAACCATAAGTGCTTGTTGACTGGCTAAATGACCAGAGTAGGAGTTTTCATCATCTCTTGTAGAAACTGATCATGATATTTGAGGTCTAAAAAAGAAGATATGTCTAAAAATATCAAGCAATTAAATGACCCAAACGAATGTGCTATTAGTAGAAAAAGGACTGGACTAATATGAGCTTGGGCAAGTCCTTTATAGTCACTGACTCTCAGTTTCTTTCTCTGTAAAATAAGAGTTAAATCCCCTAGACCCTTATAGTTCTGAAATTCTGTTATTCTAACTCATATCTAAAGTTGACTTTGAGCTAAAATGAGATATGTGATTCTTTTCTGCTGTAAACAGGCACAGCTGGGAGTTAGATGCTTGGGTTCTATTCTCAGCTCCACCATTAACCAGCTGTGTTACCTTGAAAAAGTCACTCAATCTCCCAAGAGACTCAATTTCCCAATCTTCAAAACAAGATGGTTGGCTTACTCTCAGTGATCTCTAAAAGATGTTCTGGGTTCTTTGGCAGAGGTGGAGGGTTTATGGGGGAATGGAGATGATATAGAAATGAGATATTAATAAAGTTATAATTTAAAAATAAATTTTAAATGTTTCTGTTCTTAACATCTAAAAATCTAATGTTCAGTTCATAGCAAGACATTCATATCTAGAGACTGAAAAAACCTAAAGAACAAATAGGAATTCAGTTTCAAATAGAACTCATTTTCTTCTCCCCAGTCACCCTTTTTCCTTACTTCCCTATGTCTGTGAAGTACACCACTGTCTTTCTAGTAACACTATTTTACAGCCTTAGAATCATCCTTAATTCTTCACATTCCCTCATCCCATATCACTCAATTGCTAAGTTTGGGGAATTCCATCTCTACAACATCTCTCACATCCATCCCCCTCTCTTCATTATTTATTCATATGGCAACCACCTCTCACATAGTGACTATTGTAATACCTCCTAATAGATGTCCCTCTCCAGTCCATCCTCCACACAACTACCAGGTTAATCTTCTGAGAGCACAAAGACGACCGCATCCCTTACCTGTTCGAAAAAGTCTATTTGCTCCTTATTGCCTTTAGGATAAGATATGAATGCCTCTGTCACTTAAAAACATTCAAAATCTGGCATATCTACCTTTCCAAGTTATATTGGTAGAGGGAATTTCTTTGCTGGCAGTTCTCTACATTGATAAAAATCTCAGACGTAGTTCAAAAACAAAAACAAATATTCTTCACATGCTCTACCTTCAGTCCAAACACTTTCCACAAATGACAATCTGCCACCTCAGTGCTTTTGAATAGGTTATCCACCCCTTGCTGGAGAGCATTTCCTCCTCACCTCTGTCTCAGAAGCCTTAGACCAACCAACCCAAGCATCCCTTTCTCCACAAGGCCTTTCTTAAGGCCTCCATTTGCTATTTTGTGTTTATTCTGCATGTATTTTATAATTTTACTCAAGCAGTGAAGTTGAATTGTTCTATAAGGGACATTCCATGAAACGTGTTCCAGGTTGCTACTCCTGTTTCCCAGTGACCACATGGACACTTTGGGGAAGACGCCATTCTCACTGCTGAGAAGTTTACACTTTGAGAGAAAGAAGAGTCATTGACTATGGAGCTAGAAGAGCTGAGTACTCAGAGGATATAGAAAAGGAGATGGCCTGCCCCCTCCCTTCAGTCTTCCTTTTCAGCTCTGAATTATGCAGGAGCTACTTTCAGAAAGTGGAGTGGCTGCTCCAATTCCTAACCTCTGACCTCCCTACAACTGTCAGTACTTGTCCTGCCTCGATGAGCCCCAGCCTGGGTTTGGCCATCTTCCTTTGTTCTTTCCTGATCTTAGGCAAATGAGTATGAAATGAAATCAAGTATCCCAATGGATAGTTCCGGGATTGGAAGCAATTCGGAGAGTTTGAGAGATTCAGAGATCCTGGGTTGGAGCTGAATGGGCAAGGAAGGAGTGCCCTGGGGGACTCTAGCAACCTCAGGGAGGGCAGTCACTAACCAGAGGACTTGCCCAGGTCTGATCATTTATCAGAAGTTTTGAAATGGAAGGGGTTTAGACAGTTCTGAGCAGAGGTAAAATGTAAAATGGCTAATTAGGGAGCTGGGTGGTACAGTGGATAGAGCACTGTGCCTAAAGTCCTGAAGACCGAGTTCAAAACTGCCTCACAGTTACCAGCTGTGTGACCTTAGGCCATGTCACTTAACCTCAACTTGCCTAAGTTTCCTCAACCATAGAATGGGAATAATAATAGCACCTACCGTTCAGGGTTGTTGTGACGATAAAATGAGATACTGTTTGTAAAGTGCTTAGCACAATGCCTGGCAGATAGTAGGTGCTATAAAAATATGAACTATCAATTATCAGTCCTGCAAACTACCTTACATGCTGGTGAGGTTTCAGTGTTAGCTTTTCAGCAGTTTAGAAATTATAAGGGAGGGGTGACTAGGTAGTGCAGTGAATAGAGAATTGGCGCTAGAGTCAGGAGAACCTGAGTTCAAATCTCAGCCTCAGACACTTAACACTAAAAACCTAGCTGTGTGACCTTGGGCAAGTCACTTAACCCCAATTGCCCTACCTTCCCCCCTCCAAAAAGCAAAAACAAAAAAAAAAGAAATTATAAGGTAAGTTATTGCTTATTTGTTATTCTAAGTGCTATTTGTTGTTCTCTTAAATATGTATTATCTTTTATGTTTAGCATTTCTTTCATGTATAGGAATAAGATATCTGTCTAATATTTGATTTATATTGTACTTTAAGTATTTTTTACTGCCCCTCTTTTGAGGAAACCCTAGATTTGAGCTATAAGCAAAATCCTGAAACACTGGGCAGATACTTAACAAGGTGAAGAGTATAAAAACAGGGAGCCTAATTCCTCTTATTAGAGGCCAGGCTCCAATCCAGGACTGAAACTATTCTGGACCACTTGTCTAGGGCCAGAAATGAGAGAGGTGGCTTGGGGAAAGAGAGTGGGGGCAAAGTGCCCCAGTGCCTTGGGCCCAGCAAAGGTTTCTTTCCTTTTTAAAAAAATTCATTTATTTTTAGTTTTCAATATTCACTTCCATAAGATTTTTGAGTTCTAAATTTTCTCCCCTTTTCTCTCCTCCCCCCTACCCAAGACAGCATGCAATTTGATGTAGGCTCTACTTACATATTCATATTAAATATATTTTCACATTAGTCATGTCATAAAGAATAATTAAAACCAAAGAGAGAAAACACAAGAACAAAAAAAAGAGGAAGAGCAAATTGGATGCTTCCATTCAGATTCCACAGTTCTTTTTCTGGATATGGAGAGCATTTTCCATCATGAGTCTTTTGGAGTTGTCTTAGATCTTTGCATTACTTAGAAGAGTTAAGTCTATCAAAGTTAGTAATCACACAATATTGTCGTTACAATATTATACAATGTTCTCCTGGTTCTGCTCACTTCACTTAGCAACAGTTCATGTAAGTCTTTCCAGGTTTTTCTGAAGTCCACCTGCTCATCATTTCCTATGGAATAATACCATTCCATTACATTCATATGCCACAACTTGTTCGGCCATTCCCCAGTTGATGGGCACCTCCTCAGTTTCCAATTCTTGGCCACCACAAAAAGACCAGCAAAGGTTTCTTAAGGTTAAGCTTAGATGTACATTTTTGTGTTGTTTCCCACAATATAATATAAGCACCTTGAGGGTAGGACCTGTTTCAATTTTGTCTTTATATGATGATTATCTAGCATAGTGCTTTTGTTATACTAGACACTTTATAAATTCTTGCTGAATGAATGAATGAATTCTACATTTATTGATCACAAGCTGTATGAGAGAGGCCTTAATGGTAAGTGCTACCTGGAGAGCAAAATAAAAAGTCTAAAACCAAAAAATATATTTTACATGCTCTGTGATCCAGCTCAGTGGGCCTTTTTGCTGTTCCTCTCACATGGCAGCCCATATTCACTCTTCATACCTTGAGTGGGGGGTTGCTTTGTTTTTTTCATTTATTTATTAATTTTTAAATAATAATAATTAACTCATGATATATTTTAAAGTCTTATCTTTCTATTTCATTTTTTTAATTTAGTTTTATTTTATTTTCACTTTTGAATTCTCTCTCTCCTCCTTTCCCCTCCTCCATATATCAGAATGACAAGAAAAACAAAATTCATTGCAAAGATGTATAACCGTGCAAAATAAATTCTACTCTATACTTTTGTACTAAGCTGCCCTCCATGCCTGAAATGCATACCTTCCTAACTTCTGCCATATTAAGTCTTTCCCTTCCTTCAAGTCGCAAGAACTATCTTCTACATGAAACCTTTCTTGATTTCCCCCAACTGCTAGTGCCCTGCCTACCCTACTTCCCTGTATCGAGCTATCTTGTGTTTATTCGTATTTATTTATTTTCTTATATATGTACTTGTCTTTCCTACTGGAATCTAAACTCCTTGAGAGTAGGAATTATTATATTCTTCATGATTCTTTCATTCAGCGCTGTGTCTGGCATATAGCATGTTCTTAAATGTTTTTTGATTGATAATCCCTGGTTTCCAAGTAATAAGTCCTTTGAAAGAGCAATGATGTGAGCTAAGGGCAGAGTTGGGACTAGAAGAAGGTAAATTTAAGCAGCTGCCTCAGGTATAAAAGACAGAGCATGCAAGAAGGGACTCTTTAATGTAACTTTTCTTAAATGCATATGTTTAATGCCAGAAAATTCCTCTTTCCATGGCACATAGGGATTTGTTTTCTGATAAGCTGTCACACGTGAAGCCTCCAGAATTATGTTCAAACTTCGCCTTTTCTAATTCAGTTACCTTTCATTTTCTCTGTAACATTTCAAGTTGAGTATACATGCTGCTGAAATGAGCACCTTTCCTTTTGTACAAAGAGCCCAAGGTAGAGTATAGATCAGGGGTGGGGAACCTTTGGCCTTGAGGTCACGTGTGGCCTTCTAGATTTGATTGGATTCGATCAAAAGGCTGTACTTAAGGATCTAGAAGGCCACATGTGGCCTCAAAGCTGCAGGTTCCCCACCCCGGTAGAGATACTTCAAACAAAACATTGAATACTATGAAATTGAAAAACAAAAAAGGAACAGAAGGTAAGAAACTAAGAGGCAAATGAGAGAGTCAGAAAGAGGAATAGGACAAATAGATGTGAACCTCAGGTAGGAGACAATCAGTTCAAATACTTAATAAGTTCTCCATCCCACATTTTATCAAATTCTGTTACTTAGTTTTTGTCCAGTTATTTTTCAGTTGTATTTGACCCTTTGTGACTCCATTTCGGGTTTTCTTAACAAAAATATTAAAGTAGTTTGCCATTTCCTTCTCCAGTCCATTTTACAGATGAAGAAATTGAGGCAAATAGTGTTAAGGAACTTTGCCCAGAGTCACACAGCTATTAAGTGTCTGAGGCCAGATTTGAACTCCTGAAGATGAGTCTTCCTGACTGCAGGCCTGGCACTCTGTGCACTATGGTGTCATCTAGTGGCCTCCTATTTAGGTAGAAGGGACCATAAACTCCCTTCTACTCCTAACTAACCTTGGGAAATATTTAAAATAAAGAAATATCTAAATAATTAAAGAGGAAGAGAAGCAAAGAGTTTAAGCCCACTTCCTTGAATAGTTACCTAGAAAATTAGACATGGGAAGCTAGAGGCAAATCAGAAGTAACACTGTCACTTAAATTCCCCACATTACAGTGTCCAGGTCAGTAATTAGAGAAAGTTGTGGTATAGTTTTTTTAATCATAAGTTAACGGGTCAGAAAGGATCTTAGAAGTCTAGTCAAGTGCTTCTTGACCCACAGTTTAAGAAGTGTTGAAGGGGTTGAGAGTAGAAAAGGTTTATGAAGTCCTGGAGTCTAACCCCTCTCTATTTTAAAACTGGAGAAACTGAGGCCCATCAAGGTAAAGTAATTCAAGTTTACATAGTAAGTAAATGACAAAGTTGAGATTCAAACCTAGGTCTTCTGATAGCAAATACACCTATCTTCCCATTCCTTCCACTGTCTTCCTGTCATGCCATCCTACCTCTTATTGAACTTAAAAGTCAGAACACCTGGGTTCAAGTCCTGATTCTACTGCTGACTAGCTGTGTGTCCTTGGACAGGTCATTTACTTTCTCTTGGTCTCAACTGCTTTCTCTGTAAAATAAGGAGAATCAGACTGCTATGTTATAATGTGAAGAAAGCTCTTTATAAACTGTAAAAATGGTACAGAAATGAGCTGTCTAGGAAAAAAACTAACGTTGTGGGTTTATCTATATTCACAGTTAACAAATGAATGATATTGTAAGAATTCAGCAAAGCATAGTATTACTCATGTCTCCACTAAAATCCAGGTCAACTTTTTCCCTGTGGACTTCGATGTCATTGTCAAGCTCAGTAAGTGCAAGTGTCAGTGAGTTCAGAAAAATTCTCCTTTGAGCACTTGAAAGAGTGAAAACATCACATCCTGGTAGGTCTTAATGGTCCAGAGGCAGAACATGGAAAACGCCCCAAACCTATCTTTCTGGCAAATCTCATAACAATGTCTGGAATTTAAAAAGCAGGCACCAAATGACTATTTGATTGCTCAAGAAATGGATTCCAGGATGGTTGGCAGAAGTTCAGAATGACACGCTATCTTAGGGAGGGGGAAGGAGAGAGAGGTGGAGAAAATTTAAAACTCAAAATCTTGTGGAAGTGAATGTTGAAAACTAAAAATAAATTAATTTTTTTAAAGTCATTCAGAATGAAATGGAAACAAAAGGAAATGTTCCACATGCAACAGGTTGACACATCCTCCAAGTTCTAAGATTATTTCAGTTGTAGGAGAGAAAGAGGAAGGGAAAGAATAGGACTTAGGGCTCCTGGAAGTTTGAATGCCTCTCAAACTTAGAAATGTTACCACACCACCTTGTTTTTCTTATATATGGTTAGAGAACACCTCTTTTGTCATCCTTCCATCTCTATTGGTTTCTTCCATGCTGCCTAAAATCATGCTTGTGTCTCCTCATCCTTTAAAAACAAAAGACAAAAAACAAACTCTTCACTTTATCCAAACGTCCCGAGAGCTGTCATCCTATATCTCTTTTCCCAGTCTCCTCCATAGTTTGTGCCTTCCTTCTGAGATCTCAGTATATACTGTATTTACAGTTATTTACATGCTGTCTTCTCCATTACAAAGTGAGCACCTTGAGGGCAGGGACTGTGTTTATCTTCCCTTTTATCTCCAGGGGCTTAGCATTGTTTCTGGCACATAGCAGACACTTGATAAACATTTGTTGACTTGGTTTGACTTGACCTGACATGTAAGATGCCACGCTATTCATTTTGTTACATATGTTAGTGTAACCGCCCTTCCCCCAACACACACACACAAACACACACACACACACACACACACACACACACACACACACACACACACACGCACACACCCCTACATTAGTCTTATCTCCCCAGATAAGCTCTGAGCTTTTTTGGTGCAAGGAACTATCTCTTATCTTCCAGAAACATCCAACTCAGAGTTATATACACAATGGGGACTTAATAAATACTTAACTGATTGATTTGAAAGTATATACATTCAAATAAACCTAAACTGACATAGTTAGGAAAGAGGTCATTCTGAATTAACAATAAAATTCATTGATGTTTGGGAAGAGTTTTATAGACTTTATCTCATTTTATTTTACAACTGTTTACAACATATTCCCTTACAATTATTCCCCTGAGACAGGTACTATGTGTATTATTATCCTCAGGTTACAGTTGAAGAAACTGAGGCTAATAGAGAATGTTAATTGTCTAAGGTCACATAGCTAGTAAGTTTCAGGCAAGATATGAACCTAGGTCTTCATGATTCCAAATCCAACACTACTACACTACATTTCCTCCTTAAACAGAAAAATCAGGAAAATGCAGGATTTAGAGAATGCCTGAATATTCCCAAACTGACTTTGTTAATATGGGTATTCCTTCAACCAATGCAAATAAGAATCCCTCCACATCTTAGTGGAGCATCTGTCTTCATGAGTTACAACGGCCAAATCACTTCATCCTTTAGAGGCCAACCTTCTGGTAATCAACCTCTCCACACTTAAATTTCTTTAAAAAAAAAAAGTTCTCAAAAGGTCCAGAATATCAAGAGAATTAATAAAAAGAAAGGCAAGGGAAAGTGGCCCAGCTCCACCAGATCTTAAATTGTATTATAAAGCAGCAATCATCAAAACTATTGGTACTGGCTAAGAAACAGAGTGATAGATCAGTGGAATAGGTTAGGTACCCAAGACACAATGACTATAGGAATCTACTATTTGACAAATCCAAAGACTCCAGCTTCTAAGATAAGAACTCACTATTTAACAAAAACTACTGGGAAAACTGGAAAATAGTATGATAGAAACTAGGCACAGACCAATATCTTACACCCTATAACCAAGATAAAGTCAAAATGGATACATGATTTAGATCAGTGGTTTTCAACCTTCCTAATGCAGCAACCCTTTAATACAGTTCCTCATGTTGTGGTGACCCCCAACCATAAAATTATTTTCGTTGCTACTTCATAACTATAATTTTGCTGCTGTTATGAATCATAATGTAAATATCTGATAATGCAGGATGAATTTTCATTGTTACAAATTGAACATAATCCATAGGTTAAGAACTACTGATTTAGATATAAAGACTGATACTATAAGCACACTAGAAGAGCAAGGAATAGCTTACTTGTCAGATCTATGGAGAAGGGAAGAATTTATGACCAAATAAGAGATTTTGAAATGCAAAATGGATGATTTTTATTACATTAATTGAAAAGTTTTTGCACAAACAAAACCAATGCAACCAAGATTAGAGGGGAAGAAGAAAGCTGGAAAACAATTTTTACAGCCAGTGTCTCTGACGAAGACTTCATTTCTAAAACGTATATAGAACTGAGTCAAATTTATAAGAATACAATTCATTCCCCAATTAATAAATGGTCAAAGGATAGGAACAGGCAGTTTTCAGAGGAAGAAATTAAAGCTACCTATAGTCATATGAAAAAGTGTTCTAAGTCATTACTGATTAGAGAAATGCAAATCAAAACAACTTTTGAGGTACCACATCATACCTATCAGATTGGCTAACATGACAAAATAGGAAAATGATAAATGGTGCAGAAGATGTGGGGAAAATTGGAAAACTAATGCATTATTGGTGGAGTTGTAAACTGATCCAGCCATTCTGGAGATCAATTTGGAACTTTGCCCAAAGGGCTATAAAACTGTGCATACCCTTTGACCCAGTAATACCACGTCTAGGTCTGTATCCCAAAGAGATCACAAAAATGGAGAAAATGTACAAAAATATTTATAGCAGCTCTTTTTGTGGTGACCAAGAACTGGACATCTAAGGGATGCCCATCAATTGGGGAATGGCTAAACAAGCTGAGGTATATGAATATAATGGAGTACTATTGTGCTATAAAAAATGATGAGCAGGTGGGCTTCAGAAAAACCTGGAAAGGCTTACACGAACTGATGCTGAGTGAAATGGGCAGAACAAGGAGAACTTTGTACACAATAATAGCCACATTGTGCTATGACTGACTTTGATAGACTTAGCTCTTCTCAGCAATGCAAGGATCTAAGACAACTCCAAAAGACTCATGATGGAAAATGCTATCCACATCCAGAGAAAGAACTTTGGAGTCTGAATGTAGATGGAAGCATACTCTTTACTCTTCTTTTCTTTTGTAGTTTTCTTTTGTTTCTTCTTTCTTGTGGTTCCTTCCCTTAGTTCTAATTCTTTTTTATATCATGACTAATGTGAAAATGTGTTCAATATGAATGTGTAACTAGAGCCTATATCAGATTGCATGTTGTCTTTGGGAGGGGGGAGGAGAAGAAAGGGGAGGAAATGTAAAACTCAAAATCTCATGGAAGTGAATTTTGAAAATGAAAAGTAAATTAATTATTATTTTTTAAAATCATTTTCTACTTGTTTATACTCTAGAAAACCTTGGCTTTATCCATAGTTCTGGGGTAAGTTTCAGCCCGACTTTAGAGAAGCAACATAGAGTAGTGGAAAACACACTAGCTTTGGATTCAGAAGACCTAGTTTGATTCCTGCTTGTAATTTAATACTTGCCTGTCCTTGGCCAAGCCATCTTCTCTCTTTAGCTTCAGTTTCCTCCTCCTTAAAATGAGGAACTTCGACTAGACAACCTTTAAGGTCCTTCCCAATCTTCGATCTCACGATCCCTATCTGTTATCACAAGTTTCAAAGTAGAGGAATCTGAGTTGATGAGGTTTGCCTGAACTTGCAGCTTTCCAGAGAATCAGTCTTTCACTACTCAATGCCATTTCCAAATGTAAATTAATAAGAAATTGGTTGATAATATAGGAACTACCAGATAACTCTCTGACACTTTATGAGAGATTTTCTCAAACTCTTTCTTCTCCAAAGCTAGTCACTAACTAAGCCATTCCTCAATTACTAGGAAGAACACCTCAAAACTGGAGCAGGCTGGACTCTCACAAATCATATCACTTATTCCAACCAGAGTAGTTCAGTGGAGCAAGTGAGAATGGAGAGCAACAGGTACAAATACAGAGTCCTCTTCACTTGCGTTCTGTATCATCAGTTCTACTGAAATTTGTCAGGGAGGTGGCATAATGTATAGTATTACACTTAGACTTAGGAAGTCATGAGTTTGAATCTTGTTTCAGACACTAAGTGTGTGACCCTGGGCAAATCACTTGACCTTTCTCAGTCTCAGTTTCCTCATCTGTAATGAATATCATAATAGCAATACCTCACTAGGTTGTTGTGAGAATCAAATGACATGTTTAAAATGCTTTGCAAACCTTAAAGGGTTCTATAAATGTTGGTCCTTATACTAGACTGCCCAAATACAAAGTGAATTGGGAGAAGATGAGGTTAATGGGCAATCTATTGCTTCACTGTCACTTGTTCCAACTGAAAAGATTCCTTAGGAGAGTGCATAAATCTGTATAGCCTCGTGCATAAGAAAGTAGGAGTTCCTCTTAAAAATGGTGTTGGAGGCTAAATTCTCTTGGAGCTGGGATGGCAGTTACCGAAACAGATGGTGAGGCAGGGACAGAGAAAAAGCCTTCTGTAGAATCTGCAGGGAGTGCCAAGGTACAAAATAAGCTATGATTTCATTCAAAACTATAGTGTGCCCCCAAGTGCACTTTCTAGCCAGCTCTATCCAAATGGAGAGATAGTCTCCGAAGCCAATCCAGTGTCTAATTTTAGTGGCCAGAATGATAGATAAAGAATCAAAAAGACCTGGATTCAAATCCCATTTCTCACCTTTATACTCTGTGTGAGGTTGGGCAGAAGGGTGTAGTGAATAGGGAAATGGATCTAGAGTCTGGAAGATCTGGGTACGAATCTTCCTCAGACACTTAATAGCTATGTCACTCTATACAAATCACATCTTCTCTGAGTTTCATTCTCTTCATCTGTAAAATAAGGAGGCTGACCTCAAAGGTCCCTTTTGGCTCTAGATCTAAAATCCTTTGTTTTAGAGACAGCTCTAGAAAGCACAGAACTCAAATGACACAGACACTGAAGTTTTAGTTTCCTTTGGTCAGCCTTTCAGAGAAAAGCCTATACTTCCCAACTATTTGGAAGGTTCCTTGAGGTTGTCATTAAAGTAAGACTACTCAATCATTCTTCTGCCTGTGAAGCACTATATTCTGAAAGCTGCATTTCTCCTCATAAACAGCAACCAGTGTCACTGACCTTCAGCACTGGCATCTCTTTTGATGAAAAGCTAGATTTCTTTTTTTTCCCCTCACCTTTATGCCCAGACTAAATCTTTAGAAGTCAATGGTTCAGCATCCTTGAAACTGTTCCCACTTAAGATACTTCCCAAAGCTTCTTAATACAGCATCAGATAATATGTATCCAAGGAACTCTCCAGATACAAAAGTATGGCTTCATATAAATCTCTATCCTTAAACTCTCTCTACATAATATAGCCTCCATCTGTCCCTCTGCTACATGTAAAAGCAGGTTTCATGCCCACAAGCTATTTGTTAGGGTAACTCCATCAACCTCCCAGTAATTAGTGGGAACTCATTGCGGCTAACTATACTTATCTTGCTGGTGAATCATTCACCACTCCCTTGATCTCTGCCTCATCTTTAGTGTTTTTTGAATTGAGAGTTGTTTATGGCAGCAAGCTCAGCCCCTTTTAAATCTTTGCCAAGTTTGATAGCAAGAGCATCACACAAACCCTAAAGATTTTCACTGAGGTGCCCCCTAGATGTCACTCAGCGGGATTCTCAGACCCATGTGGATACACTGTTGGAACGAGATGGCTCATAAGCAAGCACAGATTTTACAAATATCAAAGTGGTTTGAAAAAGCCTCCTGTAAAAAGTTCCTAATTGATACCTCTGACACTAGTCTGATGTCTAACATACCCTATGTAGGAAAATAACGTAAATGAATAAGACCAAGATCCATTCCCCCAATACCTAAGTGGTCAAAGGATAGGAACAATTTTTATAAAAAGATTTATAAGCTATCAAAAAACATATTCACGTTACTATTAATAAAATACATGAAAATTAAAACAACTCTGAGGTTTTATATACTCAGAATACTGGCAAAAAATGGCAAAAGAATCATAGATCTAGAGTTGGAAAAGACCTCACAAGCCATCTAGTCTGATGACCTTATTTTCCAATGAGGATATTAAAGCACAGGGAGGTTGAATAATTTGCTTGAGGCCACATAAGTGACAAGCATCAGAAGTGGAATTTGAACCCTGGTCAACTAGGTGATGCAGTGAATAGAACACTAGGCCTGGAGTCAGGAAGATCTGGGTTCAAGTCCAGTCCCAGACATTTACTAGCTGTGTAACCCTGGGAAAGTCACTTAACCCCTATTTGCCTCAGTTCTTCATCTGTAAAACAGGACACACTATAGAAGGAAATGGCAAACCACTCCAATACCTTTATCAAGAAAATCCAATGGACAAAGTCTATGGAGTCACACAAAGTTGGATATAACTGAATGACAGAACAATATTTACTCTAGAACCATGGCTCTTCTCATTATGTTAAAAGAGCATCTAAAAGACAAATGCAGGAATATTGTGTTGGTATGATTCTAAGTAGGTAAAAGAGAAATAAAGGACCCATGTACACCAAAACATTCTTAGCAACACTTTTTGTGGTAGCAAAAAGCCAAAGTGAATATCTATCAATTGCCCAGAAGCAGGCCTTCACTCTACTTCCAGGCTACCATCTTCAAACCATGCTGCCATACCTCTCCTTGCCCTTCCTAGCTCCCTTTTAGCGTAGGCTTCCCCTACTAGAATGGAAGTTCCTAAGTACAGACACATGTGAGCTTTTCTTATATTTGAATCTTGGTGTTTAGTCCAGTGTCTGGCATATAGTAAGTGATTAATAAATGGTAACTGAAAAATGGCTGAAATAGATATGGATGTAATAGAATATTGTTGCATTTTAAGAAGCAATAAATAACAGGAATTAAGAGAAATGTAGGAAGACTTGTAAGAACTGATACAAAATGAGGTAATCAGAATAACAACATACAGAATGGCTAAAATAATATAAACAAACAGAAGTTAAACATTTAATAACTGTAATGACTGATCTTGGTCCTGAAGAAAAGCCTCTCCCACTAGAAAGATGGGGAACTACAGGCACATTTACACAACTATAGTAAACACTGTCAAATGTGGATTTTGTTATTGTCCAGTGGAGTCCATTTCTTTATGACCTCATTTGGGGCTGTCTTGGCAAAGATCCTGGAGTGGTTTGCCATTTCCTTCTCTAGATCATTTTACAAATTAGGAGACTGAAGCAAACAAGGTTAAGTGACTTGCCTAGAGTCACACAGCTAGGAAATGTATGAGGACAGATTTGAACTCAGGAGGACGAGTCTTCTTGACTCCAGGCCTGGCACTCCATCCACTTCACTACCTAGCTGTCCCCATATGAAGTTTTACCTGTCTATTTTAACTTGTTCCAAGTGAATGTTTATTTGAGTTGGGATAAATCAGAAATGATTGTCATGGGCGGGGAGCGGGGAGGGGGAACGCATCAACTAAATTTTAATTTTTTTTTTTACAAAAAGGTTTTACTTAGAAATTTTTTTCAGACAAAGTTTTCATGTTTCAAACTAGTTTTTGAATAATCATAATGGCATTTGCCCTGATGTTGCTTAATGTACAGTATATCAGTATGCAAAGCTGTTTATTTACACATAAAACAAATAAATGAAACTTTTTCCCTTGCTTCCTCCCAAGCATTTCTTAAACCATATAAATGGATGCTTTCTAGGTATATGCTTCTCTTGGGGAAGCAATGTTGGATTGCTAAGGGTTACAAGTTAGGACAATTCTATTATCTCATGCTCATTCACTTTCTTACGACTATGGGCAACCTATTTAACTTTTCTCTAAAATACCTCATGCAAAGATCAAATGATAAGGAAAATTATAAACTTATATTTTATAGTGTTTTAAGGGTACAAATAACTTGATAAATACCTTCAGTTAATCAATAAGAATTTGTTAAACTTCCTACTATGTATTAGGACAAAAACAATTCTTGTCATCAAGGAGCTTACATTCTAACAGGGGAGATGACGTGTACACATATGAATAAATACAAAACATATACAAAGGAGACGCTTTATAGGAGTGGAAGTATTAGCAGTTTGGTGCATGAGGGATGCTCTCACATAGAGAGGAACTAGTGATCCTAAGAGGTTGATGTGAGAAAGAACGAGAGAGATGGCCTATGGAAACTTCCTTATTATTATGGAATACTGTGTACAAGGAGAAGCAAGTAAGCCAAGCCATTGAGATGTACAACGGAGTGCTCATAGGGGAGGGGTGTGTAACGATAAGTCTAGAAAGTTACATTAGAATCCTACCATAAAGGGTTTGAAAGTATTAATAGCAGCATTAGTATTTTTTCCTAGAGGTTTCTGAGTTGGAGAAGGACATGGTCAGACATGTGTTTTAGGACTGTTGTTTTACGGTGGATGGATTGCAGAAAGGAAAGACTGGAGGCAAGGAGACTAATTAGAAGGCTTTTGCAATAACTCTGGTGTGAAGTGATAATGGCTCCCACTAGGGTGATAGCAGTGCAAACGGAGAGATGGGAATGGAACTGAGAGATGCAGAGAGGCAAAATCACCAAGACTTGGCAAATGACTAGATATGGGAAAGTGAAGAATTCATGATGATTTTGAGATTGCAAATCTATGTGACTGAAATGATAATGGTGCCCTGGACAGACATAAGGAAGTGGGGAATGGGAGTGGGCTTGCAGGAGTAACTCAGGATTCAAGCCTGGAGCATTCTGCAAAAGACTCTCCTAATTGGCAAGGAGAACAACAAAAATGAAGAGGGCAAGAATCCAGGGATATCTACCCATTTTCCCTCACAAGCCACATTGTATGTACATACATAATCCATGTGGGGAACATACATTCTTATGCAGAGAAAAACAATAAGCAGTGTGTCAGATATGATAAGAGAAAGGGATGCCAGTTAGAAAAGTTCATTAGGCAGGTAGAGTTACTAGGACTGGAGAGAGAGAGATGATAGGGAGACAGAGATAGAGATGATATATTTATAGATGATATAGATGTAGAGGAATATTCATATGCATATGTCCAAATGCCTATAAAGATAGAATTATACACATATGTATATGTATATCTCTGTGTGTATATGATTCACCTGCATAAAGATGACAATTGAGTCTATGAGCACTGATGAGATCACCAAAGGGGAGGATGCAAAGATAAAAAAGAAGAGAGCCTAGGACAGAGCTATGAGGCATCCCTACAGTTAGGGGATGGGATATAGATCATGACAGAGGAAAAGGGACTGAGAAGGAGCAGCTAGAGAAGTGGAAGAGAAATAGCAGGGTCATTAAAACCCAGATATGAAAGGCTATCCGGAAGAGTGTGATCAATAGTGTTCAATATTGCAGAGGGTTCAAGGATGAAGATTGAGAAAATCATTGGATTTGTCCATCCAAATATCATTAGCTACTTGGGAGAGAGCAGTTGAAGCTGAGTGATGAGCTTGTAGACCCAAGTTTAAGGGAATAAGAAGTGGATGAGAGGAAAGCAGGAGGTAATGGACATAGATAGCTAGGAGTTTGGTGGGAAAAGAGATAGAATATGTTAACTTGAAGGGATGAGGGGTCAAACAGAGGAGTTTTTAGAGGATGCAGAAGAACAATATTAAATTCCATTTAATAAACATTGAGAAGAAGCATGTGGTCAAGAGTGTCAGATGAGACATAAAATCAAAGGTCATGATCTCATTGATGCAAAGTATAAGGTGCCATATAAACTCTAACTAAGGAAACTGCTCTTCCTTTATATGTATTTTAAGTTGATGAGTGCAGTAATGTTTTGCCAACTCTGCGTCAGTCCTTCACAAATGCTGTTTATGATAATGAATAATGAAAGCATTGTGGTGCATAGGAAAGAGCCTTGGACTGAGAGGTCAGAAACCTGGGTTTTCATCCAAACTTAGCCACTAATCAGATACAAGCTTGCAATTTACTTTCCTCCTTCAAACCTCAGTGCCCCCATCTGTAAAATGGAGTCCAGGATTATCTCTAAGGATCCTTCCAGCCCTGACTTTCTGTGGCTCTACAGGTGAGGTTTGGGTGATATAACATGAAGTAGCTCTGAAAGTTCTCAAAAGAAAAACATAATAAGTATCCTCTAATGATTATGCTCCCCTTCATTATTATCACAGTATATAGGGAGCTGTCATTCATAAGAAGTAGCCTGTGTGGAGCGATGATAGGTCTCAATCCATGCAATACCAAGCTCTGGTCTCCAGATGACTCCAGGGGCAAGTTGGTTTTTGAGGGAATTTTTTTTAAAAACTATCTTTTCCCCCTCATTTTTTTCTTTTGCTTTAACAGATTTTTTAGACCAGTTGTCAAGGCAACACTAGGTTTCTCCCCTTGCACTTTAATGTCTAGATGGGTGTATCCATAGCAACAAGATTACCTTACTATGTGAAAGTAACTGACCTACCAGAGCATCACAGGACTTGTGGGAGTAAATTATGTTTAAACAACTTTGTACCACACCCACCAATTCTGTACTTAATATGGCCAGTTCTAATGAGAGATTTCTAAGCCTCTCTTAGGAGACCTAGGCACTTTCAGATTCAAGTTTCGTCTGATCTGGAGGGCTGATCTTACATATGATTAAGGTCAGTCAGTTAAAAAGCAATTACTAAGTACTTACTACATGTCAGGTACAATGCTCCAAAGATACAAAAAAAGGCAAAAACGGTCCCTGTCCTCAAGTAGCTCATATTATAATGGGGGAAGCAGCATACAAACAATTGCATACATAAATACTGTGTACATACGTATGCATACTGTGTATGTATACATTGTATATAAATAGTAAATAGGAGGTAATCTCAGAGTGAAGGCATTAGCAATGAATTGGACTAGAAAAGGCCTCCTGAAGAAAATAGAATTTGAACTGAATCTTTTTTTTTCGAGGGGGGAAGGCAAGACAATTGAGCTAAGTGACATGCCCAAGGTTACATGGCTAGTGTGTCTAGTGTCTGAGGCCGAAGTTTAACTCATGTCCTCCTGACTCCAGGGCCGGTGCTCTATTCACTCTGCCACCTAGCATGACTTCTTTTGGGGTTTTTTTGGGGTGACTTGCAATTTTCTTCAGCTTTTTTTTTTTTTGCAGATGAGGAAACAAGCAAACAGAGTTAAGTGCCCAGGTCACAGCCAGTAAGAGTCTGAGGCTGGATTTGAACTCAGGAAGAAGAAGCTTCCTGACTCCAGACCCAGCTATCTATATACTGCTCCACCTAGGTGCTGGGGTTTGAATTAGATGCTTCTCTTCCTACTCTAAAATGCAATGACTACACCTACATAAATAAAGATGAAATTTTATCTTCTATTTTTTGAATATTGGATGAGGATTGAGAGACCACTGTGATTTTGGGGGGGTGACAACTGTCAATGACTGGTTTGTGCATGTATATAAAGCCCACTAATCTTGTGCCAGGAGTTTTTATTTAAGGCCATTACATCTATTTGGTGAGTGGGTTCATTGAAGCAGGCAGAGACTCTGCGCAGACTATAACTTGCATGGTAGGTGCTAGATAAATGTTTCTGATGACCATGATGATTTAATTTATACGGTAGAAGCACAGTGTGAATGAGACACATTACACATCAACTCATATCCTATGGAAATATAACAGGGTTATAGTATTCATCTAGGGTATGGTGGAGAGGGAAGGATGGAAAAGGAGAGGGAAAAGGAGAGAGGAGAGATGGGATGGGGAAGAAGAGGAAAAGAGTGTTAGATAGTTCATTCTTGGGGCCCTCAAAGGTTAAGTAACTTGCCCATGATAACATAATTAGAATGTGTCTATCAGAAGCAAGATCCAAACCTTAGTAAAAATTCACTTCTCCCTTTCTTGGGGAGGATTAGGGAAGTACAAAGGAAGGAACTGCAAAAAGAGAAAGAACATTATGGATAGAAAAATGGCATTGAAAACCTAGCTCCACATCCTACTTCTGACAGATACTTGTGTTACTCTGGACAAGGCATTTAATTTTTAAGACTATCAGTTGTGAAGAAATGGGCTGCCCTGTATTGGTAATAGTAGTTTCTTCATCAAGGAATTTTTTTATACTAATAAAATCACCCTCATCCTTCTCTTTCATGAAGTAGGTGGCATTTGAGTTGAAATTTAAAGAACGGATAGAAATTAAACAAGCAACAAAGGGGGGGAAGGCATTCCAGACACAGGAAAATGTTTGAGAAAAAGCATGGAAGTAGGAAAGTTCAGGATAGGTTTGGATGGGAGAAAGTAAATCCAATTTGACTAGAGCACAGAATGGGGGGCGGGGGGCGGCAGTGCTGGAGGGGCAGTGGTAACATAACCCTGCCAAAGTAGGAAGACAGGAGGTAGGACTAAAGGATCTATGTAGACCTTTTCAACTCTGTAGTCTATAAGAACTCCCATCTATTATATCAGCATAGAAGGAAGCCAGCACCAGCTTCAATCAAATTATTCCCAAATCCCCTCTTAGAGGCACAGAGAATATGTACCAGGGCTGGGATGAGCCTCATACTCATCATTCTTATCCCACTCAACTATATTCTCTTTCAGGACATTCTGTGAATCTTATGGGGGCTGGGAGGTAACGGAGGGAGAAGAAAGTTATTCTCACTCATCATTTAGCCTTGGAAAAGCAGCAGTTTGAGTACTGAGCCTAAGAACTAGCTGTGATACTCATTTCAAAAGCTGACATCTCTAACAGCTGTTGCTAACTCTCACCTTCTCCCTGGTGATTCATATACTTTAAAACTCCCTCTTTGCTCCCATGCCTTCAGAAGCCCTATGTCACCACAGAAATCAGGTCCCTAATGCCCATTTTGGAAAATTATTTGTTTGAGGGGCAGCTAGGTGGCACAATGAATACAGTAGTGGCCCTGAAATCAGAAGGACCTGAATTCAAATCCTGCCTCAGACACTTGACATACTTACAAGCTGTGTGACTTTGAGCAAGTCACTTAACCCCAATTGCCCTGCCTTCCCCCCTGCAAAAAAAAAAAAAAATATATATATATATATATATATATATACATATATATATATATATATATATATGTATATATATGTTCATCTTAGTAATGCAAGGATCTAAGACAACTCCAAAAGATTCATGATGGAGAATGCTATTCACATCCAGAAAAAGAACTATAGACTCTAGATGCAGATCAAAGTATATTATTTGCACTCTCTCTTTTTTTTGGTTCTTCTTTCTCATGGTTTCTCCCATTGGTTCTAACTTCTTTACATGTTACATGTCATTTGGTGGTGGGGGAGGGGAGAGATGGGGAGAAAATTTGGATCTCATAATTTTATGGAAGTGAATGTTGAAAACTAAAAATTAATTAATTTTTTCAAAAAAGAAAATTACTTGTTAAAAATAGCTATTTTACATGGAAGAGATGCTCCTAAGAACATCAGTTAGACATCATGAAAATATAGAGAGGGGGGAAATCAAAAGTTCATAAGTGATTAGTAACAATTTCTCTTTTTTCAGTCACCTTACAAAATAAACTTGCTGTCCTAAAAGAATAACTTGGGACATGAAATCTGTAGACTTCTCATGTATATGAACCAGCTCTTGAAAATGGTCACCCAAGTGAACCCAGCAGGACTCCCTTCTCATCCAAAATTTAATGAGAGTCTATAGCCATTGCTGAAATATTTGCTTCTTCTCTTTCGTTTTTCATTCAAGTATCTTGAGAAAAGAAAGAATGCCCACCATAAGACAGATATGTACAGTTAATGAGTGGGCCTTGTAGCTGAGAGGAATTGGAAAAAGCAAAGAAGTTGGGGACAAGGTGAGAAGAGAAAAGATAAGAATTCTGGAAATTTTTGTCTTCATCTTGAATTGGGATGATGATATTCATCAAAGATTGATTTACCCTCCCCTGGGAAATTGGACGATGAGAAATGTGAGAGAATAATAGAGAGACAGAGATAAAAACACAGGGAAGACAACACCTAGGTTGTGAGCCTGGGGGTCTGGGGCAGGACAGTGTTATCCTCTACATAATATGGAAGTTAGTAGGGGGGAAGGTTTTAGGGGAAAAGATGATGAGTTCACTTTTAGACATGTTGAATTTAAGATGTCTACTGACATCTTGGGCAGCACAGTAGATAAAGTGAAGGTCCTGGAGTCAGGAAGACTCATCTTCCTGAATTCAAATCCAGACTCTGAGACTTATTAGCTGTGACCTTGGGCAAATAAAGTAACCTGTTTGCCTCAGTTTCCTCATCTGTAAAATGAACTGGAGAAAGAAATGGCAAACCACTCTAGCATCTTTGCCAAGAAAATCCCAAATGGGGTCATGAAGCATGGAACACAATTGAAAATGACTAAACAACAACTAACATTCAGTCTGAGAACCCTAATAGGCAGTTGGAATTTTTGCTTCACAGGTGAGGAGACAGGTTGGGGCTAGCTAACTAGATCTGAGAATCATTAGCATAAACATGATCATTGAATCCATGGGAGCCAATGAGATCACCAAGTGAAAAACTATAGAAGGAGAAAAGAAAAGAGTTAAAGACAAGTCCTGTGAGACACCCACAAAAATCCAGTGAACAACAAAAGAACAACAATTCTCATACTTAAGAGTACAAAGTAGGTCTAAGTAAACTGGCAGAAGAGGTTATTTCCTTTCATAATTCCTTTTTTAAAAACATATTACACTTTGATTTACATGGTACAAGTTTTACTGGACAGGTGAGGTGTGCCTCACTTTTTCTAATAAGAATGCACCCAAGAAATTTTTTTGCAAACTCAGTTGTAGTTTAAATGGACTAAAGAATCACACTACTTAGCACTTCATGCTTCCTTTTGTAAATTGAATAATTATTTTGTAAATGTGAATAATCATCCACCAATTTTTTGATTGTTACTTTAGTAATTCATATTTCCTTAAAAGGACATGTCTTTTACTATATTTTGCCTTTTACCACTGTCATTTTTTTTTGTCAACCCCTATCTTTCATTTTGCTTAGATAGCAGGCTAAAGAATGGTCAAAAATACCAAAAAAGGAAATGTAATGGTGCCAGGAAAGTGTAGTGAAGAGAGCTCTGGGCCAGAGCCAAAAGACCTGGGTTCAAATCCTGATTCTGCCACTTACTAGCTGTATGTATTCGGACACTTATCTTTTCAGACCTCAATTTCCTCCTCTGTGAAATGAAGGGGTTGGGTTGGGCTAGGTTTGGTGGCCCATGCATAGAATCTCTGCTACTGGGAATGCTGAGGCTGGTAGATCATTGAATTATAGGAGTTCTGAGCTACAAAAGGACCAAAGTGGATTGGACATTTGCACTAAGTCAGACACCAATATGATGACCCCTAGAAGCAAAGAACCATCAGGTTAGTTAAGGTAGGACAAATTAGCCCCGGTCAGAAAAAGAGGTCAAATCTTCCTTGCTGATCAGCATTGGCACTGGCCCCAAGGGGCTGCAGCACCTCCAGCCTGGGCAAGATAAGGAGACCCAGACTAAAAAAATAAATAAATAAGGGGTTTAGACTACATGATCTCTAAGATGCCATCCTATAAAAAGAATACTTATTTCTTTTTTCTTTTTATGTCCTTATGCAATTTCCCCCCATAAATGTAGTTTACCACAGAGTTTAGAATTTAACATCAAGAATATACAACCTTACTGTGCTGCCAAACAGAACAGAAACTCCCTTACCAACCTCCTGAAATTGTCTCAAGTGCTCTATAAATACATATTTCATCCGGGCATCAGATGAGAAAGCTTGATACCACATTTAGTTATCATATCTTCTAAGGATACCAAACCAACAACAACAACAACAACAATCTTCTTGGTAGAATGTAATAATTAAACCAATGGGTGATCCCAAAAGTATTACTGTTGATATGCTTTTATCTGCAGACAAAATAATGTTTTTCTCAAATGTAGACAGGATGAGTTTAGAACATATTATTTTGTTTGAAGTAGTGCATCTTGACATTTTTTTCATACTTTTTCATTCATACTGAGTGGCAGAAACATGGGAGAAGTGTCTTAATTATCCATCCCAACACAAGGAGTTGTAAATATCGTTCCCAGAGCAACTGCCAATCTCTCCAGATCCCGTTCTTCTATTCCTCAGTTATTAGCAGTAAAAGGTCTGGACATTACGTGATTTGAAGCTCTATGGTATAGAGTAGGGATCATCTTCAGAACAGTGGTATCAGGGTACTCAGTGATCATTCTACCACATTAAACAATTCATCTGAAAAAAAAAAAAAACCTTACAGGGGCCGGTAGGTGGCTCAGTAAATAGAGGACCGGCCCTGAAGTCAGGATGACCTGAGTTCAAATCCGACCTCCGACACTTAACACACACACATTAAAAAAAACTAGCCATGTCATGACTAGTTCATTTCATGACCTTGGGTAAGTCACTTAACCCCAATTGCCCTACCTTCCCCCCTCCAAAATAAATAAATAAATAACAATTCATCTGGCAGGGGTAAAGCCTAATAATTTCCTTTCTCAAGGCAAAGCTTTCATGCTTCATCTGCTTCAGGTGAGTCACTCAAGGCCCCTTCAACTTCTTCTTCCCAATAACTTAATTAGAGAGAGTGAAGATACACCATCTCACTGTCTCATAATGCTGTGGGGTTTTTTTTCTGTTGCCAGGGAAACACTAGTGGGTTTTTTCCTGGCTCTTTAATGCCTAGATTTATGTTTCCATAGTGACAAGAAATCCCCAATTCTTAGAGGGAACATAAACTGGCCTCCCTTATCTTTTGAGTTAAATGTTTGATGCCATTCTCAAGTACTAAGGTCATAGCCACCAAAGACGTATCTGTCCGCCTTTACATTCTCTTGAGGCCTTTGGGTTTCTAGTCACTTTCCAAGGTTGAGTTTCTCTAGGCCTGACATCAGCACCTTTGTTTACCACACCCTTTTCCTCCACTACTTTTCCAGGAAACTTCAGAGCAAGAAATGTAAAGAGTAGCACACTTAAAGGTGATGCAAGGAAAAGTTTTCACACACAGGCTGGCAGGGCAGTGTGAGAGAGTAGTGTCTGTGTGTCCACATGGATTTGTCTACATGTATCTTGCGGAGAGACATGAACAGAGTTTTCTCCACTCAGTCTTCTCCAAAGTAGGCTTTGATTCTTGCCATGAAAGGAAGCAGGAGGTTGGAGCCAAAGGCTGACCACTCTACTCTCCTCAGAGAAAGTTTCCTGGACTAGACCAGTGATTTTTTTTTAAATTTAACTTGTATGATGTATGACACTTTTTGGTTTTGCATTACATTACATTCACTTCCAAATAGGTCCCTTTCTCCTTCCCTACCTAGAAAGGCATTCATTGTAACAAAAATTAGGTGCTAGAATAGAAAGCAATTTAGAAAAACTGACCAACAAATCAAGAATGTATAAAAGTAAAACAATATTTCACACCCATAGTCCTCAACCTGTCAGTGAAAGGGGAATGGTGGATTTTCTCAGTTGTTCTCCAGAGAGGGCCAAGCTTCTTGGTCATTATGATTACCTAGCTTTTAATATCATTTTACCATTACATTGTTTCATTTATTGTTACATGATCATTATACATATCATTTTCATGGTTCTGCTTACTTCAGTTTTCATCTGTTCATATAAGCTTTCCATTCTTCTCTACATTTTCATATTCATAATTTCTTATGGTACAATAATACTCCATTACATCCATGTACCATAATTTGCTCAGTAATTTTCCAATCATTGGGCACATACATTTGCTTCCATTTCTTTGCTACCACAAAAACATGATGGTCTGAATAGTTTGGTATATATAGGACTTTTCTGTGTTTGATATCCTTGGAGCATATGTCCAGCAGTGGGAGTCTTTGAGTAAAAGGATATGAATGTTTTAGTCACTTTTTGAAGCATAAATCTTTTTTTTTTTTTGGCTTTTTGGAAAGTGGAAGGTAGGGCAATTGGGGTCAAATGACTTATCCAAGGTAACACAGCTAGTTTGGTGTTAAGTGTCTGAGGCCAGATTTGAACTCAGGTTCTCCTGACTCCAGGGCTGGGGCTCTATTTACTGCACCACCTAGCCACCCCCTTAAAGCAGAACTCTAAATATGCCTTCCAGAATGGTTTAATCAATTCAGATTTCACCTATATTAATGTGCTTTGCTTTCTAAGAGCCCTTCCAAAACTCTTTCCAATTTTTGTCATCTTTGCCAATTTGTTGGGTACAAGGTAAAAACCTCAGAATTGTTTTGATTTGCATTTCTCTTGTCATCAACGACTTCGGCAAGGCCACGGCTTTTTAAAGAACTATTTGTAAAAAACAAAAAACAAAAACAAACAAACTATTGGTAATGGCTGTTCCTCTTCTTTGTTGTGTCAATTCCCTGTATATCTTATGTAATAAACCTTTATATATATGTTGCAAAGATTTTTTCCTGATCAAATTTCCCTTCTCATCCTAGCTGCATTGATTTTGTTTGTGTAAATGCTTTAAAATTTGTATCAGCAAGCACCCTAGCATACCTAGGGCGGCTACTAGCACAGGTTCTTAGATCTGCTTTTCTAAAGGAAAGCAACTCAAAATGGGTTAACAATCTTACTTTAATCAAACATATAATTTAACTAGTTCAGGGGGAAAAGTCAGCACCCTGAACTTCAGAGAATACAAACAGAAGTTACAAACAAACAGAAAAACAGATCAGCAGACGGCTTCCAGCGCCTGACCATTACATCAGTTACCTATTCAGTTACCAGAGAGGGAAGCACCAACATCTGGGTTTCTCAAAGCTGGGGGGCTCATCGGCTGCCCAGAGTCTCTTCTGGCCAAATCACACAACTCTTCTCAAAGTGAGCCCCAAACCAAAACCTCACATCAGGGCGTATATATAGC
>CM053581.1:204660004-204676221 GCA_028627135.1 Pseudochirops cupreus | reverse complement strand
ATAGGTGAAGGGAATATAAATGTATTTATACATGTATACATACATATATGTCTTTATAGGAGGGTATATACATGTATAAGTGTGTATATATATATAATGAGTACATAGAGGGCACAGGATCCTTTGATAGGAAGGGATAATATTCCAAAAGGTGAAATTGAGAAGTAGAAGAGGAATAGAAGGAGAGAAGACAGTGAGAGACAGAATGGGGTTAATCATCTCATATAGAAGAGGCAAGGGATAATTGTTACAATGGAGGGGAAGAATGGGAAGGCAAAAAGGAATGAGTCAACCTTACTCTCATTGAATTTGGCTTAGGGAAGGAATGACATACACTCTAAATTGGGTATCTTGCCCTACAGGAGAGTAGGGGGGATGAGGATGAGAGGGAGGGTGATGGAGGAGAGGGAAGGTTGGGGGGAGGGTTGTTAGAACCACACACTTCTGTAAAAGGACAGGGACAAAGTAGAGAATAGAATTAGTGGGGGGCAGAATAGGAAAGAGGGAAATATAGTCAGTCTTTCACAATATGTCCATTGTGGAGATTTCTACGTAACTACGCATGTACAGCCTGTATTGAATTGCTTGTCTTTCCAGTGAGGGTGGGTGACAAGGGAGGTAGGGAAAGAATCTAGAATCTAAAGTTCTAAAATCAAATGTTAAAAATATATGTGTGTGTATATACATGTATTATTATTATTATTATTATTATTATTTACATGGAACTGGGAATTAAGATACACAGGCACTGGGGTAAGGAGATCCATCTTGCCCTACCAGAAAGTCAGAGGGGTAATGGGGGAGGAAATAGGAGAGAGCAGATTGGGGAAGGGGGTAAACATGGGATTACTGTTTTGGGGTGGTGGGTAGGGGAAAGATGAGGAGAAAATTTGTAACTCAAAATCCTGTGGAAATGATGTAAACTAAAAATAAATAAAAGTTAAAAATAAAACTTTTTTTAAAAATTTTTTTTAAGTTTTAAATAAAGGAAATGTAGATTTTGGTAAAGATAGTCATGGTAGTCTTGTGGGGGAAAAATGGCTAAGCATATTTAGAGCATCTTGGGAAGACTTGTATGAACTAATGAAGAATGAAGTAAGTATAACCAGGAGAATAATTTTTAAATTGACCACAGTAATATAAAGGAAAACAACACTGAAAGACATCAGAACTTCAGACATCATGACCTCAGAGGATTGAGAGCGAAACATACTTTCCACCTCTCAGTACAGAGAAGTGGTAAACAATAGACAGTGAATGAAACATATGTTGTCAAATATGGCCAATTTGTAGAACTATTTTGCTTACATGTACTTCCTTGTTACAAGGGCAGGTTATATTGGGGAAGAATCATTGGAAAATAACAATAGTTTTTTAAGCATCAGTTTTCAAAAAGGGAGGGAGGAAAGATCAAGAGATCTTTTGGACTTGTTTATAGCACAACCAAATGGATTTGGAACTGGTTGAGTAGCCAGATCTAAAGGGCGATAATGATTTGACTTTACTGCGGAAGGCAAGTGCCCCAGGGATTATACTTGGCCTTTTTCCTGTTTTACATCTTTATCAAGTGATTTCGATAAAGACATACACTAGATATTTATCAGATTTGAAGATGATGCCAAACTAAGAGGGATGGCTAACAACTCAGTGACAAAAAGAACTTAAGTTGATAAAAAAAATATTTGACAGAGTCTAACAAAGTAAAATTTATTAAGGATAAATATTAAGTCATATTTTCATTCAAAAAGTTGACTTGAAAAGTATAACATGAAAAGGGGTATAGTGTACAATGAAGGATATTTAGAGATGAGGGAGATTTGGCCAGCAAATAAAGTTCTAATAGATAGAGGTAGCAGTCATGATCTCAAATAAAACAAAAATAGACCTAACTAAAAGATATAAGTGAGGAAACCACATTTTGATAAAAGGTTATCATAGACAGTGAAGTAATATGAAAAATTTTTACAGCAATTTTCTCTGATAAATGCCTCATTTCTCAAATGTGTAGGGAATGGAGTCAAATTTAAAAAAAAATAAAAGCCATTCCCCAGTTGATAAATGGTCAAAGGATATGAACAAGCAATTTTCAGAAGAATATATCAATATCAATATTCACATAAAAATGCTTCAAATCACTATTGATTAGAGAAATGCTGATTAAAACAACTCAGAGGTACCATTTTGTTCTTATCAGAAATAAGAAATGCCGGAGGGAATGTCAGAAAACAGATACACTAATGAACTGTTGGTAGAGTTGTGAACTGGTACAACCATTCTGGAGAATAACTTTGCCCAAAGAACTATAAAACTTTTCATACTCTTTGAACGCCCAGCATTACTATTACTAGATCTGTATCCCAAAGCAAGGACTGCTATGGGGTGTAGTGGGTAGAGTGCCAGGCCTGGTGTCAGGAAGACTCATCTTCCTGAGTTGAAATATGGCCTCAGACATTAGCTGTGTGACCCTGGACAATTTACATAATGCTGTTTGCTTGATTTTCCTCATTTGTAAAATAAGCTGGTGAATGAAATGACTCCAGTATCTTTGCCAAGAAAATCCCAGATGGGAATCACAAAGAGTTGGATACAACTGAAATGACTAACAACAAAAATCCCTAAGAAATCAGAGAAAAAGGAAAAGAATCTATATGTTCAAAAATGTTTATAGCAACTCTTTTTGTGGTGAAGAATTGGAAATCAAGGAAATGACCATCATTTGGGGAATAACTGAACAAATAGTAGTATATGATTGTGATGGAACACTATTGTGCTATAAGAATAATGAAGGGAATGGTTTCAGAAAAACCTGGGAAGATCTATATCAACTGATGCAAAGTGAAGTGAGCAGAACTAGGAGATTATTGTACACAATAACAGCAATACTGTAATCATGATCAATTGTGAAAGACTTAGCTATTCTGATCAATACAATGATCCAAGTCAATTTCAAAGGACACATGATGAAAATTGCTATCCACTTCCAGAGAGAACTGATGAACTAAGTACAAATTGAAGAATAATTTTCTCAGTGTGTTTTTCTTTCTTTTTTTGCAACATGACTAATATGGAAATGTTTTCATGATTTCACATGTATAAAGGGTATTATATTGCTTGCCTTCTCCAGGTTGGAGAGGGGCTTAAAAGAGGGAGAGAATTTGATGCTCAAAATATTAAAAAGTCTAAATAATACACGTGAAAAGGAAAAAAGGAAAGATCTGGTAGATAAGGATACATTAAAGAATAGAGAAAAAGGAGAATGATTGAAGGATCAGTCTGCCATACAAGACAGGAGAGCATGAGATCTAAGGAACATATAAGGGGTTTGGACTTAACAAAAAGAAAGACCACTGTATCATCAGAGAGTGGGGAAAAGGAGGAGAGAAGGGAAAAATACATCAATGGATTTTGAAACAAAAATAGTCTCAGTTTTCTCAGCAAAGATGTGAGACCCTCTGAAAAAGGAAAGTGGAGAGGTATATAATAAATTTAAGGAGAAAAAGAAGATGTGAAATAACTTCTGTGGATAGTGATATAGGAATTAAAATTGGGAGAAACAGAAGGACATGTTTCAGTAAGGGCTCGGTTGAAATTGAATAATATAAATTTGTAATGTAAAGTCATATTGGCAAATACGAATGACGGAATTCATTGGTACTGAAGGGGGAAGGGCAGGAAGATAATAAATATTAAGCATATATTATGTACTAAGCATTGTATTAAGTGCTTTATAAATATTTCATTTGATCCCTACAGCAACCTTGAAAGGTAGGCATTATTTTAATTCCAATTTTTAAGGAAACTGAGGCAGACAGAAATTAAATGACTTGCCAAGGGTCATCCAGCTAGTAAATTACTGAGGATGGATTAGAACTGTCTTCTTGATTCTGGGCCCAGTGTTTTACTGTGCTACTTAGCTGCCTCTGGGAGACTGTGAAAAAACAGGCACATTAATATAGTTTTGTTGGAACTATAAATTGGTCTAACTATTGTGGGAAAAGAATTTGAAATTTTGTGAGAGGTGTAATTAAACTATTCATAAACTTTTACCTAGTGTTGCCACTAATTGGCACATACTCCAAGGAGGACAGTGACAATGAGAAATGTTCTTCATATATCATAACATTTATAGCACTTTCGTGGTAGCTAAAAAATGGAAACAGAAAGGGTGTCCAGTGATCAGGTAGTAACTGTACAAACTGGAATATATGAATGTGATAGAATATTTTATCATAACTGATGAATAGGAAGAATTGATAGAAATATGGAAGTACTTATAAGAACTGATGCTGAGGAGAATAATATATATACAATGACTTGCAATAATATATAGAAATGAGTGCAAGAGTAAAAGCAGCTGAAACTGGGCAAATTGCACTGTTCAGTCTTGACTCCAGAGAGTAAACAAAACACATTTCCTTCATCTTGCCCAAGGTGGGAGACTTGCTTAGGGCTTTTGTATTGTATGTGATCATTTTTAAACTTTTTTTTTTGTCTCAAGGAAGCACTGGATGATTGAGTAGTATATCAGGAAATGAACGTGGTATAAAAATGCATTAATAATTTGTAAGGAAAATGGGAAATACATTGAAACTAAAGGAACATGAACTCAAAACAAAAACTACAATATATTCAGTCATTCTGCTGAATGGATAACACAGATAAATTTGGGAGGTGGGGCTGACTACAAGAGGAATCTTTTTTTAAAAAATTACCATTTTTTGAAGCATATGAAGAAGTGATTCAGCTTCTTAGACAAAAAGTCATATTCTGGTATCTGAGGGCTTTCTTAAGACCACCATACATCTCATTAGCTTACCTGTTTGAGATTTGTTTTTTGTTTTTGTTTCCATTTTCAATATTGAATACTTACTCTGTATTCTTTATAGTAATAATAATAATAGCTAACACAATGCTGTCTCGTTTGCAAAGCTCTTTATATATACCATCTTGCAACATCCCTGTGAGGTAGGTATTATTATCGTCCACATTTTCCAGATGAGGAAACTGGGATTTAAAGAGATTCAGATGCTGAAAGAAATCTAATGATTTGTCCAGGGTCACACAGCTATTAAGTGTCTGGAGACAGGTTTCGAACTTAGTTCTTCTGATAATCCACTGCACCAGTTAGTTGCCATTATTTTTCAGAGGATTTGAGAAAATAAAATGCTTGCTCTATAATCTTAAATCTTAAATAAAATTGTGTCTGAGAACAGGATTTTAATTTCTGGAGCACAAGTTAAACTGTAATAATAAAAAGTGTTGGCCAAGATATGAATGCACTAAACAGGCTAGTACAAATACATCTGGTCAGTCTAATAAATCCAAATGACTTACATTAGAATTATTTATAAAAATTGGTGAGTCCTATTACTACTAACCAAATAAATGGGATTTCATTCAACTTGATCCTATGTGATAATTGAATAGAAAATATACTATAAGAAGAATGAAGTATATAAATGTTTGATAAAAATATGTATGTGGTTTTCTTATTTCTAGGATACTATGGATAAATTACACATCAGGAATTTGGGCTTACCCACTTCTAGAAAACCTTAACAAAAGTGGATTGGTGCTGTTTTTTACATCTTGTTACTTTACAATAGTAGGCTTCTATTTTTTGGGAGCATGGCTAACAAAGTTGGTATGGTGTAAGTAATGCAGCACGCTGTAAAAGTCAGTCAAATTTAGCAATAAGCAAAGTTGTACCTGGTGAATTTAAGACCATCAGCAAAGCTAATCCATAGAAATTCTGGAAAAGTAAAATAATATGACTCATTGGGAAGATAGGGAGATCTAAATTGCTGGTCTACATACAATGACAGTGTAAATTTTAATTAAACTTTAATTAAAATGGCAAAATAACAACAAAAAAAAACCTATTCCAGACATAGCCCATCTGATGGGCAAAAAAAATTATTCTTTATATTTTTATTACATTAAAATGTATTGGTCTACAAAGGAGACTATGTAAGTTGCATAAAAGAGGTACAGAAAATGCTGTAGGAAGTCAGAAGAAAGATCACTTCTGGGGGATGGGGATAATCAAGGGAAAGCATTATAGAAGAGGTGGCATTTTACTTGGTCTTTGAAAAGGATTATATTTACTTTGGATCCTAAAACAAAATGTAGATGACTTTTTCGTTTCATCTGATGAACTAAGCATTTTTAATTCACAAATAATTGCAATGATGTTTTATATTCTCAGAAACGTTCCTAAATTATGTTAAAGTAAATATTACTTTTCATTCATAAAGAAAATTTATTTCTACTGTGAAAACATGCTATCACTCCTAGTATGTGCTTAGTTACTTAGAATGTATAATAACTTAGCACATTAAGTTATTAGCACAAAAGTTTAAACTTTTTAAAAATATTTTTTGAAGAGTTGATAAATACCTGAATTCATTCTAAATATTTAACTATCAAAAACATTTTAATTTTAGAACACTTTGGAATCAGCACACAAAAATAAACATTTAATTTTTACTTTGAAGACATTCTTCAGTGAGATTGAGATACAAAGTTGAATATATAAATACAAGATGAGGCTATGATGAAAGGTGATTATATAAACCACATATGAAAATCAACTTAATCATTTTATAAAAATAGAACTTACAGGTGGGTAGGTGGCACAGTGAATAGAATATCGGGCCTGGAGTCAGGAGGACCTGAATTCAAATCCGGCCTCAGACACTTAAAACAAAATTAGCCATGTGACCTTGGGCAAGTCACTTAACCCCAATTGCTCCACCTTCCCCCCTCCAAAAGCAAAAAAAAATGGAACTCGTGATAATTAGAACCTAAAATCATAGCAGAATATATTTATATTTGTAGTATCTTTAACATGACTTAACAGTTTAAAATAATAGTCGTAAAAATTCAAGGAATGGTCACAAATGACCTTTAAATCTTCAAAGTTTTCCAGGTTTCATAAATTATTTTTAAATATTTTAGAGAATAATTTATTTCCTTCTGTGATTCTGTTACAAATTAGAAACATTTTATACCATCTCTGGACAATTAGTTGAATCCTTCTGGGAATTTTACTTGAAAGATCTTTAGATGTTTCTTGGATTTAGGGTTTAATCTTTCTTGAGGGCAGTGAATAGAGCACTGGCCCTGGAGTCAGGAGGACCTGAGTTCAAATCCAGTCTCAGACACTTAACACTTACTAGCTGTGTGACCTTGGGCAAGCCACTTAACTGCAACTTCCCTGCCTTTCCCCCTCCAAAAAAAAAAAGCAAAAAAAAAAAACACTTAAAAAAATCTCTCTTAAAATTCTCCTGTAATTTTTTCAGGACTTTTATTTATTTTACTCAATCCTGGCTATCTCTCAAGCTATTGACCTGTTTCTCTTCTTTCTTCATTGCCCAATTTTTCCCAAGGGTTTTCACCTGTTCTGTTCCCTTACTACTTATTCACTCTTCCATAAGATTTGGCTTCTACGGCACCCTTCGATTGAAACCACATTTAGAAATTCCCAATGCATCAAATCCAGTATCTTCTGACAGTCCTGAATCTCCTTTCTCCTAGCAAAGACTTCTTCGTAGCATTTGAGATTTATTGTTGATTGCCAACCTTCTCTTCCCCACTTCTTGAAATTTTCTCCTCCTCTGTATTTTGTAATATTAACACGTTTCACCAAATACTCTAACCACTAGTTATTTGTATTCTTGGTTCCTCTCCCCTTTCACATCCCCCAGAATAACTTAGTTCTTTGACTTTGAGCTCTTCCTTTTCTGCAATTCCTTCCTAAGAGACCTTAACTACTGTCATTGTTCCAGGTATCCCTTTTATGTGGGTGACCTTTAAATCTTTTATCTTCAGCCTGGATATCTCATCTTTACTGTAATCTGGTTGCTGTCACACATATGCAATTCAGAATAAAGTACTAATTTTATTTTGATAGATAAATACTTTATTTAGGGAAATGAATCTTTTCTTAAATTTAATAGATATCTAGAGCTGTAGTTGAGAAATGTAAACACCTTTACCTGATAAGGAAATCACATATGAAATAACTGTATCTTTCTTCAATTGTAGAATGAGCATCTGCGTGTGCCTGAAAATTCATGCATTACATTCACTTAAGTATTTATTGATAACTATGAAAAAGTGTAATAAAATGAGGACAGATAGCATGTTGCACCTCAAAGGGCCATCTGTAGAGAGCATTTTATGTCTATGACTTCTCTTAAAGTGAACTTTTCTATCCCATCTCACTCAAAAAGTCATTAGCTCTTTGGAACATTCTTTTGCCTGAAGAAATGCCAAACTTAAAATAAATAGGAAACTATTTCAGTCAAATTAACTTATCAACAAGGGTTAATGTGTGACAAAATATATGTTGCAAAGCAGTTTTTAAAAACTCAAATAATTACCTATTTAGATAAATAAAAGTGCTGTTTCAATCAATTCTAGTAAATTTCTGTTCAGAGTTACTCACGTGGTCATAAAGTTGCATGTAGTTATTTAGAGTAGAGTAGAGTAACAAAATTGTAGAGTAACCAAAATACAATGTTTGCATTTATGTTGTAAATTGATGTTTGTGATAATTATTATAAAGTTATGATTTGAGGTTTTGCTTTTCATAAATAGTTTTTTCAACATGTTAAAGAAATGTAGAAAAATCTCTAGAAGGCATTATCTGATTAGCATTAGTAGCATTAGGTGGAAAAAAGTAAAGAAAGAATTTGTTGAACAACTGTACCCAAACCATGTTCATTATAATGATGAGCACCTAGAGGATGTTTTCTAGTTGTTTGTCATAGGGCCTGCTGGAGACTCAGATTTCTGTAACAATTTACAAGTTGGTGATGCTTTTTCTTGTTCATCATTTGCATGAGAGACTTTGATAAAGATGCTGATTGCATGTTTACTAAGTCTAAAGTCAACACAAAGTTGAAAGGGTTTAATACATTTGGATAACAGAATAAGGGACCAAAGAGATCTCAACAGGCTGAAAATATGAGCTGAATTTAACAAAGTGAAATTTAATAGAGGTAAATATAAAATTCTGCACTTGGGTTCAAAAACAATACTAATACACGGTAGGGAAGATCATGGCTTGACAGTTGAAAAAGATTTAGGAGTTGGAATTAACCACAAGATCAACATAAGTCAACAGTGTGATGTGGCCACCAAAAAATCAACAAATGAATTCAGTATGACCCAGAATAAGGGGACTGATTATCTAACTGTATTCCTCTCTGAGTAGATCACATTGTACTTGGTTTAAGGCACATTTTAAGAAAGATATTGGAAAATTGTAACCTCTAGGTTAGTGAGGAAGGCTCAAAACAGTGCCATGTGAGGAATGAAGGAACTGAAGGTATATATTCTAGGGAAAGAAAAACTTAAGGAGAACATGTTTGTTCAGTCATTTTCAGTCATGTTTTGTGCTTCCTTCATGCTCCCATTTGAGGTTTTCTTGGCAAAGATACTAGAGTGGTTTGTCATTTCCTTCTTTAGCTCATTTTGCAGATGAGAAAACTGAGGCAAAATGGGGTTAAGTGACTTGCCTAGGGTTATACAGGTAGAAAGTGTATGAGGCCAAATTTGAACTCAGGAAAATGAGTCTTTCCTGACTCTAGGGCTGGCACTCTAGCCACTGTGCCACAAGGTGGAACATGGTAGCATTTCTTAAATATGTGAAAGCTGTCATGTGAATGAGAGATTAGATTTATTTAGTGTAGCTTCAGAAAGTAAAAGTGGGGAAAAATTGGTTAAAATTACAGGGAGGAAGAGTTTTGACTTGGTATCAGGAAAACTATTTATAATTAGAATTATTTGAAAATGAAATGGACTGCCTTCTGAGGTACTAAGTTCTCTCTCACTGGAAGTGTTAAAACAGAAGCATAAAGACCACTTGTCAGGGATGTTGTAGGTAGAGGGTTTGACTAAATACACCATAAGGTTTGATGATCAAGTGCTTTGGGGTGAAGAATTAATTCATTTTCTAAATTAGAGGCAAATAAAATTGTAAAATGTTTTTATCAGAGCTTTACAGTGAAATCTGTGTATTAAAACAATAAAAATGTATATTCCAATTAATTTATTTAAAGATACATATGATTTACTTTATGATGCTTAATTGTGTAACTGGCTTATATAAGAACATACATGAATAGGTCATATAAATTATAACACATTATGATTTTATATTGATCATTTAAAAGACTCATATAGAGAGTATACTCTCTATATGCTCACATACATATACTCATGTAGAGTAGACAATATACATGGCTATTTGTTATAGCCATAATCAAAACTATTGTGCATATTGGGCAAAATTTTGTTTTTGTGGAAAATTGCTTTGAAATAGTATTGCCAATATTATGAGTCATGTAACCTGTACACTTTATTTCAACAAGTGCTATGAGTCATTTTAAAAGTGAAGTTATTGGGGCAGCAAGGTGGCACAATGAATAGAGAACTGGCCCTGGAGTCAGGAGGACCTGAGTTCAAATATGGCCTCAGACACTTAATGCTTACTAGCCGTGTGACCTTGGGCAATTCACTTAACCCCAATTGCCCTGCCTTCCCCCCTCCAAAAAGCAAAAAAAAATGTAGAACCTGTATTGTAGTATACTTCTGAAACTTCTTTAGTATTATTTTCACACTAGAAATTATTGATAAAAGGTCAGATGTGGGGAATTCATAAATTGTTCTCAGTTATTCATTTTCACAAAATTTTATATTTAGTATTTTTCAATAGGTAAGTAATCTTTACTGCAAAAGAAATCATGTGTTTATCTGCTTTAAAAATTCAGTATTGCAAGGTTCTTTTGCACTGGATTTCTGTATGTGAAGGTCTATCAATTCAAGAAGCTACTTAGGGAAAAGAGGGGGGGAACAAGACTCTAATTCATTTCTATTGTGTGCCAGGGAAACAGTTTGTAGAGAGTCAGCATCCTAGACTTCCAGCAGGAAGGACAACATTTACCTTGAAGGTGGAATCAGTAAGCACTTCTGAAAACTCAAAAAATTGAAAAGCTGAAGAAAATAATGCAGCCAGTTGCAAACCAAGTAAATAAACATACTTTTAAAATTAAAGGAAAAGTTCATTATCTTTCCACATTAGATAACAGAAAATGTTTGTGTGAGCTTGCATATTATTTTCGGATGGTTCTTCAACAAAGCAGGGCCTATGAAATTGCCACGTTACTGAAATTATTAAATGTTTATCTGAAATCACTTAAGGAAAATTGTTATTCAAGTTTCTATGATTTGAGTAACAAATGAAAATAGTAAATGAAGAAATCGACCATTGCTTCATTTCTGAGATGGTAATGGTGAGTGAAATACCTTCTTCCCAATTTTTCGAGGTTTGAATCCATCATAGTATTTTTCATTTGTCCCAAAGGTATCAGGTTGAACACTCTTCTTTCTCCTCCTTCCATCTCCTTTCTTTACAAATCTATGCTAGGAATTGGTATCATAGTGGAAAGAGCATTGAATTTTTTATAGTCAGTGAACCTAAGTTCGACTAGTGGATATGCTACTTACAATGTGTGTGGACAGCTCAATTTCTCTGTCTCAGTTTTCTCATCTGAAAAATGAGGGCATTCTCCTAAATTATTTCTAAGATCCCTTTTAATTTAAACTGTATGGTACCTATAATCCAACACTTCAAGAATCTGTAATTTCTTTCGTGTAGGTAGTCCCTCTATTGACACTATAACTTGATAGATGGCCTTCATGATTTTCTGTGGCTAAAAAATTCACCCTGCAGCCTGCCTCCCCAAGCTTAGTAAGGCCTGCCAAACCTTGTGTTCCATTGGCACAGCCTTCAAAAATCTGAATCGCCTTCACATGGCAATGTCACATTGGTATGAAACTTTGTTGGAGGTGTGATAGCTTAACAAAACTTTAGCTGAATCCAAAGGCCTGAGGATTTAAGGTGGCAAAAACAGGAATATGTCTCTTAGAAACCATTTTTATTTCCTTCCTTTTCTCTTCTCTTCAGGCTGTTAAATTAAGAAAATGGCTGGTTCCAAATGCCACATAAGTGCTGAACACATAATAGGTGGTCAGTAAAGATGTGCTAATTGATTATTTCACTGAATGTCAGTTTTCATCTGGATATTTAAGATCTTAGAATATTTAAACAATGGTACTTCAGTAAGAGTTATGTAAGCTAGAAATCTGAAAAAAAATTCATATTCTGGGGACTGCAAGTAATTTTTATTACTGCTTTATTTATAGCGGATGTTAGTGATTAGTTAGGGAGCCCAAGAGGATTCCAAAATAATATTTTCAAGTAATTGAAAAAGAGATTAGATCAAACAGTATTATGTCGTGTTGTTTTGTTTAAATAAAAAAAATAATGGGTAGTCCTTCTGGAACAGTTTAAAACTCAAATAAAAATATTTCTTAAAGTATTTCTGATTCATGTTTTGTACTTTTGAAGTTAAGTAACATTTTAATCTGTTGCTTTAGTGGGGACAGGACATTTAATTTGTTATATATTATATTCTGAGCCCAAATTGATGTCTTTGACAGACTAAAGCCTGTAGTTTTTCTTGTGTTGTCCAGGCATACAGAATTAATATCCTAATGATGTGTTGCTTGACAAGAAAGCAAAGCTGCACTTAAAATGGTTTCTTTCTTTTTCTTTTTTTAACTACTCTTTGTCTTATCAAGACAATACCAATTTTTATGTTACTTTGGAGACCTTGTTTCCTTTCATTACACAATAGTTACTTGTTTATAATAACTGTTTCAGTATCCTTTCAGAAGAAAGGGGATGATTTTATACACTAATGTATATCATTGATTTATTCTTTTATAATGATAATATTTTTTCAGAATTCCTATGCCTGTTCCAATACTCCTAGACTCTCATAAAATAAGTTTGATGGCTATTTTTGTTAAACTTGTAACTTTCTCAGTGCAGTTACATTCTTTGTTGGTCCTTGACATGCCCCTAATTATTTTGAAAAAAAAATTTTTGTCCTGAAATCTTGTATCTCCACTTTATTTTCCCTTTGTAGGTCACATCATCTGCATTCCTTTTATATATCAGTGCCACTATGTGCAAATGAAGCAGGATTCTTTTCTCTTGTGATTAACTTTATACTCAGCTTTATAGAAGTAAATTATTGGGTTTATGTAAATAACAGACATAAATGGCTAATGAGGTCTTCTTATTGCTCATTTATACAGTTAAATGGAGAGGCAACATGGCATAATGGATACAGCGATAGATTTAGAGTCATGAACTTATGGGTTCAAGTGCTGCCTCTTACACTTTCTAGCTATGTATCCCTAGGCAAGTCCTTTCCCTGAACCTCTTTTTCATATCAATAACTGGAAAAAATACCCTCTAAGGTCCTTTCCAGGGCTGGATTTATGATCTGTGATCCTATGAAACTATGCAATTTACAGTACATGGATGAATTAAAATATGTATACTTTTGTTATTTTAACTTTTAATTAAACATCTGTATTTCAGATCGATAAAACAGGGATAAGCTAAGATGAATTAGGAAGATTAAGTGTGCCATATATACTCACAATAGGGGCCAGTAGACTTGATTCTTTAAGTTCTTTGAAAACCACTAGAAAGAAGTTCCCAAGAGGATTTGAGAGGAATTGTATATTTCATTATTTTTACTATTTATTTTAAGACAATATATCTTTTCTTATTTTGAAAGAGCATGTTCTACTTCAGATAAAAAAGAATAAATTTGAAAAGTATTCCAACTAAGACTCACCTTTTAAACTACTGAGTTTGCTGTTTCTATGTATATAAAAACGGTTTTTCCTTTTTAACACTCTTCTTGATGGAAGAGTCAAGGGTCTGTTTTTAGACATATAATCTAAATAATGGTGAATCATGAAAACAAAATAGTAATCTTTCCTTTCATCATTAGGGCTTAGACTAGATGATTTCTAAGATCCATTCCTGCCCTAACACTACGATTCTAAAATGAATCTGTTTTATTGTTGAAAGTTGAAAAAAAATGATTTAGAATTTAAAATTACAAATAAATCCTAGCTATTTAACATTTATTAAATAATAATGTATTAACTAGAAAAGTCTGAATTACAAAATTCAATCTTTGGTATTATTCAAATACTATTGTGATTATATACTTTATAGAATCATTCATCGTAGTTATTAGTGCCTAATTTTCTATGAATTCATACACACAAACATGAAAGACATATTCAAATGCAAACCATAGTGAAGAGCCCCGAGCTCTGGGCTAACATGACCTAAAGTCAGTCTTGGAAAACTTCCCATAAATCATTCTTTAGTTCATGCACCCACCAATAAATTTCTTTGTATAAGAACAAGTCCAATGACACAAGAATTCAAATCAAAGACATTTAATCAAAATAGAATGACAAAGTAATAACAAGGAACCTGATCAATTTAATTAAAGGCTCACAAAACCTTTTCATTCCCAACTACCACCTCAACTGTTTCCTTAGTTTTATTTGTTAATTTGTCTCCACAGCACATCAATTAATTCATGACAGGGTGTTAAATTAGTGCCTATGGCTTTGGAGGATGTTGGTTACTTGGCATGGCACTACAGGCTGGGCAGTGCCATGGTCTTGGGAACCCAAGAAGGAAGCCTCTTGCTACAACTAGTGCTGCTGCCACCATAGCTGTTCTATTTACTTTCTAGTTTTTCTTACCCTTTCAACCCACATATCATCACATATCATCAACCCCTTGAGATACCTATCATCTTAAACTATCTGCTCTGAATTGCACTATCAACCCAAGGTATGAGTGGAATTACATTGTCACATATACAGGAAAATGCACTTCAAAAGAACATACAAGGACACTGGTCTGTTAAAGAAAAAGTATTGGGGTTAATTCCTTCATCTTTAATAATTATTTTTAAAACAACTGTATTGGTGTTTGGTTATTCAAATACTATTGTGAGTATATATTTTTATAGGATCAATAGTTTTCTTGGTTAGGCTGAACCTGGCATAAGAGATTACTGATATTTTAGTACTCATCGATGTAGGTTATTCTAGGCCAGACATGTTATATAATTATAAATCACATATTTATTTTGAGAGTTGGGAGAGTTTAGGAATGCATGCTTAAAAAAATTAATGAGTACAGCATGGTACCTAATAATATAGGAAGTTACACTGTTTTCACTGAGAATTCATCAGAATACATATGTCTTTTGCCATACAGTAGATGTAAGGAATTTAGCCTGAATGAATTAGTTCAATGGATAAAGTATCTAGGTGTCTCCCTCATCACTCTTTTCTGGCAATTGTGTTATTATTGAATGTAAAATGGCAAGTATATTCAACTCTCTATTTTTAAATGCTTCTGGGCATATCACAGTACTTTTTATTGTATTTTGGTTTTTAACATTATTACTTTTGTCACAAAGTAGAACTCATTTTTCTTATAGAACTTCCCCTTACAGATTTTTTTTCTCTGCCACATCATTTTGGTGGCATTTCAACATGGGTTTTGTTGTTCAGTCATTTTTTTAGTCATGTCCAACTCTTTATAACCCATTTGGGATTTCCTTGGCAAAGATACCAGAATGGTTTGTCATTTCCTTCTCCAGCTCATTTTATACATGAGGAAACTGAGGCATACCGTGTTAAGTGACTTGCCCAGGGTCACACTACTAGTATGTGTCAAAAAAATTTGAACTCAGCAAGAGGAGTTTTCCTGACTCCAGGCCTGGCATGCCACTCACTTCGACACTTAGCAGTCCAACATAGGTAAGACTAGTAATTAATACCCATCATTCCTGATTTTATATTTACAGTGCTTGATTCTTTTTCCTTTTTCTTTCTCTGCCATATTTTCCCCCTAGATCTCTTTTGATTGAGTCACCAGCCTCAAATTGCAAACATTAAACATTCAAATATATAAAACAACTTAAACAGATTACCTCTGTGTTCAGCAGCCTATATTCATAAAGTTGTCAAATACTCAAAACAACCCTGTGACTAAATATCAGCTCAGAAATATATGAATGATAAAGTTATCTAAAAGTTTGCATATTTGTAATTTTTGTGTTATAGTACTGTTAAGTGTATAACTATGGGGGCAGCTAGGTGGCACAGTGAATAGAGTACTGGCCCTGGAGTCAGGAGGACCTGAGTTCAAATCCGACCTCAGACACTTGACACACATTTACTAACCATGGGACTTTGGGCAAGTCACTTAACACCAACTGCCTTCCAAAAAGCAAAAAAAAAAA
>CM053581.1:204633625-204659904 GCA_028627135.1 Pseudochirops cupreus | reverse complement strand
AAAAAAAAAAAAGCATATAACTATGGGGGAAGATTATGACCTTGAATTCTCGAATTGGCTGTATTATTTAAGTATAGTAAACAGTTTTAAGGCCACATTTCCATTCTTTCTGCTTTGAACTATTTCTATATCTATCCTCCAGGATGAAAAACGTGCATAAAATGTTGAAGTTATGCTTATTATACATGTGTGTGTGTGTATAATATATATATATAACTATTTAGAGGCATATAATTCCCAAATATCTTTTCTTCCCATTTGGTGTCTTTAAAAAATCATCATTATTAATGAAACTAATTATTATTAGTAGTAGTAATAACCATTATGATTATTAATGTTGATGATTAAAGTTTGTAAAACATTTTAGATACATTGTCTCATTTGATCCTTACAAAAACTTTGTGAAGTAGGTACTTATAAGTGTTCTTCCCATTTTATATATAAGAAAGTTAAGACTTAGAGAACTGAAATGATAAAATTGACTTGCTCATAGTCATACAACTTGTATCAGAGGTAGACTTTGAATCCAGGTCTTCTAACTCCAAGTTCAGTCTTCTTTCCACTACACCAAAGGTTCTTAACCTTTTTGTGTATGTTTTGGACCCTTTAGGCATTCTGGTAAGCCTATGGACCACTTCTCAAGATAATGTTTTAAATGCATTAAATAAAATACACAGGATCATAAAGGAAACCAATTACAGTGAAAATAAAGCTGCAGTTTTTTCCCCATCAAAGTTCAAGGACCCCAGGTTAAGAACCCCTTCCCCATGCTGCCTCTTCAAATACCTATGCACCCCAAAAAAAGCCTGTTGGGTTTTTTTTAGTATTAAATACTTATCCTAGCAAAGTTGCCCAGATAAGATGGTTTTCTAGGCCTTACTAACATACTTAAGAAGCTTGAGCTAATTATTAAGACTATTTTCCCACATTTAAGCCTCTTATCTTTTCTATAATTATCACTACTTGCCTCCTAAATAAGTCTCTTAACTCTTTTGATTTTCTTTGTCTATCATAAGACCCACAAAAATTATTTTTCCTACATAGGGTCAGGTTTTTCCTCTCTGGCATTTTTAAATGAAATTTTGCTGCATTCTCTTGCATTTTTTTAAAAAGAAAACTGATATGGTCTCATGGTATCCAAGGTAAGATTCAAACCAAAATGTTCCTGACAAAAATATAAAACTTTTTATAACCGATTTTGAAACCCATATAAAAATGTTTCTTAACTGAATAACAAAACAAATTAGGGGTGGCAAGACACAAAAATCCTAGATGGAGAATATGATTAAGTCTTATCTTTAGTACTTCAGTAATATTTGCAGCATTAGTACCCCCCCTACTGGCCAAAGTTCAAATGAGGCTGTTTTGAAAATAAATGCAATAAAATGTATTGATCTTATTTTTGTGTATTTCTTATGTCTGTAGGGCCTTCCAAAAATCTCACATGGAGTATGCTTATGTAAATATTCTTGACTTTCATGTAACTACTAACCCCTTAATTAGACTGTGAGTTTGAAATCAAGTACCCTTTTTTATTTTTCTATATAGCAGAGAAGCAACATGGATAAAGAACTGGCCTCAGAACCAGGAAGATCTGAGGCCAAGTCCTGTCACTGACATGGTCACTTGGCTCATGTGACTGCGGGCAAGTCCCTTAACTTATTGGTTCTCTAGGCAACTCTCTACAACTCTAATTACAGAGAAAGTGCCCATTTCCATCGGTTGAAGGAGGAGCCTCATTTGCAAAATCCCATATACTAATGAAATCACAGCTCCTATCCATTATACACAGCACCATACTATGCATGCTTAGTGTAAAAAAGAAATAACCTTTGAAAGTATTTCTGAGATAATAGCTCTACTTCTATTAGTCCAATGCTCCCCACAAGCAGACTACCTTAGGATCTCACTGGAGTTGGGTTTACTCTCCTGGGCTTATCTCAGTCAGTACCATTGTTAAAACCCTAATACTTATTTATTACCTATCCACTAGTATTTTGCATAATTAACCTTTAATATTCTATAACTCAAATCCTATTGGCTAGATAAACTAGGAATTAAGTTACTCTTCATTGTAGGAGTATTACAAAGTCCTTAACAGCACAACTAGTAAGTAACAAAGCCATTTTAATAATCTGTCTAGTAAATTCTTCAAATCATAGTCATGAGACATAACTATACTTGTTAAATTACAGAATGATCTGTCTTTGCTATCCCCATTAAATTTTAAGTGACTCATTGTGTTCTCTAATCCTATAGCGTCATATGTACTCAGTAGCGGTTGAAATATCTGCAAGATATGAAATTGGCTATAAAGTAGCCAACAATGAAACAGTTTAGTGGATAGAATGCTGGCCACTGACAAGACCTAGCTTCAACTTTGGTCTCTGACATAGAAAGGCTTTGTGAACCTGAGCAAGTCACTCAATTTCCCCATGCCCCAGACAATTCTCTATGAGTACAAATTGCAAGTCAGGTACCAGTCTATATGGGTAGAGGGAATTTCTTTACCAAGAGTACTCAATAACAATGAAATTGCGTTATCTAGTCCAAAAGAAAAATTAGCTGTAGCATAGAAAGCCCTTTTTCTATAAGGCTTAAGTTTGTTACTGAAAGAGTATTACTGTCGTTCAGAATTCATAGGTCCTCTTATATTGCTATGATCTTATATTCCTATGAAGATCCTCCCTATAACTACCACTGTATTTCTTATAAATAAAAATGGGGCAAAAGTATGCATACTACATTATAGTAGAGTGGAATAGACTTTAAAAATTTGTCATTACATAGGAAGTTTACTGTGTCTGAAACTTCTGTGAATCTAATTCACTAAGTGCTTCGATTATGTACCCAGAATACTACATCTGATTTGCCATTATTTGAAATGAATGACAAAAGTGCTGTACTGATTTTAATAACCAAACCCTAAAGTGCAAAGGAAACTATTAAGCCAGTGGTTCTCAACCTTCCTAATGCCACAACCTCTTAATACAGTTCCTCATGTTGTGGTGACCCCCAACCATAAAATTATTTTCGTTGCTACTTCGTAACTGTAATTTTGCTACTGTTATGAATTGTAATGTAAATATCTGACATGCAGGATATATTTTCATTGTTACAAATTGAACACAACCCACAGGTTGAGAACCACTATATTAAGCATTTTTCTGATGTTTTGTCATCTAGTGGAAAGAATGTGAAAGAAATCAAGATACTCAAGTCTGATAAGTCACTGCCATCTGATCTGTGCCTCAAGTTTCTGAGTATAAAATAAGAATGATGATTCCCACTGCCCGTTTTACAAAGTGTCTCTTGGTTAAGAGAATATTGGGAAGTGCACTTGGTATTTAATTGAATTGGTCAGACATTTTTTACTGAATGAGCAAGTTAGTAAGAAAAGAGCCCAAAAGTTCCTATTTCACTCTGTCCCTGCTGAGCTTTACTTTAAAAGTGATGCTCTATCTGTAAGTACCAGTGGGATTAACCAAAAAAAAAAAAATTTAAAACTCTTATCCACAGCATAAAGTTGAAAAAATTTGCAATGTAGCAAATGAACCTGCCTGAAATCTGATCATATTTTCCTAATGCCTCACACAATGCCTTGTACATTGTACTTAGTGAATGCTTATTGAATGTATTCCATATCACCACACTACATCCCTATGTGAGCTTGGCCTACAACTTTTTAATGCATGTAACAGATTTCAGATTGATTGATGGAAGCATCCTGGAATGGAAAAAAGATTCACTCATTTCCCCTTTACCAATCTCGGTCTAACTTATTCCCATCAGGGCCCATTCAAATCAAGTTACCTAGAATTACTGGGTAAAAGCCTTACCTATTTAAGGCTTTTTGTACCCTGTTAAGGTACATATATCCCTAGGAATAATTTTTATCAATTATTTACATGTTATATGAATGTATTTTATCTAACTCCTTAGCAGGATTTTTATAAAATCAGGAAAGAGAATGAGGATACTGGTTAAGAATAAAAGGGGAGATTTCAAGAGGAGGCCTGAACACCAGATTTGCTTAGTGCTGACCTTATCACTGTCACTCTGTGTCCCATACTTCCCTGTAATCTCCAAATTTAGACCTAGGCTTTTTACTCTAGGGTCTTATTCCCATAGTTAGGCCCTACTTATCTGAATCTTTGCTGCTACTAACTCCAGTGGAGTTCAGCATTCAAACCTGCACATATCTTCATAACAAACACTATCATTTCTAGCTATCATGTAGTTTCTTTCATTGCCAAACTGCTACAAGGCAGTCTACTTTTAAAATTCCTATAATCTAGCATCTACCCCTGAGCCCTCATTACCTCATACCTAAATTACTACAACTTTCTAAATGGTCTTCCAGATGTTTTCTAGTGCTCAACCTTCTTGACATCTCTGATACCTTTGACACTATGGACCACCCCCTTTTTCCAGATACTCTTCTCCCTGTGTTTTTGACAGTACTTTGCTGTGCCATTCTTATTACTTAGCTTTGCAAGTTCATCTATTTCCCACTGTGACAGGGCATACCCCAAGGCTCTGTCCTGGGTCCTCTCTTCTTCTTTCTCTGTACTCTGTCTCTTGGTGATTTCTTTGACTCCAAAGGATTCAACTATCTTCTCCCGGTAGGTTACTCCCAAATCTATATCTATATAGAATCTATGTATGTATGTACACACACACATACACACATATATCCAGCCCTCACCTCTTTCCTGAACTCTAGTCCTGAATCTCCAGCTGTCTGTTTGACATCTCTACTTGGATGTCCCATAGGCATCTCAAACTCAGCATGTCCAAAACATATCACAGTTACTTTACCCTAAATCCACCACTTCTCCTAACTTATTTCTGTCAAGGGTCCCATGATACTTCCAATCACCAGATTTGCAACCTAGCAGTTGTAATATTTCTCACCTCTATTCCTTTATCTCTAGTTAGAAAGCCACTACCTTAATTTTTACTCTTATTACCTCTTTCCTGGACTATAACAATGTCCTCATGGTGGGTCTTCCTGCCTCAACACTCCAACCAAACTCCACTCAGCTGCCAAAGTGATTTTCCTAAAGCACAGATCTGACCATGTCACCATTCCCCCATTAAATAAACTGCAGTGACTCCCTATCATCAAATATAGAATCCTCTGGCATTTAAAGTCCTTCACAACCTGGACTCTAATTACCTTTCTAGCCTTATCATAAATTGTTTCCTCTAACTTTATGGATAGTCAAACAGATTTCACTGTGCCTCACACATGGCATACTCCCATTTCCTGCTTTCTTTGCACAAGCTGTCCATGCCTGAAATGGCCCTCCTTACCACAAGAATCCCTTGTTCCTTCAAAACTCAGCTTAAACACTACCTTTAAATGAAGCCTTTTTTTTCCCTTTTAGCAGCCTTCCCCCTAAATTACTATTTTGTGTATATTTACATACATATATGTTGTCTCCCTCAATAGACTATAAGCTCACCAAGGACAAATGTGAATTCATTTTTGTTATTCTATCTCCAGAGCGCAGCACAGTGTCAGTAAACAATGAGTACCTGCGTTGTCTAGATTTTTCACTCTCCCTCAACCTCTACATCCAGTTAGTTTACATGTCTTAACTCTTCTGCCTCCTGAACTTCTCATATCTTTGTGCCTTATTCACACCAAAATTACTCTGGTCCAGATCCTTATGACCTGTTATCTGATTTATCACAGTAGTCTCCTAATCAGTCTCCTTATACCCTGTCTGTCCCCATCACAATCCCTCTTCCACATAACTACCCCCCAAAAGCTGATCTATGTCATACCCCCACTTCAACTTCAGTGACTAGCCAGAGCCTTTAGAATAAAATGCAAACTCCTCTTTTTGCCATTTAAGTCCTTCATGAACTGGCTCCAATTTATCTTTCTGGGACAATTATACATTATTCTGCATCACACACTATTCTTTAGACAAACTGGCCTACTTGTAGTTCTCTGTGCATAACATTTCATTTTCTGCGTTTGCACCTCTGCCTTCTGGAATCCCTAGCTCTCTTTAAGGCTCATTTCCAAGCTAAATCTTTCTAGAGTCCTTTAGAAATTCCCCCAGAGGTTAGTTGCTACACACAAATCACTGTGTTTATTTTTTACATATCTTATATTTACCTGTGGCTGAATATGTTATATTATCCTAACAGAATAATAATTTACCTCTGTGTGAATATGGTATATCATCCTAACAGAATAATAAGCTCCTTAAGGGCTTATCCATAGTGCCTGGTACAAAGTAGATACTTAATAGTTTTTTGTTGTTGTTGTTGTTCTCATAATCTATATTGTGAGATTGACCTTCCCAAACACTATGCTGCTTTCATTATGCCATTCTTCTGCTGAGGAATTTATATTCATCTTGCCCTATAAATCCAAATTGATGGTTTTCAAGCCTTTCCCTATCTTTTCCCTTCCCCAGTCCCACCCAAAGAGTTTGGCTCCTTCCGACTGATTCAAGCTTTATTTCTCACTACTTTTGCAACACATACCTGAGACTCCAACTAGAAAGATCTCTCCTCAATGTTTTCAGTAATAGCAAGCATTTATATTATTATTATATTACATTTCACTTAACCCTCATAACAATTCCATGAGGTAGGCACTACAAGTAGTTACCCCATTTCACAAATGTCAGATGTCCATGGTCACATACCTAGGAATAACCAAGATTCTTACTTGGGGTTCTCCTGATTCCAGGGCTTTTTTTACTTTAGAGACAGCTAGGTAACACAGTGAATAGAACTCTGGACCCTGGAGTCAAATCAGATACTTACTAGCTGTCACTTAACCCATTTGCCTCAGTTTCCTCCACTGTGAAATAGGGATAACACCTTCATCATAGGATTGTTGTAAAAGTTCAAATGAGATATTTGTATAAAGTGCTTAGCACAGTTCCTGGCACATAGTAAGCACTTAATACTCCTTCCTTTCTTTTACCACACTATTAACAAACATTGCTCTTCTTTGTCCTGGGGTGGAGAACCTTCAGGCTTGAGGCCACATGTGGCCCTCTCTGCCCTCAAGTGCTGCTGCTCTTTGACTGAATCCAAACTTCACAGAACAAATTCCCTTGATAAAAGGATTACTTCTGTAAAATTCTATCCCCTCCTTGCTCTCAATACAAATCTTGTCCTACAAACCTCAGTCCAAATTTCATTTTATCCGTGTAACTTTCTCAGATTACTTCAACCCCAAAAATCTCACCCTTCTCTTGAATTCCCTATTGCAATAATAGCCAGAGCCACACAGGTAGGCAATTCTTTTATAATCGCTCTTGCACTAGTTTTATCACTCAAGAGAACTGTGAGCAGTTTTTACTTAAGGCATGGTGCCTAGCAGAATTACTCAACAAGTATTTGTTGATTAGAGGGTGTTTGTCAGAAACAATTTGAACTATGCAGTCATCCAGTTTAGTCAGTGTAATGGCCAGTTGATGGTTTCAGTTGCTTTTGTGGATAGAGTTAGTGATCCATTGTGGAAGTATTTAAAATCTCTAGTTTGTCCCCCCACCCACCCACCCAATCTATTTACCTTATTTCCTGGAAGCACAGATAAGGTAAACAGGTGTCAACTTCCCATTCCAGTCTGTATCCTTTAATCTGAACTGGAGGTAAAAGTCTTATTTTTAGAGCCTGAGATGATACTATTATTCAACAAACATTAGGTGGCCACTGTTTGTAGACTGTCAGAAATATAGAGTTTAGCTAAGAGAATCCCAGTCCTTACTGAACTTAAGAGACTAATAATATGTTTTCCCCTTGGCCTGATTGTTTTAATTCAGATATCTTCCACTTCTATCTCATCTAAGACAGCAAAGTGGCAGCTTCTTCTAGTTTAAAAAGGTCTACAATAGGTGCCTCCACTTTCTCTCTTCTTACTTTCAACTCCTTACAATTGGCTTCCAACCTTATCTTACACCAAACTGCTCTCTAGGTTTTTGCGACACCACTCTCACCTGATTCTCCTACCCAAATTTAATTGCTCCTCAGTCTCTTTTGCTGCATCCTCATCCAGATTGTGCCCTTTAAAACCATGGGTGTCTCCCAAGGTCCTGTCCTGTGTCCTCTTCTCTTCTCCCTCTATATTTCACTTGGTGATCTTATCAGCTCCCATGAAGATGCTCAAATCTACCTATCCTGCCCCAGCCTCTGCTGATCTCCAATCTCAAATCTCCACCTGCCTTTTAGATATTCAAACTGGATGTCCAGTAGATGTCCTAATTTCAACATGTTAAAAGCCAAACTCTTCTTTTTCCCCAGAAATTCTCCCCCCAACCACATTTCCTGCCATCCTCCCATTTCGTCAGGCTCATAATCTAGCAGTCGTCCTCAATTTCTCACCATCTCTCCCCTTTCACATCCATTCTGTTGCCAAGGTCTGTCAACTTCATCTTTCCAACACTTCTCCTCTCTTTTGACACTGCTACCACTCTGGTATCATCTCATATCTGGACTACTCCCAATAGCCTATTGGTAGGTCTGCCTGATTCAAGTCTCTCCCTACTCTAATCCATTTTTCAGCCCCCCAAGTGATTTTCCTAAATTGGGGGTCCAATCATATCACACATCCTGCCCCACCTCCCCCAATAATTGCCACCCTATCACCTCCTTGTATTTGTATCACCAAATACAAAAATCTATGTTTGGCATTCAAAGCCCTTCATAACCCAGCCCTTTCCTACCTTTCCACTATCGCCTGCTCTCTCCCAGTTCAATGATTCTTTCCCTAATGCTTACCAACAGGGCCGGGTGTCTTTCTGCCCCTCCCCCATCCTTATAAAAAAAACAAAACCCACACTTACATCAGTCTCTTTTCTCCTTCTTGACTTAAAACTCCCAGGGAAAGTCATCTATCCTTATTGTCTCCAGTTTTATTTATACTCTCTTCTAAACCCTCTGCAATTAGGCTTCCCACCTCAGTATTCAACTGAAACTTGTCTCCAAAGTTTCTAGTGCTCTCTTACCAAAATTAATGGCCTTTTCTCAATCCTCATCCTGGATGTTTCTGCAGCATGGCACTGTTTGTCATTTTCTCCTCCTGCATACTCTTTCCTCTTTAAAAAGGTTAATGATACAATCCTCTCCTGATCCTCCCAATCTTTTCCCACCGTCCCTCTTCCCAACTTCCCTATCATTGTTAAAGGTATTACCATCCTCCTAGTCATCCAGGCTCTCAACTTTTACAGAAGCTTTCAACTCCTCACTTACCCTAGATATCCTATTCATTACAAATTTTTTTTTAATTTCTACCTTCACATCTCTCATATATGTATCTCCACTAAAAAAGCTGCTACTTTAGTACAGGCCTTCATCACCTCTTTCTTGCTTGGACTATTTCCACAGTCTCCTCAATGGTCTCCCTGTCTCATCTCTCTCTGATTCACGTTCTATTCAGTTGCCAAAATGATTTTTCTAAAGTGTTGGTTTGACCATGTTATGCCTCTGTTCAGTGAGCTCCAGTGGCAGCCTTTTACCTCCAGGATCAAATATAAAGTCTTCTGTTTGGACATTTAAAACTCTTCATGACTTGACCCCTTTCTACCTTTCTATTCTTCCTATACTTAGCTCCCCTCCATATACTTTTTAATTCAGCAACATTGGCCTACTTGCAGTTCTTTGCATATGACCCTCCATACTCCATCTCCATGCCTTTGTATTGGCTGTCTCTCATGCCTGGAATGCCCTCCCTTCTCACCTCAGTCTCGTAGCTTTTCTGACTTTCTTGAAGACTAAATGGGACTTGCCACTTTCTGCAGGTTTTTCTTATCCCCTCCTCCCTGTTAGTTAGTAATTCATTGCTCATTCAGGTGACAATATTTTGTATGTAACAAGTTATTTACATGTTGTCTACCTCATTAGAAAGCTTACTGAAGACAGTGTTTGCCTTTCTTTGTATCCTCAGTGACTAACACAGTAACTAGGACTTAATAAATGGTTATTGATTGACTAATTAAACCTACATATGCTTTCTCCAATCCCCTTTAAGAAAAAATAGAAATCTTGACCTGAGTGGTAGAATAACATTTTCTAAAATAAATAGCCTAAGACTGCAAGACTGAAGGACTGGAGGCATTTCAACAATGTTCCAGGAATAGAAGTGACAAGCCGCTTTGAGCTAACAGTTCTTGAACAAGTGTTTTCTGTCCTGGTAGTGGTAAGTTGAACTTTTAAAAAAGATATCAAGGATCTCCCATAATTCCTCCAAGCATTGTCTTACTAAGAATTTATGATAAATTGCACAAATTAAGCAAGTAAACACATCAGAAATATAAAAATAGCAATAAAATAGAGCACTTTGAAGATCTGCAAAGTATTACATATTTTAACTCATTTGATAGATTTCATATAGTATTTTTAAAACCTGTCAGTTATTATTAATAGAGATCACAAACTACTATTATGATCTATGTTACAATCATATTACTTATTATAAATAGCACATTTTTAAAAATTCCTGTCTGATAGTTTTCTTATTTCTATGGAAAATGCTTTGGCTACTTTACACTTTTATCTTCCCTTTTAGAATAGCTTGTTTTAAAACTTACATTTGATAAATTAAGTTACAAACACAAATACAACAAAGATTAAGCCCTTGTTCTGCGTTAGGTCCTGAAGGAAAAATTTAAATAAACCTTATTCCTTGCCCTCTAAGCTTATACCATATTCTAGAGCAGCTTATACATTTCTAAATATACAAGATTTTAAAAACACAAGTAGCAAGTAGTAAAATGTGTAAACATGAGATTAAAATACAAACATATTATTTGTACATATAAAGAAATAACTATAAAAATATTTTTACATATAGCATTCCTGCTAACACAAGTAATTTTTTTAATAGTACATTAGAAATAAAGTATATAAAGGGAAATTATCTGAAAGGTCGACCCATAGTTTGTCCACACTGTCTGTACCATATAGTGGACTTTAAGTCATGCTATTCCCCCTACTTTGTTAACCTTTGATAGACTGCCTTTGTTCTTCCACTGGCTACCCAATACCTTTCAAATTGTAGGTGCTCAATAAATGAATTTAATTGAGATGCCTTCTCTCCGCCTCTCCCCACTATCATGTGTTACCCTTCCAGCTCATGGCCTGATACTCCACACGTTTCAGTTATACTATCCCATTTGGCTCTCACTATGAAATCCTGTAGAGATTATGATCTCATACTAATCCTTAAGTGTATTTTCTTAAATTGTTTTGTAACTTTTATTTATCTATGCTTTGTCTTCTAGAACAGGGTGATACGTTCCTTTAGCTGGTTAAAACTTTTTGGATTCTTTTATCCACAACATCTAGCTTAATACTCGATGCAATGCTTAAAACTGCCGCCAAGGTTGGTTCTTCAAAACCAATTACCCGTCTTTCCCATCCTATTTAGTCGACTAGTCCCGGCCCCCCAAAATTGGCTTCTTTAAGAAAGATGGTGTTTTAAGTAAAATGCTTTGCTGAATTAACAAGAGAAGTAAAAGATGCTGCATCCCCACCTAACAAAATGGTCATTAATGCTCCAATTTGTCAGAACAGGTTTTTCCCGTTCACATATCAGAAGCGCTGTGCTGTTGGTCTAAAACACCTCGCCGGAACAGAGATCCCACGCAGGGGCTCCAGTTCCATCTCCCCGCAGAAGCCCATGACCCTGGCAGATTTCAGGTGCTACAAAGATGCTATAGAGAGCCGGCCGGCCACTCACTCCACTCATTTGGGCCCAAGGGACAGGGCGGTACCTTACTTATTCAGATGTAACTGCTTCCAGGGAGGAATCCTTCCCTGTCCTCCGTAGCAGCTGAGTAAAAGCCAAATACTAACAGAGGTCACAGGTTTCTTTTACGCAATGCAAAGAAGAGGGCAGTGAATCAACTGCCGCCAGTTGCGCCGGCGTAGTAGGCCTCTCGAGCTGTTAAAGTGTGAAGACCTCAACGCGCCTGCGCATTGGTATCTAACCTGGTTCGGAGAGAAGGGCAGAGGAACTACGTCAGGGGCGACGCTCTACGTCTGCCCTTTCGGCGCCTGCGCGTTCTGTTGCCGGCAAGTGGCAGAGGAGTGGTGTCCCCTCTTTTCCCTAGCGTCCCTTAGCGCCGCCCGGACATCGTGCTGGTCGCTGGCACCATGAAGATTTGGACGTCAGAGCACGTTTTCGAGTAAGTTGGGGGTTGTAGTATGGTGGTCAGAGAAACGGGAGGTGTGGGACGCGGAGGGGGTACCTAGTAGGGATGAGGGAGTGCCAAGAAGCGAACCGGCCTCCTCGGGAACCTTCCAGGCGTCGGGCTCTGGGGCGCGCGCCCGAGAGGGAAGGGGAGCACGAGCGTGGGCCCACGTGCCGTGGAGGGGATGCGAGCCCCAAATCTCCAGCGAGGGGTGAGGAGGGAGGTGTCAAGGTCATTGCCGGGGATGGGCTTCCGGCTTAGCCTTCTTGTGAAAAGCTCCCCTCGGTTCTCTCGCCCAGGGAGAGACCCCCTGCCCCAGGCGCCCTGGCTTGAGTTTTGAGGGGTTGGCGGCGGCTTTCCACCCTAGAGACGGTTGGGAGTGGGGACAGCCTAGTTCCCTCGCCCTGGACATTGTGTTCCCGAAAGTTTATGCTTCTCTCTGAGCCGCCCCGATTTCTGCCTCTGTTAACAATGCATATCTCCAAAGTGTCCTTTGAGGTTTCGGGAGGGACAGTCGCCCTTGGTGCGGAGCATGTGCCGGCGTGTGTCAAAGACGGGGGAGTCAGGCAAGGAGCTTGTCGCTGCAACTCAAGAGTTTCAAAACTTGTTTGTGAGTTCCATAGGCAGTTCCTCCACACCCAGTAAGGCAAACTTGTTGCTGAAAACAATACTTAGGTTTTGTGTGACATTAGGAGGTGTGACGAGGAAGAAAAAAATTTCGTCTTCCTGTTGACTTAACTCCACCTAATGAACTGGTGATCTACTTGCAAAAGCAAGAGCTTTCATCATTGCATATTTTGAACAAGGCAGTGTAGTCTTACTCCCTCTCCCCACTCTCCACCTCCCACCACCCCCAAAGCTACAGGCTGTAAACTTACTTTCTTCTTCTCCACCACCTCATCAGAAGTCTAGCAGAATATCGCTTCTTTTTTTTCTGCAAAAGTGGGAAAATATGCATTTAACTGTTAAGACTCGATTGATGTGGTGTTTGATTTTGCCAAACAGCGTTTTCTCCTCTTTTTTAAGTTCTTTGTCACAAGAGATGCTTTCCATTGGGGGAGAGAAGGGATATTTTTGGAAATGAAGGTAATGTAAAAATAAAACATCGGATATTTTAAAAATGTAAATGTAGTTGAAATATTTCTTATACATCAACTGTTTAAAAAAAATTCTATCTTGATCTGTCCACATTTCGGAAGGTGAGAGTTAGCAAGAGGCCCTTTTTTGGAACTTTGTGTTTTCTGATGTTTTTTGGTTAGGTAGGCAGAAGTGCCCTTACAGTTAAGTAGCTTAGGGCCACTAGGTTAAAGGTATAGGATGTTTGATGGAGAAAATAAGCTTCAGATCAAGTAGGTCTTTGGTAAATATGCAGTACCCACTACCAAAACTGCAAAAGGGATGTCTTTTTTTTTTCCTTAGAACTCTTTGAGTGATAGTCTGTAAGTGCTTCTCTGTTCTCTAAACATGACATACATTGTAATTGAGGATTTCAGAGAAAGGAACATTTTGTTTTGATGGCCCTGATCTTGAGGCAATAATGAACCAATCTTGGAATGTTTGTTGGAGATTTTAAGTATGGATTATGTAGTAGGCAATCTTCAGAGGATACGTGATTTCACTTCTGTGGGTACCAGTTCCACTGGTAAAATCACAACTACTCACCTCATTATCTTGTTCTGTAGCTAATCTTAGATCAGTTGTTAATTAGTAGATTAAAAAAAAAACTTAAGAAGCTTTGAAAGAGTCCTACCTGTTTGTGAGACCTTCGTCTTTGTTTTTTCCATTAATAAAAACAGCTTTACAAACATTATTTCACTTTACTCTGACAACAAACCTGGGGAGCAGGTACTATTACCATCCCCATTTCACAGATGAGGAAACTGAGACAGACAGGTTAAATGACTTACCTAGAGTTACAAAACTAATTAGTATCTGAGGTTGGATTTGAATGTGTCTTCCTGACTCCTGGCAGGTCCATCATTCTATCACTGTGTCATGGGCATCTTATCAGTATCCTTAGTGTACTGCTCGGGGATTATCCATCTGATATCTTTTATACTACTGCTTCTTGGTACAGACTTATGGGAGACAATGCTCTAGCTTGTTTATACTTTTCTTATCGCTTTCCATTGCTCACTGGCTTATTTATAATTTTTATTCTTTTGAGATGATGGTGTAATAAATTTTGGATGTGAATAAGTGATAATTTTTTTTCCAAAGGAAAAAAACCCAAAGTACAGTCAAATTTTTGGAACAGCATGTACAGAGAACACATATAAGTTCCTTGAGGGCAGAGATCTTATGCCCCAAAGAGTATTGAGGAAAGAGGAAGGTATCCATATGTATAAAAATATTTATAGCAACACTTTTTTTTGTTGTAGCAAAGAATTGGTTAGTTGTTTGTTGACCTTCACTCTCAAAAGAGGACCAAAATGATACCACTGTGTTAGAGTCAAGTTACAATGTGTCCAACTGTGGCTGATCAGACCAATACAAACTCAAAATGCCCTGTCACAAATAGGGTACAAATAGTCCATGTGACCATTTGGGGTGGATTCTCTAAATTTTCGAGTCTTGAGTTTGTTTTGAGCTACTTCAGTTCTGCTTTACTCATGGAACATAGCACCTTCTTTGATCAGGTCACACCATGTTAGGCAGGCCTGTGCCTGTGTCTCCCATGTCACACAATAAGTTCCAAAGTTCTTGAACATGTCCTTGTATTGCTTCTACTGATCATCATGTGATCACTTGCCCTTTGTGAGTTCTCTGTGAAATCGTATTTTAGGCAAGGGTACGTTGGCATTCAAACAGTGTGGCCAGCCCATCATAGTTATATTCTCTGCAAGAGAGTTTGAATGGTTGGCAGTATAGCTAGAGAAAGAATTTTGGTGTCCCGTACCTTATCCTGCCAGGTGACCTTCAGAATCTTCCTAAGAAAACTATAGTTCTTTCTGTCAAAAGAGGCATAGCACACATGTGAAAATGTGGCCTTGACAGCAAAGCTGATGTTGACGATAGAAGTTTTTGTTTGGAAGTTATATTGTAGAAGTGGAGATCCAATCCAGCCTAATCCAATAAACATTTATTAGTGCCTACTGTGTGCCAGGCACTGTGCTAAGTGCTGGGGATACAATTAATAAAAAGAAAGATAGAACCTGTCCTCGCTTGCTTTAAATATAAAGGGGGAAGCAACACACAAAAGGAGAGGGGAGAATTGGGGGAGTGGGGCAGAAACTAAGGCTGATGAGAGAAGGTAGAAACAGATTTGAGGTCCAATCCTGAGCAAACCACCACCAAAAGGAAAGTTATTAGAAAGTGAATGATGGGGACATATGAGGGGAAAAGATTGAAATTATTCAAGATCTCAGGAGAAAGAAAATACAGTTATTGAACTGGAGTACAAGAAAATAAACCAACAGGGAAGATTATTATAAATACCAGAAGGAAATATATCTTTTAGATTATCTAAACAAGTCTAAACATGTTAATAATATTTCAACACAAAGGAAAATTATTTGGATCTGATCTGAGGCAGAGGATCCTGTGGATTCCAAAGAGAACACATTCCCAAATGGAAAAAAGAGAAATAAGAATTATGAAAACATAATTTATGGCCTACAGAGTAGAAGTAATCTGAAAACTAGAAAAATGTAAATTGGTGGTAGCCAACCTCACCAAAAATAAAAACAAAAGATAACTGGTTGCAAAAGCAAGTTCACAGAAGTGAAGGACAATCTGGTAGAAGTACTGACATTAAAAGAAAACATCTTTATACAAACAAAACATATTCATCTTGAAGACAGGATGAATAGAGACAGGTTTAGAAGTCTTAATTTTCCTAAAGAAATACTGAACATTATGATACAAGCAGTAATGCAAGAAAACTGCCCAGGACTTCAATTAAGGAATCCACAGATCATCTCCAAGAGAAAGAAAAATAAAATTATTCTGCAAGCCCCAAGACACATGGTTAAATTGAATGATTCTGATGACAACTAATGTTGCAAGTGACCAGGAGGAAAATTTTGAAATATAAATTAAAGGAAATTCAAATAACGCAAGCCTGTTCTGCACCCACCAAAAACCGAAAAGGGGATTGGAATAAGTTGTTTCAAAGAACCAAGGAGTGCAAGGCACAACCCAAGATAACATTCCACAAACATCCCACGAACTGATGAGCATACTCGTCAGTGAGAAGCAATGGAGTTCAATAAAAGTAAAATTTTTAAAACATTCTACAAAGAAAATCAGATGTGAGAAGATTATGTACTTTGCAAGTGCCCCAGACAACAGAAGCACAAGAGAAGAAAGAAGTGGAAGGAGGCATTGTTTGGAGATGTCCTTCTCAAGGAGTTTAACTATGAGAGGAAATATGAGACAAAATAGGTAGCAGGAATATATTGATCATCAAATTGAGGGGGTTTTGAGCATACTTGTAGGCAGTAGGGAAGCAGCCAAAAGACATGAGAATAGGAATGGTGGAGAAGACAGTCAGCTAGCATTTAAGTATCTACTGTGTGTCAGACACTGTGCCAAGTGTGCTGGGGATACAAGGAAAGGCAAAAAATAGTCCCTGCTTTCAAAAAGTTCACAGTCTAAAGAAGGAAACAACTATATCTGTTTATCTGTATCTTGCTATCCTTCTATAAAATAAGTTGGGGCTAGTCTTAACAGTGCACTAAGATTAAAGAAGACTTTGCCCGACACTTGAAGAAAGCCAGGGAAGCTAGGATGAAAGAGAGAGACAGACAGAGAAACAAGAAAGTTAAAGTTCCAGGCATGGCCAGTGAAAAACCTCAGATAGAATGTCTATTCAAGAATCTGCTAGGAGGTAAGGTATCATGGGAGTATGTGGAGGAGAGTAAGGTTTAAGATTGGAAAAAGAAAGGGATTTTTATGAAGGACTAAGTCAAACGATTTTATTTGATCCTGAAAGTTACAGGAAGCCACTGGAGTCTATTGACTAGTAGATGGTTTTGCCTTAGCAAAGAGAAGGGCCACCTCTTCATGGGAAATGGGTAAAGGAAGAGATAGTTGCAGAAGCCATTCTTAGTAAGGTGACATGAGAGGAGAAGAGGAAGTTCTCTGCAAATGATCTCAGTTTTTTCTGTGAAATGTGAGACAAGGTCATCATGCCAAGGGTTGGGGAAGGGGCCGCTGAGAGTGGTGTGGAGGGGAGAAGAGGAGATAAAAAGGTTACAGGAGTGATGAAAATGTTTGGAAAAGAGGTTGATGAATGTGATAATGAATAGACGAGGACAGTGGAAGAGGAGTACTGTGCTGCAGGGAGGGTCTGGTTGAGACTCTAGCATATTTATGGTAGAGCCTAGCCAACATGGTTTCATCAAGTCAACATTGAAACATTTATGAATCTGAGCTCAGCAGACAACAAAAATTTTTTTTTAAATTAGGTTGTATCTTGAAAATTAAGTTCAGAGTTCAACATATTTTTATATGTCATTTTTAGCTTCATGAGATTGAATAGAAAAGGCAGACAATATAACAATTTTGTCTGCTTGTTTCTATGAGTTATAACTTGCAAAATATGCATTTTAGTATGTTTTATGTAGGTCAAGATAGTAAAAATTAATTTTTGTACTTTAAAGACATTTTTTCACAGAAACATTTGTCTGTTATTTTAATAAAGTTCCAGAAATTTAAAAAATGCTTGATTTACTTGAACTCCTGCAGAGCCTGGGGTTCTGTTCTAGTAATTTAATTAGGCTACATTACCCATACTTACTTTTAGAGGTTCTAAAGGCAATATGATATAATTGTTGTATTCTTATATCTAAGAGATTTTTAGTATTCAATTATTTTTTGGTTGAGATTTGTAATTTCATTGTTTCATAAAATGATGTGAATGCTTAGTATATATGTGAGGTTCTTGGGGGGGGCAGGGAATGAATATGTGTGGAATTGAACAGATTCACTAATAGGATCAAAGGTGAAGCTGAAAAACATCTTAGAGCCACTTAGTCCAACTCCCTTGCTCTCCTCTCTTCCCCCTCCATCTTCACAGGGGAGTAAATAAAACCCAGAGAGGTTTTGACTTTTTCATAGTTTATACCCTAGCAGAGCTAAGATTAGATCCCAGTTCTTTGACGTCAAATTAAGTTTACTTTCAACTGTACTATGTCTCTATAATTAAATTGCATAATAGATGAATTGGGCACATGTGGTCACTGATAACTGTTATGCTTTAAAGGAAAAAAATTGAGGTTGGTATTGCAATATCAGACTCAGAAAATATCCCCTTTCCTCCAATAAATTTATGCATCTTGAATTCTAAAGAATAATGTTTTAAAATCCTAGATATTCCAGAATATTCTTGCACAACTCATAAATATTTTGATTTTTGGTTTATTTTGGCAGCCACCCATGGGAAACAGTTACAACAGCTGCTATGCAGAAATATCCAAATCCTATGAATCCAAGTGTGGTTGGAGTTGATGTGTTAGACAGACATATAGATCCTACTGGGAAATTGCATAGCCATAGACTTCTCAGCACAGAGTGGGGAATGCCTTCTATTGTAAAATCGGTAAGTTCGTCTCTGCCTCATATTGCTCCTGACCCTGTCTTATCCCCATTCCATTCACCTCATCACTCAGAAAATTCAAATTACAGGTCTAAAGGTACAAAATCAAAGCGAAAGGAGGTTTCATTCTGTTTTTTCACAAACTTTGTATTCCTATATTGATGATCAGTTAACTCTTTTCTTCATATCTGTTTGATAAACTAGAATTAGAACTTTTCCTGTACATCCAAAAAAAAGTATTGGTGTCACCTGACAAATGCTAAAAAGCTGGAACAACTCTTTTTTTCTCCAACAGTTTTCAGTTATGATTTCTCGAAATACAGCTCTGAAAAAACTGGCTTTGAAAAAGCCCCCTGTGATTCAAATAGAGCTACCTGACCATGTTGTTAAACCCAGATCACTCTGGCTTTTTTTGATTGGCCAATAATAGGTCCCAGCCCAAGCCTCTCTTGTTCATTGTTTGGATTTTGATGGCTCTGAGTAAAAATAGCGATTGTTTTCTGTTTTGTCAGAAACTCTGAAAGTCTTCCTCTCCCACATTGATTCTTTTGTGATGGCAAACTAGGCCATCTTTTGTCTCAATTCTTAGCTATCCCTTAATCACTCAATGGGCTTTGCCTCAGACAGACATATCCAGGAAAGATGCAGTCTCCCACTGCATCCTGGACCATCATCAGTCTTGACTGATGTCTGGAGGGAGGAGAGAGTGAGGCTGATGAGTTTTCACAGCACTGTCTCACTTCAGTTCACTCTCGAGATATCACCCTCATGGTGTCATTGGTTCTCTTTGAGAACAAAGAAAAACAACAAGAACAATCCTCCCTACAGTTTAATTTTTGTCATTTGCCTGATTTTTAATTACTTCTGGGAAAATTTTCCTAATCTAGGAATGTCATCCATAATGCTAATAATTCCTCTTAACCTCACAGAAGCATTTCCCTTTCAACCTCTGTCTGTTTCACCTTGTTTTTAGGATCAAAGAAATGTTGATATTTTTGTTTTGAAATGAGTCATGTATTCATTTTCAAAATAATATACAGAAGATGCTCTTAGAGGAGTGTGGCATAGCATTAGATTCTGGGTTCCAAGTCCAGCTCTGACACTAGTGACACTCAGAAACTGTTGTGAGAAAAGCACTTTGTAAACCTTTAAGTGCTTTGTGAATGTGAACTTTTTATTATTCTTATGTAATAATTGCTGGTTAAAAATACAGTCACTAATTCTTAATATTTCTCTTAGCTTATTGGTGCAGCAAGAACCAAAACATATGTTCAAGAACATTCTGTAGTTGATCCCATAGAGAAAACAATGGAGCTTAAATCCACTAATGTAAGTGATTTTTTTCTTACTCTCTTGTATTTTCAATATTGAAATGGTATTTAGTTCTGCTTAGCTTATGCATATGGGTATAAATGGTCTTTACGGGACAGGTAGATGACACAGTGGATGGAGAACCAGGCCTGGAGTTGGGAAGACTTGAGTTCAAATCCAGTTTCAGACACTCTATGGCAGTATGGCATTGGGCAGGTCACTTAAGTCTGGTCTTCCTCACTTTCTTCAACTGTAAAATCGGGATATTAAATAGCATCTCTTTCCCAGAGTTGTTGTCAAGATCAAATGAGATAATAATTGTAAAGCACTTAGCACAGTTGTCTGGCACAGAGTAAGAACTACATAAAGGATAGCCATTATGGTGGTCTAAAAAGTAAATGCACTGCTGGCACTTTTTCTGCATGTTTTATTCTCTGTCCCTGACTAGTACTACTTTAATAATCTTGAGTATTTCTAAGAGGGCTTAAGAAAAATAATGCTTATTTTGTATTTTCTGAGTTGGTGGCCTCAGTAAAAGAGAGCAAGAAATTTATGACTGGTAGAAGATAAATTAACTCTGGTACTTAGAAAATGATATTTGAATTTCTTTCAGTTTTAATAACTTGTCAATTGATAATTTGGGGATTTTGTTTTATAGATTTCATTTACAAATATGGTTTCAGTAGACGAGAGACTTATATATAAACCACATCCTCAAGAACCGGGAAAGTAAGTAAAACTTTTTTAGGAAATGTAATGCTTTGCTTGGTTTTTAAATTATTCTAGATATTTCTAATAGTGAGGGAAATGGGCATACTTAAACTGTTTAAATGTATTTTGCTTCAGGACCATTTTGACTCAAGAAGCCATAATCACTGTCAAAGGAGTGAGCCTTAGCAGTTATCTAGAAGGATTGATGGAAAGTACAATCTCATCTAATGCTAATAAAGTAAGTTATACTCTATTTCCTTTCATTGACTTTTATATTCTTTGGGGTTTTGCTGCTTTTTCTAAAATACCTCTGTGCTTTTAGTAATTTACTTTTTAAAACTATTCCTACAACAGTGAAATAGGCAAAAGGTTTGGGAAAGAAACATGATGTATTTTGTAACTTTTCATAGCTTATTACATCTGGAGTAAATTCACTTTTTTTTTTTAACTAATGTGTGTTAAATATAAAAACATATTTATTTACTAAGAGCAAACCACTGTGCCAGTTTGGTGCTGGGGCCGCAGATGTAAAAAATATATTCCCTAGAACTTTCTGTCCTCTACAGAGGCATCAACACATATAAATTAGATTATCAAACAAGGAACAAAGAAGAAGAATCATTTTTAATTCTTCTCCTCCTTCACACACTACCTTCAGCATGTTAATAATAAAAGGTGCCACCATGACTTCATTATGGATTTTTAAGCATACAAAATGGAAATTGATTGATTAGAAGTAATAACAGTTAATGATTATATAGTACTTTACATGTATTATATTATTGTACCTTTTGATTCTCACAACAAACCCGTGAGATAGGTACTTTATAATTATCCTCATGTTACAGATGAGGAACCTGAGTCTAGTAAGTTAAATGACTTGCCATGGAGTAATACAAATAGTCTGAAATGAGATTGGAATTCAGGTTTTGCTGATACCAAATCCAACATGCTCTTCCCCTCTCAAAAAACTTATATTCACTGAATAATTTTTAAGAGAAATTTAATCAGTCGACAAGTATTCCTTAATCACTTACCATGTACCAAGCATTGTGCTAAGCATTGGGAATTCAAAGAAAGGAAGTTAAACCAAGAGGATAGGTAAGCACTGACAGCTGAGAGGATGTCTGCAGAAGTGGCAGTTGGAGCTTATTCTTAAAGCCAGGGAAACCAGGAGGTAGATATAAGGGAGCCAAGCCTTCCAGTCATGAGATACAGCCTTGTGCAAAGGGAACTAAAATATCAAGTTTGAGGAACTGCAGTTAGGCCTGTGTAGCTGGATCTTGGGGGCTAATGTGGGGGGCAGTAAAGTATAAGAAGAATAAGAAGGGGTCAGATAATGAAGGGCTTTAAATGCCTAACAGGAGACTTTCTTTTTGATCCTGGAGGTAATAAGGAGCCACTGTGGTTCATTGAACAGGGTGGTGATATGGTTAGACCTACATTTTAGAAAATTCATTTATGGCAGCTGCCAAGTTAAAAAAAATCAATTGGTGTAGGGAGAGATTTGAGACACACCAGTAAGAAGGTGTATTACAATAGTCCTGATGAGACGTAATGATGGTTACCTTTGTTATTACTCAGTAATGATGAATGTGTTGTGAATTTTTTTTTAAGGGTCGTGAAGCAATGGAGTGGGTAATTAACAAATTAAATGCTGAGATCGAAGAGTTGACTGCTTCAGCAAGAGGAAGCATGAGGACACCTATGGCCGCAGCAGCATTTGTAGAAAAATGATAATGGCTATTTATATGAAACATTAATAGGTCCACCAGGGTCTCTCCAGGCTGGTAACATATTTATTCATATTTGGTATTTAAGAGGCATATCTGTATATTAGATAGGTATTCAGCTAGCTTGGAGAAAGACTGCAACTTTTGATGGAAAAAGAGAAGGTGCAGGGCTTCCTAGCATATGGGATCAACTGGAATTAACATTACCCAAAAATACCATGCAATATCAAGTTTCCAATATTTGAAGATTTAAGGCTATTTCAAATGAATACCTTGACCAGAAACTGGCATGTTGAATCTCCCTAAGGTTGAATATTATAGCATTTAGTTCGTGAGACTCTACCTGGTTTTGGACCAATTCCAAAATGAAGCATAGCTGCCTTTTCTAGCATGATTGCCCAAGCAGTTTTCATGTTGTAATAACTTTCTTTGGAACAAAGGAAAGTATATTACTTGAAATCCAAACGTAAGCATTTCATTTGTACAAAAGTAACTGACTTTGAAAAACTATGGCATTCTGAATTAGTACTAAAGTGATATTTTTGTAGTGAACGCTATCATTAAAGTGATATAACTCTCAGTGTAAACCTGATTGCATTATATTACAGAGTACTGTATTGATTTGCCAAAATTTTGTGATATGCAAATACAGTCTATCTTGATTTTGCATTTGTGGAAGTATATATGATTTAGGATGTTGAATGGTGGGCATGTGATGTTCACTTTGAAATTTGAAGAGGAAAAAATAAAAAATAAAGTTATTACCTGAATTTAAAAGCATCATAAAATTGAAACTAACAACTATTTGTATCTTTTAAGCATTTCACATAATGCTTAATTAGCTTATGCAAAAATTGCCATGTGACTGAATCATGCGTCAGTAATTGTATAGCATGATATGTCAAATTAACTGTAAAATAGTTAATTGCATCTTTTTATTGCAGTAATTGACCACAGACAAGTCTTTTTTTTTTTTACAATGCATATCCGTGGATCATTTGATTTAATTTCTAGTCTGATGTGAAATATAAATCCTAGGTACCTAGCTCTCTTTATAATCTTATGGTGCCCCTGCCAAAAGAAGGAACTTAACCACAACTAACCACTAAGGAAAATTGCACTGAAGCTTTTATTTGTGGGAAGTACGTACTTTTGGTACTGGAGGGCCAACTGGAATACCAAAAAGCTATTCCAGAAAATGTTATATTTTGTTTAATATTTCAAAGCAGATAATTGTTAACTGCTAAACAGTATTTTCTGATTCTTGTAATTATTTCTATGATACTAAAATTGCATATGGAATATTTTAAAAAGGCAGTTAGATCTTGCTTTTAACTATGCTTAACAAATGTTGGAACTTCTGTAAAGGTTTCCTACATTGTAAAGGTTTCCTATAGAAAAAAATTAGTGTGTATGTACATAAGTCACAGAAATACAAGTTTACCAAACTATTTAAAAATGAGTATTTTTTCTATTTAAAATATTGTTTAGCTTGAGACTTTGTTGGTACATTTGTAAAAACAACTCTCAGATCCATTAAGGTTTGTGATTATTTTTTGTAACAGGAGATTGTTTTTACAACTGAAATGATATTTCAGCTAATCAAAATATAGTAAATGTTAATACTTGATAAAAGTTGGCCGTGAATAATTTCTGTAAGTTGTACTTGTTCAGAAAAAGGTGTAATGCTCTAAGGATAAAAGATGTCTAAACAAGGTTTTTCGTGTTTTTTTCTGATGAATTATCAAGTTGTTTATCTACTGTAGTTCAGTAGTTGCCACAAATGTGGTCTTCCTCTGGGGAACTGAAGCAGAATTAATTAGTTCAATTTGGAATCTCGGATTTAACATTTAAAAATAGGATTTGCTATCATCCAAAAAAAACCCTTTCATTATGATTTTCAATTTTCTATTGACTATCAGAATAATGTTTCTATTAAGATATCCCTAAAACAATATTTTTTAATTATGCAAATAAAGGTCAAAAACCAAAATTCATAAAAATCACCACTTGGTGGCTCTATCCTCTTATAATGTGTTACTAAATATTGGGGGGGGGGGCGGAGCATTCATACCAGCTGTACTTGGGGAGTTACGGGAAGTTTTCCAGATTAGAAAATGAATTTTAACTATAAAATGTTATTAGTATTTGCTGCCTGAACTTTATATTTTATCTCTGGTTATACTACTTAGGACAACGTGGCCTATTTTTAGCTCCTCATAGAAGGTCTTGAATTCCCCAATAAGATTCTCCTTTGATGTAGTGTTCTTGAAGTAGATTTTTCTTTCTTATCTTCCCAACACCTTCTGTCTTGGTTATTTTATTTATTTTACTCCAAGGAATGGAGAATACAACAAATTTACTGAGAAATCAGGGCTATTAGTCATGGATTAACCATGCCAGTGTAGCAACAAATCAAATGCTTCAATCAGTTTTGCAGTAACTAATTCTATAATGTTTGTATTTTTCCCAACTGAATTTATTTTCTTTTTTGAGACTGAGTTCCTTATGTCACCCAGTCTTGAAGTACAGCTGGCATCCCATAGGTCTGCTCCCACAACTGTTCACAGCGTGAGAGCTGGCCTGCTTCATTTCTGATTTAGGGGGCCCCTCTTAGGCACCCTTGTTGGGCCCTCAGGGATACCATATTATTGCCAGCTTTAGTGCAGACGTTGGACTTAGTTCTTAGCCAGTGCAACTCAGAGCTCCAAAGCTCAAGTAATCTACCAGTCTCAGCCTCCCCAGTAGCAGGGATAGAAAGTATATATGTGCCACCATCCCTGGCTGAGTACCTTATATAAAAATAATAAATATTTGTCAGCCCTAGAGCTGACATCAGGGCAAATTTCTCATCAGAAATCTTAATGATGTGCAAATGAGATTTTATTGACTAGTCAGATTTTTTTTTCTGTGCATATTTGTCTCTTCTTGGCAGCACCATTGATATACTTAAAGGATCTTCGGTTTTTGCCACTGTGGATACTTCTTCACTAATACAGACCACAACCTGTTTGATGTCCAAAACTGCACTCATTTCCCACCCATTTGTAACGCCATGCACCAGCAGATTCCCAAAGGAATGCTACTGTGAACAACTTTTAAGGTTTGGATTACACAGTACAGTGAACATTCTGTTTATTCCATTACAAATCAAGGCAAACATTCACAATATATCACAATGTAATATTCAGTCTTCCACTCATGGGGCAATCATACATCAACTCCATCAGTCACTAAATACAATCATTAGAAAACCACACAAACCCTCCACCCCTTGGTGTCCAGCAAACCTCAATTTCATCCAAGGGGAGGCCTTTTCTTCATCTTGACTCTGGGTGGTCTCTCTGATTCCCTGGATCCCCTTCCATGGTCCCAGCTCCCTCCTGAATCCATCAATCAGTCACCTGGATTCAGAAGCAGACAGCTCCCAGGTCCTCATCCAGTCCTCAGAGGTAGACAGCTCCCAGGTCCTTGTCCAGTTTTCTAGGCAATCTCTGGTACACGCTGAAGTTCACAGGGTCCAGCACATCTCAGACCCTTCACCACTTTTGTTGCCAGGAACTCAAGGATCAGCCAGGCCACAAACAAAGGCTTCTCTCGGTCATCCTTCTTTAGTCCTCCAGCAGTTCAGCTGGCCCTAGGACCCAGGAGAATCTCAGCTCTCTCTCTCTCTCTCTCTCTCTCTGTCTCTCTCTCTCTCTCTCTCCTCTCTCTCTCTCTCCTCTCTCTCTCCTCTCTTTCCCTCCCTTCCTCCCCCTCCTCCTCCCCCTCCCTCTCCTTCTTTCTCTCTCCCTTCTCCCTCCCCCTCCTCCC
>CM053581.1:204615282-204633125 GCA_028627135.1 Pseudochirops cupreus | reverse complement strand
TGCTAAGATTTACACATAAACAGACACAAAGAAAAAGAGAGCATAAGCTCTAGTACTTGGAGATTGGGAAAGGCCAAGGAGTTGGCCCCCTCACCTGAGCCAGAAGAAAGCTGGAGGCTCTGACAAGTGGAGGAGAGCAGGAGGTGAATCCAAGGCTTGTGAACAACCAGTGCACAGGCACAAAATCAACAGATGAATTAATATGCAAGTGGAGAATGGCAGTAAACCAAAGTGTCTGCACTGAGACTACAGGAAGGGGAGTAATGTATAATTAGACTGGAGCCTTCAGGACAGAGTTGATCTAGAGCAGCAGTTTGTAGTCTAGCGTCTGTGAACTTTAAAAAAAAACCCAACAAATTTTGATTCGATAACCTTAATTTTTATATCACCTAAATTTCTCCCATTATCCTTCACTTTCCCTGGGAACCATCATACAGCAAACAATATTTTTAAAGAAGAGAAAAAGAGTGGCAAAATCAATCAGTGTACCAAAAAAGTTTGAAAATATATGCAATATTCCACACCCATGGACCTCCCCACCTCTGTGAAGGAGAGTTATTTTCTCATATCTCTTCTTTGGGATCATACTTTGTAATTCAAAATTCACTTGTAGTTGTTTTAGAGTCATTGTTTATTCATTTACATTTTTTGTGCATATTGTATATTTTGTTTCTTTGGCTCTACTTGCTTCACTCTGCATCAGTCCATGTAAATTCCTCTGTATTTCCCTGTATTCTTGATATTTATCATTTCTTACAGTATGATAATATTCCATTACATTAATTTGTTTAGCCATTCCCCAATCAGTGGATATCTACTTTGTTTCTAGTTCTTTGCTACCATGAATAACGCTGCTATAAATATTTTGATGTATACAGGAACTTCTTATACATTTTCTCTTTGAGAGTATTTGCCTCCTAGTGGAATCTTTGGGTCAAAGAGTATGGACATTCTAGTTACTTTATTTGCATAATCCCTAATTGCTTTCAGAATGATTGTTCTGATTCTTTGCTCTACCAGCAAAGTACTAGTGTATCTATCTTCCAACAATCCTCCAACATTAACTATTCGCATTTTTTGTCATCTTTGTCAATTTGCTGGGTATAAGATGAAACTTCAAAGTTGTTTTGTTTTCTATTTCTCTCATTATTAGTTACTTCAATCATTTTTACACATGCTTGTTAATAGTTTGTAATTCTTTGAGAACTGTTTATTCTTATCTTTTGACTATTTATCTATTGAGAATTGCTTTTGATATAGTCATTTATATATGAGCTAGCCAGCTATATAACTACTTCAATGTAATTGGTTTCCTTGGCAATCCTATGTATTTTGTTTTATGCATTTAAAAAAAGTATTCTTAAAAGTTGTGCATAAGTTTCATCAAACTGCCAAAGAGGTCCATGACACAAAAAAGATTAAGAACCCTTAGTCTAGGGCACCTAGGTGGTACTTTGAGTAGAACACTGGCCCTGGAGTCAAAAGGGCCAGAGTTCAAATCCAGCCTCAGACAGTTACTAGCTGTGTGGCCCTAGGCAAGTCACTTAACCTTGATTGCCCTTAAAAAAAAGAACCCCTGGTCTAGAAGCAAAAAAAAAAAACTGCTTGAAGTTTTTTGGATTAAGATGATGTTTGCCTTTTGGGGTTGGCATTAGAAATTCTAGTACTGGTTTTGCCATTTACTAGCTGAGTGAACTAAGGCAAATTTCTAACCATTTTAGAAATATTGTAGAAGAAACAATTTTCCAAACTAAGAAGAAAAATATTCAGTTCAAAATTTGTTTTCCTTTTTAATCTATTGCTATAGAATAAACTAGGAAAGTGACTTATTTTGGAATATTTTCAAGTAAACAAATGAAGAATCAGTTTGAACAACAGGGTTTAGAGAAAAAAAAAGAATTAGTTGTATATATATGTATATATATATATATAATTCAAAGAAAAAAATGAACTTAAATCATTAAAATTTTTTATCTCCTTTGACTTTTATTCTTGTTCACAGACATGAATATAAGAATTATAAGTCAGCAGAAATATTTTTAATATATTCATATAGCTAAATGTTGATAATAACTGACATTTATATAGCATTTTAAGGTTTCAAAGACTTATACATACTTTCTCAGTTGATACAACAGCTTACAGGTACCATAGGCATTATCTTTACTTTATAGGTGAGGTCACACAGCTGTTAAAATCTAGCAATGCAGATCTCTCCAGGCTCAAAATGCAACATTCTACTAACACATACCACATTGCTTCTTCATATTTTGCATCAAAAGTTTTCAAGCACATGTATAATTTTTCAATAAATATAAGCTTATCTTTAGGGTCTAAAGAATTAGTCCACCCTAACAGCTATATGTTACTAGGTTCTCACTAAATTCAACTATTGTTTTCTCTTCCCTGTTGCTATTAATAACACTACTATTTTCTCAGTCACCCATACTTTGTCATCTTTGATCCGTTTCCCATCTAGTCTGTTGGAAGTGCTATCAATTCTACAGAATTCATGCTTAATATCCAATCCATTCACCCACACATGCCATCTTCTTGTGTCCTGCCAACTGGAGCACCCTCTGACCTCTCCAGGGAGACTTAATCAACTCAGCTTTGAAACTCCTACTCTAGAGCTAAGCTTGTCCTGATGGATGAATGAGAGCAAACTCACATAGTCCGCCATATCTAGCCAGTCCCACACCAACCCTACCAAACTCACACCTCACCCCAGTGTTCACTCTAATCATCTTGCCACCCATGTCATATTGTGGGAACCATAATCAAGTACCATTGCATGTTGAAAGGATGTTAATGGAACGCTCTATGGCTTCATTCAACATCTCTCTGAATTACCAGACCAAAGCACCCTTCTCTGGACAAATCTTCCCCCAAAGTTTTGTCTTGCTTTATTGCAAATAAGCTCTTTGAAGGCAGGGACTGCCTCACTCTTGTACTGTATTTGTATGCCCAGTATATTACACGATGCTTGGCACATGGTAAATGTTAAGTATTTGCTTTTTATTCCAGTTTGTCCACTTTTATCCTTTCAGTTTAGACTAACTGTTTCATTTGTGCCCTGCCCCATCTCCCTCCCGCCCCCCACCCTTTACCTCTTTTATTTGGACTGATACAGCTTTCTAACCTAGCCTAGAGCCTCTAGGCTCTCTCTACCTAGACCCATCCTTAGCTATTGCTGCCATATTATTCTTTATTGTACACCTCCTGGTCCCATCACTCATTGGAGGCTAAAGATCCTCAGCAGCTCTCCATTATATACCACATCAATGAACTCCTTAACCTGCTCTTCAGAGTCCCCTAAAGCATGGCTTCAACGGCTCTTTCCATCCTTATCTCAGTACTTTACTTCATCTACTATGATCCAACCAAACTTGACAATTTGAACATATTCTGAGGGGGAGAGGGGTTTATGCCTCTCTTTGCTTTTCCCTATGCCTATCCCTGACATTTCCTTTACTTCCCCAGCCTTTCCTTTCCCCTCATCCTAATATCCACCTGTTGACATTCTACCCATTCTTCAATGTCCAGGTCAAATTTTACCTTCTCCATAAAGCTTTTCCTGGCCCTGTCAGAACACGTCACCTTTCCTCCTCTGAACTCCCTGAGGACTTTGTACATCTCTTAAGAATTTTTAATAGTCTATTTTGCACTAGTTACTTTTATACACATGATATTCACTATTAGATAGTGAGATTTGGAGTGTAGGGGGCTTTGTCTAATTTATCTTTTTATCTCCCTATATACTCTGTACTCTAAATCTTTCATTTTTTGAGTTGAATTCAATGTTTCCTCTCCAAGTAGAAAATAGTTTAAAGTCACTAGAGTTGATATCTGTAAATATTGGAAGTATCAGTAACACAGATGGTTGGTCTTATTTGCTTGGCAAACCTTTTTATGACTTCCTTTGCCTTGGTGTTACCATGGTGCCTTATTTAAAAAAAGTGACGTTCTCATCAGATTGCACCACTCTCCCTCACCCTTCCACTTCCTGCTGTTCCTATATTTATTCTAGCCAATTACAAAAGCAAATAAGAGGAATGGAAACCCAATTGCTTAAAAATACATTTTCAATGTAAGGAAGATTAGAGAGTCTTTTTTTTCTGCTGTCCATGGATCAAATAACATAGTTAGGTGATAATGCTGAAAAGTCATATTCTTTGTAGTATAGAAAAGGGGTGGCAGTTGTAGTTATTAGTAGAGACAGGTGAAGTATAATTAAGAGGTTATAAGTTATCTGATTTTGCTCTAGTGGATTTAGTCCTATTAAAACATGAGCAGATTAAAATTGTATTATAGTTAAGAGTGTCTCAGAATGCTGCCATTGCTGACAACCTCTGCAATTAAGTGTTCCCTAATGAGAGACTGTTTTCAGTTCCTAAGATGCACATTATAACAGGCAATTGCTTAATTCCTAAATATCAGTAGTTGCTACATTTGTGTGTATCTGTAGATTTATTTCCTTTTTCTAAAGCCAAACTTATTGCAAAACATTTTCTGAATATAAATAAAAGTGGATCAAGAATTAAAAAAACAAAATATTCTAATGAATCTAATCTATAATGACAAGAATAAATATTTAAAAAAATTTTTAAACTATTTAGTAATCTAAGATTATTTAAATACCTTTGTGGGGGGGGGGGCTACCTGTGCTTTAGAGGTAATCTTGTTTTCTCAATCTTGTCTAGCCATTACACAATGATTTTTACAAATTAAATTTACTAATAGTGTCCATTTAAATACACCTCTAATATATATTTACTTAATTGTAATGAAACCTAACAATTAGACTGTCTTATTTCCTTTGAGATTTCAGGTAGCCAGCTGAAAGGTAAAAGATAGTTGGGTTAGCAGGAGTTTCATTTCAAAGTAGACTATCTCAGAGGTGTGCAGCAAGAATCCCAAAACACCTCGTGTAGCTTAGAATTTATATCCCCAAAGAATTTGGGGGATTCATGGTGCAGTGACTCCCTGCAAGACCAGAGAGGTAGCACCACCACCCCCTACTCCCGCAACCCCCAACACAGCACTTTGTATATAGCAGGCATTTGGTAAATATTAAAAGAATAGTTATAATATTTATCAACAAATTTACCATATTAGGCAGATTGACATGTAGTTTGCAGTTAAACTATAAGCTCTTAAGTGCTACTGCTAGGAATTCAATAGTTTAATCTGTTTCCCATTTTCATTCCCCACCCCACCCCAAATCTCCATCAAAGAAAAAAATAATTGATGTCCCTTCTTTACTGTATTAGGAACATAAAGCCAAAAGGGTTTTAAAAAAATACACCAAAAACTATGCTAAGCAAAATTCTTGATTATTTTTTCTCTCATTCCTCTCTTTCCTGTTCTTTTTCTTCTATCTCGGCCTCCTCTGCCTCCTCATTCTTCTCCAGGACTGCTCTGGCGTCTTGGTACTGTTGATACTCTGATACCAAGTCATGGATGTTACCTTCCGCTTCTCCAAATTCACTTATGTCCATCCCCTCCCCAGTGTACCAGTGCACAAAGGCCTTCCTTTTGAACATAGCCGAGAACTGCTCAGAAACCCTGATAAATAGCTCCTGAATCGCGGTGTTATTCCCTATAAAGGTGGCAGCCATGTTCAGCCCCCGTGGTGGGATGTCACACACAGCGACTTTGACATTGTTGGGAATCCACTCCACGAAATAAGCGCTATTCCTGGTCTGTATCATGAGCAACTGCTCATCCACTTCCTTGGTGGACATCTTGCCTCGAAAAATACAGGCCACGGTTAAGTAACGGCCATGGCGGGGGTCGCAGGCAGCCATCATGTTGCGGGCATCGAACATCTGCTGCGTGAGCTCCGAGACCGAGAGGGCTCGGTACTGCTGACTGCCGCGGGCTGTCAGCGGGGCAAAGCCCGGCATGAAAAAGTGGAGCCGGGGGAAAGGAACCATGTTCACCGCCAGTTTTCTCAGGTCAGCGTTAAGTTGACCAGGAAAGCGGAGGGAGGTAGTGATCCCACTCATTGTCAAGGACACCAAGTGGTTGAGATCACCATAGGTGGGAGTTGTCAACTTTAAGGTTCTGAAGCATATATCATAGAGGGCTTCATTATCGATGCAGAAGCATGCATCGGTGTTCTCAATGAGCTGGTGGATGGAAAGCACAGCATTATATGGCTCTACGACCGTGTCAGACACTTTAGGGGAAGGCATTATGCTAAAGGAATTCATAATCCGGTCTGGATAGTCTTCTCTGATCTTATTCATCAGAAGAGTACCCATGCCGGATCCAGTCCCTCCCCCCAGTGAGTGGACTATCTGGAAACCCTGGAGGCAGTCACAGCTCTCACTCTCATTCCTGACCACGTCCATCACATGCTCAATCAGTTCAGCTCCCTCCGTATAATGGCCCTTTGCCCAGTTGTTGCCAGCTCCCGAATTACCTGTAGCAAGAGAAATCTTCAGGGTTACTATACCCAGCATAGGGATAAAGAAAAAAAAAAGTTGAGCGAAGAGAAAATGGCAGTTATCATGCATTTGTGGGACATTTGCATTTATTCTAGTCAATGCCTTGGCTACACCTACCGTGAACAAAACTGTCGGGTTGAAAGAGGGTTCCTAATCTGCTAGACCGAATGCTATCCATGGTACCAGGTTCCAGATCCACTAAAACAGCTCGGGGCACATACTTTTTAGCTGGTTTGGAAAAGAAAAAAAATTTCTAAAGGTTATTGTTTTTGTTAGCATAACTCCATTGGATGTTTATGTAGATAACCAAGCAACAAGCATTTATTAAGCCCCAAAATAGTACCATGAATGTTGCTAAGCACTGAGCATACCAAGTGGGGTGGGGGGGAGACCAAAAAAAGGCCATTCTCTGTGCCATGAATAATGCTAAGGACCGAGGATATCAAAGGGGGGAGGGAGTGGGGACAAAACAAAACAAAAGCCCTCAAGGAGCTTATAGTCTACTGGGGGAGTCTACTGGGATTGTAGGACTGCAGAAGAGTAAAGGAAGAGACTTCAGAGTCATCCCTCTTATTCTTTTCTATAGAACAATACTGATTCAAATCTCTAAAATGATGTCGTTTCATCAGTGTGGAACTCCCTCATCAAGGCAGATTTTCAACCAGACTAAATAACTTAGTAGATAAGTCTCATCTTAGTTGCTTAAAAATCAGAGAAGACTGGCCCATGACCCCATAGCTAGTAAAGTAAGCATCAGAAGTGCCATTTTAATTCAGGTAAAGACCTTTGGACTCCAAATCGAGTAATCTATTTTATATATCATATTGTCTCTTTTCAAAAAATTATCATCTTCTTAAGATTTCTTCTTCCATTCTCTAACATTTGCAATTTAGGGATATCTTTACCTCTCTATGGAAAGCTTTCTAGTATTTAATCAATTCATCACAAAGGGACAATGCTCAAATACTTCAAATACTTGTGGACTTTGTACCCAATTCAATGAACATTTATCAAGTGCCTACTGTACGCAAGGTAGTTTCAGATACTTCTTACTCAGTGTCTGGGCTTGGGGTTTGGTTTGTTGATTGTTTTGGAAGTCTGCCTGCCTGACTAGCCATGGTTGGCTCTTGGTAAGTGTTTGTCAATTGATTGACTTGTCACTTAGGCATCCTCTGTGTTTTTACCTTTACAGGGCTTTGCTTTTGCCTTTGACTGCCTTTCCCTGAGTCTTGGAAGGAGTTTAGTGGAAATGCATGCCAGTAACATACCATAAGCTTCATTGTAGTAAACATTAATTCTCTCAAGCTGCAGAGCTGAGTCTCCATGGTAGCTCCCAGTGGCATCAATCCCATGCTCCTCTCCAATCACTTCCCAGAACTGAAAAAAGAAAGAGGATAAATGGATTCATGACTCCAAACAATTTCACATTATATCCCTCACCACAACCCCATGCACTCCAGGTTCATCCAGGTGGCCTACTTTCAGTTCTCAATACACAATTTTCCATCTCTATTCTCTTTGCTTTTTCATAGGCTTTCCCTTATTCCCAAAATAGCCTTCTTTCCTGATTTTTCCATTTTGAAGCCTTTGGTCTCTTATCTTACAGAGTATTAAGGCTCAAAGGGACTTTAAAGATCATCTAGCCCAATGCCCTCTCCCTTTTTTTAATAGGTAAAGAAACTAAGACCCATGGAGCCTAAGTCATTTGCTCAAAGTCACATAGGTACTAAGTGGTAGAACATAGGCTCTGACTCCAAATCTAGTGTTCTTTCCAAAATAGCAATAATTCTAATTATAAATCTGTATACTATAACATATAGCAAGTTAGAGTACTGTTCCTTGGAGAAGGTTAAAAATAAGTATGAATTATATAAGTACCATAAAATAAATATGCGTTTACTTTTTTTGTAGACTCAAAATAATACCCATCTTTAATGCACAGACCGCTAGACCACAGTGCTGCTCTAGAAAAAGAAACAAGCCATATCTAGAGCTTCCATTCTTTTGTGGTCCTCGGTCCTCTTATCTTTGAACCTCAGAATTGTGAGGTAAAGGCAGCCCCACCCTCCTTTGTCTGTATTTTAGTTTTAAATGCCCTATGACTTTGCCCTATAATTCTGACTTTTATTAGCATGAATATTCTTTATTCCATTTTTAAAGTGTACCTGCCTCAAAAAGTCACAGAAATAAAAGGCAAACATTAAAACATGCCATGCTTAAATCATTTAAGTAAAAACAAAAATAAATTATCAGCTGGTACTAATTAGAATCAGCCATCTTAAAATTTTAATATTTGACACCTTGAGCCTGTTTTTGATTGCTGAATATTAGTAAACTAAATAGGAAAAATTTTGGTGAAATTTATTTGAAGAAAAATGAATGAGAATTGCCTTCCAAAATTTAGTATGGTAAAACAATAATTCAGGTATTGTTGGCAAAACTTGTATTTCAGATCAGCCTACTTTCTCTACCAACTTTAAAAAACTGATTTTGAAATAAATTACTTTTCTTCAAAAGTGATGAAAAATACCATGCTATATATAACCTGTTGAGGAATAAATATAATAGGTTTTATATAAATTATATTGTCATGTATGTGCATATTATACAAAATTAACTACAAATTATATTAGCCTAATTGTCAATATTTTTTTGTCATATCTTACATTTGTGGGTCATTTTTACCTTCGTTTCAAACATTAGATATGTCCCTAACTGGCCCAATTAATAAATATTGTGCATTAGTGATAGGCTCATGATCTTTGGATACTATTAATCAATCATAGAAATACAGTATTCATAATCAAATTCAGCTTACCTTGGATCCAATCTGGTTCCCACACTGGCCAATCTGAATATGTACAATTTCACGCATTTTTTTTTTTGCCTTGTGCCAAAGTTATGAGATTCCAACGAAATCCACAAATTCCAGGAGAACCACTCTTCCCAAACTCATCGGGTAGAAGCAGTCATTTCCAATGAGTGGTTCAGAATGACCAAACTGCCCTTCAAAAACGAGCTCCAAGGGTGTGGCCAGTTTGAAATCCCCCTTAGCCCCCCTCCTTTTCTGCCTATCTTTCTTTGAAAAGGGGTTGTTTTTTCCTTTTTGGCTATTTACTGTCACACTCAATATTGTCCAGTCATTTCCCATTCTAAAGCAAAATGCTTAAATGTATACCATTACTTGGGTCAGTACTGGTGGTTGTGTGGAGACCACGGTTGCCTTGAAGCATTAGTGCTGGGTTTTATCTCCCAGACAATAATTTGAAGGATGGTATGAGATTGTTGTGATTCTCCTCTACTGTCTTTAGATGGACAAGCTTTATCTTCAGATTTCATTTATCTTGCTGTTGAACCTAGGCAGAAACCAATTTTGAAGGGAGGTGGGGTGGGGTGGAGGATTTTTCCCTATTTTGTTTGGATAAAGTGATTTTAATTTAGAAAAAAAAAAGGTTCCTCTGTCCAACCTCTAACCTCTGTCTCTGTGTCTGCTGTCTCTACTAAATAAATTAACAAAAGGTCAGAGGATTACAAACCCAAGTTTCAATTCTTTGCATGAGGTGTGACTTTTGTTGGAGTGTCTCACGTTTTGTTTTGTTGCCATTTGGTGAAGCTGGAGCCTGCGCTCACATATTTGTAGTCAGAAAAGTAGCTTGTTATATAAGGAAACAGTGGGGGGAGGGTTGGGTTGGAGCAAGGAAATGTTTTTGCATGTGGGAAAACTGGTAATTCTAGGAAGAATCATAATTCACATGTACTATGATCCTGAAGGATAAAAGATGAGTGAACAAGGAGATATTGCCAGCTAAGATTTCCCAGTGTTCAGAGGCAGTGGAAAGAGAACAGGGTTTGAATGAAGTCAGAGAACCTGGGTAACAAAGCCCAGATGTGCTACTTAGGACTATGAGAAAGTGACCTTCTGGATTGTTTCTTCATATGTGGCGTGATGAGTTAATTCTATGATGCAAATAGAATCACTACCAGCATTTCCATTTCTTCATTAACTGTAACAAATTTAATGCATGAGGGAAGAGACTTTATAGCTTTTGTAACAAACTACAGAATATTTTCTTTTCCCTAGTCCTGGAATGATCCTTTGCTCCCATTCCCTAATTCAAAATCTTAACCTATTTTCAAGGTCTAGCCCAAAATACTAGCTCCTCCACAAAGCTTTCTCTTACCCCCTCCCAGCCAGAAGTAAAGGCTCCTTCCTATAAACTCATACTACACTTTATTCACACCTTTCTCCTAATACTGGCCACACCATGTCTCTCTTGTTTTATGGCTATTTGTGTACAGACTTCATTTCTACTGCAACATTGTGAACTGCTTTTAAAAAATTTTGTTACTGTCTTTTATTTTTATATTTATTTTAAATATTTTATATATTATATCAATATTAATATTTATTTCTGTATCCTAGAGGCAGCTAGACAGCACTGAGCCTACAGTCAGCAAGACCTGAGTTCAAATCCAGCCTTGGACATTTTATAGTTGTGTGACCCTAAGTCACAAACCTGTTTGCCTCAGTTTCTTCAACTGTAAAATTGGCATAATAATAGCACCTACCTCTCAGGATTGTTGTGAGGACTGAATAAGAATGTTTGTAAAGTACTTAGCAGGTTGATTCCTGGTGTTTAAGAGAAGGACCTCCTACTTTCTATTAATATCTATCTTAATCTGTTCTTAATGGAGGCTGTGAATCCTAGCTCTAACCTTTTCTAATGGGTGGGGAGGCAGTCACAAGGTCAGTGTTAAAACTGGTTGTCAGACAGTCAATAAACAGTTATTACTATGCATTTATTACTACTATATGTTTTAGTTGTTTAGTCCAACTTTTCATGACCCCATTTGGGATTTTCTTGGCAAAGATACTAGAGGGATTTGCCATTTCCTTCTCCAGCTCATTTTACAGATGAGGAAACTGAGGCAAACAGGGTTAAGTGACTTGCCCAGGGTCACACAGCTAGGAAGTGTCTGAGGTCAGATTTGAAAAGTCTTCCTGACTCCTGGACCAGCCTCTATTCACTGTGCCACCCAGCTGCCTAAATCTAACTATGCGTTAGGCACTATGCTAAGCCTTGGGAATGCAATGGAAGGGTAAAGGACAGTCCTGGCCCTCAAGGAGCTCATAATCTAATGAGGGATGCAATATGCAGTCACTATGTACAAACAAATTACATACAGGATGAAAGGGAAATAATTAACAGAGGGAAGGCACTGGAATTAAGAGGGATTGAGAAAGGCTTCTTGTAGAAGGTGGGGTTTGAGTTGGGACTAAAGTCAGGGAAGCCAGAATCCAGGAGACAGCGATGATAAGGGAGAGGCTTCCAGGCATGGGGAACAGGCAGTGAAAAAGCCCAGAGTCAGGAGAAGTGTATTTAGGAGCGTGTAAGGGATAAGAAGACTGAGGGGCTGGGGTGGGAAGGCTGGCTACAATTAGGCACCTCCTTTCTCTCCTGTCTCATGTTAACCCCTTATAATCTGGCTTATCATTCCACCAGAACCACTCTCTCCTAATGATTTCTTAGCTGCCAAATCCAATGGCCTTTTCTCACTCCTCATCCTCCTTGACCTCTCTGCAGCCTTTGACACTGTCATCACTCTCTCCTTGATGTTCTCTTCTCTCTGGGCTTTTAGGATCCCACTCTCTCCTGTCTGACCACTCCTCAGTCCCCTTTGCTGGCTCCTCACCCAGACCAGGCCCTGTAACCCTAGGGGCCCCTCGGTTCTGACCTGGGCCCTCTTCTCTTCTCTCTCTACACTCCTTCACTTGGTGACTGTGAAGCTTGGTGCTAATTAGCTCTGTGCTGATGATTCTCAGATCTGCCCATCCTGCCACAGTCTTTCTGCTGACCTCCAATCCCACGTCTCTAACTGCCTTTCAGATATTTCCAACTGGGTGTCCAATGGACATCTTAAACTCAATATGTCCAAAACAGAGCTCATTATCTTTCCCCCTCACTCTTCCTCCTTTGTCGGGGACTCATCAAGCGATCCCAACACTTTGGTTCTTAGTGATGTGATGATAAAGACATGGGTCGGGCAGGATGCAAGCAAACAGTCCATTTATTATGCATTTGCTGTATCCTTTTATACCCTTATGACAAAGAAATATAACAGTGAAGATAACACAGGGTTCCCATGGTTAGCTTGGAAAAACATATTTTTTTTTACTTGGTACCTTATCCTGCACCTGCAATAAGTTCATGGGTTCATGGAGAAGCCTTGCACTAGCTTTTCTCTAAGCATAACCAAGTACACAGCCTGGTGAGATACAAATCCTGGGCTGGACTCGTAGTTACACTTGACCTAGCTCCTCAACACCCCTTTCCACTTTCTCTATTACTATAGAGGGCAACACCATCCTCCTAGTCCCTCAGGCTCACCTAAGAGTCATCCTGGATTCCCCACTATCTCTCGCTCCCACCCCCATGTCCAATTTGTTGCCAAGGCCTGTCAATTTCACTTTTTTTAGCATCTCTCAAATATGGGCCCTTCTTTCCTCTGACGCTGTGCAGGCCCTCATCACCTCATGCCTGGACTATTGCAATAGCTTGAAGGGTCTGCCTGCCTCAAGTCTCTCCTCACTCCAGTCCACCTTCCATTCAACCACTAAAGTGATTTTCCTAAAGTGCAGGTCCAATCAGCACAACTTCCGCCCCCAATAAACTCCAGTGGCTCCCTATTGCCCTTCAGAAAAAATACCAAATGCTCCGCTTGGCATCCAAAGCCCTTCAAAACCTAGCCCCCTCCTACATTTTTGGTCTTCTTATGCCTTATTTCTTGGCTTGCACTCTTCAGTTCAGCGACACTAGCATTTGGGCTGTCCCATGAATAACACCCTCCATTTCTCAGCTCCAGGCATTCTTTCTGGCTGTCCCACGTATATGGAGCTCTCTTCCTCCCCTGCTCCTACTATTTGTTTCCTTTAAGTCCCAAATAAAATCCCAACTTCTACAGGCAACCTTTCTCAAGCCTTCTTGATTTCGGTGCCTTCTCTTGGTTAATTATTTAATAATTCTCCTATATCTAGCTTGCTTTGTATATATTTGTTTGAATGTTGTCTTCCCCATTAAATTGTAGGACAGGCACTGTTTTTTGTCTCTTTTTGTATCCCTGACACTTAGTAGGCCCTTAATTAATGTTTATTGAATTGACCGATTGAATCTGATCATCTCCCTGTCCAGCAGACCTTGGGGTGGGGGAGGAGAATTCCATTTTTTGATGAAGCTGTTTTGGTCCTTTGACCTCTTTTTTTTTGAGAGGCAGTTGGGGTTAAATGACTTGCCCAGGGCCACACAGTAAATATCTGAGGCCAAATTTGGACTCGGGTCCTCCTGACTCCAGGACCAGTGCTCTATCCACTGTACCACTGTCATGGTAAGGGAATTTGAAGATCTTCCTTGCGCCTTAGTGGACCTTACTTGGAGCCCAAAAAGAGAAGTTTGCTTAGAGGAGGTTTGTTTTTCAGGAAGACCCACACCTTTTGTTGCTTTGTAATTAGGCAGTGGGTCACGTAGGCTTTGGAGCTCACTTATAGGAAGAGTTGTGTGATTTGGTCTGATGAGACCCTGGGTAGCCATTGAGCCCCCTGGCTTTGAAAACCCAGACGTTGGTGCTTCTCTCTCTGGTAACTAACTATGTATGTATGTAATGGTCAGAGAGCTAGAAGCCCTGTCTGTTGGTCTGTTGAATTGTGTTATTTTCTCTATTTGTATTTTTTTCTGCTTGTAATTTCTGTTTGCATTTTCTGAAGTTCATGGTGCTGACTTTTTCCCCTGAACTAAATGAATGACATTTATGTTTGATTAAAGTGATATTGTTAATCATTTTTGAGTTGCTTTCCTTTAGAAAAGCAGATCAAAGAACTTATGCTAGTAACCATCCTGGGTATACTAGGGTGCTTGCTGCTACAACCACGTAGGTACCCTGACTTCTTTCTGATGAAACTATTCTGGCTCATCCTGCTGAATTCAAATGTGATTTCAAATATTTACTAGTTGTGTGACCCTGGACAAGTCACTTTACCCTATTTGCCTCAGTTTCCTCATCTGTAAAATGAGTTGGAGAAGGAAATGTCAAACTACTCCAGTATCTTTACCAAGAAGGTTAACAACTTTCTTTGTTAGTCATTAATTTTATTCCATCAATTCCGTTTCAAATATCGTTCTCTTTAGAGAGATATATTTTGCTGGATCTATGAGCTAATTAATGATAGAATGAGCTAACTCATTCTATCAGTGCTGATTACAAACCATCCTTGCCTTTTGTGTAATTTTAAAACTTTATATTCCTCCACATATTCTGCATAAAGGATCCACCAAATATTCTAGATGTACTTCCAGATCATATTTTATAGGAATCAGTGAATGCACTTGGGCTATTATTCTCTTCTTACTCTAATACATAACTGGCCCAACACCTTTCCTAATCTTATGTTTCCTTTCCAGTCTCCACTGTGACATTTCTCAAATGCCGGTCATCATTGGAACTATGATGTAGAGAAAACAAGCAAAATAAAAATGAAATTGTCTTTCTCCATTTTTCATGATCATTGTCCCATTTACCCTGAGTACCAGTCCTATTTCTGCTTTGAACTTCATCTTTTTCCTAATAAAGCTAAGAAAATCCCAGTATTTTTTTTTAATTTTCCACCATTCCTTGCCAGTTTCATCTTATTCTGAGTTTTAAAACTCTTGACATTATTCTTACAGGACCATGTGTAGCAGCAAGCACCCTAGCATACCCAGGATGGCTGCTAGCACAGGTTCCTAGATCTGCTTTTCTAAAGGAAAGGAACTCAAAAGGGGTTAACAATCCTACTTTAGTCAAACATATCATTTACCTAGTTCAGGGGAAAAAGTCAGCACCCTCAACTTCAGAGAATACAAACAGAAGTTACAACAGAAAATAACGCAATTCAGCCAACAGGGCTTCCAGCTGTCTGACCATTACATCCATACCTAGTTAGTTACCAGAGAGGGAAGCACCAACATCTGCATTTTCAAAGCCAAGGGGCTCAATGGCTGCCCAGAATCTGGTCTGGCCAAATCACACAACTCTTCCCAAAAGGAGCCCCAAAGCAAAAACTCACCTCAGGTATATATAGCCTTCTCCTGGATCAGAAAATGTCACCACCCTTTTGACCCACTGCCCAATCACAAAGCAATAAGGTGTGGGCATTCCTGAAGAACAAGCCTCCTGTCACAGGCTCCATGCGACCACATACAGCCTATTGGGGGCAGAGTGTATTTTCAAATCAGGGAAGATTCTCAGAGCCACTTAAGCCTATCAAGGGGCCAAGGGGCAGGGAAGATCTTCAGATTCCCATTATCATTACACCATGCCTTTTTATTCATCCTCTATTTGTTTTCACCATCTGAACATGTCTTTTAAATACTAAAGTTAGTTCATGGCTTCACTGCGCATTCACATAAATCTCTTTAGGAAACTCTCTTTCCCACTTCCTCACAGTCATTTCCCTTTGTGCCTTCAGAATTTCATTCTTGAAAACTTCCCATCCCTTCTGGGATGATTTCTTCTATAGGATTTTTGGCCACGGGATCCCACCTATTATTTCTCTGAACCCTCGGAAATCAGCTCTCCCAAGATTTAATGTCCATTAAAAGTTGTGCCTGGTTTTCCTCCCCTTTGTCAGTCTTAGAGCTGTTTGTAATTCTTCCTTCCTCACTTTACCCATGTTCAATCAATGGCTAAGTCTTGTTAATTATGTACCCACAATACCTCCCATACATCCCCTCCTCTCTAAATACAAGCTGCCACCCAATTGCAGGCTCTCATCCCCTCTTACCTGAACTCTAGCAACAACCTCCTAATCACATTGCTAGTTGCTCCCCTCACCCAGTCACCCCCTTCCCAGCTGCCAAAATGATCTTCCAAAAGCAAAAGTCTAACCAACCATGTCACTCCCCTATTGCTTTGAGGATAACCTCTTCAGGTTGGCATTTAAAACATTTCACAATCTGGTCCATTTTCCCTTTTCAGCTCTATTTCATGTCACTTTCTTTCCTTCATGCACTCTGCAACCTGGCTCAAATAACCCACTTGATCTTCCTTTTTTATGACTTTTATGACTTTCCATCTTCCATGTACCTTTGCACACAAATGTCCTTCCTCCTTTCTTCTGCCTCTTTAACTCTTTAGTTTCCTTCAAGGCCTGGCTCATGCACCATCTCCTGTGGGACACCTTCCCTGATGTAGTTAGTGCTCAGTGTCTTTCCCTCCAATCATCACGTGTCTGCTCATCTGTTTACATGCTGTATCCTCCCAATAGAGAGTGAGTTCCCTGGGGCATGTTTCTCATTTTCATCTTGTCTCTAGTGCCTACCTAGGACAGTACCTTGTGCCTAGTAGGCCTTTAGTAAGTGCTCAGTGGTTTGAATTCTAAAATAAAGTAGTCACTTCCCTCCTAAGGTTCCTGTTATTTCTACTTCAATGATCAGTTCTTTCTTGTTGTTCAGAGTCAAGTCTAAAATGGTAATTCCTCTCATCACTTTCTCCACCTCTTTTCAAGTATGAAATTATTATTAAGGCAAGCCAAGAATGTATTAGCAACTTTGCTCTTGTCAGGGAAAAGATTCCAGAAGATGTCTATATCATTGGAGTTTTCCTTTATTACTACTGGGCCAGGCTTACTGTCTGTTTCTTGAACTCTTCTTTCCTCCTTTTGATTTACTGTTATTAATCATTAATAACAATAAAATAACGCTAGCGTTACATAGCACTTTAAGATTTGCACAACACTTTACAAATATGACCTCCCTGTGTCCTCACAACTATGGAAGAAGATGCTATTATTATCCCCATTTTACAGATGAGAAAACAGGCAGGCAGAGGTTAAGTGATTTGCCCATGGACACATAACTAAGTAAGTGTCTGGGGCTAAATTTGTGCTCAAGGTCTTCCTGATTGCAGGTCCAGCATTCCATCTGCTATGCCACCTGGCTGCATTTAAGACCCAGCTCATGGGCCCCCTCCTCCTTGAAACTTTCCTTCACTGTTCCCTCAGCTGAAAGGGAAGCCACCCTCCTCAAATAACCTCTGAGAACCCTTTGTCTAGATCTCTCCTTTCCCCCCATACTCGTTTTTGTACGCACCATGCCCCCACATTAGACTGTAATCTCACTGAGAGCAAGAACTTTGGTTGTTCATCCTCACCATCTAGTACTGTAACAGCAAGCACCCTAGCATACCTAGGGCGGCTACTAGCACAGGTTCTTAGATCTGCTTTTCTAAAGGAAAGCAACTCAAAATGGGTTAACAATCTTACTTTAATTAATCAAATACCATTTACCTAGTTCAGGGGAAAAAGTCAGCGCCCTGAACTTCAGAGAATACAAACAAAAGTTACAAACAAACAGAAAA
>CM053581.1:204505266-204614782 GCA_028627135.1 Pseudochirops cupreus | reverse complement strand
GGACACACTGGGATGGCTGTTTTGGGGCGGTGGGTAGGGGAAAGAGGGGGAGAAAATATATAACTCAAAATCTTGTGGAAATGAATGATGCAAACTAAAATAAAATTTAAAAAAAAATAAAAGAATGGAAAATTATTTTCCTGGGAATAGGTAATAAGATCCCCATCACTGGAGGGCTTCAAGCCAAGGCTGGATAATTACTTGTCAGTGATGTTGTAGATAAGATTCTTGTTCAGGTATGGATTGGATTAAATGATTGCTGAGGTTCAATTCTAGTTTAAAACATTAAATTACTGTTCCTTCCAATATTTTTCAATATCTTCCATCAACGAAGATTAATCCTGAGCATTAAATGACTTACCTGAGATCTCCTAACTAGTGACTAACAGAAGTCTAGGTCTTCACTCACCATCCAATAGTCTTTTTCACTTCCTCTCCACCCTCGGCTTGTCTTCATTTATGTGTTGTTTTACCCTTTAGATTGTAAACTCCTTGAAAGCAGGGGCTGTCTTCTTTTTCATTGTGTCCCCAGTGTTTAGCACAGTGCCTGACACATAGTAGGTTCTTCACAAATGTTTATTGGATTGGATTGATTTTGTTGCCCCTATGTCTTGTCTATGAAACAGCTAATTTAAAAACATAATCTAGAAATGGGGGAGTAAAATTCCATGTAATAAAATGCTATAGTAAATTGTCTCTCAGTGACCCATTACAAGACCCATAACAGAGACATGAATCTAGTAGGCACTTTACAAAATATTTGTTGAGTTGAATTAGTACGTGGATTTAGCTATTTCCTGGGTCAAATCATATGTCCCCAAACACAATAGGAAAAACTTAATGTAACATAGTCTTGTTTCCCTGCTTCCCCATACCTTTGTTAAAAAAAAAGTTTCTTTTGGGTACTTTAAAATTCATTGGTTGTTGTCCTTTATTCTCAAAGTAGACCTAAATGATATCACTATGCTAGAGTCAAGTTGCAGTGTCTGACTGTAGGTGATCAGAGTGACAGAAGCTCAGAATGTTCTACCACAGGTCAGGCCCAAATAGTCCATGTAAACATTTGAGGTAGATTGTCTAAATCTGCACATCTCACATCACTTTTGAGCTACTTCAATTCTGCTTTGCTCATAGAGCACAGCTTCGTTCTCTGATGTGGGCACACCATGCTGAGAAGTCCTGTGCCATTGTCTGCCATGTTGATTCCGAAGTTCTTAAGAGAGACCTTGAGAGGGTCCTTGTATCGATTCTTCTGACCACCATGTCAACACTTACCCTGTATGAGTTCTCCAGAAAATAGTCTTTTTGTCAAGCCTATGTTTTGCATTTGAACAACACGGCCAGCCCATCGGAGTTGCACTCTCTGAAGCAGAGTGTTAATGCTTGGCAGTTTAGTTCGAAAAAAAAAACTCAGTGTCTGGTACCTTATCCTGACAGGTGATCTTCAGAATCTTTCTAAGACAATTCAGATGGAAGAGATTCAGTTTTCTGGCATGGTGCTGGTAGACTGTCCAGGTTTCACAAGCATACAACAATGAGGTTAGCACTGTCGACCTCCAGTTTGGTATCAGTCTAATATCTCTCCTCTCTCACACTTTCCTTTGGAGCCTCCCAAACACTGAGCTAGCTCTCGCAATGCGATATGTCAACCTCATTATCAATGTGTACATTTCTGGAAAGAACACTACCAAGGTGAGTGAACTTATACCCAGCATTCAGAACTTCTCCATTTGCTGTAACCTATGGTTCCACATATGTACAGTGTGAGTACCTGTCTTTTCTTCGTGTTAATTGTTAGGCCAAAATTAGCACAAGTAGCAGAGAATCAGTCTATACTTTGTTGTATCTCAACTTCAGAGGCTGCGCTGAGTATACGATTATCTGCACCAACACTCCCTCCACTTTGGTCTTGGCTTGTATAGCCTTTTCAAGTTTAAGAACTTACCATCAGAGTAGTAGCTAACCCTGATTCTGTGTTCATACTCAATACATTTTATTATTGAAAATAGCTAAAATATTTGAGCCTGCCATTTTTTTTCCAGATGGGAATGGGTAGAAAATAAGATATGTCTTGAATCTATCTGGCTAAAAGTATTACTGATATTGATTATAAATGAGCTGAGAACAGGCAGGATGAAGATCATTACTCAAGGAAAGAGTAATGAAATCAACCACTCTCATTTTAACTTCTGTTTTCAGTTCCTCACTTTTCTTTAAGCATTGTTTTTTTTTTCTTTTTTGAAAAAAATTTTCACATGTAAGACAAATTATTTTTCTTTAGGGCATTATTTCAGAGGACTTAAGTTCAAATCTGGTTTTTACCTCTTATTTGCAGGTCCTTGGACAGGTGGCTCCCCCTCTTTGGGCCTCAGTTTCCTCATATGTAAAATGAATGAGAGGGTTGGACTAGTTGACCTCTGAGTTCCATTTGACCTCTACATCTATCATCTGATGAACTCCCTCATTTTCTGTAAAGCCATATAACCCATCCTTGGAGAGAAACTTGAACTTCTATGACAATGTTTCTTAAACTATTCCTTAGAACCATTTTATGAAGCAGTCCAAGAGGGTACTGGAAACAAAGTCTTAATAGTGGATAAACGACCCTGTAAACCTATGTGCTCTGGTTCATCCACCCAGAGAAATCGTGGGTGATTGCCTGAAGCCTAACCTAGGAACTTTTGGCCATCACTTATAAAAATGATGAAAGTGCATAGGGTGGTTTAAAGATATTGCTTCAACATATTAATGAGTCAGCTATCAAGTATAACCCACAATGTGTTGAGTTTTAACTCATAAGTAAAGGATAAATGAAATGTTTACTGTTAGGGAAATATAAATATATTCAATCCCTAAATTGTGGTTAGTGAAATTTTGCTATTCGAGGTAAAAAATTCTTGGGACTATGATTTATTATTGTTTTGAGTTTTGATTACAAGGATGGTTGTTTGAATTGTCATGAAGCCAGTAGTAGAAAACAGCATGTACTGCAATATGGGAACTGTTAAAGGTGGACGTCTGTGCCTGGGAAAAGTTTTAGAGAACATTTGGGATGGCCTAGGGTCTGATCTTCTTGACTCTATTTTCCCATTGTGCTATTTTCTTTCTGAACAAGAAATTTCTCCACCTGGTTAATCCTCAGCAATTTTGAGTGCAGGGCTTTGCTCACCCAAAAAGCAGTTGGAGATACAGCTTGAGAGGTCAGAAGACAGGTTGATATTGGAGAGTAAATTTGATAATCTTGCTCAGGCGCGGTATGGAAACCAAATGCATTGATGAGATGAGGCATCTGGGCATCTTTCTAGTTCTTGAGCTTTATTAAGTTAAGAGCGGTTTTGTTGGGGTAGGCTGTTTTCTATCAAAAGGATTTTGTGAAAACCACCCGTGGGTTGATTTACCTCCAAGAAAAGTTTAAAATCAAGATCAAGGTTAAGATCTGGATCAAATTCAAGGAGGTACATCCCAGAGGTCGTCTGCGGGGTCTACTCCAGGAGCCCTCCTGGAATGTTGGGGCTTCACGGACCCAGGGCCGGAGGTGGAGGGAATGTAGGTCTCATCTAGGCTGATAAGGAACTCAGCACCTCAGGCCCAGTCGGCTGCGGGGCCTCTCTGGGGCCCTCAGCTTCACAGACTTGTGGGCGGAGCGGGTCTAGATCCACTGGCACCGGCGGACTTGGGGCGAGGGAGGAAGGGAAAGGAAGAGAGGACCGCCCCGGGGGTGGGTCCGAGCGCACGCCGCTATAAGGAGGCCCAGCGGGCGCTGCTGAACTCTATCGCTTGGAGCCGGGTAAAGGAAAGGTGACTTTCGGAAGCCCAGAGGAAACGCGGGATGGCTCCGCTCCGGGGGTTGCTGCCGCCTCCGCTGCTTCTGCTCGTGCTCTGGGACAGCTGGAGCCCAGGCTTCGCGGGCATCTACTACCGGGAGGGCCAGAGCTGCTACCGACCGCTGCTGGGGGACCCGCCCCAGGAGAGCAGGTGGGGAGGGGAGCCCTGGTCCCCCACCTTAGGAGCGCGGCGCCTGGGGCTCACGCTTGCTCCTCTGCTCCAGCCCCGGGCGGCATCGAGGGCAGAGCTCTAGCTGAGAGCAGGGGCCCCGAGTGTCCTGGGAAGTTTTAGGGTGACCCTTCCCCCTCCTGCAAAGGAAGGAACGGTCTGGCCCGGGTGAGGCTGAGGAAGTGGCTCCTGCCTCCACCCACCAGGCTCCCCTGTGGGCTCAGAGTCTGGGACTTAGCACGCCTGTCCCTGGGTGGGGGTGGGGAGAAGGTGTGTGTGCATGTACGTGTGTATGTGCGCGCGCGCGTGCATGCTTGTGTGAGTTTGTGTACGGGACAGAAAGAGATGAGTGTGAATTAAGGGAAACCAGGGCGCCTCCCGCCCGACACGAGTCTCCGAGGTGATCCCTGCTCCCTCCACATTAGGACCTACCCCAGGCCCCACGAATACTTGTCTCCCTCTGAGCTGCCCAAAGCTTGGGACTGGCGCAACGTGAACGGGGTCAACTATGCCAGCATCACCCGGAACCAGCACATCCCCCAGTACTGCGGCTCCTGCTGGGCCCACGGCAGCACCAGCGCCCTGGCAGGTGGGTCAGAGGACAGGGCAGGGCACCGGTCGGGTCTGGGCTAAATTGGAAGGAAAGATGCCTTCTATTGGTGTCAATGTTGTGGGGAGTTAGGGGTTCTCAGCAGTTGATCCTAGGACTTTCCCAAGGCAGAGAAAGGCGGCTAATGTAGAAGAACAAAAAATTCCCCCTTGATGACTGGGCATTCTGAGCTTCTGCGTGTCCGAGATTCTGAAAATTTCAAAACTGGCTTGTTGGGTGGTTCAGACCCACCGGATCTCCTGTGTTCCTTTCTGTTCTCCCTTCCTGATTCTTATAAGATAAGCCTAATTTTATTAACTTTGTTACCGAACACCCCCTCTCCCCCTAAAACAAAAAGGTTTGAGGCACTTTAAAAAAGTTGACCGGTAAAAAGACAAACAAAAAAGTCGAGGCTCTTTTAAAAGTTTCGAAAGTCATTGTTCCTGAGAAGTAAACCATTCACTATTAGTTGATGCTTGAAACTCTCCCTTGCTATTAGATTAATGCCCATTTCTGGGCTTGAGAGTTTTTGACCCTTACCAAGACCTGTGGGTATTTGGGGGAGGGGGAAGAGGGCTGGGGCCAGGAGCAGGCTAGTCATTGGCATGATAATTGAGAAAATACTTTGGACCGGGAACCTCCGAAGCTTTGTATACAAAGAACAGAAAAGTTGCCGGTATCCTCCTTCGCCAGAGTAATTTTGACTAGTTGTTAAAATATAGAATTTCCTCAACATGTTATGTTTTCCCTCCCGGCCTTTATCCCTTGGCTCTTTCTGGCTGTTACATAACTTCTGTATCAATAGAGTACTTCTGAAGTAGGAGTTGGGGAGTGAGAAAGTCTTGAAAGGGCACTTTAGGGCTGGGGCTTTGTACGTTGGATCTTGCTCAGATTTCTCTCGATGAAATACATACTTAGCCTTTAGTGGAGAAAAGGGGGAAGGCGATCTCCTAGTGAAGTCAGCTGGACGAGAAGTTTTGGTTTCAGTGGGAAGAACTAAGGTCACAAGGGCATGACTTCGTTCTTCTCCCTGTTTCTCTACTTATACAGAAAACAGGATGAAAGTTCCATTAATGTTAGTCTCTCTAACAGAACGGTATCGGGGAGAAAGCTTTCAGGGTTTCAGCTTTTATTTTTTTGTCTTGGAGGGAAAAGACAAGTCAGCAGGAATTTCACTGAAGCCCCCTAGAAAAACTGGCTTAATCATATGAGTACTGCCCAGTTGACTTTTATTGAGGTCTTTTGCTTGACAAAGAGAGACAGTGTGTTATAATTAATAGAAAGCTGAATTCTAAGCTAGGAAGACCAAGGGTCAAATCCTGTTTCTGACTCTGGCATATGCTGTGTGTGCTTTTTAAGCAACTCTTAAGACTATATTGCTACAAGCAGGTGCCAGTCTGCATTGGTAAAGGGGCTTTGCTCATCCTGGAGTTCTCAAAAAGGAACTCACTGGTTCAGTTATTATTCCTAGTAATTTCCAAATAAATTTCTTCCACTATCCAGTAGACCACTTCCCACAAAGACTTTAAAATATGAGGGGAAAATATCAAAATAAATTAAAAAATCAAGGCTTTTCTGACAGTATGTGTAATATTTATTTCATACCCATAATCCCCCTACCTCTTCAATGGAGAAAGGTGCATTGTTTTTCCCCCCACTCTTCTCTGGGACCAAACTTGGCTATTATAATTTCACAAAGTTCAGATTCATTGTATTTGTTCCTCATTCCGTTGATCTAGTTTAACATATCAGATTTAACCATAGTGCATTTAAGAGTTTCTGGGCCACTTTTCCCCAGCATTAATGGTGGTTGTGTTAAGTCAAACATGACATTTGCTTTTTGAAGCCAAATAGAAATGATCTTTGGATTTTTTTCACAATGGTTCCCCTTCAAAGTAGTGTAGATGACTCAATTTTGACTGTACTTTAAAAATCCATGAGCAGCCCTATTTCCCTATTTAACAATTAAAAGGCTACCTCTTTCTGACAAGCAATGGCCTTAGAGGTTCCTGCTAGCTCCTTGTACAACCCTGAAAGCTTTCTCCCCGATACCGTTCTGTTAGAGAGACTAACATTAATGGAACTTTCATCCTGTTTTCTGTATAAGTAGAGAAACAGGGAGAAGAACGAAGTCATGCCCTTGTGACCTTAGTTCTTCCCACTGAAACCAAAACTTCCCTCTCTTGTTAGAGGTGGGGAAGAGGGACAAAAGTACCAGTACACAGTTAGGTTGGAATCTTGCTTTAATGGAATCCTCATTCAAAGTCACCTCTCCTAAGGAGGTCCATTTGTGTCTTAATTAAATCATGTGGTGTAAGCCCAAGGTATCATTCTGATACTAGATTCTACTCCGCAGTGAACATAGTCATATTTGTATTGTTTCTAGTTTGGGCTTCTTTTTATGTTATTCATTTTATTTTTTCTATCTGGAAAAAGACAATTTAAAAAAATATTAAAAGCTACCATTGAACATCAGTGCAAAAAACTAAATTTGCCTGGTAAGTTAAAAAGAAACTTTTTGGAAAAAACGCTGTGTGGGGGGTGGCTAAATTGCCCAGTGAATAGAGCACCAGCCCTGGAGTCAGGAAGACCTGAGTTCAAATTTGACCTCAGACACTTAACACTTAACTAGCTTTGTGACCTTGGGCAAGTCACTTAATCCCAATTTCCCTACTTTCCCCCCCTCGAAAAAGCAGAAAAAAAAAAGCCAGCTGTGTGGTGGCATGGTTAATAGTGCCTGACTTAGGCTTGTATTCTGACATTACTGACTGTGTGACCCTTGGCAAGTCAGCCTCTCTAAAAGCCTCGATTTCCTCATCTGTCAGATGGTAATATTAACAGTAATCCCACACAGGGATGTGCTCTGACTAGCTCTAAACTGCTTGAATGGACTGTTAAATTTTCAATGGGTGCATTTATATCTCAAACTGGCAATCAGCTACAAATCAGGGCTTGATTTATTATAATGATAGCTAACATTTATACAGCATTTCCTATGTATCAGGTATTGTTCTAAGCAGTTTACAATTATTACCTCATTTCATCTTCACAACCACCCTGGGAGGTAGGGGCTATTATTATCCCCCTTTTACAGGTAAGGAAACTGAGGCAAACAGGGCCTAATGACTTGCCCAGGGTCACATAGCTAACACGTCTGAGACTGGATTTGAACTAAGGTCTTCCTGACTTTAGGCCTAGCATTCTACCCACTTCATCACCTAGCTTCCTATTGTTGATTATGTAAACATGAGGAAAATTAAACTTATAATGTGTGTGTGTGTGTGTGTGTCTATATATATATATATATATATATATATATTTCCCCTTCTCTTAGCCCAGTTGTTAAGCATTTATTAGCATGCCTCTCTGTTGCTTCATAAACAATGCTTTAGCTCCAGAGGTGTGTGGAGACTGAAATAGTAATGATAATAAATAATAACTGGCATTTGTATGGTGCTTTGAGGTGTGCAGAGTGCTTTACCTCCATTATCTTATTGGAGCCTTAAAACCTGCCTGATCCCACCTCACAGGACCAGGATCAAATGAGATAATGTATGTAAACTGTGCTACATAATAAAGTTAGCTACTGTGATCTAAATAACATTTTTTGTTTAAAAAAGAAAACTCTTAATAAACTAAAACTTTGGGGAAAAAAGTTATGAACATTTAGTATGATTTGGAAATAACTTTTGAGTCAGAAGCAGTTGATTCCCTGACAGTGGTTAGATTTTTAAACAGGCAGGAGGTACTTTCCTTGCTTTTCACAAAGATAGGCCCCCTCATACTGATTTTAAAAAAAATACAGGGGAACTTTTTTTTTAAAAAGCTGTTAGTGGGGAAAAAAAAATTGTCCTGAGAGAACTATATCTATATTGCCCACTTCTCCATGTGATGAAACAGTTTTGTCTGTGGCTGTAGAATGCAGCAAATCCAAGTGACCCAGGTTGTTCAAACTTATTTGCCAACTTTATTTGCTACTAACTATTGGAAAACGTGTGTGTGTGTGTGTGTGTGTGTGTGTGTGTGTGTGTGTGTGTGTGTGTGTGTGTGTGTGTGTGTGTGTGTGTGTGTGTGTGTGTGTGTGTGTGATTGACAGCTTAAGTTTCTGAAAGGTAAAATGCTGGGATTTTCGTTACAGATCGAATCAACATTAAGAGGAAGGGAGCGTGGCCATCTACACTCCTGTCTGTGCAACATGTGATTGACTGTGGCAATGCTGGGTCCTGTGAAGGGGGGAATGATCTGTTTGTGTGGGAATATGCTAACAAGCATGGCATTCCTGATGAGACCTGCAACAACTACCAGGCCAAAGACCAGGGTAGGCACAAAGCTTTGAAAGATCTTCACAAATGGATAATTAGCATAAACAGCCTGCCTTATAACAATCCACTTCAAAAAGCTAATGATTATTGGCATTTTAATTTATTAAACATGAGACAGCATTTCTGTGTGAGGGACACAGGAAGTGCCCCTCACTTCCTATCCAGATTATCTCATTTTGTTTCATTCCTTTTCTTTCTTACCACCTTCCTCCTTCTAGCTTTTTTTATTCCATCTGTACCCTCCTTGGGGCAAGACACTAGTCAGTCTAGGAAGTAGGTTCTTTGATTATTTTCATATCACGTGGAAGGTGGCTACTTTTCACTGACTGCCAGGAACAAGAAAAAGCCCATAAAATTTTGTTAAGATTATGTCATACCATTCTAAGGAGCTTGCCCTTAGTGATGCCATTAAAAAAGTAGACGTTCAGACGAGGTTATTTCTCTCCTAATCACCCTTCAAATGACTATTTTCTTTTTTAAGTGGGAAAGCAGTTAAGGTTTTGCTTTATTCAAAACTCCTTAGAAAATTGATTCTTATCTCAAGGTTTATCTAACTTTGCCTGCAGAATGCGACAAGTTTAATGAATGTGGCACATGCAATGAATTCCAGCATTGCTATTTCATCAAGAACTATACCCTCTGGAAAGTTGGGGACTATGGTACCCTTTCTGGGAGAGAAAAGATGATGGCAGAAATATATGCAAATGGTCCTATCAGGTAAAAAAAGGAATCTGCCTTTCTTTCTTTTTTGTTTCTGAGGCTGGTGGTAGGAGTTGGAAAAGCCCAGGGTTTGGGGACATGAGCCATTGTTGCCTAATGTCAAAAACATTGACAGTTTAGCAGGGGATACCTTTGAACTGAATGACCCACACAATGTAATGTTTTTCATTTGAATTTAGCTGATACTTTGGAGAAAAAAAAATTGGGCTAAGTAGAAGTATATGCTTTATTTCTCTTCCTTTTTAGTTGTGGCATAATGGCAACAGAAAGCATGGATAACTATACTGGTGGGATCTATTTTGAATACAACCCTAAACCCATGATAAACCATGTCATTTCTGTGGCTGGGTGGGGTGTTGGCGATGATGGAACAGAGTATTGGATTGTCCGGAATTCATGGGGTGAACCCTGGGTAAGTTTATTTCCCTTGCCAAATATTAACCAAGTGAAACACATCATAAAGGAATTTGATGTTTTACATTGCTCAGGCTTTATTTTAATGTAATGTAGATAACAGACCTGACTAGATTGATCAGGCTACAAATGATGCTGGGTCCTGTGGATCATGTGTCACGGAGTGAGACCCACTGCAATCCCCTTCCTTGTAATTCTGCTTTTAAAGGCAACGTTTGGCAGGGTTTATGTTGCAGGTTAATACTGAAGTTCTATTTGCTTCCTTTCTAAGTTGAAGTTAATCAATACTGTAATGAGATGTAACTCTCGGAAAACAGGATAGAGTTTATAGAAAAGGTCAGATAAGGGCAACCGAATAAGGTAATTTGGTAAAAAAAAAACAACCAAAAACCAAAAACAACCCTCCTCAAAAAACCATTGGGCTGATTGGAAGTTAGGATACACTTAATTCCATCCTGACCTTGAGCAAGTCACTTAAGTTTGCTGGGGCCCAGGTTTCTCATCCATATGAATCTTCCCAGTTTAAATACAATTGCTCCTTCTGAGGGGTAAATCCTTGTAGCATAGAAGAACTGGAACATAATGCTATACACACAGACATATATGTGCGCATATACAAAGGGCAAGAAATAGTGAATAACTTAATGGGGTAATAATATTTTTTTCTTCCCTCACAGGGTGAGAAAGGCTGGATGAGGATAGTAACCAGCACATTTAAAGATGGACAAGGCAGCAAATACAATCTTGCTGTTGAAGAGTCCTGTTCATTTGGGGATCCCATAGTTTAAGTTTATGAAATATGACTAGCTGCTTGTAATTGTCTGACCTCACATGACAACCTCATGGATCCTTAAGTATTTAGTGAAACAGACTTCCAAAGATGGAAGTATACAAATCACTGTTTTTGTCTTGTCCTCAGAAAACTGATCAACAACAGAATGGTTTACCAAAATTTATATAGGGTTATTTGTTATAATAAACTACTTTGGAAAGTGGAAAGCTGTTCTTTTCAAATTCAGATTCTGTCACCTGTCTGTTTAATGGTAAAAAAGAAACATACTGGGACTATTAGGAGGGCAGTTTATTCACTGATGTATGAGGTACTACCTCACCTTGTGTGGGTTGGGGGTCTTTTTGTTTTTAACAAAATGCAATTTAGTAGATACTAAACTAGAAAGTAACAATCCAATATCCTTCCAAATTTTATTTGATAACTTTTAAGATGGATATTCCACGTGTTTAAAATAACCCACAGGGTCAGTAAAAAGTCTTTTTACACCACCATGGTCATGGTCCTTCTGAGACTGTTTTCACAACTTCTTGAAGGGATGATTCCATCTGGAAATGCCTTCCTGAAATCTTAGCAGCAGACTCTGGTTCAGTTTACCATAATGAAGTTAGACTTGCAGTGAGCTTAAATAAAGAGAAATTAGGTTAAAAATGAGACCAGTTTTTTAAAAAGGTCACAAACCAGAATAGTTGTTTTACCCTTACCTATGAACTCTGTCACAGGGTCATGTTCTCCTTCTGTTTTAATGGTACCTGCAATGCTGTCATTCTCTAGAATGGGAAGAAAGAGCTGCACAAAGTCGGAAGTGTAAGGAGGAGCAATCACATCCAAGACCTGTAAAGAGAGAGAAGCCTGAGCCACCCTCTCACCTCCACATTCTAAGCACATTTAGAATTAGCTACAAAGTGAACCAATGCAAAGTAAACAGACTACTGCTGTGCCAGTGTTTCCAAAAGGGATGCTTTCTGACCTCAGTAACAAAATAGCGAATGAGGGAGATGTCAGTGTCCAACTTTTCCAAACACTTTCGGATATAACTGACAACAGGCAGTACATAACCCCGACTCAGCAGATGGACCATCCTGTCTAGCAGTGTTTTCTTCAGTTCAAGCTTAGGGGAAAAAAGGTGGAGGTTAAAGAAAAACAAGCTATTTTAAAACAATTTCTATTCCTTTTTTGAAAATTTTTTTTGAATTTTTTTTTGAAAATTGAATTTTTTGAAAGACCTCTTACCTGTTCCATTACATCCAGCTGGGAATGCTCTGTCTCAAACAGTTTAACCAACAACTGCAAGACTTGGGGATGGAGGAGCTGGTGGCAGGTGCTAATCTATGGCCAAGAAAACTCATTTCACAATTGTGCTTATTTTAAAATATTTACTCTAAAGTAACTGTTAATATATGATCAGACCAAGGATACTTGTTTTTTAGGCCTCACTGAACTTCTTCGCCTTACCTCATCCAGTAAGGCCAAATGTACTGGTGTATGATCAGTTTGGAGCTGGAAATAGCGTGGTTCTGACACTGTCCAATCCACCCACTTGAGTACACCCATTGCCACCACTGGAAACCTGCAAAATAAACCACCTTCAAAGACCCATCCATACACTAAGTTAAAATTCCTTAGGCTTATGAGGCTAGTTTCATTTAGAAAAATAAGATGGCAATATGAAATGGTATAACTATGACTCCTGGATGCCTGATGTTTGAAAGTGCCATAAGTTTTTAGAAGTAAAACTCCCAAATTCTTCCTTTATGGATACGTGGTTGACTTGGATGGCAATAAATGGCCTTACTGTTAATGTGAATTCATGCAATTTATCTACAAATAAATGACTAAGATTCACTTAAAGATTCTGTCTTTTTCTAGCTTTTTAAATAAAAGAACATCTAAAGTGCCAATCATGAACATTAAAGATGGGGAAACTTGGCTTTGCTTACCTGATGCACTGATAAAGTGTACTCAATTCAGCCACTAATTCAGAGGCACCTTTGTTCTCATTGCAACATAAATTGTGAACAGTTTCAACAGCTTTAGATGTTGACTTCAACTCATCTTTATTGATGCTCACTCTCTTGTTCTGAAAATGTAACAATGCTTGAATGACTGATTTTTGAATATGGCATACTAGTTTTCAGAAATAGACTATTTACACCAAGTGAACAAGCATTTATGTGCCAGGCACTGAGTTAAATGCTGAGAATGCAAACAACACACCTGTCCCTCAAGAAGCTTACGTTTTAATGGAGGGGACAAGATACATACATGATAAATAAGAGAATCTCACAGGGAAGGCAGTAGACAGAGTGGGAGGAAGATGGTGTTCAGAAAAAGCATCTCATTGAAAATAGGATTTGGGTGGAAGGAAGCCAAAAGGCAGAGGAGTAAGAACATTCCAAACATGGGGACACCCAATAAAAAGGCAGGGAGATAGTGGGTCAAGTGGGAGGTACAGTAAGCAGACCAATGTCTGGATGTTAGAGGATTTGATGGATAGTCAAGTATAAGAAATAGAGAAGGGCCAGGTTTTAAGTTGTTAATCACCTACTCTGTTAATCAATCTCCTCTGTGTATGTCTCAGAATTTTAAGAGATCCTGGGTTCACAGCAGTGAAGGCAATGAGGGCATACGTTGACCCTGTGCTCAGTCATGAGAGAACACTAAAAGCTAAGGACTCCCAACAATTAGTTATTTATCGATAGCATGATGGGCAAGTTCACAGTTTCTGCTCATTTTAGGTATGATCAATGCTATCCTTGTGTGTGGTAAGATAGAGTGAAGATGGAAGTCATGAAGTTGAAAAGATTAATGGACTGAGAAGGCCAGGATGTTTGAGGGAGGCATCAGAATATTATTGAAGTCCCTGAGGATGACATGGACCACATGTTTGGGACAGAAAACGATTGTGAAATTACCCTTTGAGAAGGGAGGATGACCAGTTAATGACTGTGGTCAGGATTTGGACTGGGTGACAAAAATGGATGTAACGAATCTTGAAAAGAGAAGATGCTGAGTAGTGACAGCAAAAGGAAAGTTTGGAGGTGGGAATGGGGAGTAAGGTATGCCTACTTGTTCTCTTAGCTGATGAGGGTGGGCATAAGGGAAAGAGCAGCCAATACCAGAGATGATGCCCAGCTTCTGGGGAGAGCCAGGTTTCTTTGGATGTGAAATAATCTAGGATAAAATTAGTTCATTAATGATAGAGTGGGGATTGCTGCCCCTCAGTAGAAGACACAGAGTAGAGGAGGACATGTACTCTGGAGGGACAGAGCTGAGATAGCTAGAGATGAAAGGGTCATGAGAGTTCATAGGAGAAGAATAATTTTGCCTCAGCAGGTATTGCCTCTGAATCAGGGATAAAATGAGCAACAGGTTCAAACAATTGTGTTACCGTCTCAAAATCCCAAGATTACCTTTTTCCAGGTCTCTACCACACTAGCTGCATAGGCCAATATGTGGATGTACTTGTGTTTATGGTCTTGATTGATTTTGGCACCTGGTTTAAAGAGTGACTGCATAAATAGGTCCAAGAAAGCTGGTACCCGTATCTAAAAGGGCAAACATTAAACAATGCTATTAATATCCAAGGCTTAGCACTGTGCCCTGCAGAGAAGAGCCCCTAAGTTTGATAGTGATGACAAAATAAATCACACTTAGGTTCATTTTCACAATAATGAGTAATTAGTGAATATTTTGCCATAAAGCTAAAGAAACTGTTTTTACTTAATTCACTCATCATATAAGCAAATGGAAAAAGTTTATGATGTTATTCTTCATAATGCAAAAGTGAAACAGAAACTTACCAATTCAACGGGAGGTGGGTCCATGCTTGTAAACATCTTAAATAGGACTGTGATATCAGCAGGATTCAGAGCTCCTTTGGATAACATGGCACCAAGGGCCTGACAAGCCCTGGGGTACGAAGCAGCTGTGCCTAATGCAAGTGTGATCTGACTTGCATCATGGCCTCTTGATTTAGAAAAAGAAAGAAAACCCCCTGAGTCCACTGTTAAGAATAATCTTTTTTCTACTTAATATATCTGCAAGTGAGTTGCACTAATGTTTGCATTTTTGATGTTGGAAGGTTAGTTTGCTAAGAATATCTGATTTAGAGGCAGAAGGGCTTAGGAGATGGGAGGGGCAGTCATGGTAGCTAACTGCAAATGGGCCTTCACAGCACTGAGGCAATCCTTTCACTACTCCCTTGTATTCCCTATCTCACTCCCCACAGAAGCTCCTCCAAACTTCTCCTCAAGCCTCCTACACTCCTTTCTCCATATTCTCTCAGCTGAGTACATCATCATTTAAGGAGACAATTAAAGCCATTAGCAGTGAGTTTGCCCTCCTTTTCCTGTCATTCCCCACTCACTCCTCTTTTACTCCAGCACCTGATAAGATGGTCCTCCTCCTCAAGGCCAATGCTTTAGCATCTAATTCTGCAGACTGTCCCTTCAATCATCCCCACCCCTCTCAATTTCCAGTCTCTCCCTATCTACTAGTTCCTTTCCTACTGTGCTTTCAAACATGGCAAGTCTCCTACATCCTTAAAAAAAACTTCATGAAACCCACCATTCCCTCAAGCTACCATCCTATATCATTTTGCCCTTTCTAATTGAAGTTCCTAGAAAAAAATCAACAATTTCTTCCACATCCTCTTACTTGTTTCTTAACAGCACTTTATAATATGGTTTCCAAACTCTACTGAAAGTGCTCTCTGCAAAGTCACCAAATCTGATGGTTTCTGCTCAGTCCTTACCCTGACCTTATGGCAACATCTGACATTACTGCCCACTCTCTCTTCATTTGGTTTTCATGACAATACCCTCCTGGTTTCCTACCTGACCATATCTCAGGACTCTTTTGCTGATTAATCCATATCCTGATCCCCAACAGTGGATGAATATTCCCCAAGGCCCATCTTCTCCCTTGACATTCTCTCAATAACTTAATTATCTCCTATGAGTTTATTATCTTTATGCAGATGACTCTAACCCAAAACATCTTAAACTCCTGTGTCCAAAACTGAACTCATCTTTCTTCCCAACCTCTCCCCACTCTTCCAAACTTCCCTACTTCTATAGAAGACACAAACCATGCTTCTAGAAGCATGCTTCTAGATATCCAGTCAATTGCCAAATCAATCTGTTCCTACCTTCACAACATATCTTGCATCTAAGCCTCTTTCTCTACTCACGCAGCTACCGCTGGGGAGGTTCTTTAGAGGTGGGATCTGAACAGAGGACTACTCTTTCTTGGAGAACTCTAAGGGAACTTAGGGATTTAATTATAGAAAGAAAAGGTTTTGTTTGCTAGTTCAAAATCATGAAAAGATCTTAAATAATGGGACAGGATCTGTAAACATGAAAGATTTTTGATTTTACTTCTCATGAGCAAATCGTTGAACTTCTTGAGCAATTCTACGCACAGCAGATCCTCCTTGTTCTTCCTGGGCCAATATAGACATCATTGACTGGGCAAAGAGATAAGTATGCTCTCCATGGCACAGCATTTTCTGAAATATTCCAAGCAGAAAAGTTTAAAAAAACTGAGTTCCCATTCTGTAAGAATGACAATAATAGCTGTTAGGTAATTAAGGAAAATGACCATACCCTTTGAACCATATATTCCATTACTAAACAGAAAGGCCACATATGCACCAAAATATTCATAGCAGCACTTTATGTAATAGCAAAGAATTAGAAACAAAGTTTGTGTCCACTGACTGGGAAACAGCTAAATAAACTCTGGTACATAAATGTAGAGGAAAATCACAATGCTATATGACAAATAGAAATTCAAAGAAATGTGGGAATGTGGGAAGATTTATATGAACCAATGCAGAATGAAGCAAGCTGTACTAGGAAATATATATATATGTATATATATATTTATATTTATATAAATATATACATATGTACTAGGGAAAAATATATTTATATACATACATATATCATTACAACAATGTAAACATAAAAAAAGATAGGAACTGAATGCCGTGAAATTATCATGACCAAGCTAAGTCCTAGAGATGAGTTAAGAAAATGCACCTCTCTCTCCTCCTCAATCCACAAATACGGAATGCTGCATACACTAGTAGATCTGCTCAGTGTGTTGAATGATTTTGCTGAACTTAAAAAAACAACAACTCAGCTACAAGGGAAGACTTTCTGTGGAGGGAAGACAGTCAAGGGAAGGACATATTGAGAAATGAAGATGACGCAAGAACAACACACCAGAATGAGACATTCTGATCTTAAGTCAGTCCGTCAATAAACATCTATTCAGTGCCAGGCACCATGCTAAGCACTTGGGGATACAAAAAAAGGAAAAAGACAGTCCCTTCCCTCAATTACCTCACAGTCTAATAGACAGTGTGTGAATTTGTTTTGCTTAATTATATTTATTATTATAATTATATTTATTCATTACAAGGCAGGGCTTTTATTTTGGGGGGTGAGAAAGATGGAGAGCTAGGAGACTAGATCAGAGGAGGTAAAGTAGGGAAGTAGTGATAATGATACAAAAAAAATAAGAAAAGTATCAATGAAACTTTCAAAAAGATACATTGAAGAGAGGAGAAGAGGACACACGCAAGCAGGCTACCTTGGCACTATCAGGAAAAATTTAATACATACTTTAAAATAACAAACTACTTAATATTTAAGAGTTCATATTTTTTTATTCTTTGTATGAAGAATATTCATAATAAAAACAATTTTTAAGGTGTCAATAATACAAACAGAAAAGGTGAGATAGGGAAATAAAAGTATCCAGAATCTACTCTGGCTATGCTAATAGCAATATCTGCCACAATTTTTTTGATCTATAGTTATGTAATGGATTATTTTGAAAGTTTTAAGATACATGGGCCATAATATTTCAATTCTTCTTCTCTCCTTGAGCCAGAACTTACAGCAAACTCAGGGAGATTTTTTTCAAGGTTTTCTTCTCCACCATCTAAAATTGTAGCCAGTGAAGTACGGAGCACTCGAGAAAAGACTTCTAATTGCTGGCAAGCTGTGGATACACTAGTTATCTCTCCTTGATATCCTGCATCAGAGATAAGCTACAATGCAAAAATGAATAAAAGTCAAAATTTTCACCACATCGAAGTCATTTCATAGAAAACTGGTTCTTGGGAAATGTGGTACAACAGAAAAAGTACACCAGAGTGAGAAAACCCAGGTTCTAATTGTAGTTCTTGGCACTGTGGCCCCAGTCAAGTGAGACTACCACTCTAGACCTCAGCTTCCTCATCTATAAAATGTGCGACTCTAACTAGATGACCTACCTCTAAGGTTACATCCACTTCTACTATTCTATTAATTCTGAGTCATTAAATAAATAGAACTGAATGAATGATCATAAGATTAAAGGAGATGTTAAAAATCATGACACTGTTCCTGTCCTCAAGGAGCTCAGTCTAGCCTAGGTAGGACATAAACACCCAAAAAATTAAATAGTTAAAAAAAAAAACCAACAAAAGGAATACTACAAGGTGACAGGATTATAGAATTTTCAAGCTAACACTGGTTCTTAGAAATGAGGGGACCCTTGGTCAATATGATTAATTTTCTAACGTATTAAAAAAAATACAGATTTAAAAACAAACACATCCTTAAAAAGATACCGGCATTTTACAATCTTCAAATCCTTTCACTTACCTCATTTTATAATTATAGCAACCCTAGAGGGTTTGAAGGGTGATTGGTAGTTTTACAGATGAGGGAAATAGGGATATCCCTGAAAACATGGATTAAAAAACAAAACAAAACCCAAAGAACCAAAAAACCATGCTTCATCTTCCCCATCTCAGAGTTTATTCTGTGTAAGAAATCAAGTCTGAATATTGACTGGAAATTTAATATAAATAAAAATATTTCTAAGTAGGGAAAATATTCACATTCTCTCATCTTTTTATTCCAGTGTTTCTTTAGAACAGTAGAAACAGGTAGTAGATTAGTGGATAAAGCAATGATCCTAGAGTTAGGAAGACCTGAATTCAAATGGACACATATCTGTATGACCCAGGCAAGTCACTTAAATTCTATTTGCCTCAGTTTCCTTAATTGTAAAATAGAGATAATAATATCATTTAACTTGAAGTGCTGTTGTAAGGATCAAATGAGACAATAATTTGTAAGTATCACTCAGCATAGTGCCTAGCACACAGTAGGTACTATAAAAATGCTTATTCTCTCTGTCCCCCACTCATCCACTTACCCATTTAACTCCCCCTCAACTTACCTTAACAGTAAAATTAAGCATAAGACAGTCTGGATGTGCTTCAGCTAATTTGTAAAACAGATCCCTCCAGGTAGTATGTGCAATCATTTGTTCTAGCCATGCTGGGGTCTGCCAGAAAACAAAAAACCCAAAAAAAACCCCGGCAAAAAAGGGATGTCAATCACTTATCACATAATGAGGTTTCTTCCAAGGTCCAATACAAATCCTTCATTTTATAGGTGAGAAAACAAAGGCCCAGAGACTAATATTTAAGATAAGAGCTGGGACTAGAACCTTTTATTCTACCACATTGTGGAAGGTTCAATTCAACAGAATCAGAACATACAAGTTTTGCATCAAGGGATGTGGGAATTATATGTGATCAGAGCTTGTGTGTGCATGCATACAAGAGAAAAAAGATCAGGGAAAGTAATGTGAGAATTTCTAGGGGAGAAGAGATCTTCCTTACCTCACCTTCTTCAGTAAAGATTGAATCTGCTTTTCGAGGGTCAAAGTGTTTGATCAATAAACTCTTCAAATGATTTTCCACAGTTTCCTGAACCTGAACTGGCTCAACACCTTAAAATAATTAGAAGATAATTATACTGAAAATAGCAACCTCATGACTACCTATAGACTAGTGTATAAAAAAATTTTAATTTCATCTAATTTCATTTAGGCATAGTGTTGGATCTGGTAGTCAAGATACCTGGATTTAAATCCTGCCTCACCAGCTCACACTGAGACAGTAAGCAAGTCACAACTTCTCAAAGTCTGTTTCCTCATCTATAAAAAGGAATAATAATACTTACACTAACCTACCTCACTTTGTAAACACTTAAAACACTTTGTTAGCCTTAAAGGGCAATACGAATATTAGTATAATTATTAATATTTAGTTAATAATGGAATTTTGATTTGCACACAAAATGGGAAGCACAAAAGGATACAGGGTCCCTCTTCTCTCCTGTAAATTGAACAGACAGTTTGAAGGCTGACTGAAGCGGTTTCACCACCATCTCTGGCTTCATTCTCCAGGTGCCAGGATTGGTACAGTACAGGGTCTATTTTAAGGGGGACTTTAAGTCAATATAAATCAAAAGGCTCAGTGCACCAAAGCTACCGGGAGAATGGCGTGTATGGAGAGGAGGACTGGGACTTTGCTTCTGGACACACACAAATCAGGAGCTGACTGCTTGTACCATATTTCTTTGGTATATGCTTCACTCCTCTTGGAATGTAGTTGCAGAATGGGCCTGAAGCATGAGTCCAATCCAACCCCCAGACACCTTCATCTTCAACTTATTCTTTCTACTTAGTGTATGTCTCTGAATTTTAAGAGACCCTGGGCTCAGGGGAGTCTGAAGCAATGAGGACACATACTGACCTTATGCTCAGTCATGAGAGAACGCTAAAAGCTAGGGTCCCTTAACAATTAGTCACTTATTGATAGTATGATGGACAAATTCCCAGTTTCTACTCGTTTAATCCCTGTGATTCAGAGGCAATACCTGCTGAGGCAAAATTATTCCTCCCCTATGAACTCTCATGACCCTTTCATCTCTAGCTATCTCAGCTCTGTCCCTCCAGAGTACATGTTCTCCTCTATTCTATGTGTTCTACGAAGGGACAGCAATCCCCACTCTATCATTAATTAACTAATTTTATCCTAGATTATTTCACATCCAAAGAAACCTGGCTCTCCCCAGAAGCTGGGCATCATTTCTAGTATTGGCTGCTCTTTCCCTTATGCCCACCCTCACCAGCTAAGAGAACAAGTAGGCATACCTTACTCCCCATTCCCACCTCCAAACTTTCCTTTTGCTATCACTACTCAGCATCTTCTCTTTTCGAGATTCATTACATCCATTTTTGTCACCCAGTCCAAATCCTGACCACAGTCATTAACTGTTCATCCTCTCTTCTCAAGGGGTGACTCACAATCGTTTTCTGTCCCAAACATGTGGTCCATGTCATCCTCAGGGACTTCAATAATGTGCTGATGCCCCCCTCAAACATCTCTTCAACTTCCATGACCTCCATCTTCACCCGATCTTAGCCACACACAAGGATAACTATTCTTTCTTCATGATCCAAAATTTTGAAATTCTTTCTGACCACAAACTATTTGTCAACATTCTCCCTTTGCCTTACATCTCCCAAACCTATTCTCCATACTCAATATGATCTACCTTCACCCATTCTTCCATGTTCATCACCCCTGCTCTGGCCTCTCTTCCTTCTGTCTCAGTCTTGATCCTCTGGTTGGCTCCCTTAGAATCCCTCCCCCTTCTTCGTCACACCTTGCCAAACTCCAACTCTAGATAAATTCTACCATAGTCCTTCTCTGTTCCTAACTAGGGGCTGCCAAACCCTGCTGAAGAAGGTCATACAACCATACTCTATAGATTCAACAGAAATTAATATCACCCCTTAACTGTGCCCAATTGACTATGCAGAGTCAGCAGCTATTTCAAACCTGTTCTTCTCTCCTTAAAACAACTCTGCTATCACCCACTCCTCCCACTCTGTAGGGGGACTTCCTTACTTTCTACTTTACCAAGAAAAGAGTCTGTTATGGGCTTCTGCTTCTTTCCTAATCTATATTTTAAAACTCCTCTTCATTCCCCCTCATTCTTTTGTCACTTGCTCCTGTCTTGGGAAAAGGCCCTGCACTTCCTAAAGCCAAACCCTCTATATGTCCTCTTAAATTTCTTCTTTACCTTCTCTTTCAGGAGCTTCATCCCAAGATCATTCTCTCATTTTCAATCTCTTCTTATTCACTGCTCAAAGTGCTTAGGAAATGGCCCTTGAATTTAACTGCTGATTGGTAGTATTTGATCGTTTCCGAATTGAGGCAAAACTCTCAGTAAAGAAATTCTAAGTAGCTGCAGGATGCCAGAGTGCCAAGTGCCAGACAATACAATTGGGCCTGTGATTTCTAAGTGACTCTGTCCTCTCTTCCATCATGTTAGGAAGTTAGAGAGATTAGGGAATAATTTGGTTATAAATCCACTGGAAACGTAGGAGATTGGATCCTAAAGGTACATGGGTTTTGAGAATGGCTTTAATACTTGACTCCTTTTCTTGTTATTTACACTGTTTCATGTCTTGTTTTTTTTTTAATTTTAAATAAAACATGCTCTACAAAGCCTCCATAATTCTACCACATGGTAAAATTCAATTATAATCTGGTTTACAGGCTATCAGGAAACCTCAGGTATTAAATCCAAGATAAATACCAAGCTGAAAGAGATAAAAAATTCACTTCTTATAAACCTCAAAACCCCCAATGTTAAAAGGAGTATATTTCCTTCTGTAATTATCAGCAATATATCAACCCACAATTCAGTGTTCTAAAGAAAAATCAACAAATGCTTAGTCAGTTCAGACCCACCCTTCCATTCTCCTAGGTACCTGTCTGAATGAGCCACTCAGCCAAAAGGTTTACAGTCTGGGCCACAGCAGTATAGTTCTCTGATAAAAGCTGGATTACATTCTCTGGAGATCCTCCTGCCTGAAAATACCTGGAAGGGTTGAAAAATGGTCAATTTTACATCATAGGTTAGCAGAAAAGATAACAGGAGGAATACGCAAAAAGGCAGCTAGGCTATCTTAATGACCTTGGACAATTCCTTTTACTTCTTTGGACCTCAGTTTCTTATCTATGGGCAGCTAGGTGGGGTCATTGTGCACAGAGTGCCAGACCTGGAGTCTAGAAGACCCATCATCTTTCTGAGCTCAAATCTGGCCTCAGACACGTACTAGCTGTGTGACCCTGGGCAAATCATTTAACCCTGTTTGCCTCAGTTTCCTCACTTGTAAAGTGAGATGGAAATGACAAACCACTAGAGTATCTTTGCTGAGAAAAAACAAGGGTCAGACATAATTGAATAATGTCAACAATAACTCATCTATAAGATAGAGGGACTGGGGTAGATAACCCATTAGAGTCCTGTTTGGCTCTAAATCTTGCAATCCCATGATTCGAAATGACTTCGTTTCTAAGATAGCTCCCTCTCTGCTTCCCAACACAAATCATAATTTTTTCCTTTTACCTTTTGAGTGTGTTGAATATGGAAGGTTCCATTATATAATCCCGGGTGGAAAATTTGTGTAAACATTCTTGTTGGACTTCTGCATCATCTTCTCCTTCTCCATAATCATCATCCTGCTATTATTAAATCCAAAGTCAAACAGAATTTAACCTTTTTAGATTGTAAATATCTCTTTTTCTACTACTGAAAACATTTAATAGATCAGACTTGTCATTTAGCTCTTTTCCAAAACGAGGGATATATAAAGACTTAAAAAGTGAAAAGAAATTTTAGAAACTTTAAAGTACCATCAAACAAAAATTCTTCACTGATTACCCAGAACTCTTCTGTGTTGTCCTTGGTTTAAGAAAAGGATAAGCCATCAACAGGCTTGCAATTTAGTTGGAGAGACAAACTTGTTCAGGTTTGAAAATCTTATTATATGCCGTTTTCCATTTTTACCTTAGCGTTGCAAAAGTCATGTTCCTGACTGCAAAATTCTGAGAAGTGTGATTTTAATAAGAAACGTAATAGGAGAGGTTTCAAGGATAGAACTTAAAATAAGATGGGTTGAATAATTAATTATTCAATAAATATTTATTAAGCATCCACTACTTATATAAGGTACTATGCAAGACTCTAAAAATACAGATATAATAAATAACAATCCCAGTTCTTCAGAAACTAATAATCTAGTAGGCAAATTAGCAAGACAAATACAGAAATGACTAACAATTTTTAAGCATGAAAACGATTAATTGCATAGAAGAGGTGCAGGGTTAGGGTAGAGAAATTTAAGAAGAAAGCAATCAGTCTGGGCTAGGAATAGGAAATCTAAGCAAAAACCATGAATGATGTGGCATACGAACTGGTTCCCTGAAGGAAAAGTATTTCGATAGAAAAAAAAATGCTAGTGTTCTTTTAAGAGGCTCAAGCCTCACCTCATTCCAGGATTTCTCCACCAAAATATCTGCCCTTATGTTTGCGGGACACCAATATACATGCTGATATCCCTACAAACACCCTTGGCTTAGTAATTCATAAACCTCCTAAGCTCTATGAACTATATACCTTCTCTCCCTCAGCTACAAACTGGGATGGTTATACTCTTAATCTCACTATCATATGTAATGTATAAAAAGTTCAAGAGACATAGTTTATGGGTAATTAATCATTTTATTAATTATGCTAGTATATAATTAATAAAAGGGGTGAGTGGCACTTTTGAATCCTAAAGACCCCTCATGGAACCTACTCAATGCTTATATGCCCTTCAAAGAGTGGGTATTCCTGAATGTAGCAATCAACTCTGACTGGTTAACAATTAATGAGAAGAATGAATATTATAACGAGAGGTAGACCTAGCCTATTGAGGAGCTGGGTGATGTGACTCTGATCATTCTTGTTTCCTGGTCTCAGACAATCTACACAAAAGATCTCCCTCCACAAAAGACTGAGCAGAACACCATTTAGGTGGGATCTGAACAAGACTGAGGAGAAAATTAATCCAATCTCATTATCATCAATGTCCTTCAGATGCTGACTAGACCCAGTAGAGATTGAGGAGATGGAAAGGGAAAAAATCCTGGATCTCCCCAATAATTGGTTATTTAATAATCATTTCTCTCCTATCTATGAATGTTCTATTTCTATGACCAAAAATTTTTAAATTATTTGACTGAAACCTCTTACACTTTCTAATTCTTTCTGTGTTTCACCACTCTTTTAAAACTGATTATTCACTAATGTGACCTCCAATCCCTCCATCCCTTGGAACTCTCCCAGGGCTTTACTCTCCTCATTTCCCAATCACAACCCTATAGTTAATGGATTCAACAATACAGTGTCTTCTTCTTGGAACCTCTTTACCTTCATGTCCCTTCAGCACTCATACATTAATTTGCCAAACCCCAGACCTGAATTATCCTTACTATTCAACTTCTCTGATCTTATTTATTGCTAAATAGTGTTGAAGAAGTCGTACAACTATGCCAACCATATCTGTTATTTAAACTTAGCTGGGTCCTCACTGTAGCAAAGTAATCCATTTACTCTTCCCTAAGTGAATCTTTATCTTTCCACAGTTGATGTCAAATATGTTCTCTCTGAAAACTTCACAAAAACTATCTCTTGCGTAGTACTTTGTTGAGAAAATGCAGCTCATCTGCCATGAGCTTCCTCTTCTACATGTCAAAATCTCCTGATGTGCCCCAATCTTTCCTCTAGTATCTGATAAAGAGGTGGCAGGTGACAGTTCTCCTTGCCAAGGGCAATTCATCTACTATCCTATTCCTCTGGCAGTCTCCCACAGTAACCATGCTCCATTTAATTTCCAACATCTCTATCCATCGGCTCCTTTTTCACTCCCTACAAGCATGCTTGCTCGTGTCTCTGTCATCTTTTTTTTTAATTTAAAATTTTTATTATTCTGAACTTTAACAAACAAGCAGTAAGTATTTTCACATATTGAACAGAAAAATAGGATTTCATGGAAATAGTGAATCTCTATTATGTACAGATTTTAAAAAAAAACTACATAACAAATCTGGCACATCAGTTCCAAAGCTGCTTTATTTGTCTGGTTTTTTTTTCTGAACTGCCTTTTGTTTTATTCTGCACATTAAAAAATATTTCATCAATGCCCTTTTCTTTCCTGTGCCACTGCTTTCACTACTGCTTGTTCCCCAACACTGAACAAATAAGGGTAGTCAAGCAATATAAAACACCCACATCAGCCATGTTCAAGAATGTCTCTCATTTTGTAACTGGAGATAAAAATCTTTCTGTCAAGAGGTGGGAAGCATGCCTGGCTCTCTGCAGGTCCTCTTGTGTGGTCACTACACTGATTAAAGTTAAATCTAAGTTGTTTTTCTTTTCAATGCTGTAGTCATTGAATAAAATATGTTCATGCTCCCCCAGCCCTTTTCTTAAGAGGACAGACCATTCTGTTTTTATCTCTGTATCTTTAAACAGTGCTTTCATTAATAAATGCTTGCTGAATGAATTAAAACACTGAAAGAAGGCCTTAAGTGCAAGCAATTAATAAATGTTCTATATCTAATCTGTTGTTGGTGATGCTGTGAAATGATTCAGCTACTCTGGAAAGCCATTTGGAACTATTACAAAAAAAATTACTAACTTGTTCAATACTTTTTGACACTGCTATACCCACTACTATGCCTACACCCCAAAGAGATTAAAAAAGAAGAAAAGGATAAAAAAAATTTTTTTTAGCAGCTTTATTCATCATAGCCAAAAACTGGAAGGTGAGGGGAGGAGGTGGAACCCACTTATTCGGGAACTGTTAAACAAATTATGATTTATGATTATACTGGAATATTATTGTGTTATTTAAAAAAGACAAAATGGATAGCTTTGGGAAAACGTCTAATAAAATATACAGAATGAAGTGAGCAGAACTAGAAAAATTAATACAATGATAATACAATAAAGAAAATGAACTTAGAAAGATTCAGGGCTCTGATTAATGCAATGATAAACTTGAGAACTAAAGAAGAAACATGTCACTCACCTCTTTCTAGAGCAGTGCTGCTTAAACTGTGAGTTAAGCAGATACTTAGTTTAATTTAAGCAGTGTTGAAGGGGTTTCCAGTGGAAAAAGTTTAAGAAGCCCTGTCCTAGAAAGGTGATGATCTTAAAATGAAGAATGCAACATCCATTTTTGGATGTAGTCAATTTGTGAATCTGTTTGCTTAACTATACAGATTTGTTATGAAGATTTAAAAAAAGACTGTTTGGGGATGAAGGTGGGAGATAAACCCTTGTACATATATGAAAATATACATACACACGTACTACAAAATAAAGCTTTAAACTAAAAAGACTTGGGGAGAGAGGCACCGTCTAAACTCACAGAAAATAAAATCCAATAAAAGAAGCCAAAGTTTAAGCAACAAGCAATATGAACTAGAGGTTTGATACAAAAACACAATTTTAACTCCACAGACCATCACTAAAACTTGGGAAGATGAGGCTCTGCAATGGAACATTTTATTTTTAAAAGAAAGAAAAATAGGATATGTAAAGGCAGGTTAAGTGGGGTAGTAATATACTTGGGAGTCAGGAAGACTTGAGTTCGAATATTGCCTCAGATACTTGGTTTTTCTGTGTGTGACTATGCGCAAGTCATTAACCCTCTCTTGGTCTTAGTCCCTCATATGTAAAAATGGGAAAAGTTGCAACTACCTCACATGGTTATTGTAAGGATTAAAGGAGGATATATATCCCATGGCAAATCTTAAAGCAATATCATCATCATCATCATCATCATCCAATGAAACCAAAAATCAAAGGGTGTAGATATGGTGGAAAGCATTTAGGTTAAGGCAAAGGGAGAAGCAATATTTTAATTCAAGTATACTACACAGCACCTAAACAGAAAGAAGAAAAAGATTAGAGGTTAGGAAAATAGAATCAAAATGGTTAACAGGGAGCTGATACTCAAAATAATAAAAGGAAAAAGAGAGTAAGAGAGTACTTAGCTGCCTTTGATGAATTCAAGTCATCCTGGCCCAAATGAACTACACCTTTAGGTAATGAAAGAAATGACAGATATGAGTGCTAAAACATGGTCAGAGATATATAAAAAATCATGGACAATAAGGAAGGTACTATGAGACTGGGGAAGGGTGTATGTCTCTCTCTCTCTCTTTTTTAAAGCTAAGAGAATGTAATTTGTCAAATATTGTTCAGTGACCCTGATTTCAATTCCTGTCAAAATTCTAGAGTGAATTATTAATGAGATGGTCACTGAATACCTACATGAGGATTGAGAACAGAAAACCAGAATCGTTTCATCAAGAACAATCATAGGAGACAATTCCTATTTCCTTTTTTTAAATGGTTACTAAGATAATAGGTCAGGGAATGTGGTAGATACAGTTTGCCTAGATTTCAGTTAAGTACTAGAAAAAGTATCTCCTGCAGTTACAGAGTAATTAAATGAATTTGGAACTAGCTCAAATGCCACATTCAAAGAACAGAATCCTAATGATTCCATGACAAAATGGAAGTGACTCCCCAGCAGAGTACCTCAGGGACCTGGCATGGTCCTATACTACTTAAATGACTTGGATAGAGACAAAGAAGACGAATTTATCAGATTTGAAGATGATTTAAAACTAGTATAGTTTTATATTGATGACAGTCAGGAAACAAAAGAATCTAGACACGGTATAAAACTGAGCCAATTCTAACATGATGAAATGTAGTAGGAATATATATAAAGTCTTACCCAGGATGGAGGGAAAAACAGTTGGACCACACTTCATCTGAAAAACACCCTATAGGTTTCAGAGAATTCCAAACTCAAAATGAGTCAACACTATGATAAAGCAGGCAAAAAAATAATATAGTATTGGCATACGTTAAGAGAGGTAGTGTTTCCCATGATAGTCCTGTTGTATACGGTCCTGGTCAGAGAGCACTGAGATGTGTTTTCAGTTCTGGACCCACAATTTAAGAAGGATACTGATAAGTTGGAAATTATCACAAGACAATGAAGGGATTTCAATCTGTGACATATGGGGACCAATTACCAATTAAAGAAACCTAGATGTTTAGGTTGGAGAAGGAAAGGCTACATGACAGTATGCTTTAAATACTTGAAAGACTATCCTGTAGAAGACAGATTAGACTTGTTCTGCTTGACTAAGAGGACAGAACTAGAAGCAATAGGTGAAGCTGCAAAGAAATAAATTTAGGCTTCATGTAAGGAAACAGAAGTATCAAATCGCTTTGACAAGTGGTGGGGTCCCCCTCAAGGTCTTCAATCAAAGGTGGAATGACTATCTTGTAGTTAGCATCATCTCCCACCAGTCTGGGTTGCAATGATGTTTCTTCTGACTCTAAAATGATATACTTCTATCTACATATAAAGTATTAATGCATGCCAAGAAAAGCTGTGCAGAGAAGGCACGCAATTTAATGGAAACTATTTTTTTTGCTAAGTAATCCATTTTATGGAATATTGTAAGTGAAAAACAATGTGAAATAAGGCAGAAATGATATATTGAAAGCAGATTATAAAGGATCTTGAGTGCCAGACTAATGATGCTGCCTTTTATTTGGTAGACCACTATAGTCTCTGAGGGCTTCTGGGTGGAAAATTGTTCTGGAAGCAGTGTGAAAGATGGACTACACTATGGAAGAGACTGAAGGCTGAGAAAAGACTTAAGAGGCTATTAGTTGAAGATGATAAAGTCTTGAATTAGGGTGATGGGCAATAGGAATGGGAAGGAGGGAGTAAGTAAATGTTAAAGATTTGTAGAAAAGGAATCTGCAGCAGCTGGAAATCACTGGTTACGGGGAGAACAGCTGCGCTATTAACAGAAGTTGGGAACTTAGGAGGAAGGGCATGTTTCAGAGAAATGCTTCTCAAACTGTGGTTCAGGGCTCTTTAGAGTTCTCCAAGACCTTTTCTCGGGGATTCATGAGGTAAAAACTATTTTCATAATAACACTAAGATGTTTTAATTTCTAATACATTAAATTCAAGAAATATAACCCAGATAAGCAAAAGCTATTTGGAGTTAATCAATTTTTTTCAGCATAAAGGGATCCTGGGACCAAAAATTCTGACAACTACTGTTTTAGAGCAGGCCTTCTTAAACTTTTTCCACTTGACCCCTTTTAACAGGAGAAATTTTGACATGACCTTGGATTTATAGGTATATAAAATAGATACACAAATCAAACATTTACTGATAATAAATCATAAAGAAATTTATTTCAAAACCATTCTTTGGTATACAGATGATTTTTACCATTTATTGGTATGTAAATTTACATACTAATGAAATGGATGTTCTTGTTTATTTTTGCATAAAGAATTAAAACTTGTCAGAATATTTGATGTAGAGCATCTTCAATATTTTTTCAGAGTTTATCAATATTTTGATTTTATAATCAACAATGCTGAGAACACCACTTCACATAAATATGTAGTACAAAATGGAAGAAATATATTTAGGGTCATTTCAGAAATTGTTGGCAATTCTGTCCTAATCGCAAGTCAAAATTCATTTAACAATTTTGAATGCCGAGTAAAAATGTTGCAATTCATAACATACAATAGTCTCAAATCTGAGCCAATGTGTTTCTGGCAGTGCTTATTGCCTTTCTGTGGCATGACTGCACATGCGGTGTGCAAAGAGCTCATGTTGGGTATTCAGAAACAAGGCTACAGTGAAGTTGTGTGATGCAACACAGAGGTGGGGGGATGGGAGTGGTAGGGGGTGGGCTGGAAGTGCAGCCAGAAACACCTTGAATTTATTTTGCTGTTTGATTTTGAATTGATTTTTGGTCACTGTGTGTTCAGAAACCTTTTACTGTTGTCAAATTTTTCATGACCCTCCCCCCCGCCCCCCACATTCCATTAAGAAACCTCATATGGAGCCAAGACCCACAGTTTAAGAACCACTGTTTTCTAGGAAAGATGCTAGAGATCTCTCAAGTACCTTGACTAGGCAGGTAGAAATTAGAATATAAATTTTGAATAAACAAAGAAAAATCAAAATTTAAAGCAATCTGGAGTGAGTAGCAATCTAAAAAAGCACATCTAAAGTTACTTGAATACAAGTTTTAATCACTGTTCTTAAAGTTAGTTAGCCCTTAGTATAAGTAAGTGATTAATTTCCTTTCTAAAATCTTTTCTTAGAGTTACATTTTTTAAAAAAGGAATATTCTCAGGACATAGAAGGGTTGCATACTAACAACCTTGACAAGAACATGTTTAGGTTTACCTTGCTGCTGTGGAAAAAGGATTTACTGCCAAAGGTCTGGGGGAAATAACAATTTCCCACCATACTTCCTATAAGTAAGTGTACTTCAAAAGATCTGTGATTTTTAATCAGTGTAGGTTATTTCCTCATCAGCAGCACCTCTATGGTCTTCAGGAGTTGCTGTGGTCAAGACATTCATCAACCACGGCTAACCTTCCAGGGAGCAATCTCTCTAAATTTACAAATTATCTATCACCTGCCAAAGAGGCATTAGAGAAGAACTTTAGTGAAAGATAGGATACAACTGGTGTGCTAATTATGAACCAGTCCAATGTTTAATAATGGTTGTCTGAATGAGTAAGGCAATGAAAGAAAGGCCAGACAATTAAATCTAAAACCACTTCTCCCCCTCCCCTTTATTGTTTTCAAATCAAACACTGTTAACTACATATAAGACCCTATGACTGGTCTGAGGAATACAACTGGCTTCTTCCTTAAATATAAAACCAAATCAAGAATGTCTTCGATCCACTTTTTTCACCTGGAAGCAGTGTGAAGGATGGAACATATCAAGCAAAAGACCTGTCCTAAACTGGAAGAGGTGTTTCAACAAATTCAACAAACAGAAGGTAAGCTCCTTGTATGCAAGGGCTGTCTCATTTTTGTGCCAGTATCCCCAGAGTCTAACAAAATGCCTGACAATAAAGATGCTTAATAAATATTTATTGAATTGAACTAAAATATTCAGCACCCACTATGCAAAGCACTGAGTTTTAGAAGAGACAATTCCTGTCTTTATGGGGCTTATAGTTTGGCAAGGAATTAAATCACATACACAATACTGCATAAGTGAATGTGTTGTTTTTCAGTCCTGTCTGACTCTTTGTGACTCCTGGACCATACCGTTCAGGAAAGATACTGGAGTGATTTGCCATTTCCTTCTCCGGTGGATTAAGACAAACACAGGTTAAGTGACTTGCCCAGGGTTACACATATAATAAGTGTCCAAGACTGAATTTGTACTAGGGTTTTCCTGACCCCAGTCCCAGGACTCTATTGACTGAGCTGTCCAGCTGCCTCCTACGTGCATTACAAAGTGCTACTGGAAGAAGAGAAAGGCCACTACAGAGGAGATAAGGGAAGGATTCATGAAGAAAGTGGCATTTGGATTGGGCTTTAAGGGTTGGCCAGCAATTCCACCAAAGTGAAGAGAGAACCTTCCAAGCCCATGATATACCATTCACCAAAGAGGCAGAACAATAGCAGGCAATGTGCAAGGTGAAAGATTTAGCTATTTGGCTGGAGAAAGTGTTGGGGAGAGAGAAAAGCTTGGAAAGGTAGGAGGACCTAGCCAGATTGTTGAAGGCTTTATCAAGCGAAGGATTTTAATCACTTGAGAATTGACAGTTGAAGCCAAGAGGAAGACAGTGAAGATTTTTTTTAAAAGTAGAAGTTATTACCATTAGAAGACTGGAATTAAGTGTTGGTAAACAATGTATGGCGTGTGTAGACACACACAAGCACTGGGGCACAGAGAAACTGGGGCCTACGCACAAAACCTACTGGACTCCTCCTCTCCTGCCCATCTCCCCACGAAGACTGCAGGAGATCTCTAGGCCCCAAACCCAAGCCCGGGGCCGACTCTAGGCGCCTCGGCCGCGCCCTTGGGTTCGCACGCCCGGGGGCCCCGGCCCGAGTACCTGAGGAGAATGAAGACACGACAATGGGGCGCTATCGATGGCCGCTCCTTGGCATCCTCTTACCTGGGCGCCGTCGGCATCTTCTCCCCACTCAGCAGCGCTGCCGAAGTAGTCTTCGTCCATGACTGAGGCTACACCAACCTGAGAGTGCACCACCACCCACCCAACCGCCACAACGAGCTCGACTGTACTCAAACAAGCCAGGCGCAGCTCACGACTCAGCTGCACTTCTTACTCCCGTTTGCGTCTGCGCCTGCTCTTGCGCCTGCGCGCTGGTTCCTAGCTCGAGGAGTTTCTCAGCAGAGGTACGCCCCCTGTTGGACGGCAACCGCTGACTAAAGCTGCATTGAATGACGGGGTGGGTGCGATCACTGAAAATGTCTCCCGCAGGCTTCCTTCCTTTTTCCTCTTTAGTGTCCTTGTCCTATTTAAATAGTTGCGGGACCACCACCAGTCTTACGTGGTCAGTAAGTTGAGGGCGTTCATATCTTTTGTTTCTGGGTCTTGTGCGGTCAGAAGCGTACAGTGGAACGCGGTACGGAGGCCGTTGCCTCCTAGGTGTCCCAGGCAACCCCACCCTCGCTCTGGCGCATTCGCCTGTTCTGCCCTCCCCACCCCCCAGCCGGGAAAGTGTGCCTAAGTGTTTTTCAAGTTTATTGGTAAAGCGGGCATTTGTCCTGTATATTAAAATTAACCTTTCAAACCGGTTTCCTTGCCTAGATAAACCTTCACATAATAGTTCCATGATTACATGCCCATGAATGTGAGGATTTCCTCTGACCAGGAAGATCCCAATAGAGACCCCCTACTGTGCAGACCCTTCACTCCCTACCATTTCACAACGAAACAAAATATTTTTAGCTCTCCAGATTGAACCCTGTGACGGAAAAGGTATCTTAAAAATCCAATACAGAAATCTTGTCAGGGAATCCATACCATACCTAGTCCTAGCAGGGCCCTCCCTCCACACACCCTTATCCTGTGATGTTTACTTCTCATTTCTTCAGCAACCTTATTGGTTTTTACATCGCTGAAAAGTTCAATTTTTAATGATTTTTAAAAATAATTTTCAATAATTTTGTCCATTTACGCCATTGTGGTCTTGTATTCTTGCTTCTGCTTACTCTACACCATAAAAATCTCATGTTTCTGTTAACTTTTTTTTGCACTTTGATGCACAGTATCACACATTTATCTCCCACAGGCTCTCTCCCTCCCTTCCCCCAAATCAATGGTCACCTTCTATTTTTATGTTTTTGCTACCACAGAGAATGGGGCTATGAACATTTTAATACACGAGATGTCCCAAAGTCTTAGTCATTGATAGTTTAAATAAACTACACCAAAACTTTTGGGACACACTATATATTGGGTCTTTGTTTCTACATTTGAGATATATGTACAACAGTGGGATTGTTAGGTTGGAGCATGCGCCTGCTTTATTTACATGTCACAGGGCAATCTCCAGGTTTTTCCTTCCTACAATATACCTCTTGTGAATAAACGTTGATTAGGTGGTTTGTTTCACTTTTCTATCTCCTGCCTTCTCTTTTGGCTATTGTGAACAGTGCTTAGGCCTAGATCCATGACTATGGATATGCTAGGTATAATCTATTTATATTTGCGAAGGAATGGTTTGACTTAAACATTTTGCAATGAATAACAAATTCCTAGTCTTGAAAAAACTGAATTTCAGGGGTTTGGCAAGTTTAGATTTCATTCAATATAATTCAACCAATAAAAATTTATTTATCAGGCAACTCTTTTTGCTAGGTGTTAAGGATACCGTTAGAAATAAAAACTAGGCCCCATCCTTAAGGAGTTTATATTTTGCTGGAAGGATTATAAACAGGTAAGTAAACATGAGATAATTTGGGAGAGGATGAGAGCGCTAACATTTAGAGAGATGAGGAAACATTTCTCATATAAAGTATGACATGAGCTAAGCCTTGAATGAAGGGAGTGGGGTGGAGAATGCCGAGTAGGAAGGGGAACAACCTCTGCAAACAAAAGCGGATGGGAGACAATTCCAAGTTTGGGAAATTGCTGAAATGTAGATTACATGAAGAGTACTTTGAAACAAACCTGGAAAGACAAACTGATTGTTTTAACCTTAAAAAAAGATTTTTATTGCTACCTTTTTTTTACTCTGCTCTCCACCATAAAAATCCTTCCTATGTCTTACAATGAAAATCTTTTAATGCCATGGTGAGGATTTTGTATTTTATACTAGATGCAACAGGTAACCATTGAAAATTCTTGAGTAGAGGAGTGGTCAGATATGTGCTTTAGGAATATTATTTTGGCAGCTGTGTGGATGGTTGATTGGATTGAAGAGAGATTGGGAGCTGTGGATTCATTTAGGTGGCTGCTGAATAGATCAGGGGAGAGGTGATGAACATCTGAACTCACATGTATAGAGAAAAGAGGATACATGAAGGACATGAGTTAGATATAGAAATGGCCAGACTTGACAGTACTGTGATCTTTTTGGCAAGATTTCTGTATTGGATTTTTAAAATACCTTTTCCATCACAGGGTTCAATCTGAAGACGAGGGAAAGGGAAGAGTTGAAGATGACTGAGTTTGTGAACTTAGTTGACTGGAAGAATGCTTCCAACTGAAATACAAAATTTTTGAGGAGGGTAAGGGGAAGAATATGAGTTCTAATGTGGACATATTGATTTTGAGATTAATATAGGATATCCAGGTAGAGATTTTTAGTAGGCATTTGGTGATGCAGATCTGGAGTTCAGGAGAGAGAGACTGGGTATTAATAAAGGTGATAATCTTGAACTCCTGGGAACAGATGAGATCATTGAGAGAGGTTGCAGAATAGGGAGGGCCCAGGACAAAGCCTTGGAGATAGCCATGTCATGCATGGGGATGGATAGAATGCTAGTGGTAAGCCTGCAAAGGAACCTGAAGTGTGGTCAGACAAGTAAGAAGCATATCAGAAGAGATGAGTGTCAAGACCTGAAGTATCCAGGGTAATCAATGTCAAGAAGGATAAGCACTAAGGAAGACCTTTGATTTAGTAGCCAAGAGGATATCCTATTAGTTCTTAATAGAAAAGAATTTCAGTGGAGTAATAAGGAAGGAAGCCAAGTTTGCAAGAGGCTGAGAAGCAAGAGGGAGAAGAAGGAAAAACAGTAGATAACTTTTTTTTCCCCTAGGAGTTTGGTTTGTGAAAGGAAGGTGAGATATAGGGATTATCATTTGAGGAGACGGGGTTAAATGAAGGATTTTTAAGGGTTGGGAGGAAGAAGACTTGGGTAGGTTTGTAGGCACTGTGACAGAACCAGTAGATAGAAGAGATTTAAAATCATACAAAGGGGATAATTGAAGGGACAGTCTCCAGGAAAATGAGTGGGATCAGATCAAAAGAACAAGGGCAAGGGTGGACTTGACAAAGGCCACCTCTTTATTAGAGACAAAAGTAAATGAGAATAGAGGTGAAATTGAAGGGTATTGTAGTTTAGGGGGGAATCCGGTGGGTGAAGGATGGTCTTGATTTTCTCTAAAGTAGAAGGTGAGGTTCTTTGAGAAAGATGAAATGTTAGGAGGTGTGATAGGAGGCTTACAGGGAGGGTTTGGTACACTTGCTGTGGGTATTGTGAAAGAAAATTATGCACATCTTGAGACCTGTAAATTTGTATTGAGAACTATATAGTGTACCTAAATTAACTTGTATAATTTGTAATGCATAGCATAAATTTTAAAAAGTTTCTTCTCTAAGAAAAATCTTAGCTGATCCAGAATTTTCATCAAAATAAATTTTCAGAGTTATTACTCCAAAACTTCAAACACTGTGATCTTTTTTTTATCAGTATACTTTCAGATGATGCAGATTACAAAAAACAAAAAAACCTAAAAACAGCCACATTCTATGATCACACTCGTATATCATTTCTCTGAAGTAATCAGTGCTACTGACAGAATAAACATTTTTTAGGCTTATCAGATACATAATTCAGTCTTTCAACAGATACCAAGAGCTTTGTTGAAATTGTCTATCTAAAGATGTGATAACAGAACGTCAGCAGATCTATCTTGTAGTACTTTATCAGAGCTGAAATTCTGCTGACACTTTAAGGAATTCTGGGGTATAAATTGGTAGCCAAAATAAGACATACAACATTTTAATAAAACATGAAATACAAACTCTTCTGGCTGGCTGCCTAAAGACTACTTTTCATTCTATTCTTTTTTTAAAAGGGGAAAATATTTAATAAAAGCAATTTGAGGTCACAAAATCTAACTAGACCTGCCTCATTATGCAAATGATTTGTCTCAGCATAGTATTTTGTACACTGTAAATAATAAATGGTTATTGGAAGCTTCCTGTGGGAAAACTTTTCAAAAAGAGATCTTTTGGGACAATTGCTTTGATAAATCTAGAAACAGTGTTAAGAATCTTTTGAAATGAAAGTTGTTTTAACTGGCACTTTGTGTGACAGAATTAAGAATCCTGGATGAAAATTGCAGTCAAATTTAGGTTTGATGTAAAGAAAAACTTCCTAACCATTAAAACTAACCAGAAGAGGAATAAGCTGCCCTAGAAGGTAGTGCTCCTCCTCCCCAACCTCCTTCCCCCAACTTATTCTAAGTCTCTAAGCAAACACTGAATGACCCACAAGCCTTCGGATTTGTTGATTTGTTATATCCAAATTGTTCCAAGAATAGGTTGAATTAGGTAGAGTGAGTCACCTTTAGATTATTGTGACACTTTTAAGAATATTTGATAACCTGTTTGCAAACCAGATTTTGGGATAATACTCATACCCTGTATCTGACTCAGACCTCTGATTTTAAAGATGATATTTTGTATATGATTGAGATCTTTTAAGGGTTATGACAGCAACGAACTTGATGTCTATAGCAGACTATAGTCATGTTACTTATTTAGCACTGACAATACAGATAAAGAAGCTATTAGCACATAGCGATAAAAGAGAAGGCAGTATCCCAAACACAATTTCACAAAGACACCATGCACGGTGGTATTCAGGGTAAGAAAAGAACCAATATCTAAAGAGCCCCCGAGAAGATCCTATTCTTTGTCAGTGGTTCAGACTAATTCACAGTAATGTCAAAATCCTACGTAACAATACTGATTTTTACAACTCTTTAATCTCCAAATTCATTCAAGTAAATCGAATGTATTTGGTAAATCCTTACATAATGACATACAAATACAGAAAGCCTGCTTATATTATTTCTCCATTCTATTGTTTTGTTTTAGCAGCTCAGGAATATATTAAAAATAACATAACTGTTCTAAATATGTGTTAATTTAATTCTGCTCAAGATCTAAACCAAACTTTTAAGACATTAAGAGAGGTATGACATCTGGCTCTGAAATATGTAAAATATGACTATTTTCATATTTTTCTCTTTAACCAAGGATATGAACAGACATAAAATTAACCTACATGAAATGCTATTTTGAAATATGTCTTATCTATCAAAGTGAAAAACAATTCATTCATAGTTTTACAGGATAAACTAAACATGTGAAAAAACCAAGTCTAGCATGATACATATAATTTTACCAAGATGCTGAACCAAACAAAACAAAATCCATCAATCAATGAAAGGTAAAAATGAATTCACTTAAATGTCTCAATTTGAGAAATATAGGTATTTTAAAAATATCATACCTCAGATTAATGAGAAATAATCTGAGTAATTTTTTTCACCTCCTCTGCCCAAACCAATTGATGTGTGTATCAGGAAAATTCTCAAGTTTGATTTAGCCTTGTATGTAAGAGTTAACAAAAGAACTCTAAACTTGAGACTATTCCAAATTCAAAAACTATTAACTTGTAATTTTGCACATATTTGTTTCTTTATTCCAATTGTTTTGTCATCATAAAATACTTTTGCTTTCTTATAGATGAAATAAAACAATGCTAAAAGCCTTTATTTCATAAATGATTTCCTAGAAGAAAGCTGGGAAAAGAGGTTTCAAGACATAGTCTAACCTAAAATGAATGAATCTTCATCTTTATACCAAAAAGACAGTTGATAAGATTTTCTAGACGTCAGTATTTTTTTTTAAATGTTTTAAGGCAAAGGTTAAAATAACAATGCAGCTTTACTTTATTGCTCAAACTGGTATAAAAGTATGTGAACCTATCATTAAAAGGTAATTTCTAATGAAAATGCTTACTCTTTCAAATTGTAGAATGTAGAAATATAAAGAGCATAATTTTCCAGTAAGATTCTTCTATGACCCATCATTTTATGGTTTAAAGGTTTAATACTTTCTTGTTAGAATGAAAGTATTAATGCTGCTTTTCTGAATTTAAGCTATATTATCTGATTTTTAAGCTTCTAACAATAAAGTATTCTCCTTTTTTCTGGCGGGGGGGGGGAATTCAATAGTTTTTGCATATGCCATATGTTGCATATGACAAGTAGGAATTTCTAAATGTTCCTACTGAAAACAATTTTCTCATTTGAGAAGAAGAGGCTATTCTTTCTTCAAATTTTACTCTTCCTTTTGGTCCAATTTTCCATTTTTACCTCATCAGTTTTATTTAGATCAACACTATTTCTTCAATCACTTAAAAGCAACCTGGTCCTAAGAAATATAATCTGCAGTAAAGAAAAAAATAACCATAATGTAGTATAATGAGATCTGATTATAGAATCCCAAAGCTTTAGAACACAACTTTTTGACCTTGATAGTTGTGACAAAAACAGAATTTTATGATTTGGACTCTGTAGCACAGGTACTGCTCATTGGGAAGTAAAAACAAAATAAAGGGAAAGGCTTGCTATTGATTACAAAACTTAATATTATTTTAATGGCTCTTCAAAATGTTTGCTAAACACTATTAAATTATATTTATAAACAGCAGAACACAACTTACAATGCTTCCACTGACAGGTTACTCTAATTTCCAGTAGCATCATTAGGGAAACTCCTTTTCCCTAATGATATGCAAAACATTATGGTATCATGATCAGAGGATAAGTGAAAGGAGAAATAACACAAAAGGATACTCAGCCATTACTTCAGTGTTTTCTAACTTCAACGCAGTGTACAACTTCTGTAGCAACATTATAGAAATTCAACTTTTAATGCATTGTCCCTATTTTTCTTTGGGTATTTTCCTTAGTAATATAAAATAGGGACAACTAACCTTGGGGAGAATCTCCCCCTTTCCTCACGTCTTCATTAATTATTTCCTCTTATTCAGGAAAAGAATACAATCATTTTACATGCAGCTTTCAATTTTCCTTTGTTCTTCCACAGATCTTCTTGTCCTGAACACTTGGTCTGTTGTTTCTTTACTACAGATCATTTGACAAAAATCGGAAAGTAAGCAAGGAACATAAAATTACTTCCATCAATTCTCTAATAAAATTGGAACATGATGGCAATTTACATGTTGGCAAATGTAGTACTAATCAAGCCAGAAAAATTGGTTCCTGCAACAAAGCCCCAATTTCTCAAAGACCTTTACTAGGTAGATAAAAGCAAGAACTCTAGACTTGCATCCTGACTTTCCTGGAAGACTATGTATAGATTTGTCAAGGATATCATTATAGCCTCCCTTTAAAATTGTATTTCTGTGGACCCCTAGAATGGGAACAATTTGTATTTTCATAACATTCTGCAAATCCCATACTAAAATGTTTGTTGATAAATTTTCATTCACACCAACTTTTACCCCCTTAAAAGGAAAACCAAAAGCACCTTTATAAGGATGTCTTCTATGAATGCTTAATGACTTTTGACCTTAAATCAAGGATTCTTAAAACTGGCATCTGTAAATCCATTAAAAAATATTTTCATACCTGTATTTCAATGTAATTGATTTTTTTAATCTATGCATTTTATTTTAGGCATTTAAAAACATTATTGTAAGGAGTCCACAGGTTTCACCAGACTGCCAAAGGGGTTCATGATGCAAAAAAAATTTAAGAACCACTATATTAGATTTTGTACAAAACTCATTATAGAAATCCAGACATTTCAAATAAAATAATCCAGGGAAAATGGAGGTGATGAAATGACCTTAAGAATTAGTTCAGATAAATTTGGCTCTTCAGTGTCTATAGCATAAGCCCCACAGATCCCCAACATGGCATATTTATTTATAACACTTAAATTAATCAGCAAATACGGAGGCAGTTCTCAAGTGGAAAAAATTTTTAAAAATTGAGGTTAGAATTCCCACAGAAACTATGTAGGATATGCCATATAAATGATCTTAAGGCTATATCATAGATCCATAACATTTAAAAAAAAAATCAAAGCCCAAGTGTTCTGTAAAACCACTCATATCTTTTTTGCTTTTTCCTCCATTCCTCAAATAATTACAATATGCTACTTTTCAAATGAAGGAAAATGGAGTGCAGCCTAGGATTCACTAAGCTATATAAGTGGAATTCCAGTCTACTGTTTCTCTTAATAGTGTACCAATCTCATAATACACCCATAATGATTAACAGTCATAAAAAGCTTTCCTTAATGTTTTCCAGAAAGTTTTTGAAAGTATAACATCTTATAATATTTTTCTGACCTTATAACCACTGAGTTATTTTATAAAGAATGTATTGTATTTGATGACACCATCAAGGTGAAAAGTCTAGTACCAAAATTTTTAAACCAGTATTTAATGGGCTGTATATAATGTTTAGGTTTTTTTATACGTAATGTCAAAAGAGCCAATTTTTTTCTCTGAAATATTGTCTCAGACATTTATATTTTAATAGTCTCACTCAAAATACTGACACTGGTCTATGAATCTGTGACTATACAACTTGAGAATTTGCTTTGTGATTTGAGTAAAAGAAAGTTGAATTTAGCATCATAAAGCTCAAATTATTATGAAATTATTTTTGTGAACTTTAAAGTCCTACAGAAACATGAACTATTTTGATGATTAAATTAAGAGTAAAGCTGAATGTGCAAGATCTTAAATCTTCAAACTGTATACCCACATAAGTGTTTTCACTTTTCAGCCAACCATCTTGAAACTATAAAATGCAAATGCTATGTATTTAATCCAAAACTCATTTTCTAGTGATTTTACTATATGGGTCTATATTTTCTAAGTGTGAACATAAAAGGTGGTCAACTTAGTCACTCAAAAAAGTTTTTTTTATCTATAATTATCATTCCACTATGGTGAAAAGAGGGGCACATAGCTGAGTAATTCACTTTGTCTTAGTGAACAAACTTAAGGTTTCTAAATTTTTATTCTGGGCAGAACACATCAGCTATAAGTTTCTTACCAATATATTTCTGAAAATATATGCAATTTTAATTGTTTAAATAACATTAGCAAAATTCCTGTTTTGTCAAGTTGAGAGAGCCAATGACTACATTTTGGCAAGTTGAGTTTGAGCTCCCTGGGTCAACAATGGAAGTGCTTCTTTTTAGGTCATGAATTCTTTCTCTCTCTTAATGAAAGTATGAAGAGACAACCATTTGTCCGACATAGCACTATGATTTCTAACACACATCTAAAATAATATTGTAAAAGACCCTTAGAAATTTTGGCTGAAATAAGTTACTGCAAATGACAGTAGCTGATTTTGAAACCACAACATCTCTACCATTTATTATTATTTCACAAAAAATACCCAAAAGTGATCAGATCATATTTATAGGTAATTGTTTGCCAAGTGTCATTTTTTCCCCTAAAAACGAAACCGTTTTTGAGTTATACAAGTGTCAAAAAGCAACTTGGAACCAGTATTATTATTATTATGGTTATTATTTTTTTAAACCAACCCCTAAACAAAACAGTTGTATAACTTAAAACCGAACCAACAGTTTTGGTTGAAAATTGGTATTCATTCCCTACCCCAAAATACAAAACAAAAACAAATGACTTCTGAGCCAAGGTTTTGTATTAACTAAATTTTGGCTTGGGAAAAAATATTAAGTGCCAAGATATAGACAGACCACCTAAGGATTTGTCATGGAAATGCTGACAACCTTAAACTATAGCAATGCAAATGTGTCCTATAAACACTGTATTTTTTTTTTTATTATTATTAAAAGTGGTAGTGTTTACATTTGCAGGTATCTTACACTTCAGCATTATGAACACTGAATAGAATGAGTAAACTCTTGTCCGTAAGGTCAAAGATTCCCAAATGGGTGACTGAGACAGAAAGGTAAAGGTCCTTGATTATGAAAATAAGAAATTAAAAATAAATAAATAGAAAAAAAAACAAGGCTAGAACTAAGAAAATATGGGGAAGTGTTAGATTGGAATGGTTCAAATGTGGTATTAGCAAATCAATGGTCACAAAATTTGTGACAGAAACCCCCTACCAACTTGCTAAAGAATAAGTTTTAAAGATTCACCTTTTTTGGGGAGGGTAATAAAAAAGAAAGAAGAGTTACTTTTAAAAGGCTTGTGTTACTAGGCCAACAAACTGCATGACTGATTAAAAAAAAAACTAACAGTATATAATCATACAATCCATACCTTTTGTGTGGAAAAGATGCCTTTCTTCACACAAAAATGAGGGGATTGGGGAAAACATTTTTATAAATAAACATTATATTATTTAGCATTAAGATTTGCCTACAAAGGTTTCTTTTTTTTTCAATCTCAAATGTTGTGGGTATTTCTTTATGATAGGTACTCTCCTTAACCATTTGGGAAATGATGATTTATAAAGTCTTTCAATTTGTCTTTCCTCATATTTCATGATTAGCCATAGATATGATTAACTTTGTTGCCTTTTCAAAAATTTGAATATACCCTTAACACTTAAATAAAGTTTTAAAAAGTTTGGCACTATGATTCAGAGTTTTTGGCTGTGGTAACAAAAATTAAGGCTTATTTTTTTATTTTCCTCTAAGGTCCCACTTCTGCCTATTAAGTTTCCCTAATTCTTAAAAACTACAGGCACTGGATACATTCTTTAGTGCACAGCGATAGTGTACATCAAGATCTTCTGTCACTTTAGAGGTTCATGCAGCAGCTTTTCCTTGAACTTATAAACTACACAAACAACTTTTCAAAGCACATCAGCTATCACAATGCATAGAATGGGGGCAATTTTCCAAAAGTATTTATCTTTGCCCTGAAGAGTTCCAAGACTCATTACTTGAGTAAAAGGAATCAAGACAAACACTTTCAAATCCAGAATCTCCACAATCATGGAACTGGACTGGGACAGAAGTTTAGAAACAAAAGCAACAAAAACCATACCACTTTAAATGGTGACAATTCTTAAACAACAGGCTTCTGAAAACCAGTATTTGGCACCTGTTGCAAATCTATTCATATAAACATCTATTGCAACCAAATTTTCACGTAACCTGAATTTCCTCCCCAAAGTAACTATTGGTGAAAAAACTAGTGTCACTAAAGAGGCAAGTTTTAAATTCACTTCATTAAAATCCAGATTGGTTTGGGTTTGTTGGGGTTTTTTAAAGTAATATAGGCTAACACTGTTCTAAATCTGATATTACAACTGTAATTCTTGACTGTACAGATTGTACACGAAGGTTTAGACACATGAAAAAGTAACACTCACAGAGACATAAAACACCTAGGTATAAAATATAAAGCAGTGTAGTAGTTACTAAAATTACATGCTTTCTTATTGCTACAGTGATTTTTGCTCTTTTTTCTTTTTACTGTACCACATGTTGTTCTAAGCATATAATTTGCATAAATTATTCAAGTTTAAGAAAAATCCACACATCTTTTCACTTTTAAGCTACTTATATAGTTAATATAAAAACAAACGTTTCTAAGGTATCTCTTTATTAAAAGAGAAATAAAAATGTCATTTGCAACTGGAATTCAGTGGCCAAATACAAGGGCTGTGTACACCTTGTCATTTTTTTATAGTATTTTGCCCACTCGGTCTAGTGGAGGTTGGTGGGGATTCTGCCCAGTCTACAGAGGGTCACCATACCTGCACAATGCCTATGTGTTTCTTTTTTTCTTTTTTTTCTGTTTTTGCAAAAAGGACTATGAATGACCAAAGACTAACATTTATAATTTGTAGCAAAATTTGGTTTATGTAGAAACAAGCCATGTTTTGCATTTGGATAGAGATTTAAATGAGTTAAAGCTAAAATTAAAAAGCATGATGCTGCGACATCTGGTCACTTGTTGAAGACCTCACTTTTGAAGTGGTTAAGTTTGCACAATTTGTACTTTTTTTAAACTAAACAGTATTTTTCCTTCTTTTATAAACCAGAAAAACTAAACTACAGATAAATTTCCCTACCATGAGCTAATGCTGCAGATAGGGTTGACAAAGCTGTACAGCGCAATCAAACATACTTACATCTTAGCTCATTTTACAGGTACAGCCATAATCAAGGCACAAAGATCTTCTACAAGTTATTTTTTTTTCAGTAAAGTTGTACAAAATAATACATTTTACAGTCTGTACAAGAATAATAATCCAGCAGTAAAATAAAAAAAATGAGGGGAGGGGAGGAAAGGAGGAAAAAGAAGAAGGGGAGAAAGAAAACCTGTGAGGACACAACTGTCCAGTTAATGATTTTTATATGTAGCAGACAGGATCATCAGTGGACAAACCAAAAACAGTGTGTGGTGAGCTCTCTGCAATCACAGGCTGTATGCAGTTCAAATAATAATGTCCGAGGTTGTCCTAAGACCACCAAAGCTGGATTTAAAAATACCCTTTTGAAAGGTAGCAGTAAGTTTTTGCACTAGGTCTGCTGTAGAATTGTCAGTATTTCCGTTCAAAGCCACGTTACAGTCAAAGAGAACCAAACTTGGGTGTCTTTCTTCAAACTTGGTCTGTAACTTGGCACCTTCTCTCATCTGATGCAGTGAATGGATAAAAAGTTGAAATCATGAGTAATAGGGGTTTGCCCATAATGGTGTTACATTACCAAATATTTCTCTCTCCGTATGTGTGTGCACATATGTATGTATGTATGTGTGTTTTAACTTTTATTATTCCCCAATCCTTTATGGTGTTTCACACATTCAGGGCTTTATTTGTTATTTGATTCTGTTGCCGGTAATAATGTTAGGGAACCCAGGTGGAAATAGCCTATTTGGCTGGCCATTTAAAAACTGTCCAAGGGAGACAGAAGCAAGCTAAAAGTCTGCTATTGTCCAGCAAGGAAAAAAGGCAAGGGTGCAAATTGGAGGGTGACTGCATCAATTCTCTTCTACCCTATGTGGGCAAATATTTGTTTTGTGTTTTGTTTTAACATGAGCATTAAGGAGTCCAAAACACAGGGAAAAGTGCTCTCCATCACAATAACTCATATTGACGAAGGTGCATCCGTTGAATAATGTCCCGACAGTCATTGAAAACCCTTCTGATGTTTTCTGTATCCACTGCACATGTGAAGTGGGGGTAGCAGTAGTGCCTTCCATCTCCACTTGCTGTGCTGATTCTCTGGAGGAGTAAACAAGATTATATCAGGATAAGCAAATACATTAAACTCCCATGACTTTATACAGTAATGAAAATGGTTGAGCAATAAAAACTTTGATATTTCTGAAAGCTTCCATTGAGGATAGCACAGAAAATAAATAGTGAATTCTAACTTTTAAGGATAAATCAAGAGAAAAATCAATGTATGATATTACATGATAATGTAGAATAAATATATACAGTCAACTTTCACCCTCCACCCCCACCCTTTACACACACACTCCTACAGCTTCTTATCTAGCCTATTAGTTAACATGCCTTTGGGCTGTTTGCTCCTAAGTTTAGTCAGTACATAAACAGGAAATACAAACTAACTTTAATAATAGCCTATAAGAAATTGAATTAAGTAGGCAAATCTGCTGGAGGTTGAAGGGAGTAGAAATCACATGATATATTTATGGAAGAGCACAGACAAGTATTGCACAGGATGAGAAGTCATGACCAAGCTGTGATGATTAGTGGAGGAAGAGTCCAAATAAATGAGATCACCAATCCTTTGAACTATAGAAATAAATTTAGCATATTCTTAAAGCAAACAGATGTAAGTTCCAGGGTAGTCCCTGTTTTCAAGTATCTTTGGCAATTTCTTCCCTTGGTGATATTGATAATTGAGAATGGGTTTTACTTTTTATGTTTCATTGCTCCCTTAAGGTGGTGACCTCCATCTAAGGGCCTTAATAAAACTTTTTTATCTCAGATACTATTTCTAGAAATGTAAATCATGCCATTCAAAAAATTTATTATGGTAATTCCCACTGTAAAAACTATGAAAAAAAATTCACTAGAAATTTGCATTGCATTCTTTGCAAACCAAAAAACCTTAACCCCAAACAAAACCATTCATAATCAATAGCAGTTTATTAGATACATAACTGCCCTATGAAACAACAGTCTAATTAAATAATCTATAGGGCAAACATTTTCTTTACTAGAAATACTAATAATTATTAATATAATGGCCACTTAGCTATATATAATTTATTCAGCTGTTAATAAAACAAACCACTAAGATCATATTATATATTAACAAAATGAAGCTAAAGACTAGGGGATAGAGATTTCCCAAAGACAAAATCTTGTTATGAAATTTAAATTATGTAAATGAAAATGATACCATACTTACAAGAAATTCATCCCTAATAAAATACTTGGCCCTTGTAACTCTGGGATCCTCACCAGGCTCAGGTGTTGCTAAATGAAGGGAGAAAAAAATCTTGTCAAATCATATAATAGTAAGACAACAATTTTGATGCATTTATGGTCTTAAAGTTCATAAATCTACCACAGAACACAAATTATATACATCATTTCTTCTAAAATGAAGAGAAAAATTTGTAGAAATAAAATATTTGGGCATAGCCATAATGGCAATTTTCCTATAACATAATATGGTCAAGTTACTATTACCTTTTTATTTCTAATGGGAACTACTTATTTATTTTCTTAACATTTTAATTATTTTATCTGCATTAAATGTGACATATACCCCAGGTCTGTAACTGGTTAGAGAGGACAGCATAGTGCATTGGATAGAGAGCTGTCCTTGGAGATAGGAAGACCTGTGTTCAAGCTTTACATCTGATATACGTGTGTCCATGAAATAAATCACTTAACCTACAGGTGACCCAGCAACAATTTATGACTCCAAATTACAGACTTAATACCAATCTGTATTATCGAAGGGAAATTACATACTGAGTTTCCTACACTGAAGAAATCACAAGTCCATACTCCCTCTCTACTCTGTACATTGCAACAGTAAGATGGTAACATTATGTGTGTGTGTGTATGTGTGTGTGTATTTTGGGGGCGGGGGTGAGGGGAAGGAGAAGGCAAGGCTGGAGTTAAGTGATTTGCCCAAAGTAAGTGTGTCTAAGGGCGAATTTGAACTCAGGTCCTCTTGACTCCAGGGCTAGTGCTGCCATCTAGCTGCTGCCATAATATATTCTTTATGTCTAACTGAACAGTGTTGTGTGACATTTATAAACATATCAAATAGATTTCCAATATGAATACTTAAAAACCAGACTCACAACAAAAACCGTATAATTTTAGGATATATATAACAGGCTAAACTGACAGCTTTGTAACAGCTAATATCAATTCTAGGAAGAAAACCTTACCATCATCTGGTGTAGTGTAGCGAGCAAATTCTGGAAAGTAGTCCTCAATTTTAGATTTCCCTGCCAAAACTTTCTCTGCTAATAAATCCTGTTTATTCAGGAATAGAATTACTGAAATGGTCCGTAGCCACCTACCAAAAATTGAAGCCCAAAAAATTGTTAGATAGCTGGCAGGTATTAATAAAATAATAAAATGTATTTATTCAAATCATATACTCATTTGAACCGAGCTAAAATATTTTATAGTATGTATCCTCAATCTCATTGCAAGGGATATTTTCTTAAAAAAGAAATTAATTCAATTTTGTCAGATTTATAATCTATTATCCTGCAGGTCAGGGTTAAAAAAAATATTTGGGAAACTGTATTTCAATATAATTGGTTTCCTTTGTAATACTACACATTTTATTTTATTCATTTAAAAATATTCTTCTGGAAAGGAGTCCATTGGTATTATCGGACTGCCAAAGGGATCCATGACACACACACATAAAAGATTAAAAACCTCTGCTCTGGGATACTTGACATTTAAATGAAATGACTATTACAAAATAAGGGCTGAGCAAACTATATCAATGCCAAAAGTACCATACTTTACAAAATTCAGTTATCTAAATGTTGCTGTAAGACATTGGGTGATATGAATGTAGTTCAGTTCATGGACCTGTTGTTCCAGATACTCTTGAAGAGGTTTAGTGCTTCTTGAAGCCGATTGGTCTGATTGTCCTCTCGTATAACCATGTTGTAGCTACTGCTGGCCACCACAAATATTATAGCAGTCACATCTAGATAAGGAAAAATGTAAGAATTATTATTACTCCAATATAAAAACTCTCAGGAAAGCTTATGTGTTGAGTGGCAATCAAGAGGGAGATGGTCTGCATTTGAAAATACTTCGTGGTCATTTCTGCATAAAAATCAAAAGAGAATTTTTAAAAACCCATGGAAATAGAAAGTGATGGAAGAAAGAAACAGAAATAGAAAAGAAAGCTGGAATAAGTGGCTAAAAGCAAGCAAGAAAAAAAGATACAAAGAAAGAATAAGAGAGAGAAAGAGAATGGAATAAAATCACTATTCACAAGATACTTTGGGGAACAGAGCCATGTGGTGTTCTGTGTTACATGTATTGAAGGGAAGTGAGTGTGGAGGGCAATACCAATGACTGTTCAGAGACTCATTTATGATCACAGAAGCGGCATTCTGTGGAATAATCTCTAAAATGCTTTTTTTTTAGTGGTAATACATAGGATTACACAAAGTATATCATGAAACAAGACAAACAGAGAAAAACAATGAGAGGGTAAATGCATTCCTTATTAAACATGACTAACACAGGAGTACTCTTTAGCTACTCCTATTCATTTCTGTATCTATAAAGGGACCACTGTGTCTTTCCAGGAAGGATTTCTCTTGTAGATGCTTTGTAAAAATCTTCAATGGTAAGTTTTATGTGATTAAGTTACATGGTTTCATGTATAATCCTCTTTTTCTGTTCTACTTTCTATATAGAAATGTTTATTCACAGGGGTATTTGTGGAATTCAAAAAAAAAATCTTTGCTGGCTTTCTACTGATTACCAAAAATTTCAAATTCCTTAACTACCAAATTTTTTTTTTCTAAATCCCTTATCATGGCATTTAGAAAGAACCCTATGATCTGATTTCAACTTACTTTTCCAACTTTATCTCCTATTATTCTACATCATGTGGCCTACATTCTGGACAAATTAAACATGACATACCTCAATCACGCTGGGCTCTCTCTCATTTCTGTGCTATGGCTTACTGCTGCCTCTACCTTGAAGTCCTTCCATGATCTCTATTGAGATCCTAATCATGTTTAAAGGACAAAGCCAAAGTGTTACCTCCTCTATGAACCCTTTGATGATATCCTCACAGTTTGAAGCAATCTATCCTTCCTCTAAACTCTCCACTTTGTATCTCCACTTATGAGATTTATTACATTTTACCAGAATGTTGTACTTATAGCAAATCTTTCCTACTAGAATATGTGCTCTGTCAGGGTATCCTTCCTTGTGCCTAGCATGGTACCTTGAACAGGTAACTCAAGAAATGAATTGTCTTTTGTTGTGAAACTATTCTAGTAGCTCACTGATCATCTAATTTCAGTGGGGCTAGACATACATTTGGTAATATGGAAGATGAGATTTTGTTGAATGTAGTAAAATTTCACTCCATAATAAATTCACTTTCATGCTTACTAATAATGGACAAGAAATGATACTAATTTCACACTCATGTTAAACCTTTAAATACACTTATTCTTCTAAAAAAGTTTAAAATTTATTTCCATTTTATCATTAAACTGATAATATCATTTCTATAAACCACATCATTATCCTATCCTAAAATCCTTTGGCTTGAAATATAGGAACTGTTTTAACAGCTGCCTCCAGACAAAAACATTAAATGACAATACAGATCAGGCAAGGAACAAAGAATAAGGTCTTGTGATCAGTTGTGTCATAGAAGTAACTTTTCAGCAAGAGTGAAATCATAGTGAAATAACATTATAGATCAAAAGAGATAATCATGTGAGAAAATCCATAAACTAGAGGGAAAAAAGATGATAAGCATTTAGGTGAGTTTCAATGGGAGGAGAAATGGAAGTGCTATTGTAAGAGAATAATACTATAGTCTACATGGCCAAAAGAAGATTAATGAGCTCTGGAAACAGAGTACAAGTGTGGCAAAAGTTATAACAGTGTGGGGCACTTCAATTATTCAGACATCTGCCAGAGCAAATGAACCCACTCTTGCATAGTTTGTGAGAGATCATGTATTACGTACTGAGACTAGGAGACAAGATTTCAGTGTTTAGAAAAAGGTAGGATCTCAACCTAAAATTCTAGAGGGAAATCTCAAAAGAGATGGGATGCTCTCAGAACCAAAATTCTCATGACACAAACATAAATTAATATGATGAATAGAAAAGGATATCTGAGATAGACACAAACGTAAATTAACATGATGAATAGACAAGGATGTCTGATACTGTCTGAGAAAATAACAGGGAAGATAGGAAAGATATAACAGGGAAAAGGGACATAGGAAACTTATAAACCAATTTCTATTTTAAGACGATATATTCTCAAAATGGAAACAAGGGCAACTAATCTGAGTTAATAGTTAATACAAAAGAGTGCTACTATCCTATAAGAATAGTTTCAGGTCCACTAAAGTTGGGAAGAAACTGAGATTTAGTGGTGAATGACAAGGAAAACAAATTAAACTTTCTCAGTTTGTTGGGGCAAGACAGGATGGAGAAAAAATAATAGATAGGATTATGGCCCAGGCTGCAAGGTTGGGGAACTTGTGGCCTTGAGGCCACATGTGGTCCTCCAGGTCCTCAAGTGTGGCCCTCTGACTGAATCCAAACTTCACAGAACATCTGCGTAAAGTTGGAAAAGTAAGTTGAAGTCAGATCATAGGGTTCTTAAATGCCATGATAAGGAATTTAGAAAATTTATGAAATATATTTTCCTTTTACTGAAAATTGGAACATCATAAATAAGATATTAAAAGTATAATAGGTTACATGACAGAGGAAACACAGAACATCTGTGAAATTTGGATTCAGGGTCCCCACTCCTGGCCCAGGGCACATGGGATGATGATAATAAGAAAACAGGATCATACGGTTTCATTTTGTTTCTGTTTTTTCTTCTAAGGAGAATGATCTGCAGACTAGGAAAGATAGAACTGAAATGTTTAACAGGGAGTTAAAACTCAAGAAAATTAAGGAAATTGTTTAGAGAACACACCTAGTTGCCATCAATTAATTCAAGTCTCCAGGCTCTGGATTAATAATATCCTATAACAGTGGTGTCAAATTCAATAGAAAACAGGGGGCCACTAAAGTATACATAAAGATCCTGGTGAGCTGAATGTTGACTTAGAAAACCATAGATTAATTCTATCTATATTTTATTGTATTTTTATTTTGTTAAGTATTTTCTAATTACATTTTATTCTGGTCCAGACTGCAATTGAGAGTGTTGTGGGCTACTTGTAGCTTGCAGGCTACATGTTTGTCACCTGTGTCCTAAAGTACTAAAATAATTTGTTGATGATTTTGCTGATCTGCTACAAGTAATCCTTGAAAAGTTGTGGAGAAGAGGAGATGTGCTATATGAGTGGAGACAGACAAAAGTGATCCCAATTTTCAAAAAGTAGGTGGATTCTTCAAGCTACAGACAAGTGACCATAGCTTCAATTCCTGGCAAAAGTCTAGAGTTCCATATTATTAGTGAGTTGGTTTATAGGCATTTAAAAGAAATGGTGATCATTGAGAGCTACCATGGGTTCCTTAAGAACAGAATATGCTGAGACTGACCTAATTTCAGGTTGTGACCAGGTAACTAGTTGGGTAAATTAGGGAGATGCTGTAGACATGGTAAATACATATTTTTATCAAGGCATCTGACATAGGCTCTTATGATATCCTTGTGGTATCAGTCAAATAATATTATGGTTGGGTGGATTCAGAAATCTTTGAATGACAGGACACAGGGAATAGTGATTTAGTTCAGTAATAATGATGGGCCTCGAAGTGCATCAGGAATTTGCCTGTGGCCCTGTACTGTTCAAAATTTTTATCAGTGATTCAGATTAAGTCACAAATGGCATATTTCTCAGATCTGTAGATGACAAGAAGAATGGCAAAACAATTCATACGTATGAATGTGGATCAAAAATTTTTTTTGTTAAGCTAGAAAGAATAATGACCTACAACTGATAGTGACAAATATAAATTTCTATTCCTAGGTACAAAAACCAAAAACCAACTCTACAGATATAGGGATAGGATACAGATATATAGCTTGACAACATTTAGCATGGAAACAAATCTGGGAATTTAAGTGGAATGCAAGCTCACTCTGAGTTTACAGCATGATTTGTATGTTGTTGTTCAGTCATGTCCAACTCTTTGCGACCCTATTTGGTGTTTAATTTTTGTTGCTGTTGTTTTTTGGCAAAGACACTGCAGTCATTTGCCATTTCCTTCTCTGGCTCATTTTACAGATGAGGAAACTGAGGCAAACAGGGTTAATTAAATAACTTGCCCAGGGTCACACAGTTAATTTGTCTGAGACTGGATTTGAACTCAGGTCTTCTTGACTCCAGTCCTGGCACTCTATCTATTCACTACCTAACTGTCTTACAATGTGATAGGGCAGCCAAAAAAGCTAATATGGTCTTAGGCTGCATTAATATATATAGTATTCATAATGAGGAATGACAGAATCCTACCCATCTACTGTGCCTTAGTCAGTAATCTGGAACCCTAAATTCAGTTCTATACTTTACATTTTAGGAAGGACATTTAGGAAGGATAAGCTACAAAAAAATCCCAAAGAAGGCAAATAGGATAGTTAAGACCTCGAAACTATGTCATATGAGAATTAACCAAAGGCTTTGGGGGAATAGGATAATGGTCTTTAAACATTCAAAAAATGTGGAATTCAATTCATACATTCATTATGCATTTACCATGTGTAAGCCATGGTGCTAAATGCTGGAGGAAGCACTTGTTTTGCTTGGAACTGGGGGTACAGAACTAGGAAAAATGGGGTAGAAATTACAGAGAAGTTTGTCCTTGAGCCAAAAGCCACTTAATTAATACTGTTCCAAAATGGAATGTGCTGCCTAGGGAGGTAAAAAGTACCCAAGTACCAGAGGTCTTTATGAAGAGGCTGAATATTCTGTCGGGTTATGTTATAGAGAAGATTCATTTCAATTATGGGTTATACTAGATGTCCTCTGAGGTTTCTTCTACTCATCTCAAATAATATACATAGCATGCCTAAATGGTTAAAAAATGTTATCTTTATTATCTCAACTGACCAACTTGCCATTAGTTTAAAAAATAAACTCAAAAACCCTAGAATAGTTGCCTTTCTGGAACATTAAATCAGTATAGTAATAGCTCTGTAAATGAGTCTTCTGGGAAAAAACAGTCAACTTCGACTTCCTAATGCCCAATGCCATCATTAGAACTAAGCTCCTTGAATGCTCACCTTTGCCACTAAGTATATGAGGTCATTATGAGTCCAACACCCTTTTTTCAAAGTGTACCTGGACAAATGCTGAGCTAATCTAACAGGGCAAGAATGTTAGGTAGCAGGGAATGTAATAATAGCGGTATTGCCAATTCTTTCTCTAAAACAATGTTAAGTCAGATAAGCCTTCCAAACTGCATAAGAGCAATAGTTATGTGTGCATTTTGCTTTGTTTGTTTCTTTTAGGGAGAGCCAAACTGCCCTCAGACAAATGACCTCAAGAGTTTTTACATTTAATATGTTTTTAAATGAAAGTAGCTACTGAATTGGTAATATTCATTACACATGATGTCCTGTCCAAGACCAACTGCCAAATACATTTTCCTTTTACCAAAAATGGGATCTTCATAAATAAGACATTAAAAGTATAATAGATTACATGACAGGGGCAAAATAAACAAAGAAGTCTATATAGGCTATAAAAATTAAAGTAAAAGCTTATTTCTTTTATTTGGAATTAAATCTAAATTATTCTTAAGAGAATCAATTTCAAATCATACCATTAAAACACTGGATCCATTTTCTACGTTCATCTCGCTGTCCTCCGACATCAAACATGCTGGTGAAGAAAAATATCTAGTCACTCACAAAGGCTAAAATAAGTCACTAAAGCAACAAGAGAGGTGAAGTTTGTATACCTGATTCAAAGTGTTTAGAAAAATAATATTTTTAAAAAGTTTAAAGTTTTTCTTTTCCTCCCCAAAGCTAAAGAAATTTTAGTTCCTAAATAAGGTAGTATAATTCAGAACAATTCTAATCATAAAGTGAAACAAAAAATAAACAATGTACTTGTTTATATCAAACAATGGCTCATCTACTTAATTGTTCTTGAAAAAAATTTCCAATCATATCATATTATATTCTTATTTGTCCTAAAACCAGGAAGACAATTCAAATAATTAGTTCTAATATAGAAATTAGTGTGCATATGTGAAAGTTTCTAATATAATTATTTCCTATAAAAGCTCATCAATTATAATTTATGTAAATCAAGATGAATACTTTCAATGACTGATCAGCATTCTACTTAGTGTAAGTTAGAAATAAGACAAATATACCAATAGCAGAATTCCAAGAGAAAACAAGCACCTTAAGGACAAAGACTATTTCATTTTTGTCTTTGTATCCCTAGCACTGATACATATTAGGCACTTAACAGAGGCTTACTGATGTATACTAAGAGAAACTGACTCATTTACAATTTCATTTACCTAAGTAAATATGCAGAGATTTTGAATATATTATCCAAATCATTTTCATTTTTGTTGCAATGGAAATTATTGGAAGCAGTGTGATAGATCAGAAAGAGCCCCAATACTTGTGTGACCTTGGGCAAGTCATATAACCTCCTTGGACATCTTGTTTCCTCATCTGTAAAATGAGGTTGGATGAGATGGCCTCTGAGGTTTCTTCCAACACTAGGTCTATGATACTATGCTTAGAATTTTCAAAGCAGAACTGCTAAGGTTATGACAAACAGCGAAGGCCATTAACACAAATAAAAAGAGAAACAATAGGAATGATCAGACATGGAATATTAGACATCTTCTGGGCAAAGGTTGTATATAAATACATCTTTTGACAGATTTAAAAGTGAAGGAAGGTAACTAGTATAAAGCAATTTAATTAATAAGTTAAAGGAATCTATACATCTACTATGTGCCAGAAGTGGTACTAGGTGCTGGGAATGCAAAGGCAAATATGAAAACGGTTCATTCCCTCAAGCAGTTTTCATGCCACTGACAGGTTAGTGAAATCCTGGTTCTCACAAGGAAGCTAAGGTGAGTCCGTGTGACGCTATTACTTTATAAAGGGGTAGACTGTTTAACAAATATTTGCTGAATTAATGAATTTGCTGAACAAAGGCAACAGTAAAGATTATTTTTGAAGTAGGACATGTGAAAGTATATGACTGATGAATTTTCTATTTTTATATAGTTTTGGTCTTTTTACAAAAAAGTGAGAAAAAGAAACCTTAAACCCCATGATACTGCCAATGCCACCACAATGTCTAACAAGCATATTTTTCCTTTCTGCTTGGTAGCACTAATAAATGAACAATCATATCTTAGCTTAGGTAGAAACACATTTTTATATGATATAAGAAGCTATTTTTCAATTTGTAAACCAAAAGGAAAATTTTTTTTGCCATTAATCATATTGATAACTCACATTCATGTAGTTCTTTAAGGTCTACACAACAGTTTCCTACAAGAACTTTGTGAAACAGGTTGATGCACAAAAACACAGAGACAACTCCCACAACTTTCTTTCACCAGAAATCTTTTAAGAGCTTCATATTTCAGTTCTTGTAAGTAAAATGCCAGAAAGGCAGGAAAGCATAAAGGGAGAAAACAAACTGTGACACTTTCACTTACTGAAAATTTACTTTATCCACTTGAAATTTGGTTTCAAAAATTCCTGATGTCAATACTCTGCATCTGAGGAGATCCTAAAAACCGGAAGTAAAGTCAGTAAGTCAGAGCAATAAATATCATGATTACTTCATCTCTAATGACAAAGGAAAAATATTGTTCATACTAAAGAATAAACATCTTATTTTTATGTAAGCAATAAAATGACTAAGACAAAGTTGGAAAAAAAAGGATTAAATGGTGGCAGAGGAGCCATACTGATCAACACTGATGAAACAAATAGCAAAACTGAGCCCCTACTCTAATTACTTACTAGAAGAGTAAGGGAGTTTGGGAAGACTGGTTAACAATATGCCCAATTAAGCTCCTTCAGCTTTCCCTTAGTAGTTTGATCTAAATTACTAGCTGAGTTCAGGGCAAATAATGAAGTTAGAAATGCTGGAAATGATTTCATAGTTTATGACATTAAAATGATTAATTTTAGGATAAAGACCATCATATTCAATTTAAGATTTATAAAGATTTCCATTCCCTTATACCTAACACATAGGTAAATGAACATTATTTTTGTTTTCTCTTCAAGGTCAAAAACATCAAGTTACTCTTTTTTCACAAGAGAAGGAAAAAAAATAAATCATTATACCATAGTAACTTATTAAAAAGAAAAGAAATAAAGTGGTGCACATACTGTTAGTATCTTAGAACTTGTTCTCATAGCTCATGTTTTCTTCCTCCTTCAGGTTAGCTATATATGACATTTAGACAGGTATTTGCTACAAGTTTTATTTTCATGTGAGTTATAATGATAAGCTGACATTTTTTTTTGGCCCAGACATGACGACTGTATTGATGTAGGGGACTCCAAGTAAAGAAATTCATTCAATCAATACAGATTGGCAAATGTTCCTGAGTTGAGTCTTAGAGTTGCCTGGAACATTGAGAAATTAAGTGACTTAAGCAGTGTCACACAGTCAAAATACGTTAGAAGCAGCACTTGAACTCCTGACTCCAGAGGCAGCTCTTTATTCACTTTACCACACTATCTTCAAACCTTTAATTAATGTTTAAAATATATGTATGGAGACTACAGCTTTAAATGCTTTTTAAAGCAAGATGTAAGTTACATCTCAGATTTTTTTTAAAAGGTGCTTTCCAAATAAGAACTTTTATATAATATAAAATGGTTTATATGAAAATGGCATTATCAAAATGAAGTTGTAAAATTAAATGTTTACAATTTAAAATACTGATACTGATAGCAATGAAAGGCCTGAAAAGATAAAAGTTATATCTATAGAAAAGCTGAATATTTAATCAAGATTATCCTCAGTAATGTGAGGCTATGCAAAGCGATCTTCAATTTCTAATGAAATCTCCTAGGTTTTCATGATAAAAATGTGGGAAAGAATGACTCCTCGTAGACACTTCCTGAGTATCCACAGCAAATGCATAAACCCAAAAAGGCTTCTTCCTATCACCTAGTGGATTCTATTTCCACAAATATTCAGGAGATAAACAAGTAATTTTACTATTGTACTAAGGAAAACAAGAAAAATCTAAATATCAGTATATATACATATATATGCTGCTAAAATCATTTAATATGCTTTAAAATTAAACAAATTTTTTTTGGATTATATATTGCTTAGATTCAGTTATGCCATCGCTTTTGTCCAGTGATTTGGATATTGACATTTAGATTTATTTAAAATTAACCTTAAAGTATTTTTTTTTGAGAAGTGAGACTCCAGAGATTTTTGTCCCAGTGCTGTTTAGATTATCTAATGTTTTAATCAACAAATAATATGAAACTAATTATATTAAGGGGATAAAATTGCTTCAAATTGTCTGGAATAAACCAAAATAAAAATAATTATCCTTAATAAAACCTAATATTGGTATAGTGCTTTACAGTTTACATAAAGCTCTCATATATATTATTTCATTTGATCCTTATAGTAAGCTTTTTAGATTAGGAAGAAGGAAGTAAGAAAAGAAGAAAGGGACCAAAGGAGGAGGGAGTGAAGGAAGAAGGGAGAGAAAGAAAGAAAGGAAAAGAAGGGGAAGAAGGAGGGAAAGAAGACTGATGGATGTAATGACTTGCTCTTTTCACACAATTTATTAACTCACATAATGTTAGAGCTGGAATGGATCTCAGAGAACATTTGCCAAACTCCCTCATTTTGCAAATGTAGAAAATGAGAACCTTAAAATCACTTGGACCATGGCAAAACCAGAGCTAGGACACAGTGCTCTTTCCATTGTACCATGCTACATTCTATTACTTGACATTGAGCTACCTGGGACTAAGATATTCTTGGGGAGACGATCAACTTGTATATAGTGTCTTCTATTTCCCCAAATGCTTAATCATAAAGATCATCCAATCAGTAAGTCAATCAAGTATTTGTTGGAAACCTACAATGCATTTTCAATAAACATTGTTTTGATGAAGCCTGAAAAGGAAAATCTTTCAGAATGGAGTAATGTAGATTCTCACATGCCTAAAAAACAATAAAATATCTGCAAAAATTTTTTAACTGCTTTATACTAGATGGATTTTTCCCCTAATCAATTAACTATGTGCCTACATGCACACCAAAGATAGTCTTATCATCATCCCTCCAAACAAATAAGTTACTTGAATAAAATGAAAGAATTAGCTGTATTGTATAGTATCATGAAAGGCAGACAGAATTGACCAAAAACAACCCCCACAAAACCTATGATACTGCCCAATGTTTCTTATATGACTTAAGATCAAGTAACAAAAAGATATTTGATACCCATTGAATTTCATTAAACCAATATAAATTCAGCAAGTATTTGATATTTGCCTCCTACTAGACCCTGTGGATACAAAGGCAAAAGTGAAAACAGTCCTTATTCTCATCAGATCAAAATATTTCCACATAATATTCAAACTCTTCCCTAAATATTTTTATAGCCATTTTTTTTCCCAGAGGAAGGATATTTATGAACACAAGTCAACTTCAAACAGTTTTTTTCTCAGGTATTTTTTAAATCACCTTGATTTTAAGAAGAGTTTCACTTACTTGGTCAGATGGTGTATATTCATTTTGTTTGACTACATCAATCTTGTCTAGAAAGCTGAAAGAAAAAGAAAATAATTTAAATGTTGTATGTCTATCAACTGTACACCATTACAAATGTATGTATGCCTTTTATCAGAATGACTATCAAATGCATTTATATTATGTTGTCAATAGGAGGTTTGGTTAATTTTATAACTCAATTCATAAATTTTAAAAATATTAAACCAACAGAATTCTTTGAAATTAGAAACCTTTGAAATTCATTTGGCAATCCAAGGATAGAGAATGAAATTAATATTCTGAAATGAAAAAAGGAAAATAGAACTCTGACATCTACATATGTTTCATAAACTAAAAATACTGCTACAAAGTATTCCATGAAATTTCAGAGCATCTTATCTATAACCACTGTATGGTACTGTGGTGGATTTTTTTTTGATGAGCGTTCTGTATCATGTAATCTGACTTTAAAAATACAAAGCAGAATTTGCCATTACTGTCCAGCAGAGGGCCAAAAACACAACCTTCCAACATTATTTTTGTTTGTTACAATAACATTTTCAAGGAAAAAAAAGGAATAAGAGTTTTAAATTACTTATCTGTGGAGGCATCCCTATGCCTCCAACTGTCAACTAAAATCAATAATTCCTACTTACTGAATTGGCCCTATGTACCTAATATGAGTAAGTATGGAAGAAATATAAGCCATGGTTTATATCCATAAAGGTACTTGTAACCTACTTCAGGAGATAATACTAAGACATGTTAATCAATTAGTGAAGCAGATAGCTTTGTGTATGAGAATTATATACTGACATAATGTGCTAAATTATATGTAATAGATAATTTGAAAAACAGAATAATAGTACATAGCAAGGGTATGGTGAGACTGGATAACAACTGAAATAGAGAAGGGGAGATTTATATAGGTTGGAGTCATCAGAAGATGCTTAACATAGGAGCTAAAACTTTTTTTTTATATTAAGAAGCAATATCCAAACCAGAGGTGGGGAACCTGCCACCCTGGATCTAAACTTTAATTATCACATTGCTTTTAGCCAAAATAATTGAAAAATTATTTTGTAGAAAATCCCTTATATTGACCCGAAGTGGTAACATGAGTTTTTATTGAAGGGGTCACTAAAACACCAAGAATGTAAATATGCTAGGAAAGTCTAGCTCTGTGTTTCCTTATGACCTACAAATGACAATCTGAGATAATCCACATATTCTAAGAATAATATATAGGTGTTGGGATTTCGGAAACCACTTGAAGGACTAAAGAAGAAAATGGGACAGATTGTGGGTAGGGATGGGGCAGAGAGGGTTAGGAAAAAAAAATTTGGAGACAAGGTCCAATGTAGGAGAATGTTTATATGTTTATTAGGATGAGCAGTTAAATTATTCTCCTCTTCCCCCCCCCCCCATTACTTAAGAAGCAAAAGATGCTAGGGGTTTTTCTGCTATAGTACTGTTCCAAATAGGAAAGATTTTTCAAGCAGTATGTATAGACTGATAAGTCATCTAAGTCCTACAAAATATCTGCAAATCTAATTTTCTAGGTTTTAACAATTGCCATCGAATGACAAGTAGAAAACTTTTTTTATTATAATTTTCCATTGGCTGTAATTCTATATCAATAGTCATTTCATACTCCAAGTCTTCCTGACAACTTTCATTTCAAATGAAAATCAAATCCTACATTTCTACAATCAGACAAGTCTTTTGCCATTCAAAAGAAGTAACTATTAAGCTGAAGCAGAAGACAATTTTAGTTGCTATTTAAGTCTTGGATGCTACTGCCATGCCAAAAACTAGGCCAATAGTCTCCAAAGTGGGGGTGGTGGCTGGTTCCCCTCAGAGTGGTGGTGTGACCTCAAGGAAGCAAAGGTATGACCCTAAATGGTAAGTGATCAAACAGCTGGAGAGCGAGAAGATGGGTGACTACATTCAAAGGATTACATTGGAGTCAACTCAAACTACCTCCCAAGAACTGCTGTTAAATTTTCAAGTTAGCATTTATATTTTAGAAACTGGAAGTCAGGGCTTGATTTATTTTTTTATTGTTATATTGTTTTATATGATTTCCAGACTTAAGAAAATGCTGATTAAACTTAAAAGTATCAAGTGTACATTTCCCCTCCTCTGGAGAGCTGGTTGTTAAACATTTGCCAAGTACACTTCTGGTTGCATTCCATACTTGCCACGATAGACTATTCTGGGGCTTTTCTCCAACCCAAGCACATCTACCCACTCATTATCACCCAATACTTCTCAACTCTCTTTAGCTTCAGAAGCTATGGAAGCTCCCAAGTTCTTGATTTTTATAGTACTTTAGTTAGTTCCCTAACTATAACTAGAGCACCCACAGTTTGTACAGTTACTACTGGGATAATTCATATTCCTTCATTCTCGGTACACCCATCTTGCAGAAGTGAGGTCCTCTGGAGTAGTGAGATATGCTCTCTCTCATTTTCTTTTCAGTGGGACACAGTGCCACACAGGATAAGCAGGCATAGGTAGCTAGGTTCTTTTATTATATTTTCTTCATCCCCCTTCCACCACTCCACCTTGAAACTTCCTCATCCTTATTAAGGCACCACTATCTTTCCAAACTCTAAGGTTTGCAATGTTAGTGTCATCTTTCCTTACTTTCTTTCATCCCACATATCCATGAAGTTGCAAAATCTCAGTCACTTTTCATATACTCTCTAGGTCAGCCCTTTCCATAACATTTAACCTGGAATATTCCAATGGCCTCTTTATTGGTCTCTCCATTTCAAGTTTCTCCTGTCTCCTCATCCATCCCCCAAATAGTGGCCAAAGTTATTTTCTTTTTTGGGGGCAAGGGGAGGCAAGGTAATTGGGGTTAAGTGACTTGCCCAAGGTTACACAGCTAGTAAGTGTCAAGTGTCTGAGGCCAAATTTGAATTCAGGTTCTCCTGACTCTATAGTTGGCGCTCTATTCACTGCACCACCTAGCTGCCCCCATAATTATTTTCTTAAAGCATAATTCCAAATTGCTCTTCAGAATTGTTGGATCAGTTTACAACTCCATCAACAATGCATTAATATTCCCGTTTTCCAAAATCTCCTCCAACATTTATCATTTTTCTTTTCTGTCATATTAGCCAATCTGATAAGTGTGAGGTAGTATCCTTGATTCTTAGAAGAGTGTCTCAAACACAGTAAGCACTTAAGAGGTGTTTTTGACTAATGGAAAGACCACAGTTGAATCCTAGGGTGTTGATCAGATCAATAAGCTAAACAGTATAGATGAGGAAGAAGAGAAAGCCCAAGACAGAGTTCTGGAGGCCACCCAGCATTAGCAGGCATAACCTAGATGAAGTAAAAGAGACTGAGATGGAACAGTCAGGTAGGAGGAGAACTTGGATGGATGAGTGTCATAAAAACCTAAAAAGAGACACTATTAAGAATGAGAGGTTGATCAACAATGCCAAAGATTTCAGAGACATCAGGAAGGATGAGATGGAGAAAAGGCTATTAGATTTGTCAATTAAAGGATCACTACTTTGGAAAGAGCATTTTCAGTTGATTGATAATGTTGTGGCCAGACTATAGATAGTTAAAAAGAGCCTGAAAAAAACAAAAGTGGAGGCATCTGTTGTAGACAGCTATCTCAAGAATTTTAGCTACAAAAGGGAAGGGAAATAAAAAAATGATAGTGATAATTGATGGGTCAAGTGAAGGTGTTTTTTTTTTTAAGGGGGAGACATCGTCATGTTTGTAAGTAGGAGGGAAGCTGCCAGTAGACACAGAGAGATTGAAAATAAATGAGAAGGGGGAAGATAGAGAGGGCCATATGTTGAAGGGAAACTGGATAGAACGAGATGACTTGTGCATGCAAAGTAGTTTGCCTTGGCAAAGAGAAAGGCCACTTCTTCAAGTGAGACTGGAATGGAGGAGATACTGGCATCTGAGTGATGTGAAATGAGGAGAGGAGGGAGCTCTTGGTGAACTGCCTTAATACTTTCAGTGAAATACGAGGTAAGGTTTTCAGTTAAAAGTGTGGGATGAGAGGGAATGATAGGAGGTTTGAGGAAAGATGAAAAATTTGGGAAAAGTTGCTGTGGTGAGTGAAATACTGAGTCAATTACACAGGTGTACATGTACTATCTTGCTTCAGTGATGGTTCATTTGAGATTATATGACATAAATTTGTTTTGGATCTAGTCAGCACAGTTTCATAATTTTCTCCAGCTTCATTCAAAAGCACATGAGTATAAATGAAAGAAGCACATGGTAGGACTACTCTCCCTAGGGAAAGATTGGTAAAAAGATAAGGGAGCAAGAGACTTGAGAAAAGAGACAATATGGAGTTAAACTGGTTCATCTTGATGACGGATAAGAGAGTGTAGTCAATGCATAGGTGATGGCTTGGTGGGGGTGGGAGGAAACTAATGAATGAAGGGATTGGAGGTCATGGAGAGGAAAAAGAACAGAATTTAAAGTTGGAAGGCGGAGGGAGAGGTAGAATGACAAGAGACTATAATCAAATAAGTGAATTTCCAAGTTCATAAACATGAAAGTGGAACATTTGTATGTGATGACAAGATCAATGGTATGACAGTCCTTCTGTATAGTGCATATTCTCTCTCTCTTTCTCTCTCTTTCTCCTTTCCTCATTTCCCTTCCCCCATGCTACAGGAGAAACTGGACCAGTAGGAGAAAGGATATCCATCCAGGAACAGAGAGAAAAATACAAGAACAAAAAGAAGGCATGCTGAGAAAAGGAGATGCTATCCTTTTATTCTTCCGCTTCTTATCTGGTATGTAGTAGTAAAAACAGTATTATTAGTATTAGTAGTAGTAATAGCAACAGCAGCAATAGCAGTTAGCATTCTATATTGCTTTACACTTGGCAAAGCACTTTACATATATCTCAGTTTATCCTCATGACAATCTTGGGTGATAAGTTCTATTATTACCCCAATTTTACAATGACTTGCCCAGGGTCATACAACCAGTAAATATCTGAGGTCAGATTGGAACTCAGATCTTCCTGACTCCAGATCCAGTACTCTAATCACAAGTCTCAGGAATGATACCATGAAAAAGCTCAAGGGAAAAGTCAGCTTCCCTATCTCCCATCTAGTCACATATATAATTACACAGCAACTTTGTTTCTTTTATGTTTATTCTTTCCTTATCTCAGACAAATCAGTATTCCAAGATGGAAGTGTTCAAGTAACCTAGTAAGTTTGGGAAGCTCAAAGATCTCATCAGAGGTTTCACTAAGAGTAGTGACAGGAAATAAGAACCTTATCATGAAGAAGTACTGACTATTTTAACAGGAGCAGAGAGCTACACATTTAATTAGAACCTCAAAAGGACTTTAAAAGTGGAGAAAAGGACTTATAAACAGGAGCAATAGGGTGCCCCTTTGTCATATATGATCTCTACACATGTGCCTCTCTACCATTGGAGCCCAAATTAGGGACCTTGTGTGTGCAGGAGAAGAGTACATTCCTAGTTCTATTCCAACTGTTTTTATTATGCCTGCTTAGTAAATAAATTCTCTACAGGCTAATTATGCCAAGTGAGGACTTGTGGGCAACAGTACCAGAAACCCCTCTCTCTTAGGATTACCACTAAGTAGTAGTCAGCCAACCTTCTGGTGAACCCTACCTATGAAATTAGTGTAGCTTAGGGGAATGGTCCCAAAGGTGATAACACACAAGCATTTAGTCTCCTCAAGAGCAGTACCTACTGCATAATCTTTAAGTCAGTTTCTTATCTTTAACTGTGGCTAAGTTCATCAGGTATTTTCGGCAAAGCACTTAGAAAATGCTCCAAGTTTTCATGCATTCCATTCTATTTCATCTGAGATTTCAAGTCACAGATAGTCTTTACTCTTTTCCTAGTGTTACGTAACCTTCCCTATTTCTTAAAGCATAAATATGCATAGTTTCTTCTACAGTTATTAATAAGTTAAAAGAGGTCATAGAATAAATTAATCAACAAACATTTATTAAAGCGCCTACTATTTGCCAGGCTCTGCGCTAAGCACTGAGGATACAAAAAGAGACAAAAGACAGTCTTTGCTCTCAAGCTCACAGTATAATGGGGAATGCAAGCAAATATATACAAAGCAAGCTATATATACATGATAAGAGGAAATAATTAACATAGGGAAGGCACTAGAATTAAGAGGTCTGGGAAAGGTTTCCTGTAGAAGGTGGGATTTTAATTGGGACTTAAAGGAAGTCAGGGAAGAGCAGAGAAGAGAGAGTGTTTCAGGAATGGAGAACTGCTTGAGAAAGTGCCTGGAGTCAAGATATGGAATGTTTTGTTCATGAACAGCTAAAAGGCCAGTATCATTAGAATGAAGAGTAAGTGTTGGGGAGTAAACCATAAGAAGAATGGAAAGGTAAGAGGGGGTTAGGTTATGAAGGGTTTTGAATGCCAAATACCATTCTGTATTTGCTCCTGGTGGCAATAGGAAGCCACTGGAGTTTACTGATTAGTGCTTTAGGAAAATCACTTTGATGGATGAATAGAGGATGGACTGAAGTAGGGAGAGACTTGAGGCAGGTATATCCGCCAGCAGACTATGGCAATAATCTAGATGTGAGGTGATGAGGACCTACACTAGAGTGGTAAAAGAAAAAAGACAATTTAGAATGCTGGGACTTAAAAACTTTTCATGGGATTTTTTCCCCCTGAAATATGTATATTTCATAGGCTGGTAGATTCTTGAGGGAGCAAAGTGGCATAGCAGATAGTTCTAAACCTGGAGGCAGACACTGGAATTCAAATCCTGTCTCAGATACTTACTAGCTGTGTGATCCCGGGCAGAGTCCCTTCTATCAGCCTGCTTCCTCAGCCATGAAACAGGGATAATAATAGCAACTATATCAGAGGGTTGTGGTACAAATCAATTGAGATAACACAGGTAAAGTGCTTTGCAAACCTTAAAGGAAGCACTATAAAAATGCTAGTTATTATATTATGAGGTATGTTAGCCACATATTAACTTGCTGATATTCCAGATATGGAACACTAAATTGATTCATTTATCTGTAATATTTTATAGTATATTTCCTCAAACACTAATTTCATCTTAATAATAAACTCAGTGAGCTTTGGAAACTCTGAGAAGTACAAACTAACAAGAGATTTCTAAAACCCCAAACTGAAAGTACAGACCTCTTAGTGTTTATACAGGCTATTTTTAGGTCCATGATTTCCTTGAAAAACAGCAACGATACACACTAAGAAGGAACAGTACTGTACTGAAATATTCCAATGGCAAAATCATAGTCAAATAAAACAAATCTAAATGTATTAAATGTTTTCACTATCTTCCAACAATGTTCCCTGCATATCTGAAAGTTCACATTCATAATGTAATAACAATTACCAGAAAAATCAAGCGGTATCCCTTAGTTATTTTGAGAAAATGAAGTAACTGGATCTTAAAACATTGAGTTCTTACTCTCATAGTTCTCTTTAATATATCAATTCTAGGAATATATAAAAAAATTTGCAAAAAAATTCCCACTTATTAAAATTCAATTTTTAAGGTACATTTTTTTCATTTAAAAATAAGAATCTAACTCATAATCAACCCTGTTATCTGCTTGACTACTTTCCAATGTGTTTTTTTCTAAAGGAAAAAGTAATTACCACAAAAGAAAGGGAGCCAAGTAGACCTGCAGGAGATTTTTTAGATCCTTGCCTCTTCTCTGGGATAATGCTTTTCAGGAAAATAGGTCCCAATAAAATAATTTATATTCTCTTTCTAAAATCCCCTAAACATCCCAAATTTGAGAGATTTTTTTCATCTCAAATGTACTTGCTTTGGAAAAGTAATAGCATAATATTCTTGGAAAGGTCTGATAAATGCCAAGGGTAGCACGAGATTGTATCAGGCTTCATGGATATTTTATTTCCATTGACATATAAACATATATTTACTCTTTCAGAACAACACCATATTGTTGACTCACATTCAGACAATTCATTAGAACTGTTCTATCACTTTGTCATAGTTGTGCCTTTACTATTTCCCCTAGTTTTACCTTTTATATTGTGCCTTTCCTATTTAAGCATCAGTATGGCATGTGCTCTGAGGTGTTTTGGCTTTCATTTTTCCCTTTTAGTAGTAGAGATAAATTCCTGTTTGTTAATTCATTTCTTTGCCTGGTAATCAAGGTGATACATTTGCAAAACAAAGTCTTTCACTAAAGATCAATGTCCTATCTGGGTTGAATGAACCCTGGACCTTTGTTTTAAATATATCTTCAACTACTTACTTAAGCCTATAGAAATCAACCAGTTTTGATAGCTGTATCTTTGTATTCATAAAACTGTATTACTTATCTGTCTATATCAGTATGCTGTCAAGTAATAGTATTTAGCTAATTTTCAGTTAAATTCAAAATATACAAAGGAAAAAGGATGCCTAAATAAGTTCGTCCTCTTTTTAGTACAGAAAAAAATGCTCCCCCCAACCTATAAGCTAAATTTAATTAGCAATTTTTATTTATATTTATGGATTCTCATCTGTAATATGTTAGCTCAGTACCACTAGCTCAAAATTAAAATAATTTAGCAAGTTGTCTTTAAATATACATACACAGTGCATACATAGGAGCTTTAGAATAATAACTACCAACTTCTAGAAACTTTAGAAAACTTAGAATTTAAAAACAGTAATTGGTCTAGAGCAGGGGATTCTAAACTCTTGGTCTCTCTGTCTCTCTCTCTGTGTTAGGCCCCTTTGGCAGACCCCTTAATTGTTTTAATTAAGACAGCATCATATAATAGAAAAGGTTTCTAGATCTGTTAACAGTTGTATGAATTTCAGCAAATCACTTCACTCAATGCTTAGTTTCCTCATCTGTAAAATGGAGATAAATAATTCTTGCACTACATTATCTCACAGGGCTATTGTAAAGAAAGCTCTGGACCCCTTCTCAGAAAAAAAAAATTTAATGCATAAAATAAATAGAATTACAAAGGAAACCAACCATATTAAGATATAGTCATTAACAGATATTTAAAAAAGAAAAAGTTCATGAACTGGGTCCATAGTTATGGAAAAAACAGAGACAAATGTAAAGCATTTTTGCTCATCTTAGTGACCAGTGCAAACAACTAAAGAATCAATTCAAATACGATCATCACTTTTAATTAAGAAGTAGTTATCATCCAAAGGAAAAAGTCCCTGGATCTGTTAATAACTGTATGAATTTGAGCAAATCACTTCACCCAACTCTCAAGTTTCCTCATCTGTGAAATGGAGATAAATAATTCTTGGTCTACTTATTTCACAGAGATATTTTGAAGAAAGTCCTTTTTTAATTAAAACAAATATTTTATACAAGTGACTATAATTTTGAAATGGTGTTTTGTGATTTGTGATATATTCCCGTTCAGCAGTCACATTCAACTCCCAGTTCTACTACTTTCTGTGACTTTGGGCAAGGCACTTCTGGGTGTCTCATTTTCCTCCTCTGTATAAAAGGGATAGTCTAATTGTCTTTACATGATAGGCATGGTTACGTGAATAAAAAGAGTAATGTATATAACTGAAAAGAAAATTTTTTAACAACAGGTAACAGATTCTAGATTAAAGCAAAAGCAATGTTAACACTGTTGCCCCCTATGGTTGCTTATCCTTTGGAACACATTTTAAAAATTTAATTAATTAATTTCATTAAGTTTTAATACCTGGACTGAAATTTAGCTCAACATTATGAAGAATGGGTTTGTTAGGAAAGTTAACAAATTAACAATGAGAAATTTTTAGAGGGTGGATTGTGAGGGAAAACTGTGCTAAACATAAAGTATTAAATCTACTTAGGAGACGATACTAGTTTTTAAGAACATATACACACATATATGTATGTGTGTACAAAAATAAGCAAATGCTTCCTGATAACAACAAATCAGATACCTATAGCAAAGCAAGTCTAGATAAATCTCTTATTTAAAAAAAGTTAGCAATCATTTTATATTACTGTATGTACTCTAACTAATTAAAAATGTTTCACAATTCAAGCCATTCACTATGTTAAGTGGGTGTTTAAAAAAATTGGTCTGCACTAATTTGAGGGAGAAATGACACGTACAAAGATTTATTTTTCAAGGGAATGATGAAAACTTCAACCAGCAAAATGTGGGCTGCTTAATTAGCCACTAGGAGTCATTGTCATTTCCTTCCACTTTTTAAGAATTTCATATAATAAACAAAAGACTTTGGCAGAAAGGGTCCTTTCTTGCAATGGCTACATTTAACAGGAAACAAACACAAATTTTCTCTTCATTCCAAATTAAGTTCGTGAAATTAAGCAGTCTGAAGATTAAACTTTTAATAAAGATAAACAATTAATTTCCAAAGAGTAAATTAATGGCATTTTCATTTCCTAATCAATGGCACTGGTGTTTAACAGTTAAAGCTCAGACTGATCTTTTCTAGGATGAATTATCTTGCCTAATATTTGGAAAGACAAATCTGTATTCAATCACTGATGCATTAAAGAAAAATACTTTATCTTAAAGCAGATCAGGTCATGTCTAATGGCAAAAAGGAAATGAGAGAGAAAAAGAAAAAAAGAAAGAAGAGAGAAAATTTATAAACAAGAGAAGATTCTGAAGAAAACACAACCAAAAACAAACAACCTACTTTCTGGAATTATAGTCTTCTGAAGGAAAGTAGAAAGGAGGCTCTTTTTCTCAGATGCCTTCTTGACTAAAAGCAAAACCTAGTAACCTCTGGAGATTTTAGTTTTTGTTATTAAATAAAATGATTTACAAATGAGGTGAGATAGGAATCTAAAAGGGAATTTTTATTCATTTAAGTAGACAACATACTCCTATGAACATACCACTATATCTAATACACAATATACCCCTAATGAAAATTTTATTCCTTTAAACAACTATTTCCTATGAAGATACACATTGGAGTGGGATTTTAAAACACAAGAAATATACTATAAAAATCCCCAAGTCTACTACTTCAATGATCTCATTGGTCAGTGACAAAACAGAAATTACAAAATAATTAGCCCTCAAAATAACCCGGCAAATGGTTTAATTTGAAATCTCACTGTCAGTATGTGTGCGTGCGTGTGTGTGTGTGTGTGTGTGCATGTGTGTGTGTGTGTGTGTGTGCATATGTTTCAGTTAACTATAACTACTATGTGAAGTAAAATGTAAGTAACATAATTTATAGGCAAAGAAAGGTCAAGTTGGAGGGATGTTACCTTTACAGTTTATAACATATAAAACAATTTTTAATCTAACACATACAAGGATCTTCAAATGATCCTTGTTTTAATCAAGAACAGTGAGGAAAAAAACCCTCAATGTATTTACTACTTCAAATATTAAGCCTTACAAATAGCCAAAAACACTTAAATTGAAGCAACAGTTTTAACACTTCTTAATTCAAAAGCAGGGTCAATTTTTTTTTTTGCCCCAGGAGAGCATCAGTTCCTCATAAAAGGTCCTGATTTTTCTTGTTTTTGTAGCTGAATATAAATATTATTACATTTACTCTTTATAATTTTTGAGTAAATAACTTTCACTTGAAGGAAAATATTTGTAAACATAATTTTCTAACACATTTTTTCACTGAATGACCAAGCTGAGTATACTAAAGTTCTAAATTTTTAATTTTCTATACTAACAATGAAACATTTCAATTTATTATCATTACTTTAATAATGTAGTTTTGCCTATAAATGTTGACAGGTAAAATTATACATCTACTTTAACATTTATAAAAAGGGAACGGAAATAGTGTTCCAAATCTGATCACTCTGATTCTAACTGATAAAACATCAGTTTCTTAGAGATTTAAATACTTGCCAATCTAGGGCACTGGATAAGTGGTACTACTATCTGAGTAGATAGTACTATTTACTATTATAGATAACATTTGGCTCCCTTTTTTCTTTCACATTCTATTCAACTACTATTTTTAAAAGTAAGCAGGAAATCTTGACTTGCTTAGATGTATCGATTAATAGTAAAAGAAAATGTGGTGCTAGAAAAAAAAGTAATGTAAACAAAATCAGGTTGAAATTCATGGCCAATCTCATAGGATTTTTTTTTGAGGAAAATGTGTTGTGTTCCTTAAAATGCTATATGACATGAATTACTATTGCCACCTTCAGCCCAATAATAGAGGTATACTTCTTTTTTAAAGGAAAAAAATGTTTTTCAAAATTACAAAAAAAAATCAGACATATTTTCATATTATCAAAGATCTCACTTTACTTAAGAATTTATCATCATGTGACCTTTAAGAAGGAATCACCTCTACTTTGTGTAATATGTGATATATACAATTTACATATAAATTAATTTAATTTGTAAAGTAACATAATTGTTTCTTTTCCCCGGAGGATATGTTATTGTATATGATATGGCAAATATGTTATATTTGCTTCAATATACAAAAGTTGCTCAAAGAGAATACAATTTTAAATTTTGTTTTCACACCATTTTCATTTTGTGGAATTTAAGTTTAATAAAATACGGTTTTTTAAAGAAAAAGCAAAAGATTACATGCTAAGTACACCAGAAATAAAAATTACTTACTTTTTTAAAAAATCCATAGAAGTATTTTATATTGGAAACAAAAAATAGAGAAAGCTATCTAAAGTAAAAGAACAACACTATTTTGAGATCGTAATTATAAAAAAATGCACCTGAAAATTCAATTTACTAGATTATCTTAATCATTTTGAAATATAATTTAGGATGCAATTTAGAACTGAAGTTACACATTAAAGAAAACATGTATAGCCAAATGTTAAACAAAAATTTATAATAGAAATGCTGGCAATGTTCTGATCACTACGGTTTAAACAATGCAAAAAGAAACCTAAGATTATTTTATCTTAATAAGGTAAAAGAGTCTCTCTGCTAAGAAGCATTTTTGCTTTTAACCTGCTTAACCATTAATGCTAAAAATAAACAAGTCATTCAAAACAAGAATGCAAGTGAATTTTTAAAAGTTATTGAATAAAATGGCCTTCATGAAGAGACTACATTGTATTTTAATTAGAAAATAACCTTAGAACAGTCTTACCACTTGGAGGCAGAGGGATACCACTAGGCAATTTTTTAACCAAATAATATGAAAGTTAAAAAATATGACTTTACAGATGTGGAATCAACTTGCTACCACAAGGTTACAATTCCTTATATGGAAGGGCTAATAAGACACCTAAAAGTTTAAAATATTAAAATTACAAGTCATAAAGGACTATTATTACTATATATAAAATGTTTTCCCCCTGTCAATCCATAATAAAAATCATATTTTTCTCAAATGAAAGACATCCTGCTTATAACAGTTGCTTATCTAACCCCACATTTGGAAACATAATATTTAAGAGATGGAATAACAATCCATTTACACAGTATGGAAAACTTTAATGTGAAATAAATAACTTTTTTAAAAAATGGAATGCTTAAAAAAGAACAAATATCAAGAGGAAATTTAAAAAAGTCTTTTGAAAGAAATTCTATAAATCTTTTTTTTCCTTCCTTTTACTCCTCTAAAGTTAGTCTGCTTTAGAGGATATACTAACTTGCCCAATCAGTTTTACATTACAGCACCAGTCCAGAAATAGCTCCCAGCCGCCTTGGCCTCTAGCATGGTTGTCATGACAATGAAACCACAGTTCTAAAAATAGACCATCAGCACCAAATCTTGTGAGAGAGACATCTGGAATCCGGCCAGTCAAACCTCAGCTTGACAAATAAAAATAGGCACAGGCAGATTTAGAAATAGGAAAGGTATAATGTATCTCTACTCTAATACAAAGAGTAACAAAATTATACAGAAACAAGCTGGTTGCATTTTAATGAAAGGTTGATTTAATGAAACAACTGAGGAAACATTTTAAAAGCTACATTATTAACAAAAAATGCCCCAAGGGTTTTGGAAAGGGATTTGGGGGTTACTTTTCACAAGCTACGCAAATGTTAACATTTTAATATGAAATAAAAACTGCTGCTGAAATAATAAAAAGCTGCCGCTTTTCTGTTTTTAAGTGGTAGGAGAAACACAACTTCTAATACTCACAAAAATATAGTTTTGGTAACTTTGAAAGCAGAAATGGTTCAGGACACTAGACTAACATCCTGAAAGCCGGATTGCTAAAGTGCTTTCAAAATGAGTTGCCTGCTTCAGCAAGAGAAGATCTTATCTCAAGAGTAAACTGACTTACTTAATAAATCCTATTTAAAGTCTTATGAAAAATGCATCTGAGAATGAAGACAAAAATTAATCTCACCCATGATTCAAGCCATATCTGAACTCATTTTCACAGGTAAAATGAAACTCTATTAAGTCATTACATAATCTTGCTTCCCTTCCTCCATCACTGGACTGCTTTTAAACAATACCTTTCTTTCACTTTAGTGGGTGAGAATGTTCTATTCTTAGACTATGCCTTTGATTGACTCATTCAATTACCACCACAATTATCTGTGTAGGCAAGGCAGCTATGTCAAAAATCTTATTCACTACATTTATCAATATTATTCCACAGCAGACATTTTCTTAATAAAAACATGATTCCTTAATACTTTTATTGCCAATACACATTAACAACCTGAAACATTCAAATCACTAAAGTCAGCCTTATTGTGTCTGATATCAGATAACAAAATAAAAAATGAAAAAACTAGGTCCATTACAGAGCTCTTAAAGAAGCTTACTCACAATTCCTTCATAACTTAAAATGCATTTTAGACCAAAATCATATGATCCTTCCAAGTTTATAATTCTCCCTTGAATGAGATAAAAAGAGATCATTTAAAAGAATATGAAATTTGAAGTTTCTGTTACAGATTGCATAATTGTGGGAAGTGAAAGTGTACAAAAATAAAGTGACTGGTAAAAGTCCAAAGAGGATTGTAAACATAACCATGTACAGCTATAAAAATGAATTTAAAATAGTTAATTATTGCCTAAGGTCTACAGTCATTAAGATAAGACTTTAAAGAAAAACTGCACCCGATCAACCTAGAGGATGCCCGTGGGCACCAACACTCTGGCGTTTAAATTCCTCAATTTATATTTACATGGATATTATTTTCTTCGGCTAAAAAAGGATTTTATAAAATTAGGAAAATGTGCTTATCATTTTGAACATTGCAAGTAATTCATAACTTTTTTGCTCCTGCAACTAAAAAAAGACCTCTAATATGTGAAATTATGGCTAGTCTCTGAAAGATCTCAATCAATTAAAAAACTCACTTGTGTAACTGGAGTATAATTTAGCTTATCTCCACTTAATTACATGCCTACTTTTGTTTTCTAGCACCAAGAATGTTGCATTTCTGTGATATTTCCATTTTATACATTTTAGTAAGTTATCACCTTGAACCATGCAGGGCTGAAGTATTTTCCTTAATTACATTTTATGTAATTATGTCTTTTATATATTTATACATAATTATATACATGAGTTATGTTTATAATTTATATAAAAATATAGTGAGAGATTTTAAACATCTGTGAACTTAAGCATTATATTACAGAAACTAATTCTTCAGGGTAATTTTGTATATTTCAATTAAATATTCAAATCCACATGCATAGATAATTAGAACTTAACCTAGAGGCAAATAAAGGCAAATAACAAAAGGGCGGATTATCCGTTGAAATTCTAGAGCAAAGTAAGACTAAAGGTTGTATAAAGAATGGTAAGCAATATTCAGCTGAAGTCTCCTGAGAGTTAGTTGCAAGAGAAGAAAATGAGTAAGAAATACACAAATACAAGAAAAAGATGCACCTTAAAAGGTAATACTTTTATTTAATGTACATATTTTTTCAAAAGTTTATTATCTCACATTTCATTACATTGGTAGCTAACTTTTAGCTCCTAAATTAAAAGTGGAAAAATATAGTAAAAATTTATCCTGTTATTGTGGCCTTCTCTCTGCAAATTTTTCCCCCCTTAAAACTGTCACCTCTTTCCACCCCTTTAGATGGTAAATTTATTGAGATCATCAGGGACTATATCTCTATTCCTGTATATCCCTAATGCCTAGCATAGTGGCTTACACAATGCAAGGGTTTAGTAAATGATTGCTGAACTGAACTAAAATATGCTTTTTTTAAAAAAAGTGGAAATCAGGGAATTTTCTTAGGTCCATCTTCAATAATTTCTAGTTACATGCCTGTAATCCAATAGATTAATTTATAATAAATAAAGTTGTACTCTATTTAAAATCCTGACAGGACAAGAATATCAAGACAAGTGTAGATGAAACATGAGAGTTCTAGAATATTAAAACATATATGTAAAAAATACCTATCATATATGGAGACAAAACTATTACTTCCTTTATAAAATTAATATTGTTGAATTTGAATACAAGGGGGTCATTAAGTATAATGAATTTAAATGTATCTTCAAAAGATTTTCTTTCAGTTAGCCAGTTAACAAGTATTTATTAAACACATTCTATGTCTGATGCTATAGCTAAGTGCTTGAGACACAAAGAAAGGCAAACACAACATCTTCACACTCTAGTGGGGAACACAACATGCAAACAAAAAACAACTTCTTACATACAAGCTATTAACAGACTAAGTGGAAAATAATCTCATATACTGAAATAGGAATAAAATGCTGCATACTACATAATGTGTACAAGCACTATATTTTTTAAACATAAAAATAAGGGTATAACAATGCTTATTTAAATGATAAATATTGCTGAGAAAAAGAAAATTCACCTCAACTGACTCTCCCTCTAATTTCTTTTTTTTTTTCTTTTTGGAGGGGGGAGGGCAGGGCAGTTGGGGTTAAGTGAATTGCCCAAGCCCACATGGCTAGTAAGTGTTAAGTGTCTGAGGTCAAATTTGAACTCAGGCCCCTCCTGACTCCAGGGCCAGTTCTCTATTCACTGTGCCACCTAGCCACTCCTCCCTCTAATTTCTAATTTATATATTTAAAGGTTGATGGCATTTAACTCTTTGACTAATATCCAGAAATACTTTTATGACACCCAAATTTAGTTAAAATTTATAATGAGCAAAGAATACTTGTTTCTCATGTTGTTTGAAGCTACAAAGTAAAGGGTAGAAGACAAGATACTTACTATCAAGAAGTTATCAAATATAAAGATTACAAATTTGATGACATCATAAAAGCAAACTGAAAACAATCACATATCAACAGATATGAAATAAACTAAAGATATACAAAAGGTATGTAGTTTCATTGGCATGGGGGGGGGGACTTCTTTTACCAGATAGTAGAGAGCAGACAAATCCTACTCTTAAAAAAAAAAGTCTGAGACATAGTGCTTAAATAACTTGCCTATAGTCAAACACAAATGAGATGCTAGATAATCTTTCTGACTCCGAACCTAGCATTCTATCTACCAGTTCATGCTGGCTCCACAGTCTACTGCATAGAGTAAATACCTTAAAAGAATATACAGATTAAAGGAGTGATCATATTGGACAGCATTAATTGGAGAAGACTATTCCTACCTTCATAATATATGATACTATTCTATGAGAAGTCTTGAGTAGAATACTGAAATATTAAAGGATTAACGTTTCATTTATGATTTTTTTTTAAAAAAGAACTACATATTCTAAGAATGACAACTAATACTCCTGGATTTGGCAATTAAAAATAGCAACTTGGACCAGAGATTTCTTTTGTGTTATTTAAAGATTGTGTGATACCAGTCCTTATGATGCTCCACAGAACAATACAAAGGATCAGAAAAAACCCTACTGCTTTAGACAGAATTGGCTAAATGAGAAAATATACAATAAGCCAAACAAGAATTTATACTATGATATACTTTCTTTTTTGGGGGTGAGAGGAGGGAAGGTAGGGCAATTGGGGTTAAGTGACTTGCCCAAGGTCACATGACTAGTTTTTGTGTTATGTCTGAGGCTGGATTTGAACTCAGGTCCTCCTGACTCTGGGGCCAGTGCTCTATTCACTGTGCTACCTAGCCGCCGACTACGATATACTTTCAATTTATTGAAATTTCCCTTTCCATGTTTCATTTTTTCATGAAAATTACAATATGTAAGTCTAATGAGACATAATTTTATTATGTTCATTAAGATTTCTTTGCATCCAGTTCCTCTGGTCCTCAAAACCCTATAGGGGCATTAAAATTAGTTCTGGTTACTTTCTGTGGGTTAATTATTTATTTCTTTGCCCTTAAATTAATTCTTTTTTCATGGATCTGAGATTTTATCAGTGGAAGGAGCTTCCTGTGCCTCTTGCCAAAGCAGGTTACCATCTTCTGTGGAACTTATAGTCTTAAGAAGTTGACTGGGATGCTGATATGTTAAGTGACTTGCCAGGGTTACACAGTCAGTATGTGTCAGGGACAAGACTTAGACCCAGATCTTCCTAACTTCAAGGATACTTCTCCATCCACTAAGTCACTGATATGATGTATAAAAATGCAAGCTTAGAACACAAGGTGTACTAACATCAGCTTAATTATAGAATCATTTTAAAGTTTACAAAGAGTTTAAACACACATTATTTGATGCTCCCTGTGAGGCAGCAGTAGTAGTAGAGTTATTTTACCTATTTTATAGATTAGGAAACTAAAGGTCAGATAGTTTACATGGCATGTACAATAACTAGTAAGTAGTAGAGCAAAGACTCAAATCTGTCTTTTGGTTCCAATTACAGGGACTGATTTCACTATAAAATATTGGCTCATATATTCCATGAAATAAATTGCCTTTTTTGGGGGAGAAAGGAAGATTGGGTCTCTTATTTTGCGCATGCTAGAAGTGGAGCTACAGTGGGTCTGATTCCACTGCTGAATGTCATGGAAGTTTCTGACCTGGGAGCTCCTCAGAGCTTGGTGGTCTCCTACTCCCAGGGGCTCACCATATTAACATTGGATTTGGTTTGGACACCTGATTCACTTAGTCCTACTACAATTCAGAACTCCAGAGCACAAATAATACACCAAACTCAGCTACTTCCACAGCAAGGATTATAGGTATGTACCACTATGTCCAACATTTAATTTAGTATAATTTAAAATAATCAGGTTTTGCATATTTTAAAATGCAGATATATAATAACTGTTAACTAAAATATAAATTCCACTTATTCTAAAACTACATGTGTGGAGTTGTTATGAAGTTGCATTTACACATACTATGATAGATAGTAAATTAAGGCACTTATTTAATTCAGGGCAAAAAAGGTTTAAATGTTAAAATAATTATAGAAAGTGGGCACTAATGTTGGATGGTAAAAACAAATAAAGATACAATTTGATTGATGAGAAGATGAGGGAAAGGAAAAAAAGAATTAAGCACCTACTGTGCATAAGGTACTGTGCTAAGCATTTATAGATATTTTCTCAGTTGATCTTATTTGATCCTCACAGCAACTTTGTGAGGTAGGTCCTATCACAATGCCCATTTTTGAGGAAATCAAAGTAGACAAAAAGTTAAGTGATTTGCCCGGGGTCACATAGGTAAAAGTCTCTGAGGCCAAATTTGAACTTAGGTCTTCCTAAATCCAGGTCCAGTGCTCTACACACTACAAATGAAGCACCTGTGTTTTAAGGCATTAAAGTTCAGTGTATTTTCATAAGATGAGATCCAGAGATAGAAAACCCTCCCCCCTCAACCAAACAAAAATAACAAGATGGCTTTCCAAAAAGAGTCAGAATGAGGCAGCCCTACTCTAACACTCTTAATCAAAAACCTAAATTTTGCATTAGGTTGAATAATATTCAAGAAATCTAATGAGTAACTAGAGTAAGTAGTTTCTTTCACCTGAAAACTCTTCCCAAATCACTCATTAAACTATGAGCAACAAGAAAGGGGGACCAGAAAGAAATATTATAAAGAAAGGGGGACCAGAACATTTTGCCCATGCTCCCTAGCAGAGTTCAGAACTGGACATCCCAGGCCCATGAGCTCTGAGGTCCTTAGCATTTTATATTCTGTGACACAAAGAGAGGGCTCTGAAAATTCAAGTCTTTGCACCTCAAAGATCAGGGCTGGGAGTGAGGAAGAGATAGAAGTCAGTACAGGAACCCAGGTGACATAGATGGAGACCAATCTATGGCAATAGTTTTACATAAAAGCGTAGCAGAGTGTTGTGTGAGCATAGTTTGGCTGGGGCACAAAGTCATAATCCAAGTAGAGAGAGAAGTAAACCAAAGAACTTATAGACCATTATTAAAAATTATGTAATAGACCAAGAGATACCTACAGGTCCAACCTCGAAAGTGAAAGTAGCTCCCTAATAACTACAAGCAGAGACTCAAAAGAAAAAAAGTGTTTTAAACAATATTTATGTTAAATACCTAGAAGAAATTTTAAAAAAAAGAATTAAAACCTTAGATTTGGGAAGAGACTCAATAGCTTAGAGTAGAAAGTAGCAAACCTTACTGAAGTCATGGACTTCTTAAAAATTAGAATACTGCAAACACAAATCAATAATTCAATGAAATAATAAGAAATATTAAGAACAAATTCAAAATATTGAAAAAAAGAAGAAAATTAATTCAACTCACATTAAAAAAACTGATCTGAAAAACAGATAAAGAGAAATCATTTTAAAATTATTAGAATTCCTGAAAACTATGATTTTAAAAAAGCCTGAACACTGTACTTCAAGCATTCACAAATAAAACTACCCAGATCTATTAGAACCAGAGGGCAAAAAAATAGGAAGAATCATTTAATAACCTTCTGAAAGAAACATCAAAAAGAAAATGACTCCAAAAATGTGACAGCCTAAATCCAGGACTTTTATGTCAGAGAAAAAAAAATATCACAAGCGTCCAGAAAGAAAGATTTCAAGCACCAAGAAAGAAGTCATGAACACACAAGACCTACCAGCATGTATTATAAATAAAAGATCTTGGAAAAACAGTTATTCCAAAAGGCAAAAGAAATAGTTTTACCCCCAGGAATGTTTCACCTTTGTTAAGATGAGTATAGTTCTATGGGGGAGGGAGGGTAGGGTGGAAAGGACCCTTTCTCTAATATAGAGAGCTTTCAAACAGTCCTGATGAAAGGACTAGAGGTAAGTAGGAACTTTGAAAAGCAAACTAAGAGTCAAAACAGAAAGTTTAATTTGTTTGAACAACTGGAAAAAGCTATATGATGATAAAATGCTACTAAGAGAAGAAAATTCAAGAATGCCTTCAGAAGCTTAATGTCTTCAAAAGGTACTGAGGAACTTAAGATGGGGTGAACTGGTTCTGTTTTTAAAGATTTTAAGAAGGAAAAAGGGAAGGGACAAGGAATATGCTAATATAGAAAGGAATAATGGAGAAGTGTGGAAGAACTATTACTATTTTATTTGGAGGAGGCAGAATTCAGTGTTTCTCACAATTAGAGTATATGAGAAGAAGAGTATAAAAACATGGAGTAAGGGAGTGGGGAAGCAGGCCTCAGTTGAACCTCATTCTTAACAAAGTAAGGTTGAAAATAAACACATATAAATGCAGGGTTAGGTGTAGAAATAGACAAAATTCAATAGGAAAACTGGTAGAGACATAGATCAAAGTGGGATTAAGATCAAGGATAATACTAGGAAGGGAATAGTTACAAGTTAAACAAACTTCTTGATCCCAAAGGGCAGATTAAAAGGACAAAGGAAAGATCTAGAAACAAAGGAAGTGATCATCCACAGCAAATGGTTGAAAAAAAATGTGGACTATGAATGTAATGAAACACTATGTTGTAAGAAATTATGAAAGAGATAATTTCAGACACTCCTTGGAAATGATACCCAGTAAAATAAGCAGAATCAGGAGAACAACCCATATGATGACAATAACATTGCAAAAACAAAAAAAAACCCCAACTTTGAAAGAATTAAGAACTCTGATCAAAGCAATGATGAAATATGTTGCTAGGAGACTTATGATGAAGCATATTATCTACCTCCTGACTGAAAGGAGGTTAAACATAACATTTTTTAATGACCAAAGCATGGATTTTTTTTTAACCTCACTATGCTGTTTTGTTATGAAAGTCCTCCCCCCTGTCCTCCATCTTCTTTGTTAATTGGGGGAGACAGTGGTTAGGAAAGTAATAATGGTAATGCCAAATAAAAGGGGAAAAAAGGAGGTCTATTGAAACATTTAAAAAAGTGAACAGAGGAGAAAAGAAGGAAGTTCAGAAGGAAGCACAGACAAATGGGACAGTTTGGGAAGGAAAACAATTATTATATTTTAAAAATGTGGTGTGGAAGAAACTGAAGTTTTCAAATACTATCCTTTTGTGTTCTATTTTGTATATAGAAGAGCTCTTTTTGGAGGGTGGGTGGACTATTTAAGTTCAGAATAGAAATATTAAATTAAAAAGAAAAAAAGAGAAAGCTCCCAATACTTTGCAGGCCTAGTTTGAACTTAAGTGCTGTTCATATGCACTCCAAAAGATGGTTCTCTATCCTACAGAACAACACTGTAGGAGTAACTTTCCCCTGGGATTTGTATGATTAAATATATCTTTGGAGAATAAATAAATAAAATGAGGGGTTTGGACTTGATGGACTCTGAAATCTCTTCCAACTCTAGGTCTATAATCCTACAATTAGTACTTAGAGTTGGTAGAGAAAATAAGGACATCTTACACTGAGATTGAAAAACTATTACATAGTGGATAGAAGATAGACCTTGGAATCAGGAAACTTGGGTTCAGGTTTGCTTCTGACACATACGGGCTGTGGGACCCTAGACAAGAGTCATACTACCCCCTGCATAACTTTCTAAACCCTTATAGCTCTACATAAATGCTAGCTCTTCTTCCTAGTCCTTGTGCAAATCCATATTCTCCTCCTTATCAACATAATCTTTATTATTATTATTGTTGTTAGGCAATTCTTCAAAAATATAAATTGCAGAGAAGTCACAAATCTACATGTGTAAAGGAAGTTTCCTTCTTTGGACTTTCCTACATTAATGAAATAAGAAGTCTGGATGAAAAAAAAAGTATGTATCAATAAAGGGAAATTTATACTACAAAAGATAAATAAGTAATTTTTCATCAGAGAAAGTTAGGATAAAATGGGTATAAGTAGAGACTCTCTTAGGCATAGAAACAGAATTTTCCAATTGTATTTTTCCACAAAGGTGTCAAACTAAAACACTTTTATTGTTATGACATTTGTTGTTCCTTTTAAAAATGTCTTCTTTATTTGAGTTTTAATGAATATTAGTTATAAATCCATTTCACTTTAATGAGATTGGCACCATGGATTGTCATCAAACAAGTGAAAGAGTAGTAGAGTGCAATGGAGACGCACATAGTGGACATGAGCAGATTTCAATATATAATCAATGTAGAAATTTTTAGAAAGTAAAATATGAAATCAAGGAAATGAATGATAAGAAGAGATGTATTAGTCACATGGTGAATGTAAGGATAACAGGTGGACAATCTGAATGCCCTACTGGTAGCCTCATGATGTCATAAGAAAGTGAGAAAGGCTTCTAATGTGTCGGATGGATTTTCTTTGCTCAACAGGAAAAACAGACAAGAGTTATGTGGGTTTGGTAGGGATGGATAGGCTGTAATCTGCATTATCAGAGGGAACATCCAAATGAATGAAATCAGAGATCCATTAGCATATCTCTAAACCTAGTAGATGGCTCATATTAATGCTGCTTTTCTGATATATCCTTACAATTTTAAGAGGCAGTGAGGTATAGTGGAAAGGCTGCTGGACTTAGGAGTCAGAAAACCTAGGTTCAAATGCCAGTCTGGTCATTAATTCATATTATGACTGTAGGCAGGTCACTTAACCTCTCTGAACCTCTCCTTCTTACTCAAAAAAAATGGAGACGATAACATTAACCAGTACTATTCACCTCATAAGATTAGCTGTGGGTGAAGCTTTTTGTAAGCACCTAAAGTCCCATACAAATATAAACTCATTATAAAACAAACTAAATTGAATGAAAATCTTCCTATGACAACCACTTAGAAATACTTTAAATAATGTTGCCATTTTGGTCAAGTATTTAATGGAAATTACTTCTATTTCAAGATGTTCTCCTTACACTGTATTAGTGATTTCCTAAAGTATTTTAAGTTAGTGTGGATTTTAAAATATTTATTTACTAGGATTTTGGGAGAAGATGACTCCTCTTAATACCTATGTGATGCTGGTTGAGTCATTTGATTGTTTTAGACCTGTTATTTCATCTTTAAAACAAAGGTTAGACTTGATAACCTTGGGGATCCCTTCTTTTACCCTAAATCTATGATTTTGTGATCAGTATTTTCAGTAAGATAATTCCTAAAATCAAGAAAATCATCATCATTTATGCTGAAAGTTTATAGAAGATTCAAATCACTTTATTTCTCTGAAGAAGTTATTTCATTTCTTCATGGACATGGGAACAGATGTAGGGAAGTGAGATAAATTACTTACCATCAATGTAAAAATGCAAATAGAACACAAATTAACTCATTGCTATTACAATATTTGAACCACACCTTTTATAATTCAGCCCTAAAATATTTTAATAGAAAGAATTTCTGTATTTTGTAGTGGTTTTTTTAACCATGAAATAGATTTTCATAGGTTAGCCACTAAAGCTAAAATTTAAGGGAATCAATTGAAATGAAAGACAATGTTCCTATTCCTATTATTATTTTAGATTATTCCTATTATTATTGTTCCTATTTCTATTATTATCTTAGATTTATACAGCACCCTTCTTTAAAGAGCTATAGTGATTCAAGGTTGGGACTCCCAAATTGTGATAAATGAGCAAATTAGGATAGACAGAAACCAGTGGTTTCCAATTGTAATAAAAAGTATTGTAAAAAATTTAAATGTAAGTTGATAAATGACAGAAGATAAACATTGAGATTTTTATAGTGAGCTAGTCTCATAACAATCAGACCTGGGTTTAAGTCTCACCATTGACACATACTTATCCAAGTCATTTACCCTCTCTGTATTCTATATAATCTCCTAAAACTAAGCTGTGGAAAAGGTTCTGATCTACATTGACACAGGCATTTTCTGCATCTGAGAGTCCCCTGTACAAATGAAATCACAAATCCCTATCCCAACCCTGATTCTGATACTCTATGATTAAATCACAACTGGTTTCATTTACTAGTTGGTTGACATTATAGTGGGATCAAGTACTAAAAGCAAACTGAACTGTGTACTTATCTTAAGGAAACTTTTAAATCTAAAGCAAGCTACAGTAATGAAAGAACAGTACATCTATGTTAAAAACATAAATCTTGGTATGAATCAAACACTTAGAATTTCCTAGCCTAATAATAAATATGCTGTTAAAAATGACAATTACATCAGAACTAGCATGAAAGTTCTGAGCCTCAAATCTTTCAAAGTGGGATACTTAAAGTTTGTTAATCTTGTACCTATACTTCTGACTATGATCCAGAACACAAAATACAAACAATTCCAGGATTTCCATTTGTTTTGAATGACTATAATTAGTACTTCCAGCTTTTAGTAGGGACATTGACAAAGTATTTGGGGGGTCAGAAGAACTAGCTGAGTTGCACAATTGTTCTTCTTTTGGTCTCTAAAAACAGGTAAAAAGGACTTTTTTTTTTGGTCTAGACACATGATTTCATTGGTATAGATAGTGAATTCCTAGTGCAGAAACTGTCCCTTCAATTTTTCCACCACTGAAAACATAAAATATGTGTATTCTATAATGAAATAACATTTAGAGAAGCAGCATGGCATAGTCAATAGGGAGCTTTAGAGTCAAGAAGAACTGGATTCAAACTCCTCTTCTAAAATACTGTGGGACCCTAGGTAAGTCATTTCAACTCTGAAGGCCTTTCTCTTAAATCATAAGATGCTGATCTACTTTGGTAAGAGGGAATTTCCTCACTAAGAATTTCCTACACAAGTCCAGGGAAGGTGGCAGGGGAAGGATACTGGGCAGCACCAAAATAGAATTTATTTTATCTTGTATATCTTCACGTATCCACATATCCTAAAACAATTCTTTTACATTCTGTAGCCTATACAAATTATCTTTTGTTTGACAGATGCTGTGCCTCTATCATGTTTCTGCCTCCTTCAACTAATGATTTTTGGCCCGCGCTGTCACATAGCTGGGATTCGAACCCAAGTCTCCAAGTTCTACACTCCAAATTCAGTATTCTTTCCACTCTACCACAATGTTCTTTAGACATACACAGGAGAGCATTTTCTCACAGTTCATTTCATAATATCATCCAGTAAATTCAATTGAGGCCCAATGTATAACCTCACCTTCCCTCTAAGACTTTTGTTGGGTTAGTACTATGCTACCGAATGTGCAGGCTAAATTCTAAAAAAAAATTTTAAAATTAAATTAGGTAAAATGGATCTAAATAAGGATGAATGGAAAGAAAATAATAGCAGAAATAAAAAATAAGGAGAAAAATTTATAAATCTATAAATTTTATGTAATTTATATTTTATATAATATAAAATTTTATATAATATCATATCTGTAAATCTATTAAAAATCTATAGATGCTTATGTCTACTTTCTAATCTTTGTAAAGTTTTCATAAGAATGAACCATACATGTATTAGGAATATACTTAATGGAAAAAAACAGAGTGTAGGGAATTCCTAGGCAATCTTTCAGAAAAAAAATCTCCTTAGTAGATATAATCTCTAAAATCTCAAGTGACTCAAAAATATAAAGAATACAAGACGCCATTATTGCAAATAATTATTTAACTTGTTAGAGCAAAATGTGGCTTTTGGGGCTGTCCTTAGACATATAATCTCTCACGCATATTGATGACATAGAAAATTTCTTGGTGAATGCAATAACCATAGAAATAATAGTTTAGTGACCTCTTAGAGGTAAAGAAGGAATAAAACAGGGAGATAGGTGCTCACCAAAGTTGCTCAACACTATCATGGAATGCACACTGTACAAGATCTAAATAGAAAAGATTTAAAAAAATAAATAGCGAAAGTCCTCCAAATACTTCTGTTTGAAGATGACAAGTGCTGACTGCATTAAATGCCAGAACATTACAAAGCCCCTTCAATGGAAGTAATGATTACACAGGAGATTGGTCTAATACTAAAACTCCATACAAATATGAGTTTTTATTATTTCCTCCTTCTAAACACCCCATCTGACTGACATACATTCTTTCTTTTAAAATATGCCCTTGTTACACATTAAATAGGGTATCTCACCCTACAGCAAGTAGACAGGAAGGGAATGAGAGGGGGGACAATTGAGAGGAGGACGGGTTGGAGGGGATGGTAGTTAGAAGCATACACTCTTGAAAAGGGACAGGGTAAAAGTAGAAAATAGAACAAGTGAGGGGCAGGATAGGATGGAGGGAAATATAGTCAGTCTTTCACAACATATCCACTATGGAAATGTTTCATGTAGCTACACACGTACAACCTACATGGAATTGCTTATCTTCCCAGTAAGGGTGGGTGATGAGGGAGGAAGGGAAAGAATCTGGAATCTAAACTTTTAAAATCAAATGTTTAGAAAAATATATTATTATTATTATTATTTTTACATGCAACTTGGAAATAAAATATACAGGCACTGGGGTAAGGAGATCCATCTTGCCCTACTGGAAAGTGGGAGGAGGGATGGGGGGCAGATATAGGAGACAGCAGATTGGGGGAGGGGGTATACAGTGGGATCGCTATTTTGTGGTGGTGGGTAGGGGAAAGATGGGGAGAAAATCTGCAATTCAAAATCTTGTTGAAATGAATGATGTAAACTAAAAATAAAAATAAAATTTAATTAAAAAAATAAAATGTGACCTTGATTACCACATGAAGAAAAATACATTTCAGACATTACCAGGAAAGTAACACATTATAGTTGGGGAGGTAGAATCAAATGAAATATGGAAAATTTTAATAATATAAATACCTACACATTTCTAACACAAGGCAATTCACAACATATCAAAAGTGACTAAAGAATGTCAAGTGATTTTAAAAGTACATTTCCACTAATAATGGACATTTATATAGTATTTTAACATTTAAAGTATTTTTATACTGCTCATTTCATGTCATGCTATAAAAAACAATTGTCTCATGACATTGAACTTATAAAGGTGACTCTGTCATAATAAGACTATTCTCATTATTCTATTTACATCAAAATTTACCAAAAAAATCACAAAAACAAAGTTTGGGGTATTACATATTTTCTTAACTGTGCAAAAAAATCATCTAGTAAATAAGGGAATTGTTCATGTCTAAGTGACTCTCCCCTCTTTAGGTATATCAAGTACACTTTTAACATTAGGTAACACCTATTTTTGTAAATAATTAGTATAGAGACTTTTATGATATCTAAGAACAATTGCTTAGAATCACAGGATCCTAAGACTTAGAGAAAAGTGTGAACCTAAGAGGCCAACTAATCCAAAACCCTTGTTTTATATACTATCTAGATTATTTGGTCCTCATTAGAGTTTCTCATAATTTACATGATAGTCAGAGTATATTCTCCTTTGTTTTGAAACCTTTTCTTAGAGAACTGGATATTAGAGATTCAGAGTCCTTTATCCTATGGACCTAATATTTTTTTCTCTCTAATAAGTCTAATGGAAGCTTACAATATATTGTGCTATTGTTTCAGAATATAATGACTTCTTTCAGGAGGTTTCTTTTTTTTTTTAACCTTACAAAAAAGTGCTACAGAGAATGGACCAGCAAAGAATAATATAGTAGCCCTTAACTACTAGAAAAAAAATGGGACATGCAAGTAATATTCTTTAACTGCAAAGTATTAGAACAACATTCTGATCTGTGCTATGCCTGATTAGGAAACAGTAAGAAAATACCTTTTGGGGATACTTTATAAAGCAGCTATTGATGACAGATTTTTCTTAGTTAACTTTGTAAAGTGATCAGGAAGATGCTTCTAAACATATGGACTTTTATTGCATATACACATATCCCATAGGGAACTACAACATCTGTCAAGTCCATTTGAACTAGAGTTGGACAGCTTCTACCCATTCTACACTATCCTTTCCTTTCTACAAACTCCAGCATTTAATGTCTTATGTTTTCATTGAACTTTGAAGTTTCCAAAGGATTTTCCCCAGAACAACTCTGAGGTAGGCAATGTTTGGCTTAGGGCCACTGATATTTACAAAATTCCTTTATTATATTACTTTATTTCTTTGGGGTTAGTTTTATCATCTGTGAAATGCAGGAGTGTTTAGGAGGATCTTTAAGGTCCATTCCAACTCTTAATCCAGGATCCTGTGACTGGTAGGAGAAAAGAAGAGTGTTGTTGTTGAGTCTTTTCCAGTTGTGTTCAGCTCCTCATGACTCCCTTTGGGGGTTTTGTTGGCAAAGACACTAGAGCAGTGGTGCTCAACCTTTGGGTCGTGGCCTCTTTGGGGGTCGAACGGGATTGCCTAAGACCATTGGAAAACACATATTTCTGATGGTCTTAGGAACTGAGACACCGCTCCTCTATCTGTCTCCAGGTGGGTCTGCCCACATGAAGATATGCCCACATATGAGTATTAAAGGGTCACGGCATTAGGAAGGTTGAGAACCACCGCACTAGAGTGATTTGCCATTTCCTTCTCTAGTTTATTTTACAGATAAGGAAACTGAGGCAAATAAAGTTAAGGGACTTGTCCAGGGTCACACACAGGAAGATGAATCTTCCTGATTTCATGCCCAGCACTCTATCCATTGTACCATGTGGTTGCCAAAAGAATTCTAGCCACAGTCAAGAAAACCATGAAAACCAAGAAAAGAGAAAGTGTCAAGGATGAAAGGGTCAAAGGTACAAGGAGATCAAGGAAAATGAAGAATCAGAGAAGATGCTAGATAAAGCAATTAGATTGACGCTGGTTGACATTTGAGAAAACAGTTTTCAGAAGAGTGCTGATTGCACATATTACAGTACAAATGTTTTAGAAGTGAGTGAGGGGCAATAAAGAAGGAAAACATCAAGCTGATATCACTTTCAACAATTTGAGTAGAAAAAAGAGACAAAGATACAACCAATAATTCATGCAGAGAACAGGGTCAAATGATGGTTTATTGCTTAAATTCTTCTACAGTGATCTGAACACCATCTAAAATTTTCAGATAACTTTTATTAAATTTATATTATAATAATATGATTCAGGGCAAAATGGAACAAATTGTACTTCTAGAAGACTGCTTCTGAGAAGAAAATGTTTTTCCCAAATAACTATACTTCAGACTAAAAGTAATTCCTCTCAGTGGAACAGAAGCTGAATTGCACAGCTTTAGAAAGCGAGGTTTTGTTAAGCATATCACCTAAGCATGCAGCTTTTAAAACAACATATGATGTACCATGAAAAAAACCCCCAACAACAACCCTACTGGTGTTTACATCTTTAGTAGACTGATATTTTAAAAAACGTTTGGAAACAAAAATACCACATGTTACTATTTATTTCACAAATTTAAGTATTATAAAGGATCTGATTATATCTCATATTCTTTCTATTAAATTAAATTTAAAAGGATTCCTTTCTATCCATTTGCTTTATCACTCAGAATTGTAGACAGCTGAGTTATTTGCCCACTCTGTAAAATGATCCAGATTCAACATTGGTACTCAGGATTAATTACATAATTAATTACATAATTCCTTCATAATTAGCAAACACATCTCAGGTATTAAACAATTTAAATTCAATGTATTTATTAAGCATCTATTATATGCAAAAGAACATGATAGGGAAGACACAAATTTTAGATAATAACAACAAAAATAACTCCTTCAAGTCTGTCCCCTTTCCAAAACTGTCAGTAAAAGGAATGGGAGAGATAGGAGGGTAGCCACACAGCAGCAGAAGCATCAAGGGACTTTTTTTCTTTCTTTTAGGTTTAGGAACAACTAACTGGGTATTCATTAAAACAGACAGATGGGAAGAAGTCAATGGACAGATAGTGAACATGCAAGATATATATGGGATGACAGGTAGCAAGCAGGATTAGTCTTATGGTTGCCTCTTCCTTTGAGACAGGAAAGTAGCAGACATGATACACCAGGTCAGCTTTCCATCAAAAAGTGATGATGTAAAAAGTTATTGCTTAAATAACATGTACTAAGAAAAGAAAGTATCATCATCGGTATTAGATTTTGAAAACAGAGTAACAGCTGGCAAACTGAATATCCAAAACACTTTAGCAGCCTTATGAACTAACATGGTTTTTCTGTTTGTTTTTAAAGCTAACAGAAACCTTGGTAACCATACTTCTCTAGGAACTATAAAGAATATTTAAAATCTTTTCATAGAATTTCTAATGTCCCAGGAAAACCCATAATTATAGATTAATTTATCATGAGCTGGAGCGGCAGCAGCAGCAACAATAAGAAGAAAACAACAATAATGCAACGGCCAGCATTTGTACGACACTTAACTCTGCTGAGCACAAGCACTGTGCTAAGCACTTTACAAATATAATCTCATTTAATGCTCACAACAGTCCCAAGAGGTAGAAACTATTATTATCACTATTTTACAGGAAACCAAGGCAAACAGAGGTTAAGTGACTTGTCCTGGGTCACACAGCTGGTAAGAATCTGAGACCAAGTTTAAATTCAGGTCTTCAGGACTCCAGGCCCAGTGTTCTATCCATTGCACCACCAAGCTACCTCTGAGTCTTAATATTTAGATTGAAAATACACTATAATATCCTGCTAATTCTAAAGTACATTTTGATGTCAGAGATTGGTAATATATTTTAAAAGTCGCTAATGTTCTGAAATACTTTCTCCTTCACAGTTTCCTACTTCATATTAGTTTTGCTAGTTATTATTCCTCCAAAAAAAAATCTCCAAGTCATGTTAAATATAACTCAGAAAGACTGCAAATGCTATTTATCCTGGGGAAAGTTTCTTTTTCTTTTTTTTGTTAAGAATTTAGTTTAATTCAACCTAACAAGCATTTTTATTAAATGCTGCCTGGCTATGTGATAGGTATTGAAATGAAAAACACAAAATCAAAAAGGAAACAGTTCCTTTCTCCAGGAACTAATATCCTGCTGGCATGTCATCAGTTTGATAATAATGTTTTACTATCTTAAAATATATTTGGGTCAAATAAAATTTCAGTAAATTCACCTAATTTTTTACTCATTTCATAGTATTTTCCCATCCTGCCTTCTTACCATGATAGGCCTTAATTTAAGTTGTACCTAACAATTAATTTAAAAAATTAACCCTTTTTCCTGCTTCAACTTGGTTTCTTTATACTTAAACATTAAATTTAAAATACATCCCCCAAACTGACAAGCTCATAAATTATCATAAATTTGATACTGCCTTAACCATTAACCCAATTAGTAACAAAATGAATCTTAACTAAAATACTTTCTTTGTGATTACAAAAAAATTATCTTGCTTATAGATCAAAACCCTAACTTTACAAGAAAAGTGACTATAATTCTCTTATATCAGTATGATTTCTGGAATACAAAGCAAATTTCTGGTAGAAAGTGCTTCCCTTTTCCCCTGCTCATGATCTTTCACCAAAATGAAAAATGAAGTCTGCTAATTTTTACCTAACCTAAATGATCTTTAAAATTACTTGAAAACATGAAATACCAAATAAAATCAGCACTTACTGAACAAACTGCAAGGTAAAATTTATCACATACTTGGTTTAACAAAGATGGACATGTACTAGAAAGACATAATAAGGCAAAGTTTGAAAACAGCTATTGTTTTAGTTTTCCTAATAAAACCAAAATTGTGAAGAGACAACATGGGATGGTAGACAGAGAGCCAATCTAAAAGTCAGGAAGACCTGGGTTTAAGTCTTTGCCTCTTATACATACAGGTTGTGTAAACCTGGGTAAATCACTTAATCTCTCAGTGCCAGAGGTCCCTCATGTGGCCAGTAAAACTATACAATACAGCCCAAATCTGATTAAGCTGCAATTAGGAAAAGTTCAACAAAATAAATCAAAATACAATTCAATGTAGATAATGTTAATTTGTGGTTTTCTAAGTCAACATGTGCAGCAGGAATAAATTTCTATTTGTTTTGCACTACGGCTCTAGGCTACTCTGTCTACAACCATAAGGTATAGAGATGGTAACGATGTACATTGTTGCTGTAGTTCAGTCTGGCCAAACTCTTCTTGACCCCATGCCTTTTCCTTCTCCAGAGGATTAAGGAGAATAGAGATTAAGTAATTTGCTAGTAAGTATCTGAGGCTGGATTTGAACTCAGGTCTTCCTGAGTTCAGGTTTAGTACTGTAGCCATTGAGCCCTCTAGCTACTACCCACGAACTTCGTTAGTCCCAGGGAATTTTCTTACTTAGAGCTTCCTATTCCAATGAAAGCATAGGACTAATTCCTTTTCTCTATATTTGATTTCCCTAATCACAGAGTATTTTAAATGGAAAAATATTTTTGGAATTAACATGTTACTTTCCTATTTAAAATGGAATTGCAGTTTCATTTATACAATGCAATTCAATTTAGCCTTTCAAAAACTGCCTATGTCCTAGTTTTAATATTTCTACCAAGTGACAATGAGATCTGCCATTTTGTAATAACTTATTCATTAACATTTAATTCATAGCTCTTATTCGATCACAATTCTAATAATTTACTTTCAAATAAATCAAAATTTTAAAAGAATGTAGTGGGAAAGAGAGGAAAATATTTCTAAGGTAACAGCTTCATTTCATCATGTACAATTTTAGGCTTCTATTTGTAGACATTTCTGATGCTACTTTTTTTGTTCCTTCAAATTATATGACTGAGGAAAGTTAGGTCCCTTTTTTTTTTTAGTTAGCAAAGCATCATCAGTGAAATTTAACAAAAGGGCAAACTGAGATAATTTTTTGAGTAAAATAACATTTATTAGCAGGGACATGATACCTGTCAATAAATTACTAAAGACCCTGAGCAAAAGAACAGTTTCACTTTTAAAGGTTTTGGGGAACAAAGAACAGAATAAGGTAGATGGCATCATGAGACTGAGGGGAATATGACTGGTTACAAAGCTGAGGCACAGAGAACAATGTGATTGCTTGGAAGTCCGGTAATGGGGGTTAGCAATAACCCCTTTTTTCTCTCTTTAGACTAAGAAGTGTTCATTATTGGAGTACTGGTGCAAGATCAAAAGATAACAGACAAGTCTTTTTTGGAGAACCAGCCAGACTTCCTTGAAGGATGGCTTAGTGGTGTAAAGATACCCTTGCATTCACATGCAAACTCCCACGCACCTAGGTTAGCTAAATTCCTTGAGGCAAGAATAGATCAATGATTAGCAGGAGAGCTCAATTTCTAAAATTAAGCTACTACAGGCCAGCTGAATTCTAAACTAAGTATGGAGAAGTTATTTTCACAAAACATCACTTAATCATTTCACTTTTCTTTTCATAAAATACACAGTTAACTTCTTGTTGTTTTCAGTATAGAGTCCAACTACTTTATTTTTTAAAAATTAATTTTTAGTTTTTGACATTCACTTCCATAAGCTTTTGAGTTTTAAATTTTCTCAACCTTCCTCTCTTCCTCCCTCCCCAAGATGGCATGCAATCTGATATAGGCTCTACATATCTTCACATTAGCTCAACTACTTTAGACTACTAGCTCATAGGATCATAGATTTAGAGCCCAGTGTAATTTTGCCCTATCCTACCCATCTGAACTTATTTTCAATTAGGCTGATTTCGCTACATTGGTCATTTTCATTTCTGTTCCTTTGTTTATGGTGTTTTCCCTGTATGAAATGCCAACCTTCTCTTTTCCATCTATGTAAATATTTCTTATCCTTCAAGAAAAGTCTGACTACATCCAAATCATATTAAGTTCTCTCCCCTTCTGAGACCTACTAATATATAATCTGTACTACTCCCTTTCTATGGTACATAATCATAAAGTACCTTGTACGGATGCTTAACTTTTTCACTTTTTAGGCCCCATCTTTTCATCTGGCCTATAAATTGGGAAACTTTTTGTAATGCTGAGACCATGTACCTTTTCTTTTGTACACCTCATAGTGCTCTAAGCATTTAGTAGATGTTAAAAAAATACACAAGGAGAAATTAATTGACAAGACCCTGTTTTTTCTTTATATTTTTATCTATAGTGCTTTACTACACAGAAAACATTCTAAAAGATCAAAGACTGACCTGCTTAAGCCCCTCTTGCTTAACTCCAGAATATAACTAAGACCTGGAATTAGCCTGTGCTATCAATAATGTTAAAAACAACAACAATAACAAAAACCTGTTTACTGGTGATTTTTGTAAATGTTGCATTTATAGTAATGTTCATTTTTTTAAAAATACAACAAACTCACCAAACATGATTTGCTAACATTTTTTTTCTTCATTACTTGACAAATAACACAATATGTCCAAAACAACAATAATGAAGCACCTGCAAAAATCCTCTGTAATTTTCTTTTTAAAAATTGATATTTTGTTTTGATATAAGATACTTCCCAGAAAGTACCCAAACAAATTCTTTCTTAAAAAATATTTTCCCTGAAAAAAGTTACTTTATTAATAGAAAGGTAGACTATGTCCTTTAACTTCCTGTCAGTATTCTTCATTCTGGTAATCTATACACATAAAATTAAGACTATAAACAAATTTACTTTGGTAAATTACCCAACCCGGTATGGGGTAGATAATCATGTATCCAAATCAATATCACATTCTCTAAAGAGCATGAATGAAATTAACTTCCCTGTTTTTTATCCCAAATTAAAATGAAATATAAGCTTTCACACAGGTGCGAGAGTTACTACTAAATACTCAACTATAAAATGATATTGTCATTCAAGAACTGAATTCAAATGGAAATATTTTATATAATTCAGGTTCTAAAATCCACTGACTAGTTCTAAGTGATGCTGGCAAAGCTTGTGAAAAGATTAGCCTCTCATTTTCCTTAAGTGGCCATATGTTGGTTGACAAGTAAAGGTTTGAAATATAATTCTAAAACCAATAAAATACAAACATGAGCTTTCTCTTTTATTTGTAGTTCCAAACAGACCAAGAATTAAAAATGAGATGCTATTCTGATAGACTATTCAAAGCTCATCTAATGTAGAATATTTGGCTATAAATATTTGCATGCTAAAAAACTGATATTCCACTATAGATAGAGGATGACAGTACAATCTTCTACTAGAAAGATCAACTATGTTTCTTCACACAAAAATCAATATCAAAGAATCAGGTTTGACCAGATAAAAATTATAGATCACCTAGCTATCTGATGAAATCAGATAACCTGAAACATTACCACCATATGTTGGTATATAATGGTATACTACATACCAATACTATACTCATGGCACATAACAGATGGTAAAAAGAAGGCAATTAAAATTATGAGAAGAAAATGTGCTTTTTAAAAGTCTTGTTAGTGACATTCACTATAATAGAAATAAATGCATATTTTAAATGATACTCAAAGGCCACTTTCCCCCTTAAATATGTCAAGGTATTCAATTAAATCTCTTAATTATTAATAATGCACTTTACTCCCAAGTGACTGTAATTATAAAATTTTGCTCTGTGCTCATATAAAAATACTTTAATGAAAAAAAAGGGTTCTGAAGACCTTTGTTTTGGTAAAAACAAATATCTATTTTAGCATTAGAAATCAGTTGGAAAACTAAGCATAGAAAAATTTATCACAAGGGAAAATTACTTACTACTGAGCACAGTCAATCAACTGATATTCATTAGATCTCTCGTAGCAGGCTTTCACACCTTCATCTTGCCAAAGTGTTTTAGTATGTTCATAAAATTCCTAAAAGTAAACACAAGAAAGACATTAAAGATATGAGATAGAATAAAAATGCTACCATTCCCACAAATCTATCCTAAATAATAAACTATTACATTTTTCATAGAGAAAAGCTGCTTTCATTGATTAGCACTTTGATTCAGCACATAGTCTGTGTACCACACTGTACTATGGTACTGTGGGAAGAAAAATGTATTCTGCATAATCATGAGTTTGTAATTTAGATATAACATATAAGTAAAGTAATAATATAAAATAAATTATAATAACACTAATAATAAATAAATGTTAAATGAGTTGCATAGGTGCTTGATAAATGCTCATGAGTAACTGCCAGTCTTTATTGCAGGGAGCCCATGACTTATTTCTTGTAAATCCCTTGCTTAAGAAAATTCAACCTAGGAGTATCCTCCTTCCGTCCTACTGCTATCCTTGGGATTTCATTTCTATAAACTAATAAAATTTTACAGAGGAAGGAACCTTAGAGACTATCTAGTCTAATCTCCTCATTTCATAGATGAGGAAACTGAAGCTCAGAGAGATGAAACACCTTGGCTAAGACCAAGAGCAGAACCAAGCCTCAAACTCACATGTCCTCATTTCCTATTTCAGCATTCTTTCCATTACACTAGATGAACTTCCTCTCACTTTTTTTTCCCCTTTGATGCTGTAGTCCCTACGTTTGCCAAGGATAAACTCCCTTCTTACTTCATTTTAGTCCTATGTTTAAGTTTGTATCTATAGTGGCAAGATAAGCAATGAGTGGCTAGGGAAGAAGAGAGAATAAGGAATTGCAAAATATTAAGAAAACACTCTCCCAATACAAAGATTCCTTGCTGGTAGTAGCTTCCATCCCATCCCTTCATCTTCCTTTCTGCCCTACCCAACCTGGTCTTTACTCCAGAGTCTGAGCCTAACTCCATTGACAAAATGTCTAGAGGATAATACAAGAAAGAATCTAGATTTTCCTATGAAATGCTAAATAGCCTGACTGACTAGTCCAAATATCCAATATTAACCATTTGAAAGTTGGTTTTTACCAGAGTTTAATAAATAGTGGGGTTGGGCAGGAGAAAAAAGGAGAAAGGGACCAAGAATTACTTATTAAAGGGAAGGAAAATCAGAGGCATTAGCCACAGGCTTACATATGGTACAAAGAAGATTGGATAGATCTTTCAAGAACAAAGATGAACTTCCATACACTGTGACCTCCTTTCTTTTCCCAATTCTACACTTTCAATCATCTCTCTTCAGTCATCTCTTCCAAAGCCCACTTTTTGTATATAGAGCATTTCTCCATTTCCTTCCCTTTAATAAGTAATGGCAGATTAGGAAGAAGCAGTCCAAAAGAGTTCTCTAAACAGATCTAGCAAACACAATGGTATGAATTCTGAAGGAGGAATACAGAAAAAGTCACGAATATACATTTGTTCAGCCCAGCTTGGGACAGGGAGACAGAGAAGCCTTTGGTTATTGAGAATCAGGATCACTGCAGTAACCTAAAAGATATTATATACCACCACAGGGGAAGTCTGAGACCATACTGGGGCACCATGACAGGGACAGGTGTCAACTGGCAATTTTGTCACCAGTTCTAGGTCACAGATCCAGAGCAAAATGAGAAGTGAACTTGCTCAGGTAAGTGATGTCTCAGGTAAGGAAGCCTTGGACTGTGTGTGGTGAAAGGAGGACTTTTACTGAAATGGAGGATGTCTAAGCATTTCTGTTAAAACCAAAGCTCTGGAGAAACTTGAAGTTCATACACAGTAGTAAAGAGAAACATGAAGTGACAAATGTGAATGAACAATGATAACTGACAGGATGAGGATAAACTGCCTACATTCTAATACAGGGAGATGATACATCTATCTCTTCTGAGTCTTATTATCATAAGGGGTCATACATAGAGAGAATCTAACTAGATAAGGCCAGGGAATGGTTCTGCTATATCTTGATGATCTTAAGAAAGGAGTGGGGAGAGAGGGAGAAAAGAACATACAAGGGGGTAGATGGAGAAGGAAAGGAAAATTAGGGGAAATTATTTCACATAATCAAGGTACACACAGAGAAATAGGAGAGAAAGGGGAGAAAGGAATAGTGGAATTGAAGGGAGGGTAAACTAAGGGAGGAATTAGTCCTAAGTAAAAGAAATTCTAAGGATAAAAAAATAAAGCTTTTCTTTGAAGTGGTAAAGAGTGGGAATCTGAGAGGAAACCTACAATTTGGGGAATGGATAAACATGACATAGTATATAAATATAATGGAATACTGTTATGCTGAATCCTTACTAGCACAATAATCAATCAGAATTTCAGTGAATTAATGATGAAACAAGCTACTCACCTCCTAAGAGAGAGAGGTAAAGGGCTTAATGCAAAACGGGTCAATATTTTTTTTGGACATGGACAATGTAGAAATTTGTTTTGATTGACTATACATGCTTGTGATGATTTTTTTTTAATGTTCTCAATTGCAGGTAGGGGTTTGGGTAGGAGGGGAAGTAGGCAGATCTTGAATGATTAAAACAAAATATTTTTCAAAAAATAATTGAGGGTTAAGGTCTTACAGAAGAAGTGGTGCCTGAGCTGGACTTTGAAGGAAGCTAGGGATTCTAAGAGGTGGCAGTCAGGAGGGGATACATTCCAGGCATGGATGACCATGTGTGGAAAAATTTAGGGCAGAGTTAACATCAGTTCCTTGGCAATCAGAAAGATCTCATTGCCTTGCAGAGGGATGTGTGTGAGGGTGACAGCATGGGTGAAATGTCTGAGATAGGGAGTCCCAAAGCCCTCTACTGTTTCTGGCACTGCACAATGGAACTTTTTTTTGTTGTTTTTTGGAGGGGGATTTGGGATTAAGTGACTTGCCCAATGTCAAACAGCCAGCAAGTGTTAAGTGTCTGAAGCCGGATTTGAACTCAGGTCCTCCTGACTCTAGGGCCAGTGCTCTATTCACCATACCACCTAGCCACCCCAACACAATGGAACTTTGAATACATCCCCATACTGTTCCCTATAGAAACACTATTATAAATTATATTATAATCATATAACTATATTATATAGTTATATTTAACTATTACAGCTATATAGTATAGTGATCATCAATTCTACTCTTCAGATACATATAAATTAAATAGGTTTCTGTGCTCTGGCCTGGGAACCTAACTATCCCATATTGTTTCAAAGAGAAAAAGTATTCTGTGTCAGAAAACAGTACTATCATAAGTTAGGAACTGTCTACAGCTTCACTTACCAAAAGCTTCACCTAACTTTACCACAGTGAGAATTATCTAAACAAAGAACTTGATTTTCAATCACTGAAAATAAAGAGTAGCAAAAACTACTGCTAGATTCTGTTATCTTAATGCCATTTGCTTACCACATGGGGCCATTTTACCAACAACTACCGTATATCTCAGCTTCTCCAGCTTTAAAAGAATCGTAATAATATTGTCTCACAAAGGTTCTATTGGAATTAATGAATCAATATTAAAGCACTGAGAAATCTGTGTAAAAGACAAGCTATAAATGCAAAGTATTATTATGTAAAAAGCTAACTTATAAGTAACTCATGTTCTCTGAAAGGAGTGAGTAAAGTATACCCACACTCTTCGGTTTCAGTTTTCCACACAAGATTATGAAGTTAGCATGCTAAAAATAATTCAGTACCCTCAGGAGAAGTTATAGGCCACATAAATCAAAGAGTGTAGAGTTGAGCATTAGAACCTTTAATTTTTAGTTTCTTTTCAACTAAAGCAAAGTCAGACTATAGAAACCAAATCTCAAAACAGCAAGGAGGGCAATCTGGAGTCTAGTGAGTTCAAGGATTCTTTAAAAAAAGAATGGCCCCACTTCATGCTAGAATAATGTAAATGTAATGATAGCAAAGTACTGAAGGCAAGTATCAGTATGTAAGTGCAATGGATCAAGGAGTCAGGAAATTTGATTTATAATTCTAGCTCCACCACTATGTTACTTTGGGAAGGTCATTTACTTCATTTAGCATTCTCTTTTTCTATTATGTGAGGTAGTAAAGTAAAGGCAAGAATGATTTAGCTCTGCTGTATAAGACTCACTTCTGCGATTTAAAAAGTGCTGCAATTACACTCTTTTCTTTACTTTTTCTATTTTAGGCATTGCCATTACATTAATAGTTGTATATGACTGAAAAATAGACTGAACAACATTATTAGTTTTCCTTTCTCTTCACCCTTGATTAGTACTGTAACTCCAAAGTTAAAAACAAAACAAAATAAAAAATCTTCCTCATTACAAATGCACATAGTTAATAAAAATGAATCTACATACTAGTCATGTTCCCAAAAGAGGTGAATTGCTAATTTGCCTAATTATTCAGGGAAGCCTTAAAAATTCTATTTCCTAGTAGGAAGTATAGTTCCTTCCAAATATGCATCACGCTTAACCAAGAAATATCTGCATTTTTTGTCATGGAAAATTTAGTCATACTTTTTGGGAGACAGCACTAATAGTAACTCAAAATGACAAAGGGTTTGGGATGTTTGGGGATTAAATTATCCAAATAATTTGTAACACAGATCTTATTGACTTTAAAATCAATATAAACTACAACAATAATGAACACACAATATTTCAATACAGGAGTCTGAAGTGCAAAAAAAGACCAATAAAACAGATATTTACTAATACAAGACACAGATTATCATGAATAATAAGGATCTTCCACAGAAATAGACTTAGTGTTCTGCCAATTTTGCCCTGGGAGAAGGATTTCTGAGAAAGTAGGTTTTTAGAAATTATAAAACTAAATTTTGGCCCAGTGAAAACTCTGGCACTATCTCAAGTTCTCAAATGTTGCCAAGTAGTAGCACTTTACATCTAAAACTTTTAAGCAAAATTTCTGACTCAACTGTAACGTATTATCAGAGCATAGATAGAATACTTGTACAACAGCTGATCTACCAATGAATTTTGGAAATTTCCTTAAAACTTCATGAAACAACATGGCTCATTTGTTTTTTTAATTTTTAAAAAATCTTTTTTATCTATCTATCTATTTTTGACATGGCTCATTTGTGTGCGCATGTTTTAGAATTTCTAAAAAACCAAATCAAAACAAAAAAAGTTTTCAGTGTGAGCAACTAATCCTTCCAAAAGAGTTTTCCTGAATAAACTACCATGGAAACATATTCCTTTTTGAAATCCACCTAACTCAAACAGTAACTCAAATGCTTCACTTGTACTCCTGAGGAAAAGAAAAACTTGAATAGTAAGAACCAAAAATCTGGCCTCTAATATCTTAGAATAATAATTTTTTTTTCAAATCTTAAAAGAAAGAATTAAATAATCATTGCCTTATATTAGAGAATTTGGTACTTTTATTGAATTAATTTTATGGAATTAATTCCAATACCATTTCAATTATGTTTTAAATTATTATGGCCATGCATGACTAACTCTTTTTTTAAAAAGAATTTAAATTATATACCACAGTAAATTAAGTTTTAGTTGTTTTCATTATGTCATTTTCAATGATTTCCTATCACAACAAAAAGACCAAAACTGTTCATATGGAATTGAAAGCCTACTGCCATTTGGTCCAAACTTTCCAATTTTATCTCCTTCCCTTTGTCAAAAATCATTTGCACCAGCCAGATTACTCTACTTTCTGTTCCCAAAGAATCCATATATAATTGTCTCCAATCCTTTTATCATGCCTTCTATCTTCTTGACACATTAACTAAATTCTACCAGTCATTGAATATCTACTTTCTGTTCATCCATTAATTTCTTTTTTTTTTGATCCATCCATTAATTTCTTGACACCTTGATGTCTGGCTTCTATCTTTTCTAATAAAATTGCTTTAGGGTTAGTAGGAACTATCTTCTTGTTGAAAATAAATTTTCAGGGGAGGCTAGGTGGTGCAGTGAATAGAGGACCAGCCCTGGAGTCAGGAGGACCTGAGTTCAAATCCGACCTTAGACACTTAACACTACTAGCCATGTGACCTTGGGCAAGTCACTTTATCCCAATTGCCCTGCCTTCCCCCCTCCAAAAAGAAAAAAAATAAAAGAAATTTTTAATAAGTTACCTTTGCTTATAGTTTAAAACAGAAAACTAGAGAACTGATTTTCTAGTTTCAATGTACTATAGAAATCTTGCACATAAGAAGTAGAAGTTAAATAAGTCAAATCTCATATCAAAGGGAAAAATTTTTTTCTAGGTGATTTAGACTTCCATCCAGAAGAAACATCTCTCAATGTTTACTGAGTACTTACTACATGCAGTGCATTTTACTAGATGTTGTGTGAATAACAAACAAATAAGATATGGTCTTTGCTCCCAAAGAGTTTACAATTCAATAGAGAAGATAATGCCCTTGTTACAATATATGGGGGAAAAGAAAAATATAGTTTCACATTTGTTGGAATTTGCTAGTCAGTGGTAATGGTAGTAAATAAGGAATTATTTTAGTTGTAAAATCATAACTGAGCTCATTATATTTGTAAATACTGAGAACTCTGATAGGTGATAATAGATAGCCATGGGTCTAGAGAGTTTATGGTTTTTAAGCCATTTTTAGTAGAATGGTACAAGAACAAGCCTCATAATAAATTTTTAAATATTTCAAAAAATATCACACCCCAGAAAGTAAAATTGACAAGTAAGTGATTGCTTATATGGTGGTACCTCCTAAGGGGGGTACCTATTTGTATGTGGTTGGACCACTGATTAGTTACAGCAGGCCTACACAACCTGCAGTCTGCCAAAGGATTTCCTCTACATACAAAGGACGCTGTCCTTGACATTTTTTGTGGGCTGCCTTAAATCCTTTGGTATGTCCCTGTGGGCCGTAGGTCATGTAGGTCTGAGTTATAGCAGAGGTCAAAATCAATATCAAACAAAAAGTGGGAAATTTACTCTGTGTGAAATTATAACAGATCCAAATTTACTTATTCAAACACATTACTGATGCCCCAAATGTGCAAGACAATTAGGAAAAGGTGCCTACCTACAGGTTTCCTATCAAAAGTTAATTGGTAAAGCAACTGTCACAACAGGAATGTCAAAAAGTCCCATAGACAGCCTCGACAGCAAACATCCTACGTCTTTTCATAACCAGGAAGGCACAGCATTCAAGAGGACACTTTTAGTTTACGAAATAACACTAACTGCAAAATATTATAGATAAAGGTGGTAGATAATTATAACCAGTATCACCCCAAAAAATAAAAAAGATCAATGTACATTAAAAATATGTGGAAAATTTGGCATTCTAGTCAACTAAGCCAGAATATTCCAGATGAAATTGAGAGAACAACAAATGAAAATGGAACAAATCTCCCATTGTTTCTATAGCTATTTTCATTGGGACAACAAAGCCACCTCATTTGGATGCTAGTATTTGTCCCTAATATGCTGTGTAAAGAAGTGGAAATGGCACTAATAAAATGGTGTTAGGAAAAGAGTTGGAAATGAATAAAAGGATACACAAAAAAGATGTTCTAGAAGTAATACAATTTAGAAACCATTCAGGAATTGTCAATAAATTGAAAAGAAGAGATGATGAAAAGTGGAAGAAAAACTAATCGTATTATCAGTAACTATCAGTAAAAAGTATAGATGGAAATATTATCAGTCACTATCGACTAGTTTTTCATCTCTATAAAGTCTTTGAGAAGTATATGATGTTATTATTAACTTTCTACTATGTGTAAGGTCCTATTGTAGGTGCTGGAGATACAAATACAAAATGAAAACGTTACTATCCTCAAGAAACTTACATGTTGGAGTAGTGGCTAGGTGGCAAAGTGAATAGAGCACAGACCCTGGAGTCAGGAGGACCTGAGTTCAAATCCGGCCTCAGACAGTTAACGCTTACTAGCCATGTGACCTTGGGCAAGTCACTTAACCCCAATTGCCCTGCCTTCCCCCCTCCAAAAAAAAAAAAAAGAAAAAAGAAACTTACATGTTATTTGAAGGAAGAGAAGAGAGATACAATATAGATAAATCGATACCTTTTTTTTAAAGGACACTGAAGCGGGAAAAAGGGAATCAGAAAAATTCTCTTGTAGAAGGTAATACTTCAGTTAATACTTAAAGGAAGTTTAAGAAGTTAGGAAGTTTGCTAAATGTAGCAAACTTTTTTTCATACATATATACATACACAAATATATGTGTGTGTGTGTATTTAACAAATTTCTTCAAAAATATGCTCAGAAAAAGCTACCTACCCTTATTTTCTTCATAAATTTCCCTTTCTTCTAGTTTAATAAGCATGAAATGGGAAATTTAAAAAGTGAAGAAACAGCAGAATCAACTTCTTTATAAAACATGATGGTAGATTTCTAATAGAAGGAAAAAACCCAGCAGCTTATTAAGACTACAAAAGAACAATAACCTACTGCCAGAGCTGGTATTCAAACTTTTTTTAACGTTCCAACAGACTTTTATCTGCCTCCCCATCCTTATTTATTTTTTTTATCCTATTGTCTCTTCATTTCTCCTACAAACTTTTTAGTCTCATGCTGATTCACTTCCTTGAAACAAGTAATAGAAAATAAAACAAGAAATGTGACCCTGACATAGAATCATATAACACTATTAGCAGACAAATATTGAGGTGAGGAAGTAAAGAACTTAATGTTCCTCTAAGGTTATTCATTCTACAGGTTATATATACTTGAATAAGTGCACATATTTAACAATCAGAGCTGGAAAGAATCTTAGTAACTTAGTATCTACCTCATTTTTAGATGAGAAAACTAGGGTCAAAGAAGTTTATGTGAATTGCCCAAGATCACATGGTCATTTAGCAGTAGAGTTATTACTAGAATACTGAACTCATTTTATAAATGAGCAAACAGGAGTGGAGAAGTTACAAGACTTGCCCATAGTCACATCAATAGTAAGTGGCAGAGACAGAATTTGAACCCATGTCTTTCATCATGCTGCTATGCTCCTGTCTCTCATCCCTTTGAATTAATCTTAAATAAATGTACTGGAACAAATTTTCAAAATTTAATTTCCCCCATTAGTTTCTCCAAAGTCTACCCAGAAAATTTCCACTCCTTTGCAACACAACAATCCATCCTCCAGAGATGACAAAGTGATTTTACTAAAGCACAGTTCTATCTCATTTCTCTCCTTAATAAACTCCAGTGGTTATCAATTATCTCCAGGATTCAATGTAAGTTTCTCTGTTGGCATTTAAAGCCCTTCACAAGCTGGCTGCATGTGTCACTTTTCCACTTTTACTACAAACGACTTCTCTTCATCAACACTATGATGCAGCCAAAGTTACCTTCTTACTGTTCCACAACAATCCATTTTGTATTGCTGTGCCTTGACATTAGCTGTCCCCTATACCTGGAATATATTCTCTATTCACTTCTACGTCTTGGAATCCTTGGCTTCTTTTAAGGCTCAGATGAAATACCAGCTTCAACCTGAAGCCTTTTTCTGATTCCCTCTACGTTAGGTGTGGGGAACCTGTGACCTCAAGGTCCTCAAGTGCAGCCCTTTGACTGAAATCAAATTTGTATATGTATACACACATACACATTGTGTGTGTGTGTGTGTCTATGTACTTAGCTATGTACATAGTGTTTTTCCTCTCTTGAGCAGGGGTTGGCAATTATTTTTTCTATAAAGGACCAAATACTAAACATTATGTAGACTTTTCAGGCCAAGAGGCAAAATTGAGGACATTATGCACGTACTTATAATAATAAGTATATATAATAATACTTATAATAATAATAAGAGAGAAAATAATTTTTGATAAATTTTTTTATTGATGAAATTGAAATTATTTAGTACAATTTCTTGTAATACAAGTCTACTAATGAGAAAAATGGAATTCTTTTTCTGAGGGGGATAAATTTTGCTTAGTTCAGTTTCAAAGTGTGTATTACTAGCAAAATCAGTTGCAAATGTACATCTGCTAATGCTGATCTGTATGAGATTTTGTATATTTCATCTTTTCACAAAGACAGGTACTGCCAACTACTAATATCAATCTATATGATTTTAATTGTTCTTCACACAGAAATTCTTCACCTAGAAGGCATTTACAGAATTTTCAGATTCTTCTCTCAATATGTGCCTTTTAGCATGTCATTATATTACAGAGTAATCACTTCCAATTGAAGATAAAGTAGGGTCTTCATATGCATACTTAAATGGATTTTAGACTATGGAAATATCTTTTACATTTTAATCAAAGTCCAAAAAATACTACTAAAACTGAATTTTGATCTCTGAAAATCTATCGACTGCAAATTTGCATAGGAATTTTTTTGCTTCTCGTCTTAATTTTTGATAGCAAGGGAAGTATATAAAGCAGATTGACATTATTCGTGATTTACACAACATTATTTATTGTGGGATTGACTTTACCACAGAAAAGGTTCTCATACAAATACTACTTTGCCTTGTAGTTTTAGGTTTAATTCACTGAGAATGTTACCAAGTTGACAGCAAGAGCTAATTTCCAAAACCATTCAGCATTCAACAATAGTGGTTGAAGGAAGTTTTTCTTCAGAAAAATTTCAGCCCTAAACTTAAAACATCACAATGAAACTTTTCCCCCCTCTTCTCTTTTTGTTTTGACATGACAGGTATGCACTAGTAAAAAAAAAATCACAGTATGGCAATATGGATAGGGCTTGAAATGCCGTAAAGTTATAACTCTGTTACTGCAATTTGTAGTATGCCAATCAGAAGTGTGAAGTGATGAGAGCATTACATATGGTTTCCTATTGCAACCAATCAACTCTGTCATTGTAGCATCAAAGCAACCATAGACAGTAATACATAAATGAACAAGTGTGGTTGTGTTCCAAAACAACTTTAATAATAGTTGCTGAAATTTAAATTTCACACAATTTTCAAAATGCAAAATATTCCAAAATAAAAAAAAATGTGCTTAGCTCATGAGTCATACAAAAGTGATCAGCAGGCTCGATTTGTCCATTGACCATAATCTGCAAACCTTTCCTATATTCCCAGTACCTAACACTGTGCCTTGCACATAGGAGGAACTTATAAATTCTTATTGATTGATGAAGTGCTTGCTAAACCCTCATCCTACCATATAAATTTTCCAAATCAATTTTTAAACCTTATTTTTCCAATTAATAAACACTTATTTTTTTCTAGCTTCTGTTTTTCAACCTCCTCATCCCTACCCCAAGTAAGACATAACCTTTTTAACAAATATGCATACACCAGCAAAACAAATTCTCACATTGGCTATGTCAAAAACTGTATGTTTCATTCTGCATTTTCAGCCTATAACCTTTACCAGGAAATGGGTAGTGTGCTTTATAACAAAAGCTACTGCTTTATTCAAAGTCTTTCAAAGTTGTTTGTCTTGACAACATTTGTTAGCATATAATTCAGCAAAATAGCTTCTGATGATTTTATTTCCTCTTTAATTGATGCAGAGCCTCCTTTTATTATTTTTTTTATAAAATTTGATTTTCCTTTCTTAAAAAAGAAAAAATGAATTAACTTTTAATTTATTAGGTCCTTACAAAAAGTTTGTAGCTTTATTTGGAACTCATTCATTTTCTTTTTCTGAGATAGAGGTTATTTAAATTTTCCTTTCTCGTTTTGTTAATATGGGTATTTTATATTTTGTAACTATTCACTCATTTAAGTAGCCAGTTTTATTGAAGTATAAGTGGACAAAATGTCATTCAATTGCTTCATGACCCTATTTAGGGTTTTCTTGACAAAGATACTGGAATAGCTTGCCATTTCCTTTTTCAGCTCATTTTATGGATGATGAAACTAAGGCAAACAAGTTTAAGTGACTTTTCAGGTCACAGAGTTAGTAAGGGTCTGAGGCCAGAATTGAACTCAGGAAGATGAGTATTCCTGACTCCAGGCCTGGTACTCTATTCACTGTAATACCTAGCTGCCCCTGTGGAGCAAAAATAGTTTCTAATAATTTCCTTTATTTTTAAAATGAATTTATTTTTTTTATTATCATTGATCTGAGTAATCTGGTTTTACTTTTTCCTTTTAAAAATGTTAGCTAATGGTTTGTTCTATTTATTGATTTCCCCTCCCTCCAAAAAACCCTCTTCTTATTCAAAATTAAATTTTTTTTGCTTTCAATGTTATTAATCTCTTTTTTGACTTTCTGCACTTCAACACTTAAGTTTTAAACATTTGTTTTTTAAAGGATTTTTTTTAGTTAGATGCCCAATTGTTTGATCTTTTTTATTGCTGAAAGAGCTTTAATATAGTAAGTCATTGGCGGAGCCAAGATGGCAGTGTAGGAGCAGCAACATATTGTACCTCTTACACAGCCACCCCAAAATACCCATAAAATATGACTCTAAACAAATTCTAGAACTCCAAAACGCACACAAATACACTATTCACTAAAGTCAGCTCGGCTACGAGGAACCATCTCAGCCCTGCGAACTGAAACCAGCCTAGCCTGAAACCACGGCTCTGCCCTGGAGGCGAGAAGCCAAGCCCTGGCTGGAGCTTCGGGAGAGCGGATCTGCAGCAGCTGTGGCAGTATCCAGAATTAGGTTAGTGGAGCTCAGTGAAATTGGGGGAGAAAAGTGGGTCCAGCCAAAACACCTCCAGGGCAACGAGGCCACAGAAGCAGAGGTTTTGCACCCACCTCCACACTGCTGCTTCAGAGCTCCCAGCCTGCAGACTGCAGGGGGACCAAGCGATTGTTCAGAGGCCAAGTGCTCCTGCATTGAGTGGCCTGGATCTGGATCGGGGTCTTGGGTGTTGGTCCTGGGGTTTTTTTTTCAGTGAGTTGGAGTTGGGGAGGGACCCAGCAGCTTCCTAAAAGCCCTGGCAGCTGGGAAAACCTCAGCGATTTGGGACAGAGCTTTCCCCTCTGGAAGCAGAGTTCCACAGAGATAAAAAAAAAAAAACACGGACTGACCAACCATGAATAAGCATAAGCATAAGAAGCAAAGTAAGAACAGCAACCAAACCCTAGATTCCTTCTTTGGGGAAAAGAAGGATCAAGGCAGGGAGTGGGAGGAGGACAGCACAGTCAGAGCTCCCACACCAAAAGCTTCCAATAAACATGAAGATTGCCTTAAAGCTAGAGATCAGCTGAAGAAGGATTTTGAAAATCAAATGAGAGAAGTGGAAGAAAAATTGGGAAGAGAAATAAGAATGTTGCAAGAAAA